>CM049377.1:15653459-16853459 GCA_026937815.1 Etheostoma perlongum
TATATATATATATATATATATATATATATATATATATATATATACACACACACACACACACACACACACATACAGTGAGGAAAATAAGTATTTGAACACCTTGCTATTTTGCAAGTTCTCCCACTTAGAAATATTGGAGGGGTCTGAAATTGTCATTGTAGGTGCATGTCCACTGTGAAAGACATAATCTAAAAAAAAAATATTACAGAAATCACAATGTATGATTTTTTAACTATTTATTTGTATAATACAGCTGCAAATAAGTATTTGAACACCTGAGAAAATCAATGTTAATATTTGGTACAGTAGCCTTTGTTTGCAGTTCCAGAAGTCAAACGTTTCCTGTAGTTTTTCACCAGGTTTGCACACAGTGCAGAAGGGATTTTGGCCCACTCCTCCACACAGATCTTCCCTAGATCAGTCAGGTTTCTGGGCTGTCGCTGAGAAACACGGAGTTTGAGCTCCCTCCAAAGATTCTCTATTGGGTTCAGGTCTGGAGACTGGCTAGGCCACGGCAGAACCTTGATATGCTTCTTACAGAGCCACTCCTTGGTTCTCCTGGCTGTGTGCTTCGGGTCATTGTCATGTTGGAAGACCCAGCCTTGACCCATCTTCAATGCTCTAACTGAGGGAAGGAGGTTGTTCCCCAAAATCTCGCAATACATGGCCCCTGTCATCCTCTCCTTAATACAATGCAGTCGCCCTGTCCCATGTGCAGAAAAACCCCCCCAAAGCATGATGATACCACCCCCATGCTTCACAGTAGGGATAGTGTTCTTGGGATGGTACTCATCATTCTTCTTCCTCCAAACACGGTTAGTGGAATTATGACCAAAAAGTTCTATTTTGGTCTCATCTGACCACATGACTTTCTCCCATGACTCCTCTGGATCATCCAAAGGGTCATTGGCAAACTTAAGTCGGGCCTTGACATGTGCTGGTTTAAGCAGTGGAACCTTCCGTGCCATGAATGATTTCAAACCATGACGTCTTAGTGTATTACCAGCAGTAACCTTGGAAATGATGGTCCCAGCTCTTTTCAGGTCATTGACCAGCTCCTCCCGTGTAGTTCTGGGCTGATTTCTCACCTTTCTTAGGATCATTGAGACCCCATGAGGTGAGATCTTGCATGGAGCCCCAGTCCGAGGGAGATTGACAGTCATGTTGATCTTCTTCCATTTTCTAATGATTGCTCCAACAGTGGACCTTTTTTCACCAAGCTGCTTGGACATGTCCCCGTAGCCCTTTCCAACCTTGTGGAGGTGTACAATTTTGTCTCTAGTGTCTTTGGACAGCTCTTTGGTATTGGCCATGTTAGTAGTTTGATTCTTACTGATTGTATGGGGTGGACAGGTGTCTTTATGAAGCTAACAACCTCAAACAGGTGCTTATGTAATTTAGGATAATAAATAGAGTGGAGGTGGACATTTTGAATGCAGCCTAACAGGTCTTTGAGGGTCAGAATTCTAGCTGATAGACAGGTGTTGAATTCTAGCTGATAGACAGGTGTTCAAAAACTTATTTGCAGCTGTATTATACTTTTTTTTTTTTAGATTATGTCTCTCACAGTGGACATGCACCTAGGATGACAATTTCAGACCCCTCCATGATTTCTAAGTGGGAGAACTTGCAAAATAGAATGGTGTTCAAATACTTATTTTTCTCACTGTATATACATATATATACATACATATACAGCTTGCGTACGCTGGTTTTCATGGACACTTTGTGATGTATAAAATATTAACTTGACGTGAGAAAGTGCAGGCCGTCCGCAAAGTCTTTTCTGGCTCTGTAACATGGCGAATTCTAACTGAAAACATTACAAAATAACGTTTCCACTTCACTTACTGGCATATGTCTGTAACGGTGTCTATGGAAAAACATTATTATATCCGCTGATATTCCATAAAAGTTTGATAATTTGTGTGGATAATGTTACATATCTTTCACACACTAATAATTCAATTCGCAGGCTACTTAACCTCTGTTATACATGAGGATGGGAAATTAATGAAAATTCCATATAGGAAATATTTTCAGTCATCCTCTGTATTTCCCATGGATGAAATATCTTACTCACTGTGCAAGAATAAGATCGGATGGAAAAATGCAATAGCGTGATTCTGTAGTTGCGGAGGTTCAGACATCCATGGTGTACAGGAGGCGGGACGCACGGATCCATCTCCCCAGGAACAAACCCTGATGATCCTGTGGATTATTTGTAGGTTATGTAAGTGAACAAGGTGTACCCGGTCCACCAAACATTGGGCCGTGTTCGCTGTCTTGATTCTGCACACATCTCTGTTACTGTAGTTCTATTCAATATTTCATTATTTCATCCGTGCGTGGCGCAGCGGATCCGTGTGCTTAGAAAATAAATGGCATTACATCAGTGAGATCAAACTGCTTATTGTGCATAATTTGGACTGTCACTGAGCTGCATCTTGTTCTGTATCTGCTGTGGCGCTGCCACTATTGGTTTGATTTCCACTTCATTAGACTTTATTTTATTTCTGCCATGGTTCAGTGCATTCAATGCCCGGTCAACATTTGCCACTGTGGGCATTTTCTTTTATTGCTTATCCAAGATGACAAACCACCAAAACAGAAAAAAAAAAATTTGCCTCCACCTCGGCGATTAGCACCACCATTGTCACAATAACTGTTTTTTTCCCATCTGCAGGCGGAGTCAGTGGCTAGTTCACGTGCACTCAATTAATTGTAATGTAGAAAGGAAAGGTGCGCAGGACCTGGCATATGCCCAGTTTTATACATGTGAATATTTCTGTGCGTAGGTACATTTCAAGTTTTGGCCATACGACATCTTCTGGTATGAAAGCTGTGCAATCTTTTATACATGAGGGCCCAGGATACTATGCATCCTGATAAAGTTCCCTTGGCCTTTGGAATTAAAATAGCCCCACACCATCACATACCCTTCACCATACCTAGAGATTAGCATGGTTTTATTTCAGTTAGCCTAATAGCTGGTTTGAATTGTATTGAGAGATGATTTTATGGAAAGTACCCCATGCTAATCTCTAGGTATGGTGAAAGGTATGTGATAATGTGGGGCTATTTTAATTCCAAAGGCCAAGGGAACTTTATCAGGATGCATAGTATCCTGGATCCATGAAATAACTGGCCTTTAAAAATAAAAATCTGCCTGCCTCTATGGGAATTTAACATAGGAGTATCTATACTTATGCCCCTGTATTTTAAGGAAGAACATTTATTTATTTACATCATTCATTTAAGAAAATGAGTGTCCTGAAAGTGTAACTCTCACCATAATGCAAGCTAGGGTCTTTTTGTGAATGGACTCGAGTCAAACTTTTGTTTAAAAGCATAATTAGGACGGAAGTGCCACTTTTAAGATTTATTGTATTCTAGTTTTTTGGTCAAATGACTTTTGAATGGGAGTGCTAGGGGCACTTCTATGATAACATCAAAATCCCTTTTTTTTTAAAACACTGAGAAGTAGTCTCTGTTCCTCTCTGTGTTCATGCTCAATCCTTCTCTGAGTTTTCTCTCTCATTCCCTACCTACAACTGTCACTCTTGTTAACACATTAAAAAAGTTGACCTGTGCAAGAGGAAATGGGGAATAAAGGAGGTTAGCAGCTTCTCTACGCTAACCCTGGTCCTTAGGGCTGATGAGGATAAGACTTGGAACTGTGTGTGTGTGTGTGTGTGTGTGTGTGTGTGTGTGTGTGTGTGTGTGTGTGTGTGTGTGTGTGTGTGAATGTAAGTGGGTGACTCGAGGAGAGATTTAGATGACGAATGAGTGACCTTGCCTAAAGAGCAACGTGTCCCTCTAGTGTGGCTTGATTGAGAGTTTGCATTGGGTCCTGCTGTGTTTGTCTGTGTGTGTGTGTTTTCCCTCTGTTTTTGCACTTAAGAGATGCACATATTCTCGCATCTGTGAGCATTCTTTATATGTATAGTTTGAGTGAAAGCAAATTTATCCACCAGGGAGAGAAAAGACAAACATGCAATGACTTTCTAAAAATACTCACTTCCTCTCCAAATGCTTTTCCAAAACAGTAGGGGAGTTGAAGGAGACATTAGATGAAAACATTGGCTGAGATCCAGCGTAAGTGGGCTATCTGTGTGACAGTGTGTGATTTTACTTTGCTGCATGTGTATAGCACACACGCCTATGTGTGTGTGTGTGTGTGTGTGTGTGTGTGTGTGTGTGTGTGTGTGTGTGTGTGTGTGTGTGTGTGTGTGTGTGTGTGTGTGCAGTGCATATGATCTCTTCATATGATGTCCTTAACAAGTGATATGAGACACCTCTCCTCCCCACTGAGTTTGCAGATGCCAGCTGAAGGAACAAGGCTTTATTGCTTCATCGAAATGTCAGTGCACAATGTGAGTGGTACACCCAAAGATGGTGGAGGGGAACTTAATAATATATTGATTCATTGTCATTCTCAGGTGGACCACATTTTCACATTCAGCTCATCACAAACCAAAACCTTGCATTTTTTTAATGGGTTTATGAGGTCTATGTTTTATACAGTCGCAGAGTCCCTATGTTTGTGTGTTTGAGAATGCGGCCGTGCATGACACCACTTTCTGTTTTGTTTCTGTATTCTTAATCAGTCTTTATCTAACAAATGTTTTAGTTAGCGTAACATCGGCCTTGTTGCCGCACTGTGATGGGCTAGAGTATGCCAGTGGGAGGCAACATGATGAATCATAATGGAAAAGATGTTAGCTGGTGGGCTGGTCACCTGCAACCCTCTGAAGTGTGATGGGTAGCCACAACCAGTGATGACATACACACATGTTTAGGTACATTATGCACACAGCATAGCAACCCTGTCTCCTATAAATTACTTCATATATATATATATATATATATATATATATATATATATATATAAAAAAAATATATATATATATATAAAAATATTCACAAACCCAGAAGGTTACCCATCATTTACACATAAAAATGCAAAGCTGCCCATCAAAAAAGGAGCTCATAGAATTGAGATTAGATAATGATCCAATAAACTGATAATTATTCATACTGTAATTTTGTTTAAATATACCACAAGAGTGTAAAGAAACCTATATTTGGTAAAATAAAAAAATATTTCCCTATTGCTATTAAAGCCTCATAAAAAACAGTTCTAAATAAAACACTGAATGATGATGATGATGATATTGCATGCAACGTATACACTATTATTGCGATATATAATATAATCTTTGGAAAACAGCTTGTGGTGATTTTCTTCCCCTTGTTTAGTTTTGATGCATTTTATTTCATTTGACAACTTAATACATACCGAATTAGTTTGGATTTAAAATTAAATTGGGTTGCATAACGCATAATATACTTCCATGAATTAGTAAAACGATTTGGCACTGATGTCCAAATACTGAATGTTAAATGATGTTCTCCACGGATTAGATAGATTTGTTCAATCGCCCAAAACATGTAAATAAGCTTTAACTGTTGACGACTGTGTGTAAAGACTCAGAGAGACATTTGATTTGAAAAATGAGGGTGTATGCAGATTTTGCAGACTAACAGACAACTCCACGCTGCAGAGTAAATGACGGACTGCTGTGTGAAGCCATCTTGTGAGGTTGTATTTCCAGCAGGGAGGGACTAATGGGATGACGATCGATGTATGGTGACATAGTAGGATATATAAAAAATGCAAAATGAAACGATTGGATGCAGAGGTTGTGATGAAATGAATGAAAGAAAAGGAGGAAGGAAAAATAAAAGCTTTGAGGCTGGAATGTGAGAGGGATCATGGTAGGCATACAGACCTGGGGTCTTTAGTCAGTATGCACTGTTTTCTCATATTAATGTATGATTAAATTTAACTTAAGGGGGAAGGGAGAGAGCACAGATAACAGAGGGGTTGTGCACTTTACAAATGCAAAGCTCCTATTTAAATGCTGGGGATAGGAGTATATACAGTATGCTAGTGGTTTTACTGGGCCTGCAATAATGGCACATTTGATGTGTGTGTGTGTTCTGAAATCAGCCCTGCATTTTAAAACAAATGCAGAGGGTTGTATTGGTGAGAGCATGTTGCTTCAGGTACCTGTGTGTTGATAAAATACGTTCCAGGAAGGAATAAATCCCTGAGTTTGAAGGTTTATCAAACACACAGGTTTATAATACTATGGCGGGAGGATTCTACCACTCTGGAAAGTTCACGGCAACAATCACTTCATCCTCGAGTTAAACAATCGGCAGGTAAACAATAGAATTGCATATTCCATGTTATGAAGTAATTACCAGTAATGTAGCGCTTTGCTGATCAAAATCCTATTGCTTTGTGGCAAAAGTTGAACCTGGTGCCAATGCAGTGGTCTCATTTAAATGAATGAAAGGGCTGCATGTTTTCATGTAGTGCTAATATCAGTCTGAACACATTGTGACTTCATCTAGTGCCCAACAATGAATTGATTTATTTTATTTGACTTCCTATAGTCTGAGCTGTCAATTCAACAATTTTTAGGAAGTAAAAGTTAAGCTGCTGACTGTTGTTGGATGAAGTGTCAAATCTGTAATGGCAGGTGCAGATCCACATTTTAACACATTTATCTCCCGAAAGCATGAACAGTACATTTTGAAGCTATTATTGCTACTCACATCTGAAATTGCAATAAAGCATGTCCACTCTGGGCTCAGCCCTGAATATACCAACATTTTATTTAAAATCAGAATGCTGTCATCTGTATAAATAAGTCACAGTCTGATGTAAATGTTGTATCGCCTTACCTCCCCCAAGTTTGCTCCGGTACCGCTAACCAGAGGTGGAATGCAACAAAATACATTTACTCATGCTACTGTATTGAGTGGTTTTGTTGTGTATTTTGTAATAGTCAAGTAGTTTTTAAAATCAGTATTTTAAAATGTACTTGATTATGTTTTGAGTGAAGTATTGTATTTCGCTACGTTACAAATCTTATCCATTATGAGATGCTGAGAGCGGGAGATGTGAAGGAACCATGGAGTGAGCGGTTATCCCTCAAAAATGTCAGCTCATGGGAAAGAAAGACAGTTTGACACAGAGTGCCGAGTTTTTAACCAAACATGCACTTCTAAGTATTCATTTATTGAAGTCAAAGGTAAAGCCGTGTGCTTAGTTTGCAGAGAACTGATTGCTGTGTTAAAGGATTATAAATTTGAATCACCACTACAATACTTAAGAAATACAGCTTTATTGATGCAGAGCGGGCACGGACATCTAAAGCTTTGCTAGTGAAGCTGCAAACGCAACAAGGCTTTTTTACCAAGCATCAAGGCTTTGTGATATCCCACAAAATTACCAAAAACAGTTAGCCATTTTCTGAAGGGGAGTTTATTAAAGAGTGTTTGGTGGACTCTGCTGTGCAAATATGCCCAGAGAAAAAAAGAGATGTTTGAGAACGTGCCGCCAGACATAAAATTTATATTGAACAGAGTTGAATTTGGTCGGGCCCTCCACAAAAGACCCTGTTTCTCATGTGGCCCCTTGGGAAAATTAACTGCCCACCCCTTCCGTAGGACAACGTATATAGGAGACTTGATAAATTAGTTCACATACATCTTATTAGCTCATACGGGCTGCTTAGGAGTGTAGAAGCTAGCTGCTACATGGGCTATAAACATTAGGGTCTAACCCATTTATGGAGTCAATTTGGCCTGATTTGGCCTTGATTTGCATTATAACTGTTGTTTATGTTTGGGAAGAAAAGAATTTTGGCCCCTTGTCCTTCAGTATATGGTAGAGATCCCCCCCACCCTATTTTACTGTTGTTTTTTCTTTTAAACTAAGTAACCTTTACTTAAAGTACATTTTAAATTAACTACTTATTACTTTTACATAACTTATACTTAATATGTCATCAAAGTACTGGTACTTTTGCTACAATATTACAATACAATACAATATTTGAGTACTTTTTCCACCTCTGCTGCTAACACCAGATGAACGCCACCCGACACTGCCTTAGGACTTTATTGCTGGTGCAACTCTTGGCATCCAAAGCTTTGAAATGTATACAAATATATTTGTTCATGTGTTTGGAATATTACTGATTGGCCCTTAAAACCTTCTATTAGGCACACACAATATCAAATATAGTTTAATATATTGTCATTCTTGCTTTGGCTACTCTACATAGCATTCGAGGATGGGAGGAAAACATGCTCTGGTTTTATTGGCATTTCTTTAAACCAATCACAATCATCTTGGACGGTGCTAAGCACAGAGAAAAGCCGCAGTGCCTGTGCAAAATAGCCTCGGAAGGAACTTATTATGGTGGAACATGTGTAGATCTGCAAAAATTGATCGATTAGTTGTCAACTTTTAAATTAATCGCCAACAATTTTGATAATTGATAAGTCGGTTTTGTCATTTTTTAAGACAAAAGTAAAAGAATTCTTTGATTGCAGCCTCTTAAATGTGAATATTTTCTAGTTTCCTCTCTCCTCTGTGACAGTAAACTGAATATCTTTGAGTTGTGGACAAAACAAGACATTTGAGGATGTCATCTTGGGCTTTTGGGAAACACTGATCCACATTTTTAACCATTTTCTGATATTTTGTAGATCAAACAACTAAACGATTAATCGAGAAAGTATTCAACAGATTATTTGACCATGAAAATAATTGTTAGTTGCAGCCCTAAACATGTGCACATTTAAAAGTTGTTTTAATCATGCAACAGAAAACTCTGATTGGAACAATTGTCTAGCTTGCTGTACCTTGCAAAGACAAAGGTAAACCATAGTCCTCATAAATCGACACAAGTTTAAAATGCCGTCAAGGATACAGACTATTCAGGTATTAACACAGGCATTTCAGAGGTTCCTTTAGTTGGTTACTCCTGGACTATCTTAGACAGGAACAATTCACATTAATAAGCAGTGTCATGCCCTAACATGAAACACTATAAAAATGATATTTCATCATTTTACACTGCAGCTTCGCTGCCTTTCACAGTCCATCATTGTCACAAAGCAGTCTGATCAAAAAGTCGAGTGATGCGTTAGAACCTACATTCAGCCTTGTACACCAAACACATTCTCATTTACACAGTACACTGTAGGTACATGCTTACACGCATAATGACAATCACACCCTGAGAGTGTTGAGCCTTGTGAAGTGCAGATAGGAGAATGATAATTTTGTGTTTTTGTGTGGAGAGCAGAGTAGATTAACACAACTAGCTGCTTTCAAAGCCAGAGACCATCTGGATGGTATTCAGAACACAGGCCCTTGAAAAGTTTAAATATACATTTTCTTTAATTGACAATTTCAGAAAATGTTTTTAATTTTTGAAGCTATCCAGGATCACACACATCTTTTTATAGGATATAGCCTAAACATTGAAATATTGTACAAAATGTGAAATAACACTTTTGGCCATTACAATATTTTCTTTCATATGCAAAGATTCAGCATTTTGAGTGTGTGCAGAAAATCAGACAGTCCATGCACCCAGACACACAAACACACACATTAGGGGCAGCAGGGGAAGCTGTGACAAGCTTGTTAGGAAGGTGGGTGACAAACGAGCTAGAGCACATTTTCCTGGCATTAGAGATGAGCAGAGGTGTGAAAATGTCACCACAAATAGCCCATGGTCACCAAATGTCACCTTTCCACTCTACTCCACACCACACCCTTCCCTTCTTGATTCGCCTCTTTCTTATCTGCAGTGTAGGTGTTTCCCCATTGGCCATTGCCCTTTCAAAATGTATTGGCACGACACATTCTTTTACCTGCGCTATCGCCCATCAATCAGATGATTAACTTCTTCAATACAACACTGTGTGTGTGTCTGCCTGCTCTTCTCTGTCGCTCTCTGTTCAGACACAAATGAATGTGGGCAACAAGTAGGCCTATTTAATTGAGAAAACAAGTCACAAACAGCATTGGCACGAGGCTATTTCAAAATAAGTTTTCTAAAAGAACTTTTGATCATTTATCAGAATCAGATTATTTACAGTATATCATATATAATATTTTTTTCAGTGGCCAGTACAAACCCGGTGAAAGAAATTGCTGAAATAATAAAATTTTGACTGTGCTGAAAGATAGACGGCAGGGGGTTAAACGGGTCGTCCTTCAATCAAAAGGTTGGTGGTTCAATTTCAACAGTGAACCCCAAGTTGCTCCCCATGGGTAGGCCAGCACCTTGCATGGCAGCCGCCACCATCGGTGTACGAATGTGTGTGTGAATGAGTGAATGAGAGGCAAATTGTAAAGCGCTTTGTTCCGGTAAGCTAGAAAGGCATTACATAAATGCAGTCTATGCATTTACCATTTATTTTACCTAATCAAAAAAACTTTCAGTGTGTCCTGATTTAATTAAGTTTGTCTGCCTTTTTTTATTTTAGTTCTAAGAGGGAGCATTTTACTTTGGCCACTAAATGAGACCTTTTGTTTTGAGGCCGGGCTTTAACTAATTAAAGCATTTTTGATTAGTTGGAGCAGACAGTATTGAGTCTATGCAAATCTACTCAGAGGGCTTTTGTTTATTCTGTTGTTTCCTGTAAACTTGTATTAAACCCTGGCCAGAATTAGGGCTGCACGATATGAGGAAAATATTTAATTGCGATTATTTTGACTGATATTGTGATTGTGATATGATTCACGATATTGGAGAGAATGATCATTTTGTATCATTCTTCTCATTTTCATTGAAAAATATTAACATTGAAATAAATTAAAATGATTGTAGTGTGATTTTTGCAAGGATCTGTACCAAACAAAGATTTCTTTCTTTAGTCTGTAGGATATGATTTATAGGCCAGGACATCTCTGCAGCACCACAATACTTGATTCAGAATGGTTTGACACATATGTTACCATTAACAAATATGCACCCCCCTGCAATTTGGATATTGCACTATTCCATATGATGATAACATGACTTGCCACCTCTTCAGCCTCACAAAAACTGTTAAAAACGACTAAACCAAGAGACAAAATTAAGCATTCTGTTGAAAACAAATCTCCTTTTTCCTCATCTCAGATCTATTCAGAAACTAATTTTAGTGTGTTTGGAAAATCAAGAGTGGGACAGGTTTCACTAGATGTTACAGTGCAGGAAATTAGTGTCAATCACCTATTGCACATCTAAAATGTCCTCTCGTCACCTCTTCTCTCTGCATTATTCACATCTCCCTCCGCTAAAAAAGGGAGCCATGAGACCAAACCCCTGCTGCAGTGTGTGAGGCCAGTGGTTCCAAGGTCATCTAACTTGTGAGGCACTGATCACTGAATCTCCATATCTTCCCACTGCAATGATGAAAGGGGCTGCATGATCAGATCACAGGACTGCTCATTAAAGTCTGAGTTTAGATAGATATGATTAGAGGTGGCACTGAGACAAACTAGCCTCAGTCATCAGACTGGGAGTCCACATCAGGCAGGAACGGACTGGGACTAAAAACAGCCCTGGACTTTCTCCCAAATAGTCCCATCATCCGGCCATTCACCCCTAGCCGTGCACGACAGACACTAGCCAGGATGTCCTGATACTATGCCACAATACTGTAGCCTATCAGACAAGGAATTCACAGCAAGTAACATCTCAAAACCAATGATGATAACTGGGGTTGTGTTTATTAATGAAGCCTCAGCCTTCAAATAAAAACAGAAAATGCCATTACATCTGCATTGAAAATAAAATACAAATAATGAAATGTCACTGGCTACAGAAACCCCAAATCACACAAACTTAGAATTATAAAAAGTATTACTGACAACACTTTCAGAGATAAAGTAGGCTACTTGCTGTACCTGAACATGGGGATTAGATATTGTAGGCCTATACCAAAACTACAGTGAGAGTGTTAGTTACTATATCCTATAACTTGTAACTAATCAAATATAATGCAAGCAAATTTAATGTTGGGGGAAGTAAAAGTTTCTTGAGAAGGGCACTATTCTCAGGAACTCTGTCTATTATGAGGTCATTGTCAAGGGACAGGAGGATGTATTTATCTGTATTAACATAAATGTTTCCAGGTGTTCCTGAGAATTTCTGCTCCTTAAGCGTGCCTGTAAAGCCTTCACAAACAACCACCAGGTCTGTCGCGGCTCTGAACCGTAAAGTTAGTTGGGACAGACGGACCCCTTCTTTCTTTAGGCTAACTATATTAGCTTTAGCCTGGCCGGTAGCAGCTTTCTGAGAGGGGAAATGGCCGGGAAACGTTGTGATTATGTTGCACTAATCAGGTGATTTAGTTTGTATTTGCAGCAAACATAAAACACCGACTACTGTAGCTTCACTGACTACCCATCAAAAACTATGTGCATCACTGTGTCAGCGGCAGCTGCTGCCTACGGTACTTATCTACACACAGAGAGCCTCACTTCCCATAACAAACCCCGTCAAACTAACGTCACATACACACGTTACCCACATGGCTACCTGTATTAAAAGGCTAAGGGTCAGATGGTAATAATCATGTAAAAGGAGAACGGTGAAAGTTTACTTTTCTATCAAGCAGCAAAAAAGGATTATCGGCAACATCGCAACGTCCTGCGATGTGACGATCATGCATGCTCACATCGCGATGCTAAAACACAATATCATTCAGCCCTAGTACAGATTGTCAGTACGTCCCTGCTGGGAGGGAAGAACTTACACCCTACTGCGTGTATACATGCTGCAGTCATTTTTAGATTTAACGCTTAGATCTAAGTGGTTCACTTCTTTTCAAGATACAAGATTGATATGACAGATTGAGAAAAGGGGGAAAGCACATGAAGCACATGTTTTCCTCCACCAGAGCAAAGCAGCGTGCAGTTAAAAGAGACAGATGGTTGGTAAAACGTAAAGAGCGAGGAATGAGTGTGTCGTGATGTGAAATGGAGGGAAGAATTGATCGAATGGACTAAAAAAAGGGAAAGGGAGCGATAATGAGTTCCTAGTTGATAGTTGTAACAGTTGTTGGAGTGCATATTGCCGTTTCGGACATGAGAGTGTGTGAGCCTGTATGTCTCTCCCACTGAAAATGCCTCTAGTATTTCTCTTGTTACCTCTTTCAAGATACCAGACACTCTCTCACACAGAATATTTAGCCAGTATTATCAATAAGTTACTGTTGATTGATTAGAGTTGGCAGGTTTACTCTCTACAACAACACAGCTGTCACATTCATCTTTCAGTATGAGGATAAGTATGTGTTGTTTGTGTGTTTCTCTGTGTATTTACTGCGTACAGTGTATTGGCATTAACAGCACATTATGTAGTGCTCTCTGGGGTTATTTGCTCAAAGTGTTTCAAATTGACAGATCAGTCATTGATGGACAGGATGGGAGCATACTGACTCCACAATGTCAGCTATTGATAGGTGGATCGATCATGTCAATAGCAGCCTGAGAGAGCTTGTTTATTGGCACATAACCTATTGAGTACTCTGATGGATTAGACTGTTTAAGCACTGTTCTTTTAAGATGGGCGAGCAAAACACAAACACTGAAAGGCATGTTTAGGCAAATACATACAAACGTTTAAAATAATATGTTCAGAAGTGTTTGGTATATTAGATGTACACACTTTGCTTTTACCAGAACTGATTACCACCCTCAAATGATGCTTTCACAGCCTTATAACATTATAATCTAAATAGGAAACATGTCTAAAAGGGTGGGCGGAGTCTGTGGGTGGGGAGCCGATGATGACAAAAATCATGCATTTTTATTTTATTGTAAACATTTTGTAACAGTGGGTGGTAATTATAAATTAGTCACGCAACTGTATGCAACTTACTTTTTAGAATGTAAATTATAATTGATTCAAATTTTCAATTTTGTAATTTAGCCTTTTAGGGTTTACTCAAAGGCTCATTTAAGAAAATGATTTGCTTGGTATGTGATTACAATTGATCAGCTATGGTCAAATATGTATTGCCAACAAGGCTCGGCAAATTGCTGCTTGACAACAACAGTTTGCAAAGAACCACAGGTGACCTGGGATATGTCAGTTTCAACAAGTCCTCGATATAGGTCGCATACCCTCTAATAAGACCAGTGTTGCCACTTTTCAGCACGGGAGTTTCAGGTCTAGGACTTTTTCCATGGTGTAGGAAATTGGATAAATGAAGCAACAGTTCAGCTCTTACTATCCTGTAGTTTTATTAATACCATCATTCAACAAATAATGTAACTGTTAAATAACAATTAACTCAAGCTGAGAAGTTAACAACAAATATTCCACTATTCCACAAGGATAGATTGATTAATTAACAAAAGCAGAAAGAAAGAAAGAAAGAAAGAAAGCATTTGAAATGTATCCCACTCTTCCACAAAGAGGCATATTGAACTGCTACAGTTCAATTCACAGTACAGTTAACAGTTACATTGTAAATAGCACTAACTGCATCTACAGCATCAGTAGCAAAGTCTATGAAAAACCATATATTGGGTGATACAAAAGGCTAATATTTTAATTTAATTTAATTTTGTGCCAAAAAATGATGTTGCAAAAGCTAATCATTAGGCCTAAGCTATATCTCTCTAGTTGCCACTTTGTCCTCTTGAAAATAAAATTGGTAAGCTTGGCACATTAGGCAGCATCCTCCTCCATTACCTTTTTTTTTTTTTACCTCCTGGCCTTTTCCTCCCATCCATCCTCCCTGACGCGTATCGTTACGGTAGTGCCAGCCCAGCGTTTCGGTAGCCTATGAGAGAACATTTTCTGGGAAAAGATGGGCTATGGACTCACCCAACTAACCGTGTTTGGGAGGGGAGAACTCAATAACATGGTAGAATCCATGCAGAGGCTGCGGTTTCAGAATACGGAACGTGTGTAGCCTACATTTGGAGAAGATAGACTAAAAAATCCTTGACCGGTCCAAAAGTAAAGCAGCTCCCTGGGAATTCTCCCGATTTACCCATCCCTGACCTGAATATGATCCATCGGAGCATTTCATAAATTTGTGCCACTAGCAGTAGCAGGTAATACGACCAACAGGAGCAATTTCCATCCTCATACCTTAACGTAACAGTTGCAGCTTGAAACATGTTAACACTGTGAAATGGTCACAGTTTGGTTACGTTTAGGCAACACAACTACGTGGTAAAGTTTAGAAAAAGATTGTGGTTTGGGTTAAAATCAGTACATTTGTTACATTACTTCTGGTTACACACGTGAGGCAGAATGTGACGTCGCCTAAAAAAAAATAGTTTTTTTGCGTTATGGGATACAACATTTAAAAAAAAAATCTTATTCCAAATGTAACTTTAGGAATGGAAATTCAATAATTTACTAGTGAAGTGTTTTAACTTTTAGTTATTAAAAATAAAAAAATAATTGGGTAAAAGGGAGAAAGTATACACAGACAAACATATGCACATACAAACCATGTCTGCATTAATCCATTCGAGGGGTGGACAGCTCCATAAGGATTTATTTTCTCCTGCACTACATCTGGTTTGTAAGTTTGTCTGTTTACAATATGAGCAAGTGAAATGCACTGGGTCAGGGTTTTTGCTGGCAGCTATATGGTGGATAATTCCAGCTTTAGATAAAGTGAATAATTATGGAAGCAATCAATAAATAGCGGAGCAAGGGAGAGAAGTAGGATGGGAGATAAGCTATTGGCTTATTGACTTGTCAAGTGTCGCACATCAACACATACAGCCTTTTGAGTGTAAGTGCTTGTGTGTGTGTGTGTGTGTGTGTGTATTAAATTACTCTATAGTGTCTGTATCCCTTTGTCCTGGTCTGACAGCTAATTAGTTGTGCTGTCTCAGGAGTAAACTCAATAAGGGGAAAACAAGGGATTCAGTGCATCCACCAATTTTCATATTCAGCTGTTATTGTGGTGGGACATTAGGGGCCCCACTCAGTGTCTATAGCATGCTGTGCAATTGCAGAACACACAGAAATTGTTCCTTTATATAATGACCTTGTCTACATAACATCAGCAATATGCCATTTACCTTCATGAATTATGAGATATAGTATATTCATATCAAAGTAGATATACAGTGAGGAAAATAAGTATTTGAACACCCTGCTATTTTGCAAGTTCTCCCACTTAGAAATCATGGAGGGGTCTGAAATTGTCATCATAGGTGCATGTCCACTGTGAGAGACATAATCTAAAACAAAAAATCCAGAAATCACAATGTATGATTTTTTAACTATTTATTTGTATGATACAGCTGCAAATAAGTATTTATACACTTGTCTATCAGCAACAATTCTGACCCTCAAAGACCTGTTAGTCTGCCTTCAAAATGTCCACCTCCACTCCATTTATTATCCTAAATTAGATGCACCTGTTTGAGGTCGTTAACTGCATAAAGACCCCTGTCCACCCCATACAATCAGTAAGAATCCAACTACTAACATGGCCAAGACCAAAGAGCTGTCCAAAGACACTAGAGACAAAATTGTACGCCTCCACAAGGCTGGAAAGGGCTACAGGGACATGTCCAAGCAGCTTGGTGAAAAAAGGTCCACTGTTGGAGCAATCAATAGAAAATGGAAGAAGCTAAACATGACTGTCAATCTCCCTCAGACTGGGGCTCCATGCAAGATCTCACCTCGTGGGGTCTCAATGATCCTAAGAAAGGTGAGAAATCAGCCCAGAACTACACGGGAGGAGCTGGTCAATGACCTGAAAAGAGCTGGGACCACCGTTTCCAAGGTTACTGTTGGTAATACACTAAGACGTCATAGTTTGAAATCATGCATGGCACGGAAGGTTCCACTGCTTAAACCAGCACATGTCAAGGCCCATCTTAAGTTTACCAATGACCATTTGGATGATCCACCGGTGCACCTAATGTCCTCGCATCAGCTGCCTCCACAAATCAGTGTAAAAAAAGCAATGTTATATATATCAATATGGTTTAATTTTGCATTACATGAGTCATTTCTTCTGTAAAGCCGTGCCTGTGTTTGGATCTCTCCTTTTACTCTCCGTGCAACCCCGCCCCCATTCACTCACACACGGCTCCCCTACAACATGGAGAGACACAGCAGCGACAGCGCCAGTCCACACTTCTGACATTTGTTAATTGTTATTAGCACAGCTGTATATTGTTAAGTATGAGAGGCAAACCGGTATTTGTACCAGTGTTTCCGCTGGTAATTCTGCTATTGTGGCCGCCACGGCGAAAAACACAGACGAAGTTATTGAATACAACTAACTTCAGTTCGTCAAGTAATAGCGTGTGAGACGCCGCCTGCCGGACCTGGGCGAGATGTAACCCATGGCCAGAATATCATAGTTCATAAAATGCAGCACAGTGCCAATACAGACATTTCATACACACCACCTGTGTAACTCCGCTGACCTGCCATTTGACCCTTGCTGGACCCATTACTCTGTGAGTAGCATACGCCCATCGCACTCCCCCTCTCTTCCTAGCTCTTTTAATCAGTTATTGTAGAAAACAAGTGAAAGAGATACTTTTTTTAAAAATATATCCTAGGCTATTTATTTCAGATACTATTCATTTACATGTTGCAGCTGTATGTATGTACAACATAGAACTTTAACATAAGAGGAATGTAGCACAATATGGATGTGAAAGCAATTTGTTTTGGTTAAAATAAACAAATAATCTTGATAATCGTGATCTCAATATTGATCAAAATAATTGTGATGATCATTTTGGCCATAATCATGCACAATCATCATCTTAAATATATATCTATTTTTGACAATATTTACATCAATACAATGACTTCAGGATTTGGATTTTTAGTGAGGATTATGGAGTTGTATTTATGTGTTCAAAGTTAGTGAAACAATGCTAAAAAGGTTAAGACTGAAGCAACACATTTACTTATTTTGTTTACTGTAAACGGTAAAAACACTTGTTAAAAAAAGCCAGTATATGTACAATATGTAGGTTATGTGTTTGTGTCAGCAAGCTAGCAAAAGTTTCATCTTCCTCCCTGGAGCTGATTTCCCATTTTTATCCACTTTAATCCAACAACAAATAATAAGGAATAGCACACCTGCAAGACAGAATCTCTCAAATATGTTTCCCTGAGTTTACAGACAATTAAATAGTGGGAAATTGTTATGTCCTGAGAATGTGTATGTGTCTGATGGATCGTCATGGCCTCGGGCCCACATAAACATGCATGCATTCTCCATCTCACATACAAACAGGCACACATACACACAATAAATAGGATAGAAGGAATGAGCAATGAAAGAGAGATATTAGTTGCATCTCTCAACCCCCTACCTGTCTCACCAAATATGATGTGGCCATATAAAGACAGTCTGCAGCAGCGGGAGAGGACTGCTGAAGCACAGACTTTTCAGTGGTTGAAGTAGTGGGCTGGAGTGAGGGAGCCAGAAAAACCGAAAGAGGGAGAAAATTAGACAGGGTGTTAGTGAGAGCAAGAAATTGTTTGTGAAACCTTGTGTGCGTGTGTGAGAGAGAGCAAAATAGATAAGACTGAGAGAGGTAATGGCAGCATGAGAGGACATAAAGAGAGAGAAAGAAAAGGTGTGAGAGATGAGAGTGTGAGAGCAGAGCAATCCTAATAGCTGAGGGTAAAACCTGCAATCTACCATTCTGTCTGATCTCAGCCATCCTATGAGTCAAGCCAAGAAAGCTTTGAGATGCTCTACGCACATTAACCTCTACTCATCCTCCACCCACACTCCTCCGCTGCCTCATCCCTCTTTCCCTTCCTACCTACATTAAAGTGAGCGCTTCAACCATGCGGACATCAAGAGCATAATAACTGACATTTAGGTTTATGTTTGCCTTATTATTATGTACAAACAACGCACACAAAAGGCATATGGGAACACAAGAGGACCAATCGAAGAAGAATTCTTTACCGATCTAGACATAATGGTCTTGCAAATCCTTGTAAAATAAAACTTTTTATAAAATACATACACAATCACACAATCAACAAATAAAAACATTTTGTGTGTTACATGAAATCACACAAGGTACAAATTCCAGTAAAATGTAATCCCATCGGCTCCTTCAACTTCTGCATGATTCATCACAAAGAAGAATGTAGCCGTGGGATCGGCAAACAGAAAAAGAATCAACCAGTTGAATGGCACTGGCACGCCAGGATCCAGGCAGATCTCGGCAAAAGGACACTGCAGCTCCGGACATTTCGCTATTTCGATACTGCAAGGAGTGCTTTGGGACGGTCTACAAACTACAACACAAAAAGAGATACAAACATATTTTCAAAAATAAGTATAGGCTTATTTTTTAAAAGTAAGTGTTGTAGTACAACTATCAGGAGAAATGTTATAATTGAGGTAAGTTTGGAGACACTACCTTATTTAATCATTAAAATGTGCCTACATAATTTTGTTTTATCTCTTTTCTGTGTTGTAGTTTATAGACGGTCCCTAAGCTGAATTAACACAACTTTTATGCCTTTCTGTCATATCTACAGCAGTCAGATTCACTGTATTCACTCAGGAGGAATAACTGCACATGGGTAGGCACTTTTAATGACATTTTTAACATGTTTGGAGGCTAACAACATGTTTAAAACTTGCCCTGTTTAAGCCTGTTGGGTGTTAACTCTGGCAGGAGGATAGCACGGTGTAGGCAACGCCAATTGTTTTCGTTTTTCTCTCTACTGACAGCACTTCAAATTTACAAACAACAGACCTACGTGTTGGAATCGACCGGAATTCCCCTTTAAGATATCCCAATCTGTAATTATAAAGTTATTATTGGATCGGACTTTTGAGCTAAAACTATGCTAGTTTTTGGCACTTGGCCCTATACAAGTTCCTAACAACAGAAAAAGTAAAAAAGAATAATAATATTTTTAAATGTATCTAAAAAAAATGATATTGTTAATCAATTATTTCTGAGACAATTGTCCAGTAAAATTTGGAATTGTTACAGCTCTAGCCACATGCCATCACCGTCCACATAAAGCACAACTAATATTTGTAAAATTGACAATTCAGCATAAATTTTGTGGATCTGATGGAGAGGAAACTAAGGAGTTTCCACGCCTTCTAGAATAGAAATATTTATACAATATTATTTTTAAAATATGTTACTACAATAGCCGTATAAAGCAGTATAAAACTCGTTTCCTTTGACCTTCAAATTTTTTTACATACTTGCATTGCATTTCATTGATAGTCTGGATCGACGACAATTAATTTACCGGATAATCGCTGTAACATCCTTCGCTGCCTGATCTTCCACTGATGTCCCTCGCCTTGCAAAACAAACTTCGAGCTAGCAAACTATTCACTGAAAATGAAAAGTTTTGAAAAAATGTGGATCATGCCACAAAGCCGGCCTGCTTGGTTCTTTCAGGGAATGATTGTAAAGATTTACAAAGAATATGTTAACGACAATTACTCTCTAACGGGAATGTTTTGGGACCAATTGGCGGGATTTGCTATGGACAAAAAACACACAGTGATACACTAGTAAGAGCAAATGACGTTTAACCGTGTCAGACCTTACTCCGCAGCACTGTGGAGATAGGTCTGGTAAGCAAGACAATAGCATCAATAATATTCCTAATAATGAGGCAACTGTTTTTGTTACAGTTTTACAGTATATAATATCGTTAGCAACAGAATGTGAGAATAATTGGGCACTTTAAAAAGAGTAAGGGGTTCAATTCAAGGTTTGTCCCTCTCAGAGATGGGGCATCTGCAATGCGAGAGAGATGATGTTAAATTTATATAAGTCTGACATATCAAGAGGGACAGATAAGCCCAAAATGGAACAGCCATTAGGAGGGCACTTAAATTGTTTTATTTTTAAGCTAAAAGGCATCACCAAATTGACTGAGGGACATAGTTTCTTATTCATCAAAATTCATCTCATAAGCTGAAAAAAAAACTGGATGACAGGTATATGAAATTTGGTGTTAGAAACATATCTTACAATTTAAAGAGTCAGTTCATCCAAATCCCCCAAAAACTAATTTTATCATGTAAAAAGGTGCCCTAAGGTGTTTTCTTGTAAATAAAACAAAAGTTCTGTTCACATTCAGTTTTCCTCACCGAAATGCATTGCATGTATCCTTGAGGACTAACATACTGAATGTTTCAAGTGTATTTTCTTCCTCATGAATTGGAAAGCTGTGATTTTAAATATTTACTAGCTTGCAGTCTTCTTCTTCGTCTTCTTCGTCTTCTTCCCTGCCTTTGTTGTTGCATTTCAACATATCTTGGCGTGTTACTTCCACTTGTTGATCAGTGGAATAGTGTGACACCATTGGTAGGACCGTTTAACTGGAACTATTAAAAGAGAAAGTTATTCACATACTTCCTGTTATCAACTCGCAAAAACACTCAAACTAAAAGATCAGAAAATAACGCATCAACAGAACATAATGTCGTTATTAGCATGATCATGCCCGAAGAAATGATGCACCACCTAGTAATCACAGACATACAACTCAGCTGTGAACAGATTCCATAAAAGCAACTTTGGGTTGTTGTATCGTGAATGTGGTCTCTATAAGCTTGTGTCTGTTCCAAAGATAGTTTGTGAGGGAGAGGAAACATCACTTTGTAACTCAATGATTTTGATGTTCAACAAGATTAACAGAGCAGCTACTCTTCTCGAGTTACAGGGTTTGAAATATCACATGCATATGCACGGTAGTGCACGTCCAATTTGAGCTGTGCATGTAATTCTCAGCTCTAGTTTGCACTGGTGCTTGTACACACCAAAAAGCATGTTGAGTCCTTAATTATCTATCTGATTGCATCACTTAAAATGTAGGACAGCCTCCCAATTAAACCTATATACATATCATATCAATATTTTAAAGCTTATGCACTTAATAGTTAGGATTGCCATTAATCAGAGCAAGTAGTAGGTCATGAAAAATAAGGTGTAAAGGTTAGTAAGATACATATGTTATTTTTTTTTTAGATACTATTGTGCTTCTGCCTTCTCAGAAAACAAATGGGGGATTACAGTAAGAACAAGACGTTAGAATTAAATGTTCTCCAACAATAACTTCTGTGTCTCTGTAGACCAGTCCTTTACCGTCTCTCTAAGACAAATATACTCTTGTACAGAGCAGAGCAATATTTACTTTCTACAAACAAAAATGTTATATGTGAACAATCTTCTGGAGGGCCTAACTGTCTTGAGTTCTTGTAATCTGAGATTAGGATAACTTCAGTATCCCATCTATTGCTATACATATCTCCTCTATAATAGCACTGTGATGGGTTCCTGTGCTTTGAAGTGGATTTGTTTTCAAACACAAAAGCACATGTAACATTATTCTTTACATCTATGATTGCTAAATAGTTACAGGTGTCAGGCATGCTACTGGAACTAAAGAAGCAGCCAATTGCTCAATTAGCTATTGTACTATGGATATTAGTTGACCCACTTCTTATCAGCATGGATGCCCACCATTCTTCCAGGACTGCATTGGAAGCAGAGTGAGGAGCGGAAGCAGCCGAGTGGTGCAGGTGACAGAGAGGAAGAAAATGATTACTGCCAGTGGCCAAAGCACACATAATAAATGTAAGCAAGAGCATATGCCACTGAACTGATTTACTTAAGCAGTAGAAATGGACAAACGACACATTTACCTGGCCAACCACAGACTACAATATTGGTACCACAAATGCTGTGGAAGCCTTGAAAAGAAAATAAGATAAAAGTAAGGCGGGAAAAAAAGATTAATTTAAAGGGAGTGCTCCTAATCTAAGTTTGTTACCTGTATAAAAGACACATGGGAGCCAGAAATCTTTCTGATTGAGAGGGGGTCAAATATGTATTTCCCTCATTAAAATGCAAATCAATTTATAACATTTTTAAATATATCTACCATTAAAATTATTGACTGATCATTTCTTTGTCAGTGGGCAAACGTACAAAATCATTAAATAAATAATATTTAATATTTAATCCTTGTCTCCTATATAAGTGCATTGAATTTTTTTAATGACGGCATTGAAATTGATACTGCGGTATACCGTATTACCGCCCAACCCTAGTATTGTGCATGTCTGTACAGTACACATGGAAAATTCTTAACTACACTGTTTACAGAAGCTTGTTCTCTCGTATGGTGAGTTTGGGGTTAATGCAACAATGTTTTTTCTCATCTCTTACTTTCCCACTATTTTAGCCTGGTCTTGCAAAGTGGGCTCCCACTAAGCCCACAACAGTCTACACCCTCCCCTGGACAACATTAGAGTTAGCAATAATAAAGATGGCAGTACAAAAGGGAGTTGGGCATTTCTGTTTGGGAGAAAATTGGAGAGGGAACAGACAAAAAGACTTTATGAGTGCTGTCCCCAATTTCTGGTGTGTAAGACAATACATTTTTTTTAAATAACCAACTAAAAAAGCTTGTCGTATTTTGATCCATGCTAATACTGTATCAATACACAGATACCAAGCATCAATCTTTTATTATATAAATTGCACATGAGAATTTAACTTTTGCTTAACCCACCCACAACGACGGTAGCGTTCCCCAGACACACCCACACTACGCTATATGTTAAGCCTCTATCCTCCAAACGCTAAAATAATATCACGAAAGGAATTGCAGAGCTGTCAGAGCCAACAGACGAGTCATTTCATTGCAAAATAATTAGGTCCAAAACGATTTAATACACTGCAAATAGCCTACAAGGACAAGTACTGCAGGACAGTACAGTTAATTCATCTAGAATTTTTTTCACGACTTTAGTCGACCAAGATTTTCTTTGGTTGATTACAGCACTAGAACAAACAGAGATATGTATCTTTTTAGATAAAAAAGTGTTTACAAAGTTTTCCTTTGGGGACATCATTTGAAGTTGGAAAAAGGGTAATGAATTACAATATTTATTGATGCTTCTAAAGCATTTGATCGTGTTAATCATGAGAAATTATTTTTAAAATTGTGTAAAAGCGGGGTCCCTGGTTTTATAATTAGAATCTTGGTGTATTGGTATTCGCATCCACGATGAGAGTAAGATGGGGAATGTAATGTCTGTTCCCTTCCAAGTGACCAATGGTGTTCGCCAGGGAGGAATTCTGTCTCCTTTTTTTTTTTAATATGTATATGAATGAGTTATCTTTGATTTTAAATGCATGTGGTACAGGCTGTAGGGTTGGTGACTTACTAATTAATCACCTTATGTACGCAGATGATTTGGTCATCTTTAGCCCATATAGTGCTGGTCTCCAACAGCTTCTGAGAGTATGCACAGAGTATGGTGTGGATTTTGATATAAAATACAATGCTAAAAAGAGTAAGATCATGATTATCAGAAGTAGAGAAGACAGACAGGCAACCTTCCCTGACTTTTTCTGTCTTGCACTTACGGTGTGCAGTGAAAATATTTGGGTCATATTCCAAATGACCTTTTTGATACAGGATATCTATAGGCAAATCGGAAGCTGTATGACAAGAACATGCTGGGCAGGACATGTGCTCTGTACCTGTGAAAATTCACTCTTTAGAATTTTTTTATACGGCCTACCTGTGGTGTCGTTATAAGCAAGGCAGCATTTCCTTTGCTTATAATGACAGCATGAGGCTGCTGTTGAATGTTCCAAGAAACTCCAGTGCAAGCCATATGTTTGTCAGCGTTGGGGTACCTACTTGCTTTGCTGATTAACCTGATGTATAGTTTTTAGTTCTGTCAGATTTTCCAGACTGTGGAACCAAACATGTCTGTATTGAACATTGTGCTTTATTTTTTTTTTTTTTTATTTTTCTTGTATTTTTGTGTTTGTGTATGTTTTTTATTTGTGATATGGATCCCCCCTGGGTCTGAAATAAAGAAATATATAATATAGCAGAATATCGCAATATGTTTAAAATCCCAATAATATTGTATTGTCACACAAGTATCATGATAAAATTGTATCATGGAGCCTCTGGTGATTCCCACACCTACTTAGCAGACTGTTTACTGGATCTTTTCTTCACATAAAAGAGTGATTTTGACCTGTTTTTTAATTTCTCCGAAAAAGTCAAGTGGCAAATATATCACACCACAGCACTGTCCGGTTTGTCTCTCTCTAACTTTCCTGCTCTCTCAGCTATCTCTCTATTGTGAACGTGGACAATGCTTTGCAAACCAAAACCTTTAAAACACGCTTTTTCCAGCAGCAACACTTTGCAGCAGTATTTCATGTTGTTATTGAGCGTGACCATGAGGTAGCCACGGAGCTGTAAATGTATGGCTTTTCCATTATAGATAAGAGCCACAGAGAGACAGACAGAAGCAGCATAGTGCATGTCCTTGATTTAGCGGCATCGATCCCTATCTGCTCTCTAGCAGCACTATGTGTAAAAGTGTGTGTGTGTGTGTGTGTGTGTGTGTGTGTGTGTGTGTGTGTGTGTGTGTGTGTGTGTGTGTGTGTGTGTGTGTGTGTGTGTGTGTTGGGGGGCAGCCCTATGGCTATGCAAAGCTTAGGCAGAGATAAGGTTATCAGAACACACCTGATATGATTGGCAAGGTGACAGGAGGCCACTGTGGACCCTAAAGGGTTGACTTACCACACACACACACACACACACACACACACACACACACACACCTTAAAATAAGTTAAATCTTTTGTTTATCCCCATCACAAATGGAGGCAATATCTGCATGAAACACCAGATCCGTCAAACAGCCATTGCAGACTTCAAAAGAAGCTGCTTATTATTTTCAGCAAGTGAACTATCACATCAACAACACTCCCAAGAGAGACAGAAAAGGGGCATAGAGTGGAAAGGAAACAAAAGAAAAAGAAAGAGAGGGAGAAAGAAGGATAAATACATTGGTTTGGAAAAGCAGGGGTGCCTCTGCCTGTGAGATAGCTAAACCATAGTAACGGAAAAAAAAAAGCTGTGCAGACCGACAGTGCCACAGAGAGATGAATCTGTAAAGCAACACTATGACGAGAGATACAGGGAAAGCAACAAGATTGAGGAAGGGATGTGGAGAGAAACAGATAAGAAGAAGAGAGAAAGCACAGAAGGAAGAGATGGATAGGCCCTAGATACACACCACCAGAGGCAGCCAGAAAAATGCACAGCTAGACAGAGATGGAGCAATGGACACACACACACACACACAAAGAGTTTCATGCTGTGCGTTTCTCTAGTTAAAATGAAAGCACTGTATTAAAGTAGGTGAATCTATTGTTTGGAGCACATATAGAAGAGCAGAAGAAGATACTGATGTTTTGTAGACTGATATAAATCTGTCAGTGATTGCAGAGTGAGATAGTTTCACTCACATACAGGAAAAAAGTGAAATGTAATAAGTACACTTTACTGTTCTTACTACTCTATCACTACAATATTTCCTTGGCCGTTATCTCTATCTAAATCGTATTTCTAAACCCTTTATCCCTGCTGTGCTCTCGGTTGCTGGTAAAACACACCCCTGATAAATGGCCCCACATAATCATTCCTTCAGTTTATCAGCATGCATGAGTTGAGCAGGACCGGGAGGAGGGTTGGCAGAGAAGAAGAAGAGGGGAGAACTGGAAGGAAATGAGGGACATGGATGAAAGATGATTGTAAAGGTATATAGAGCAGGGGATTGAAGGAAGTGGAGAAAAATAAGTAAATGAGGATGGTGAACAGGTGGAGGGTGAATGAGCGAGGGATAAGTACAAGCAGCCAAAAGGATGGTGATGAGATATATACATAAAGCTAGGGAGAGATGGGTGATACAGTGAGGGCAATGAGATGAAAGAAAAGATGAAGGGAGAAGGACAGGTTAGTAATGGAAGGGACGGAGGAAGGCAGGATAGAGGGAGAGACTGATTGGTCCAACTTGAGCAGATCCGGAGGAACAGATGAATCTATGTGATGCATGATGGGAGCCAGTCCGATAAGACAACCAATCACGAGCTTTGGTCTAAATGGGATAACCAATCATGGGCCATGGTCGGCATCATCATTCCCCATTTCAGATAAGTCCTCAGCACATCATGTCCATCTTTAACCCCACAGCGAGCTGCCCTGTGTGTGTGTGTGTGTGTGTGTGTGTGTGTGTGTGTGTGTGTGTGTGTGTGTGTGTATGTGTGTGTTGTACTATATGTGTGTTTTTATTCTAGCCTTTGGCAGTTTTCTGATTTCAATACATTTATCTTAAACATCCATATATATTTGTGAGACTCCTGGAGTGGCAGTGGCTCTCTTCTATTGCTCTGTTATTGCTACACAGAGAAGCACTGAACAGGCAAAATACAGCAGCAGATTGTTCAACTTAAGTTTGCATTGTGCCGGATAATGCAACAGCAATCTCTGTCAAGTGCCCTGAAGCACCCTTAAGAGATAATGTTCTTCGATGCACACACTGCAAAAAAATACTCTCCATCTTAACAAGTAATTTAATCTACACAGTGAACCAGAAGGGCTAAGATATTTATCTTATACTGTAGTCTTATACTTAACTTTGGGAACTTTTACAAAAAAATAAGATAATGTCACTCAAGTTTTAAAAGACATTACAACATTGTGTTGTAAGTAAGATCTGCTGAAAAAGTTATTGTATTCATTAGCATGATTGCCTTACTGTTTAGTTCAAAAACATCCAAAACACCAAAGTACAAAGACATAGCGGACCAGACATGAGCTTTTATTTTGAAAAGTCGAAGCTTGCGGACAACACCAGCTGGGAGGGCATGAGACAGGAGCATAGACGGTATAATAATAATATTAATTTAATATACAGTCTATGGATGGGAGGCATGAGACAGGAAGTCTCCAGGCTGCAGCCATACCCGACTTTAATAAAAAAGGCAGAGTGCTCTCTCTCTGTGGGGTCAAAAATCCAGCTGTTCCACTCAGCGCTCCCCCTAGAGGCCTGGAGAACTTCCGTTGTATAGACTGGATGCAGCGTTTTTTTGATTGCATCTGCTTTCCATTTTCATCACTTCTTTTTTGGGGTTTGTGTGCTTTACTTTTTGCATCGTTTCTATATTTGCAGCGCGTTTGCTGAATGCTGCACATGTGTTGACAAATTAATGAAGTTTCCTTAATTTGCTTGTGTTTTGTCTATTTGCATGTGTTTTTTTAAGTTGCAGGGCGTTTGCCCCGGTCGGCCACTGTATTTATCCCATCATATCAAAGAAAACACGGAGGATCGAGCTGCTTATAAAATAGTCGGGCACTGTAGCTTTAAACCCTGTCGCAGCGTTCCCACAATGCAGCAATTAAGTTGGTGATATGATCCTCGTACAAACAAATGATGTCAAAACTATGAAAATAATATGCCAGTTGTAGTAAACTTGTTTCTAGCCAGTAGAATTTTTTTTTTCACTTCAGTTGCATATCTTTTCACTTTACTCAAGACTTTTGGAAATGCACACATTAAAACACAAATGTCAGGAAGTTGCACTGGTTTAAAATTACCTGGCATAAAATAATTATCAAAACAACATGTCACTTATTGAAACACAAAACTGCAACGTTCTGACTAGATGGCAACAGTGTGTGTGTGTGTGTGTGTGTGTGTGTGTGTGTGTGTGTGTGTGTGAGTGAGTGAGTGAGAGAGAGAGAGAGAGAGAGTGAGTGAGAAAAGAGAAAGAGACATTGCATGACACAGTATTCATGGGAGGTGTGAAGGTCAAAGCATCGGGATGTGCTGTAATTGTGGGAGACGTTTTAATTAAAGTGTTTTGAGAAGGTTTTCGTGAGGTTACAGCCTGTGGGGTGCAGACTGATCCTACTGTCACAGGAACTCACACAGACTGACGTGTGTGTGTGTGTGTGTGTGTGTGTGTGTGTGTGTGTGTGTGTGTGTGTGTGTGTGTGTGTGTGTGTGTGTGTGTGTGTGTGTTGATACTATGTGTGAACGTGGTGAGACAGACAGCTTGAGTCCTCTGGCACTGTTGTGACAAGCTTGTTTGAAATCGTCCAAAATAGATTTTTTTTTTCCTTTTGCCTTTATCTCCTAATTGCTTTTTTTCACAGTATATTTTTCTGCTCTCCCTCAGTTTCCACCAAGACCAACTCCCACCTTCTACAACCTCTCATTTTAAGTCAGGTAAATATTTTGGTGAGGTTTGTTGTGCTATTTATAAGCCAACCAAGAGCTGTGGCATAGTTGTTTCAGAAAGAACTCAGCTTTTTAACTTGACTTCACAGTGAGCTAACTCCACAGCTTAAGGTTTGACTTCCAAAGCCTGAAAAGTATTTGCCTAAAAATGTATTCCTAAAATATTTAGCAAAAACATAAATTATTCCATCCTCATTTGGATGTAATAATTATATTATCTTGATAACAAAGAAAAGAATTTACAGACATGTTAACGATTCTATGAGTTATTATTGAAGTTATTACAATTCATCCAGAAACAAACTGTACGGATCGATCACATATATAGACGATCTGCTCAATAATGTCAGTATCGGCACAGATCCCTAACTGACAGACCGACATTGCCATCCCTAAAGTCATGTTGCTAGTGTGGCTAAAAAAGCTGAATAGGGTTAGACATTTACTTAGAGCGGGCACCAGTTGCTGGCAAATATCCCATTTTATAGCATAATTATTAAACTTTTCAATTTCTTCTGGATGAATTACATTTTTTTTTATATGAATAAAAACTACATAGTTGCGCCTGTTCACTGTGTAAATAACATATGGAAGGGATGCACTGCAGTTTACTCTTCCTTTCATGTGTCTGCCCTTTGGCTCACCGGAGGCTAGGACTGAGTTTAGCTCCAAATGGATCCCTTATCACACAGTCCCCAGCACCACAGCAATCATTCACTGGTCATGGCAGTAGTGTGTGTGTGTGTGTGTGTGTGTGTGTGTGTGTGTGTGTGTGTGCATATATGTGTGTGTGTGTGTGTGTGTGTGTGTGTGTGTGTGTGTGTGTGTGTTTGCACTATACTGTATGTGCATGCAGTTTGTGTGTTATGATGGTGCAGCTTTGTTCTTGACTTGTGTTCTCACTATGTGCTGCAGTATTGATTCCTGATGGCCAGAGGCTGGCTGCCTATTGATCCAACTGCTTCCATAAACATGTTGAGATGACTTGTGGTGTGTGTGTGTGTGTGTGTGTGTGTGTGTGTGTGTGTGTGTGACACAAACACTGTACGACTGTAACAGGAAGATAGGATGATTGATCGGGATGGTGGATAGGCTCAATGAAATACCAGTGTAAATTTACCCACATAAAACCATGAAATAGTGTGGTCATGAACAAACAAGCTCAACAGCACACCAGGGAAATACAAGCTTTGACCATTTAGTCAAAACAGGGTATCTCATTAAGAGCATCAGTCAAAAGCCTGGGAGAGGAGACCACTTTTATTCCAGATAGTGCTGGCCTAAGCACTTAGCTGGACAGATTCCTTTCCACCCCATCTGAAGGCCACGGGGATGAATCTAAACAACTGAGCTGGACAGACACAATATATTTGTGTGGGGGTTTGTTTTTTACTGTGATGTGTTTTGTGTATGTTGTCAAGCTGAGGACTATGCCCCTTGGTAAAGATGAGATATGAGGAAAGAACATATATTTCACAACTATAAAAGGTAAACTGGCAACAACCGAAATGATACACACTGTATTGTATGATAAAAATCAAGTTCTGCACTGAAAAACAACACATATTTTGTCAGTGAAATGAACAACAACTAGGCCATTGGGCTGCCATATCCGGTCAGGAATATGGTCCCTCTGTGCTTAAATATTATGTTAGTATGGTTGGGGAAGTCAGACTCTGAAATGGAAATACAATGTTTATTGGTGCTTTCAATGTTATCAAGAGAATGGTCTTGTTTTGAAAATGTCTGCAAGAGGACAGAACTGCTGATGTACTGTACATGTTTGCTACACTGTATTGGAATTAAGCAAAAAATGTTGGAAAGGGGTAAATGTGAAAGATAAAGACAGACATACATGACAGAATTGTAAAGTATAACAGAACCGTTATGTAACTTTATTGCTTTTATAGTAATACTTATTAGTTTCAGGAAATGAGTATTGAGGAGACTAAGTGTCGTGTTTGTAAAAAAAAAAAGAAGAAGAAAAAAATTCAAAAACCGTTCAGAAAAGTTATATCTCCCATATTCCAGTCTATCACTTAATGGGTGCAAATGAATGTTTGAAAATGCCAATTTCCTTTTTTAAATTAGGATCTTAGAAAAGTGAAATGACTAAAGATGTAATGAACCTGTCTGGAAGAGGATATGAGCATACTACTTTCGTACATAGTAAGTAGGACAGTTCATGAGTTAAAACACTTTTCCAAGGATCAAGGTTGCAGAGCTGCTGCGAATAGTTAGGTCACCATGTCTCCAATGAGCCAGTAAAGTTTGCTTAACATGGCGGTCAGATGACATATATTGTAAATAGAGGTCACTGCTGGTACAAAAAAAAGGAGGACACTCATCAAGCAAAGAGTTTAATCCCCAGCCAAACACTGTGGAGGATGTTTAAGGCTGTAGGGAACTGGGAATCATGTTTGAGGTTAAAACTGGGTTGAGATTTTCTTCCAGGAAAACAACAAAGAAAAGCACTCTTCCAAATCCGCAAAGAGATGGTTTACTGGTGATATCTGGGAACGATATCGGGAAATGATGGAGACTTCAACAGATGACAAGTCCGAGGATTTCAGGTTAATTGTAGCATTTATTCAAATAGTGAACAAATGTTCATAACAAAGAGAGCTGCCTGTTGTACACACATAAATGTTTGTACAAGAGTGACTACTGAACATCAGAATATTTTTTATAATATTTTTTCTATTTCTGTGGGAGAGTTACCTTCAAAGTACTTCTCATAGGTAAGACACTTTGAACAGATTTACACATTATATTCATTATATTCTAAACTGTGGGATAGGGTTACCTCAAACTAACCCTTCTGTGAAAGACCCTTAGAATAGATGCAATACATTTGAAAACCTGCATGCTTAAATATTCCACCTATCAACCGGCTAGAGAATATTTTCTCTGATTATTCCTGTCCCCTGACCTAACTCAAAAAAAAAGCTCAGAGGTCCAAAATCAACGATCAAAGAAGAAAAGATCTTAAAATAATCGGAATGGTCTATGATGACAACCTTAAACATTTTAGCAAATTGAACTGCAACCTTGGTTAATCCGTTTTTGATGAAACATTACAGCAACAGCACAACCAGCTCTGACAACTCCCTTAACTTTCTAAAACATTTCTATGACAAATAATTTCATTATTTTCACAAAGGAATTTTTGAGTGCCTTTGTGTGTTGTGTGTGTGTGTGTGTCTGTGTGTGTGTGTGTGTGTGTGTGTGTGTGTGTGTGTGTGTGTGTGTGTGTGTGTGTGTGTGTGTGTGTGTACACCTGTTTGAGCCTTGGGTGGCTGGTACATATTTAAAAAGCTCCACACAGAAGGGAGAATTGGAGAGAGGTATGTCGTGAGCAGCTTTCAAAGTTCGACACAATTATAGCACCTGCCCTGTGTGCATGTGTATGTGCTTATGTGCTAAGCCACATGGCTCTGTGTGTGTGTCACACTAAGGGAAATATGCTGATTGCCTTAATAAAGGAGGCATATATCATATGCAGCAGTTTATGTTTGCAATCAATCTTACCACAACTGTGCAAGTATCTTACAAATCAGACCGTGACACCTGGTTCACTTTGAGGGGGACTACACATAATGCATCCGTGCTCAAACTGTGATATTTCATACTTAAATAATCATCTTTTTGTGGTTGACATACTGTGTACAGACTACAAGTCTGTGGCTGCGGGGCCATTTTCAGCTCTGGGGAAAAAGATCAATATTAAAGTGAGAGTATAAATGAATGTTTAAGCGTCTGCGTCTATGCTTCAACTATTGATCAGATGGCCTTGTCAGCAATACTGGGCCTAACCAAGTAGAACAGTGATCCTCACACTCAAGGAAAGTCTCCCTTGATATTAACACATGCTTGCTTAATACAAGAAGACAACTGTTCCTTTCCAAGTTGCAGGGGAAGTGTAGATTTTGACTTTGAACACAAACTCGGCTTAAAACGTACACTATAGCTACTGATTACTGATTACAGAAATGCTCAGCAGTGTTAAGTGAACTTATGAGTTCAAAGACAGAGATGGCACCAATGTGCTGCAGCCTTGAGAGCATCCATGCTATCCCTACTGTACAAACATACAATAAATACATAGGCCTACATATTATGGGTAATTCTCTCTGCTTCCATTTTCCCTATTTACTGCCTCCCTTGTTTACCATTGATCTTGGATTTTTTCTCTACACATTACACAAACAGAACTTTGCCAAAATACTTTTGTTTTTGTATCCTGGGGACTGTAGTTGCCAACATCAAACTGGTAGTGATGCACACAGTAGATGTGGGAGAACGTCTGCACTTAGTGTGCGTAGGCTCTGTGGAAACAAAGCTAGCTTTACTTAGGGCACAGACAGTACGCAAGTGATGCAATTAAGGGATCTGACATTTAAACACCCACCCTTGTTTTTACATTCACAGATGCACACACCAGGCATATGTGCTCTTTCTTTAAAACGAAGAATTGACATGTTGGCCTGGAAAAGGAAAAACAAAGAAATTGCCTCTTCCCACACACACACTCTCTGTATGGAGCCAATTGTGCTTTACTACAATACAGAATGGTTCTGAGAGAGCAGATTAGCGTGTGTGAGTGTGTGTCTGTGTGTGTGTACTGTATCTGTATATATGTGTGTCTGAAGCTGTCTGGAGCCCATCCATCTCAGTTTCGCTCTAGGTCTGTCTCAGCCAAACACAGATAGTGAAGCTGGCTGTGGTAAGCAACCAAATCCTTGCTTTAGGCATACAGTATTTCCATCAAATGAAAGTGTTATTTTGCAATTGTGGAACAGAAAGGTAATTTTGAATATATACTATTCAACTAATAAACTTATTACATTTTACAACTGCAAGGAGTCACCTAAGATTTAAATCCCCAAAACTAGATTAACTCAGTGGTGTAGTCTACATGATACGCAGGTATACACAGTATACCCACTAAGAAAGCTCCAGGATTTTCATATACCCACTTAAAAATGCCCAATGACATGCAACAACATACTTTCCATTATATTTTTGATATATTTTGAATTGTCATCTGTGTTTTTCCACTTCACATAGGCTAAATAAAGGTGTTTGCACCGTGAAGTGGTAAAAGTGCATCCGACTACAGGAAATTAAGTTGTTTATGCTCAAAACTTCCCTGGGGGAGGACCCCCCCCAAAAAAAATGCAGATTCTGGCTAATACAGTGCGGTATACCCAATACAATACATTACACAACACCACTGGATTAACTTGATACTTTAGGATAGAAAGAGCCCTTATAAATAAGAAACTAACCCGGTTAGACTGGCTCCAGGCCTTATTCAAGTCAAATACAGATGCTCAAGATCATAACATCTTCCTCTTCATCCTACACTAGAGGCCTCTACTTTAAGGGTGGTCAACTTTAATGTTTATTGGCAGTGCAAAATGTTAGTCTGCAAGTGGGACAGAGGGACAGAAATGCTGCAGCAAAAGGACATAAGGGCTAGGGCTAATTAAAATTAATAAGCCTTGGTGCCTGGTCAGCCATGCAGGCCACATATAAAATGACCCTTTAACACAGCTTAGTGTAACCTTATTTTATATCTATAAAGTTATCCCATCAGAACATTATTGAGACCTGGCAGCCTCAAGCCAGATTCCCCTGAACCACTAATTCATCCACCATATATTTTAGTATTCACATACAATTCACATACGTGTCATCCCCCATCTCTCTCTCTCCCCCTTTCATATGTCTATCCACTGTCTCTGTCTAATAAAGGGAAAAAATCCCGAAAAAATAATCTTTAAAATAAATAAATGATGTCACCTATGCTGAACTCTCAGAGACTGCCTCAACCTTCTGCCTTTTTAATCATACTGTATTTCATATTTCTCCAGTGGCAACAGATCAGTATCTGAATAATATAAGAGAAGGAACTGTTACATTTGTACAGAGATTTATTCTCCTGGCATTTATATCATTGTATTTTTTCCACTTTTTATTGGTTGAAAACCAAATGTTCTCAAAATAAAAGTGTGTATGGGATTTTTTTGTAAACTGTACAGGGTCATAATTGGCTAATATCTTAACACTTAGATTTAAGATAAATAATCTTCAGCAATGTGAATATAATGACTAAGTGGGGAAAAGGCAAATACAGAAAATCTTGTAAATTCAGAAAGTACACCAATTTACTGTAATGCAGCCTTTAAAACCAGGAAAATACAACACGTATATTACAATACACATATTACAATATCCAAAATCGAAAACGATATCACAATATTAATGTTAAAAAGCAGTAAATTCCACTTATCCATACTGAAAACCATTTAGGAACAGGAATAGACTACAGTTTAGCTTATCTGCATGGCTTCCGATTGTTAGCCTCAAATTACAATTCACCATGAGTCACCTCTCGGTATTTTTTTATCTCTTCCTTTTCTAAAAGCCTCATTCATTCATTCATCATCATCATCATCATCATCATCATCATCATCATCCATTTATTAATGCTGGAAAATGCTGTAATGCTTTGCCAAAACAACTCTTCATGTGATGTTCCATCCATAATGTTGTGGCTACATAATCATACCAGAGTTAATATGCGTTTAAGGTACTTAAAATCAGCACATATTTGATACAGCTGGATAAGAAGATTTCAAATCCCAAAAGCTTCATGTTAATAAACACTGTACTTGGTTGCAGCCCATGTGTCCTGTCAGGTTATCCCAGGTCTTACATAGCAGATGTTCATCCCTTTATGTGTGTGCGTCTGTGTCCCTCCCTCTGGCTATAACACTCCATAGCAGTGACAAACAGTTCCGCCACCCTCGTCCCACCGTAGGACAGCTTACACTCTTACGACACACAAACACCCCTTGCTGATTGTGTGACACCCGCGCCAATGGCTTCTGACAGGAATGGGGTATAAATGGCCTGTAAGTCAATTGCTAGGTCACACACACACACACACACACACACACACACACACACCTTTAAGAGTAAGTTGGTAAAGGGCAATTACAACTACTGTGTAACTACTGTGTAACTAGTAGTGACTTCTGTTTAAAGCCATTAAAGCTAAACAAACTCCAGCTAGGCTGCAGCTATTTTATTATTCACATGTAATGCATGCACTCTTCCACACTCATGGTGTGCTAAATTTATTCTGTTGAGGTGTCTGTGAATCTCCATATTCTCACGCAACCCTCTGTCTTGTTGTCTAACCAAATTAGAATCTCTCTGCTCCACCTCCAATCAGATAGTATCTCTGCTCTCTGTGGTAACATCAGCAGCTTTGACCTGTTCTTTTACAGTGAGGAGTGTGTTTGGCAGTAGAGGATCCTACGTAGCCAAGGTATCTTTCTATCCCTCTTTGAAGTAAATGAGCTGATGGATCTGGTCCAGGGAGACTGACTGTCTGTGAACAGCACACCTCTGAATCTGTTTGGTTTTTTCTTGCAGAGGACAATGTAGCTTGCTCACTCTCTCATGTGTATCATTTATTTTGTCTGCCTGTCTGTATCCCCACACACAAGCCACCCACTGTAAGATCTTTCTGTGACGTCTGCCCTTTCTCTTGAATCACTACACAATACACTGGAGAGCACCCACCAGACACTTGTCTGAGTTTGAGAGGATCACTTTTCAGTAGCCTACTGTTTGACCATGAAAGGAGTTCAAGTGTTCAAGTAGATACCTGTAAAGCTGTGGGAAAGCTCTGTCACTATATATTATGCCAATATGCCACTATAAAGACAGATGGCATTTAAAGTAGTTGCGTATTGGGTGTGTGTGTGTGTGTGTGTGTGTGTGTGTGTGTGTGTGTGTGTGTGTGTGTGTGTGTGTGTGTGTGTGTCTCCATCTAAATCAGGGATCCATCAGGGGTATTCAGGGACTAATTCTGCATAATCCAATGGTCTCTCAGAATATCATTGATCAGAAGGAGAAGATGAGGCAGGGGGACTATGGGCAGTAAGGGTTAGTATTTAATGGCTCACTTCCTCCTTTTCTTCCCTTCTCAATGTCTTCTTTGCTAAAGCTCACTCCATCCCTCTGTTGCACCTTTGACTTTTCTCAGTTCTTTTTAACAGCAATAGTAGCAGTTTCCCTCAAACACCTAGAGTAGCATTCACACACGCAGAAACACACATGGACACTTACATAAGCCAGGGGGGAAATGCAGAGTAAGCTACACTGTACAGCACTGTATATCACCAACCACCCATTTTCTCTGTGTTTTATGGGGTTACAATAAAGTCTAGTTATTGTGGAAGCTATAGTCCCCTAGCCATCATCATAAACAGATTTCTCCTTCAATGAGCTGATGAGGGCAGAAAACAGAGAAGAGGTTGGAGCAGCAGTGTAGAAAGATAAAATGAGGGTGGAGGTCAAAGACAGGAGAGTGGTGTGACCTGGGAATAATTTGGGGAGGGGAGGGAAGAAATAGCAGCGGCACTGATCAATATGACAATAAGAAGAGGACAGCCAGGGTCTACCAACGTCAATTGACTTTAAGAACAGAAGAAAAACACAGCAGAGAAGATGGAATCATGTCAGGAATTCTTTTGGTCATCCTCTCGGGTCTCAAATATGCAATCACTTAAACAGTCACACATTTCAATGACAAGCCTACTAGGCCAGGTTTGCCTATCCCCAAGGCATTACTTATAAATACCGTCTGCTACAGTAAAACAATCAGCTAGCAAAGACTCTGGCTTGGTTTTGCTTTTAATCTGTGCCCCACAGCTTGCTCAACTGCTCGCATGATGTGCACCTACAAAACCTCAGTAGACAAATGTAGAAGTTTTCCACTTTCTTGCTGAGAGTTAGGCAAGATGAGGTCAATACCACTCTCATATATGTCTGATATATAGGACTACATCCAGCAACTGGTCAATTTAGCTTAGCATAGAGACTAGAAACAGATGGAAGCAGACTGTCTCTGTCTGAAGGCAACAACATCCTACAGTCACATTGTCACCTTGAGGTTTCCAGGCAACCAGCAGAGAAACTAGAATGTCATTGCTTCAAGAAATAGTCTAGTACATAAAACCCCTTAAAAGTGCAACATAAGAGACATAACATTTTAATTAGTGAGCTTTAGAAGTGCTGGTAGGTGAAATATAAATAAGCATTTTACCAAAATGAAGAACTATTCCTTTAAATGACAAGCTCAGTGAATGTGTTTCAGAGCAAAGACAAACAGGCTTAAAGTAAAAAATATGTGATACAGTTATAGATTTCTTTGCTTTTGTGTACTTCAATGAACAGCATTTCACTTCCCTGCTGTGTTCGTTGTATTAAATGCATGAAATATTAATCCTGTGTTAATATCAACACATTTATCTCATTTAACCTTGTGCTATGTAATACCAATTGAATGTCCTTAAAAACAATCCTCCCAGAGCCTCATCTGGCATCATATTAACAGGAATATAATTCTCTGAAATGCGTTGAGCCAGTTCTCAGAAACAAGTGTGATTATGAATGTGAATTGACCAAATGAAGCCACGCTACAACTGTTTGTCACTCTATCCATCTGGCACAATGGTGTGTTACTGCAAAATTGTTTTGTCACTCAACAAGTCCATCTCAAAATAGCTTTGCATCCTTGACCAAAGTAGCTTTTAATTGCTTTCACCTTTTTCTCAGTTCTGAAACATACAACCTGTTGGAATCTGTTGGAGCACACTTGCGCACATCCACTGTTTTGCCCATAATATTGTTTAATTCAACAAAAGCTTTTACATCCAAACAAGAAAACAGTTTGACTATCACTGGCCAACAGTGCACAATTCCAGCCAGAAAATGGCAAGTATAAATTACGTTGCCTTTTTTTAATATCATCCACATTTGTATTGTGATCTCTCGATAAGCGAAAACGGGAGAGATAACAACAAGGAGCGGAAAAAAGAAAAGAATATAGAAATATAAAAAGAAATGTACAGTATACAGTATATGTACACACACTGGGTAAACACTGGTCTAACTTGTCTCCATATCTTTCACATATCATCACACCAGTAGCACAAATGATGAGTACTCTACCAATATCGACCTGATTGTAAAAATGTGGGTAGGTCCCGATGAGCTCATCAATGCTATCCAATATAAAGGCGGTCATCCCTGTGATCTACTGACACCTAAACACTAAAACATTGACATTATCTGGTGTGGATTATACCACACCATTTATCTCTCACACATCTTAGTAGTGACTTATACATACATTAAAATCAGTTTGTCAAATTCTACATTAATTATGCAATATTGCATTCATGTAGGGGCCCAATATCTTCCAAAATAACTCCTGTCTATTGTTCAGACAGTTAAAAATAATTGCTCATAGTAGGCCATTTTGGTAATTTCTCCACATCATTCATTGAAAAGGATGATATATTTTGTTTTCCAAAGTCTTAGCACAATTCTACAACCTGTGGTAAGGGTCAGACTGCACCATAGAGTCTGTTGAACTGACAGGCCTACCCCTGCTGGTATTATGCCTAATATACAAAGCGCTGGGTTCTGTATCAAGTCTGCTCGTAGTACTTTGTTAATGAATGTTATAATATTTTCCCATAAGTTTGTCGTCATTTGACATTCTTATAGCATATGCATCAATGTGCCTCTGCTTCTTTCGCATCTCCAGCATATATCTGAATCCAATCATTTTAGCCTTGCCATCTTACAGGGAGTCCAGTAACCCCTATAATAATCCTATAAGTAATCAATCCAGTCTGAACATCCCTTGATGTCTCATTGCCATTTTACAATTGTATATAATTAGAGAAACAATATAATTACAATTTGTGTTGCCAGCAGGATTGGTTCAATTTCACCCAACATCTAAACCAACAGTCAAACCTAATATTCTTTCGGTATCCATCATTCATACTGACAATTTCCGCCAAGCAGCCCCCCATTTCAACTTCTCTCAATTTGAAGAATAATAATAAAAAAAGGAAAACCAGAGACTGCAACAATTAATTATTTCTGCATGTTTTTTATCCTGTGAAGAAGCAGGCAGAGTTAATCAAATAGATGCCTACTATTTAATTTGTTAATAATTGCTCCAGACAGAAATTTATACAAAGCCGCTCTATTTAATAACTCTATTTAATATCTCCCCCTCGTCACTAAAGTGTCAAGGTTCCCAATCCACCACAAAATGTTGAAGCCTTCGCTCTGTTAAATTCTACCTGCGCCTTTATGTCAAATGTAATAGTCACTGAGCGATTATAATCTTGTTTTACAACAATACTTCCCTTTTCAAAATAGTGTTATTGATTGGTCACAGGAATGCAAAAAGAGTGTGTACATGTGTGAACATAGCCACTTACTGCAATTCTAAGCTCGTAAAGCACGTCAAAATGAAGATAAGCTTACTGTTGGAACTTTGAGCAAATGCTTTGGGTGTATCTTAGCACTAACAAAACTTTAATATCTGTGTCTTGTGTTTATTCCACTTGCAGAGGTCCAGAGTGAAGTGAAATAGCTACTAATCTTTAGGAATGGTTTGTTTGGGGTTGAATGTGGTTTAAACTCCCAAGAAGAACAAGGGGAAACACTCGGATTAAGAGAGGGATAAAACTTGGGCTGGGCAATATGGAGAAAATCAAATATCACAATATTTTTGACCAAATTCCTCAATATCGATATTGCAACAATATTGTAGTGTTGACTATTGGTGCTTTTACAAAACATTTACACAATGATATTTTTGATAAATAATCATCTGTAACGTGGATATAATGACTAAGTGGGTAAAGGCAAATAATAGAACAGTAACAACAGTCTGATAACATGACATAACTTTACTGTAATGCAGCCTTTAAAACCAGAAAAAGTCAACACTTATGCCATATTACGATAGCCAAAATCTAAGACAATATCTAGTCTCATATCACTATATCAATATACTATCAATATATTGCCAAGCTCTAAATGAAATTCTTAAGTGTATGTGGGGTCTTTTGAAGGTCTCACACAATGGAAATTGATTGCAGTGTCATTTAAGAAGGTGATTGCACTGTACTGGACCACAAATTATCAGAATGAAAACAGCATTTGGATTGACTGATAGGTTTCCCTTATGCACTCACTTGTAAAAGAGTCCATCCTTTATCCCAGAGCCTCACACTATTCTCTGAGGTGTGGATGGGGGCAATTGAATTACCCCCACCCTCTCTGGCCCATAGCGAGTGATATGGGACTGGATTCCATTACACAAACTCTATCTATCCCAGACTGCGCCCTATCTAAACCTCATATCCCTGACAACTCTCCATACATCAGCCACAGGCTAATACACTATAATAGGCAAGGGCCTCACCCACAGATATACCATATGACCGGTCTCTCTTTCCCACTCACAATGGCTACCATTTGTTTGCCTTAGCCTTACTATTCCCCCTTGTACTTCTTGCACAGGCCTTTGTGCCTCTTGTCTTCATTTGTTTGGTTGCTCTACCACTTCAGTTCACTTCCAGTTGCTCTCTTTTTCACCCCCTACCATTGCTGTTCTTCTATCACTCACTGTTTTGCCATTTTCATTGTACTAAAATAGTACATGGAAGGGTTGTTCCCTTATCTGTAGGTCTTCTGTCACTCAGACTATGCAAACCATGTCTTTTCTATAATTGTTTGGGAATCAAACCTCAATACTTTTTGGTATGTGTCCATAGCCCATCGTATCAAAAACTGCGATGTTCTTAAAATGAATGCCTGAATAGATTTGTAATCTTGTTGATATCATCTTTGATCAGATAGTCCCATGTTTAATTTAAAGTTTTGCCAATTTTAGATTATTTAATTTAAGAAAAGTTATTGTGACTGCTACATTTAAAGTGATCCTCAACAGTTGGATTGTGACAACAAGTGGCAGTTACAGGATAACAGAAAGTCATAAAATCAGAGAAATTAACTCAATAGCATTGGCTCCATGCCAATATATATTTAAAGTTTTCTAACATTAGCCCCATAAGCTACTGGTCATTTCAGCCCAAATGAAACTGTTGCAGAAAAACCACTGAGTCTATGGAACTGAGCAAGGCAGTGTTTGTTCTATTGCTTATTATGAGCTATTTTACTAAGTAAAAGATTGAATATGCAATTTTTTCTTCAAAAAAATATTTTTTTTTGTTTAATGAAAAGGGTGTTATAGAAAATGTGTTTATATTTAGCATGGTATTAAAGAAAGTATTGTTTTAGTATTGCTTTGGTAAAATATTGGCACTAGTATTAAAATATTTAAAACCATACCCAGACCCATATCAAATAAAAATTAGCCTGTGCTGTGTGTCTTTGTGCAGGTATTCTTGCCGCAAACCATCTCTCTTTTCTAGCCTCCACCTCTTTATTTAACTTTATTCCTCTCTTCTCTTTTTGTATTCCTCCATTCTCTCCTCTCTCATTCCCAAGATATCTCAGCATCAAAGAGCCGTGTCAGTACCAAAGCTCAGCTCAACAGTAGAGTGGTTGACCTTGGACGCTTACTAACAACCCAGGAAAAAGAGAGAGAGAGCAAAAAGAGAAAGGGCAAGGATAAAGATCACACACAGGAATACGGTTTACTGTAAATTGTGGTGAACCGCGTTGAACAAACAAATCCGACACATTCACAGGCAAATTTGGCAGCAAATGCCGGAAAAAAAATGTCAGGCAGTGGTTTTGCTAATAGAATGCAGTTGTCTCCCTCCTAAAGACCTTGTCAAACAGGAGAAAGGTCTACTTCACAATAAAGCTGTGAGTTTACATGAGAAAGAAAGAAGGCCAAACCTGATAATCATTAGCAGTATTATGAGCTATATACCTTTTCACGTGAAGAGTGATTCACTACAGAGGGCAAAAGGCCAAATACAAATGAATAAATATCAAAAAGGAAAAAAAAAACTTGCATTTGTAGCATTATACATCTATTTTTTACATTTAAATTTAGTGGACAAAATAAGCTTAACAGAAAAAAACAAACCTCTGCAAATATTCAGAGTGTACGTTTGGTTGGCATACATGCCTAAATCTCAGTGGTGCTCGAGCCAAGGATTTCACCTGACACATCAACAACTCTGTGATGAAAAAACTGTGTATGCTTGCATCTGTGTTGCATCATTACCAAGTAATACACATAACCACAATCACGCTTATGTACTCAAGCCTACACACAAAATTCATTTTTACAGTTACGAGTTTCAAAATGTAAAGATGCACAGAAAACACACTCAACTGCACACAAAAATCTTGAATCATAAATAATGCACCTACATACACTAACAAGCCAAACGTACAAAAAAAGAAATTCATATTCATGGAGAACCTCAAAAATCAACAAAAACAACAAATACTAACCATTGTCTGATTCTGTTACTTGATCTTTGGAAAAATCTTGAGAGAAGATGTTACTCACTTTTTAGCAGGATAGAATAAAAAAAAGTATGTATAGTTAAATGGGAGTTTGACTGGCCAAAAATGTGTAACAGACAATCATAGGTGGTGTCAATATATAGGTTAACAATACAGTAATATGCAGGTCTTAGAGATTATCAAATTTTTGGTCATTGCCTGTAAAGACATTAACTAATTGTTAAAAGAGATACATTTGTAAAAAAAAATAATAATAATAATAAAGTTTAAATAAAGACCTTATATATATATATAAATATATATAAATGACCAGTGTCATCGCTTGTGCCTATCACAGTCTGGAGTCAGTTTGGTGCAACACTAGCTGGCAACGTTTGCTTAAAAATGGCCGCTGTCACCTGACACAAAAAGTCCAGACATGTTCAGTAGCTGCCGCAGCAACTCAAACTCAGACAAATTTCCAATATCAAGATGAAATTATAGGAGTCTTGCTAGAGTTGGGGCGTGCTCCCATCGTCTCAATCATTTGGTGTAAGGTGGTCATAAAACTCAGTCAGAGTCAGTCTTTTACCCATCTTGACGTTTTGACTGATGCCCCGTGTTTCTTTTTTGATGATTTTAATTATATTAAATGTCAAAGGTCGCTGAGCAGTTTCACCCAATACATCAATTAGTTAATTCATTCTGATTAGCAGCTAGCAAATTAATTACATAGATTTTATATGAGATTTTCTAACGAAAATTGGTCACATGAGTGAGAATTTGGTCAATGATTCCTCTGTTTTTGATTTTGATATTGACATATCTAAAGGTCAAATCAATTTTTGAACAAACTAAGGTTAAAAAAAGTCCTGGCCCTGACAACATCAGTGGTCTAGTACTTAAGTCTTGTGCTGGTCAGTTAAGTGAGATCTTTAAAGTAATTTTCACTCAATCACTCCAGACGCATACAGTTCCAAAGATATGGAGGTCTTAAATGACTTTCGACCTGTAGCTCTCACCTCATTGGTGATGAAAACTTTTGAGAGGTTGGTTAAGCCGGAGTTACCAAAGTCGGTGGAGGAACAGTTAGACCCTCTCCAGTTTGCTTATAGTGCTGGCAGAGGTGTTGAGGATGCAAAACTTACATTGTTCTATTCCCTTTACCAATATCTGGAATCCTCAAAAACTCATGCTAGGCTCAATTTCATCGACTTCTCTTCAGCATTCAATACCATTCAGCCCTACTTGTTGGCTGAGAAACGTCAGTGTCTTTTTAACTTGAACCCTAACTTAATTGGCTGGATACTGGATTTCCTGTTGAACAGGTTACAGTGTGTTAGGGATAATGGTGTTTTATCATCTAAAGCCATATCTTCCACGGGCTCTCCTCAGGGCTGTGTTCTTTCACCATTGCTTTTTATTTTATACACAAATGACTGTAGGAGTAAGTATGAGAATAGGCATAGTGTGAAATTTGCAGATGACACTGCTATATTGAGCTTTTTGAACAATCATGATTTTTTACCAGTGTTTTATTGAGTCAGTCCTGACATTTTGTATTGTGGTGTGGTCTTTCAATGACTAACAAGCATAAGCTAACAAAGCTGGTAAACGCAGTGTCTAAGGTGGTTGAGGTACAGCTATCTCAGCCGCAACATATGGTAAACGGGTCAGGGGTAAGGCTAGCCAGATTTTAAACTGCCTTGATCACCCACTCTTTGGGGAATTTAATCTGCTTCCCTCAGGTAGCGGTTTTAGGCTAGCTATGTTAAGAACTAGACGTGCCAGGGATTCTTTTATTCCTGTGGCAATAAGGAACCTGAATTCACTGGATCTTATATAGTATTTGTTTATTTATTAATTTATTTTTGTCATTGTTCATTATGACATACGGACCTGTGGATTGTCCGATTGGATCCTGTCATTATTTTTGTGTGAAGGAGTGTCTCCATTGATGTGCTGATGTGTGTCCTGTTTTGTGTTTACAATGTTGTTGGCATCTGGTGTGGTTTGTGCATGTTTGTAGTTTTTAAATATCCTGCTGCACACTACATTTCCTTTTTTAAGTTAAACTTGACTTGAACTTGACATTATGTTGATAATAAATGTTTCAAATTTGATAATGTAGTGTGGTACACTGCGAACAAAGGTCAGATATTATATTGCATAAAAGGCTAGTCTAAAAATGGCATAGCAACTTGTGCTTTAAAAAAAAAAAGTAAAAATGGAGAATTGAACTGTAACCTCAGACTCGAAAATGTAATAAAAGATGAGGTACATTTGACTTCAAATTAATAAAGATAAATTACATTTCACTTTCCACAATCGGAAGAAGACCAATAAAGAAAAAGCACACTTTTGCACTCTTGTATGAAAATGTTGAGTGTCAGATGCATCAAAAAAGCCATCAGGACAAAAGCTAAAAAAGGATCCATGGACAGAGCAGTGTGCATGATCTTTTTTATCTCACTTTGAAGAAGACATTGTTTCCTATCTCCTCCTCTCCTTCCTTCCTCTTTCCTCCTCCCCCTGATGTCAGTGACTTCTCATCAGGGACCACATTAAAACTCAATCAATACACACACACACACACACACACACCAACAACTGTCTCTCTATCATTCCTGGGCTGAATGCCAGCATCTCTCTCCCAGTTGCTCAGCTGCACAGGGTTGTCCTCATCTCTCTCATTGTGATCCTGTGGCCTTGTTGGCCCTGGCATTCAATTTAGCTGTCATCCAGGTGCATCCCTCTCTGAACACACACACACACACACACACACACACACATGCACGCACGCACACACATACACACAAACACACACACACACACACACACACAGATGGATTTCCTGTCAGGACAGTTTGAGACCAATCAGACTGTGGTATTGAAGCATGCCCAGATAAGGGTTAAAGGCTATCAAGGGATCACCACACACAATGAAGTACTCCCTATAATCCTGGACACACATATGCCCAGACACACACAGAAAATGCATGCATGCCAAAGGTTTTCATAAAACACAAAACAGCACACAAACACATGTATAGTGAACTTCATTGAAGCTGCACTTACATTTACCACCAGTAAAATTAAATGTGAATGCATTAAGTCTACTCGCATACATGCGTGTGTCTGAATGTGTGTCTGTTAAATTGCCTTTAGGCGCCATCAGGGTGTCACACAATATGGCTAAGCCCGGGTCCCACAGGAACTGAACAGTGTCTCAGTTTCCAGAGATCAGCAGAAAGAAAAGAGGACTGACAGATATGCAGAGAATGACAGGGACAAAAACGGAGTGACACAGATAAAGAAAGGAGGGACAGACACAAAAATAAAGAGCTGTAAATCATCAGTGAGAAAGAGTCAGAGAAAACAGAGACATTGGAAAGCTGGTAGAGACACAATGAAGGGCTAGGCTAGAAAGGAGGTTAGACAGGATGGAGGAGGATCTCCTGTACACAGTCATCCATAGGCAGCTTTTGGGATTGTAAAGAGTACTGAATAATAGTCTAGTTTCCTTTGTCACATAATGATTAATTCTTTCATTCTTTAAATATGGTGCAACACACAAGATCAGTAAATTCAAGGGAATCATATATGACATATTAAAACACAATATGCACCAAATCTCCAACTACCATTTGATAGCCAGTAGTTTGTCTCTCTTTTGTATTATTGATGCAGCCCTGGTGTAGTTATTTTTTTTCTAATACTGGTGATAACACAGAGACACAAGCCTGTCCCTCTCACTTACTTCAAATACTCAGTCCCAGACTAACGCTGTTTTTTTAAATACAAATCTGTACAAACTATATCATAAAGCACTGCAAAGAAAGTCAGACAAAAACGTGTTATTGAGCATTATAGAGTTCTCTCTCAACTCTTGAAAACAAAGACAAATTCTGACCAAATACAATGTACAGTGACCAAGAAAAAAAGAATGTCCCTATCATCTTTTCATGTTTATATCCAAAAATATGACTGCAAAGTGTACTGTTAGTCAAAAAACAAATAATATCGATATTAGTAACAAAATACTAATATATGTAAGACGGCTCTGTATTAGGAAAATATAGCCTTCATTGCGGTGTTGCTTTAACAATTTCCATTAATATTTTCTAGAATCCAGGAGGGAGAGAGAAAAGTCAATTTGAGATTTCTGTGGCAAGAAGGTTGACCAAAACACAAATTTCAAATTTAGTTTTCAACCAGCAGCAGCACTTTACTATTTCAATACTGAAATAGTTTTTTTTCACCAAAAGCATCTCTGCTTGCATCACTTGCCAGCATGAGCTGTCAGTGTAAATATTATTAATTGAGACTGCTGCTATTTACTTGTCTGTGCTGCTTTGCGGTTCACTGGCTCCTAAAACTGTGCATTAGAAAATGGTTTCAGTGTTGTAACAGAGCACAAAGGGTTATTTGTTTTACAGTCTACCTGGAGAGGATTGGGAATGGATCTGGCTTTATATACTGTAGCTGATATCTGAACATTAAAGAAATGTGTTATTAATGAAGTAAACCTGGGACCAGGGTGGGAAATTAGCACCCGCCACCAGCCAATGGCGGGTGACTTTTCCTTGTACACCAGCCACAGTGGGTGGAGTGGTTTTCAGCGCTAGTCTGTGACTTTGGTTTAAAAAATGTGGCAACACATCCCCGGTGTTAAAAGGCCCGCCGCCGAGCCAGCAGTAGCAACTGTGGTGGGCGAAGTAAAGGAAAAAAAGAAGGTACTTTTTCCAATAAGTGGTGCATTGTGGCGAAGGGAATGGTTAGCCTACTAGGGCGATGTCCCCTAAATTGGCAGTTGATCAGAGATACATTTAAATGTCCTCTGTAAATATACAGTATTACATGCTGCTGCTGGTAGGGGCAGTACATTACAACTTGACCAAATTTCACTACGGTGCCGTAAAGTCTAGACTCAATCAGATCTCTGTGATCTGTATAACAACAGTACAGAGGAATGTTTGCCTTTAACAGAGCGACAGTAATAACTTAATACACCATCAATACTGAGATTAAACTACATTCTGGGTTATATTTGCACTGAATAACGCGTTCAATAAACAGAAACATAACTCTTGCAGCACAAATGAACAGATGCTCACTATTAGCTCACACATAAAATAGCACCGTGGTGAATTAGCCTACTGTTGCTAACGTACATTCATAAATCCTACATAACATCGCCAACAGGCTCACTTATTGATGCACGCACACAGTAGTATCCACAAAGTTAGTCCACTGAGGGGATAAAGAAAAGTGTGATAGTGTTCCACGTTAACGCCTTTTCTCTCTTGCTCGAGGCTGCTGTGTCCAAGCCGAGGCGCAGAGCATGCATGACCTTACCGCATGCTGATACGTTATTAGGCCTGGTAGCCGCGTGCTACTGTACTGACAGGGAGAGAGAGCCTATCACTACAAATACTAAGGAGGAGAAAGTAGCTTCCACTTAAGGGGCAGTACAGCGCAAAGTGTCTTTGCTAGTTTAAGACCGACACAGTTGTCAATTTCTTGTCCACTAGGATTAGCGTGTCTGACAGGGTGTGGGGGGGGGGCGGTGTGGCATCACGATGGCCGATGATGATATCATCTATCTGCACAAACCTATAGCCTACCTTACAGACGACAAGTCCATGCACTGTACTTACTGTCGAACCTACTCGTCTTCAGAAAATGAAAACAAATTTGTTCATTAGAGGAACTAACCTTAAATTAGAGCCTAACCTTAAATGACCATAAGTCATCCAAGTCTCATATCAAGTGCACTGCCAAACGCAAAGATGGGACCCCATATATATATATATATATAGTTATCAATTTATATATATATATATATATATATATATATATATATATATATATATATATATATATATGGGGTCCCATTTTATTTTTATTTTTTGCCCAGCATGTTTCCTTGGCGTGTGGTTGCAGCTGTTGCCATGGTCCTGCTACACGTTCTGACATGCCCTGTTACATCCTGCTACGCTCTGCTGTACCCTACTACGTCCTGCTGTGCCTTGTAATGGGTGGCTATGCCATGAACTACTACAAAGAACTACTAAAAACTACTAATTTTTGTGACTGTTATTGCCACTCTTCATTTTCTATCTGCACAAACCTAAAGCCTGGGTCTGTCTGTTTCTGCCTAAAAGAAGTTTTTCCTCGCCACTGTCGCATAGTCCATGGAACTACTAGAACTGTTGGGTCCTTGTAAATTATGGAGTGTGTTCTAGATCTACTCTACATCTGTAAAGTGTTCGAGATAACTCTTGTTATGAATTGATACTATAAATAAAATTGAATTGCATTAATAAAATTGAATTGCATTAAATGAAATTGAATTTCAATAAAATTAACACATTAAATGTCAATAACCCACTCAGCTTTAAACCTATTAAATGACCATTTTTAACAAGCTGTTTTGGTATATCAAAGACAAATATACAATGTTCAGAAAATATACAATACATTGAAAAAAAACTTGGACTGTTGCCAAGACAGTTGAACGCAGAAAAAAACACACAAAATGAAACCAGTTCCTCATTAGAGGAACCTTAAATAGAGCCTAATAAATGACCATAAGTCATCCAAGTCTCATATCAATGCACTGCCAAACATAAAGATGGGACCCCATATATATATATATATATATATATATATATATATATATATATATATATATATATATATGGGGTCCCATTTATATATATATATATATTATATATGTATATATATATATATATATTATATGGGGTCCCATTTTTTTATTTTTTTTTTGCCCAGCATGTTTCCTTGGATCAGGGAGTCTCCAAAATCATGGTTGCAGCTGTTGCCATGGTCCTGCTACACGTTCTGCGATGCCCTGTTACATCCTGCTACGCTCTGCTGTACCCTACTACGTCCTGCTGTGCCTTGTAATGCCGCACAGTGCCTTGCTATGCCATGAACTACTACAAAGAACTACTAAAAACTACTAATTTTTGTGACTGTTATTGCCACTCTTCATTTTAACCCCAACCGGTCGTCAGACACCACCTACCAAGAGCCTGGGTCTGTCTGTTTCTGCCTAAAAGGAAGTTTTTCCTCGCCACTGTCGCATATTGCTTGCTCTGGATGGAACTACTAGAACTGTTGGGTCCTTGTAAATTATGGAGTGTGTTCTAGATCTACTCTACATCTGTAAAGTGTCTCGAGATAACTCTTGTTATGAATTGATACTATAAATAAAATTGAATTGCATTAAATGAAATTGAATTTCAATAAAATTAGCACATTAACTATGTCAATAACCCACTCAGCTTTAAGTACCTATTACCAAGAAACGCTAACATTTTTAACAAGCTGTTTTGGTATATCAAAGACAAATATACAATGTTGACAGAAAATATACAATACATTGAAAAAAAACTTGGACTGTTGTACCAGAGACAGTTGAACGCAGAAAAAAACACACAAACTTCCCATGAAACCATTTTCCCTGCAGGTTTAACTCTCACACCACATATTGCCTAGAGCTCTGAAGCCCTGTACTGATACAACATGTTTCAACTGCTAAAATGGATCACTAATTAATTATAAGACGTAGTGCTGGGCAATATGGAGAAAATCAGATATCACAATATTCTTACCAAATACCAAATACCTCGATGTTGACATTGCAACAATATTATAAGTTTGACAATCGGAGCTTTTACAATATATTAGATAAAGAATTAGATATTAGATTAGATATTAGATATTAGATAAATAATAATCATCAGTAACGTGGCTATAATGACTATGTGGCTAAAGGCCTACAGCTAGAACAGTCTGGTAAGTTAAGAAAATTACATCACTACTGTAATGTAGCCTTTAAAACCAGGAAATGACAACACTTACCATATTACGATATTAATTTATCCAAAATCTATTTAGATTTTAACCAGCAGCAGCACTCTAAAAGTCTTATCAACCTGCAATACTGCAATAGTTTTTTTTTCTAGCATCTCTGCTCGCATCGTTTGCCAGCATGAGCTGTCAGTGTAGATATCATTAATTGAGACTGCTTGCTGCTATTTACTTGTTTGTGCTGCTTTGCAGTTCACTGGCTCCTAAAACTGTGCGCTCTAGTGTGTGATCTCTTTGGTCTCATATCAAAATATCGATATAACATCAATATATCACCCGGCCCTAATCAGAAGTGCAATTTAAGTTGTTTTTTTATTTCACGATTTTCGCTTAGTTTTACTGCTTTTAAGGGGGCAGAGTTTCAAGTTGAACTGATGTCAGTATACTCCCTGTGATCACCCGCTTTCATTTCATTTTCTCAATTAAACATTGTTTTTCCAATCTCCTTTCTTAATCCACCCCCACACCTTTGTCCCCTCTTTCCTCTGAAGCTCTAATTAAGTGGGCTGAGATGGCATTTGCTTCCTATTAGATCTGTAGGTGTGAGTGTGTTTATGATTTGGTTTGTGCATGTATATATTGATATGTACTATGTACTACATAACCTCTTCATGTTTTTATTCCAAGGTGTGAAGGCATACTGTATTTGCTTGCATGTCTTTGTCACGCCCTGGGTGCAGGCCAGAGGTGCTGATTGCCAGTTGACTGCGGGGCTATTTTAAGGCCCAGTTTAATTTGTGGTGATTGATTGTGATAATTAATTTGCTGTAGGAAGATGATTGTGGTAATTAATTTGCTGCAGCTTGATGACTAAGGGTGTCCCGTTGTGACCAGCACTGTTTGGCCAATTAGCTCCTTTGCTGCCACATTCATTTATTGTTAGAGTAGACCCATGTTCACAGCTGTAGCTGGGGCCTGCCATCTCCCAAAGCATGTTAAAAAGAAAAACTTTGGGCTAACTACAGTCAGACATATTATATAACTCTGACTCTGCAAATGAGAAACTGAATACAAAACCCTAATCTCAACTCACAAATGCACACACACATACATTAGTAAAAAGTTGGAACACGTGGATAAATTGTTCATACTGGGAGTAAAATTAGTTTGAAAATGTTTTCCATAAAATCTTAACTCTTTCAATATATTTTATTTTAATATTACCACACAGGCTCTTGGAGCTGTGCACAGCGATAGCAGACATATTGCTATTTCTATCCTCCATTTGCCTGGTATTCCCCATAGTCTCTGCAGGATTGGTGAGGTGGAGAGCTACTACATCGAACCAAATGAGACTTGCTGCTCAAATGAGAACGAATGGGTTTTCTAACAACGATATTATTAAACATACAGCACTGGTGTTTCAAACGCATTAGTGGGACTGATATGAAGTTGTTTGGCTGACTGGCGGAAACAATGAACTCTGGCTAACATTATTAATCGGAATCATAAATCTATTTCTCATCTGGTCTATCAAATAATGAGGTAGAGGAAACCAAGCAAGCTTTTCCATTAAACCGTGGGATGTCACACAACAACGAGTAGATGTTCGTACCGACACACAAATTCATGCACAATAGAAAAAGAGAGAGGAAAATGGAAAGCAAAATGGGGAAACATTAGAGGAGGAATAGGTTTTTAGACGTCTTTATGTCAGAAATTCATTTATGCATGGCCCAAGATGGACTTGGGTTTATTGGTTGGAATTCAATGTAGAGCAAAGGAAAATAATGGAGAGAGGGGAACTTCTCTATTTGCATCAGGAAACAGTGTGAGGCATATTTAAAATGCTAAAATGAAATTAGAGCAGGGATTTTGGTTATTAGTCTTTTTGGGCTACAAGGAAAACATCTCCAACAACAAATTAATCATTAAAAAGGAGTAAAAAAAACAATTTAGCAGACTAACAAGCACTGCAAAACTCAATAAGAAAAAGTTCATTCACAAGCAACTACTGCTGTTTGCTTGGGGTTTGTACTTCTGTGGGTCTGACTTGTCCCAATCTGTACGCTCTCTCGTGCTGAAACAGTCCAATGCATATCCAAATGAGACCTACATGGTGTGTGTGTGTGTGTGTGTGTGTGTGTGTGTGTGTCTAATGTTAAACATTATGCTGCTGTTCAGAGGATAATTAGCCAGTTATGATTGCGTGTGTGCATCCTTGAGACCTGTAAGTCCTATAATTAATTCAATAATGTATCAAAAGAGAGAAGTCTCCATTCGTGTTTTGACAGACCCACCTGGGGTCAAAGTTTGAAACCAAACTCAGCCAAACGGTAAAGTTTATGCAGTCCTAGTCTAGCCCTCACTAACATCCACACTGCTGACATGTTTGAGGCATTTATAAAGAGTGCACACCTTCCACCTTTCTTTGCTGGTTGATTTGATCACGTCATCAAAAACCTAATTGTTCTGTAAAATTTGTTTTGCCTTTTCATTTATTCAACCGGACACCGAAAGTGCTTTGTTTGCTATTTTGGGCCAAATAATTCTGGTTGCCAAACATTTGATGCATCCCTGCCAGCATGCATTGTTAGAGAGTTAAACTGTCCAGAGACCTTCATTTTTCAAGTTTTGAAGAAAAAATACATGATAAACAGTTGTTCAACACCCAAGTCATGGTTAGTTCTAGTGCTGCTCGATTATGGAAAAAAACATTTTGGTCAAAATTGAAATCACGATTATTTAACACGATTACTCATTGGTGCAGACACCATCATGTAGCAAATCTTACAAATGCATTTCCACTCCACGTCGAATTCTTCAAATACAACGGAATTTGCTCCCTTTTTTTCTTCACCAAATGCTGCTTCTCTCGCTCTTCCATCTTTACTCACGCTGATTTCTAAATGCCACCAGATACCACAAACAGGATGCACAGGACTATTAGCTGAGTGAGTTTAGTCTTAAGGAGGGGTGAAAGTGCATGAGTCATTCAGAACACAAGACAAAATAAAAGTTTACTGCAAAACGCAATGTGCAAAATAATCCTTTTTCTTGATTGTGATTGTTAGCCGAGCCAAAATTCAATTAACTGCACAACCCTAGTTGGCTCATTTCATAATAACTAAAGCAATGCTAATTGAGATTAGGTTAGTATTGAATTCAGTCCCTACCTCCTTACACTACACCAAAATGGAAATGGAAAACAAATCTGTACGTAATGTTTGTCAGGGAGCCTGAACCGTTGTTGATTTACCTTAATATGTTAAAGTGCTCATATTGTGCTCATTTTCACAATTGTATTTAGAGGTTGTACCAGAATAGGTTTGCATGGTTTAATTTAAAAAAAAACATATTTTTGTTGTACTGCACATTGCTGCAGCTCGTCTTTTCACCCTGTGTGAAACCTCTGTTTTAGCTACCGAGTGTGACATCTCACTTCTGTTCAATCTTTGTTGAGTCGCACATGCACAGTAGCTAGGTAAGCACTTCTAGCTAGGCAGTTGCAAAGTATGAGGGCGTGCCACGCTAGCAGCTAGGCAAGCATTATAATGTGTGTAACAAAGCGGCGCATGTTTGTCACGGAAGTAACGGCTAGTCTACAATAGAGCTATTTGGAGCAGTTTGTGTTTTCTGTTGGAGATGCTATGTTTCTTTGGGGTTTATTTTGGGCTTTTTCACTTTGTAAAAAAAAATATATAACAGCCTATATTTCCCAAAAATGACATTTTTGATGATGATGATTTTTTGCAACCCCCTGACATTTCATCTAGCACCACCATCAGGTCAAGAGTCTACTACCATGGTAACAGCTTTGTGACGTAGACTAAATGCAGGCCGTCTCGACGAAGGAGACACCAAAAGCTAGAATGAGTCAGTTTAACACAGCACAACCCTTCTTAAGGTAGGAAAGTGTACACTCATCCAGGCCAGCTCAGGTCTCATTCTCACATTAAACGCAACAAGAGGAGGCCATTACCATTATTAGGCTAGCCTTTAGAAGCCGTTTTGTTGTTCATCGAGCCCAGGTTGCCTTAGCTCTTTGTAACATGGTTAAAATGATGACAGCTAAACAGTGTAAAGTGTGACTGTATTTCACAAGAAAGGCTTCAAACACTGGGACGTACAACAGCCTGCAGCTAAAGACAACGAGAAGACTAGCTGCACTATGGCCACAGCTGTAGTTGGAGTTGTCGGAGAAACAACACCGACGGGACTTAATGCTGTGTTCAATTGCAACTCGTAAGCTCATGGTGCATTCACTTTTGTTGTGAAGTACCCTTCTGCCATTCAGTGATTCTTCTTTTGTTGTTTAACAATTGTCTGGAGAAATAAGTTATTTCATTTTAAATAAATGGCCTTAGCAATAAACAAGTAATAACTTGTTTATTAACAATAAACTGACCTTTGCTCTAGTACCAAAATAAGGCCACAATGTTAACTTGGACCTAAAACAATCTAGTGGGTCAGTGGATCACCATGAAGGTAACTGAGGAGGAACAATTTCCACGTTGGACACTACTTGCCATCCTCGTGCCAAAATGCCAAGATAATGCAGAAGATAGAAGAAGCAGATTAACCTTTCAAAGCAAAAAGAATGTTCTTAAAGGCATAAATCCTATTTATCTTCTCACAACTACATGGCTTTTCCTGAAACTCAAATTGTAAATGGGTGATTGCATTTATTATTTTTATTATTAACATTTTTATTAGAGAAACATGGGGCACTGACAATGTAATCATGTATGAACATGTAATACACATGCCTAATTAAAATGCAAACATGCATTTGCTTTAATACACCAATCTTGCAAAAAACTATTCCACACACTCTCTCATTGCGTAAGTCTAATTCATTTTACAACATGGGACCACCTAATTATATTTCAAAAACAGGTCTGTATTGATAGGTTTTCAATCTGAGAGGATGCCAGGAACATCAAAGCCTGCAAATCATATCTTTTTAAATATAGGCTAACTCTTCTCACCTGTGTTTGAGAATTTAGCACTAGTAAATATTATATTTGCCAACTTTATGAAGCTGCTCAGCAAAATTACAATGCCAAAGTTGGTCCTGCAAATTAAACTGACTCTGGATTAGCATTTCATTTTCGTAAACTTTATGTGCAAATGCCATTTGCCTTTGTTTCATAGCAGACGTTTTCACAGACTCAAGTGAAACATGTCAGATTCCTCTGACTTATGTGTGTGAAATAGCCTCTGTTCAATGACCTATACAAAGAACTCCAAAATCAATTCAAGACAGTTAAAAAATAAAATTACAAGATACTGCTAAATTGAAAAGACATGCATAGTTGGACAATCTCACACACACACACACACACACACACACACACACACACACACCTCCCATAATTTGATGAGGTTGTTATGATTAATGGAGGTGAAAATCACTTGCAATATAAGTGGCCCATTTGACTCCCCTAACTCCTTCAACACACACATATCACATGCAGAGCGCTCAGCCCTTGATGCTTAATGGAGCCCTCATATGGGTTATTGATCGGGCAGACCACAGCTAGATTAATTTATTCTTCCAATCAAGCTTTAATTAATAGCAGAACACTGGCAAGACCTCCATTAAAAGGCGTGGTCATTACTCACAGCAGGAACTTAGAGGAAACCAATAATCAAAACATGGCCTATGCTCTCTTGTCCCATATTCAGGGCTTCAGCCAGTTGAACCAATGACACTAGATGTGTTGTTTATCCTAAAGTATTTTTGGTATTACCATGAAATTGGAGTAAATTTGGCTTTACTCTTGTTCGAGAAAGAGTAATAGACAAGAGATACTAAATAAACCAAATAAAAATGAAGACATATTCATATAGCAATAAATAAATAGCTATATGCAGTTACACACATAGGGATGTATACACAAACATGCACACAGTGTCTGCAAAAATGGGTGAAAAGAGAGGAAGGTGGGGAGCGGCGGGGGATGGCAGGATGGAGATGGTTAGGGAAAACAGACCGCTAAGAGGTTGAAATGTGAAAGCTGTAAGATTTGCCAGACTGCATTCAGCAGACTATAAATCTCTCATGCTGCTGCCCATGCTCCAAATGATTATGCTAAAAGTGGATATAGGACCTCTCCCTTAAGTTGGTGCCATTAGCAGGCAGGAAGCAAACACTTAGACACACACAGAAATTAGAGAGAGAAGCTTCCTCTCACTGAGATGGGCCTTTAGTTCTAAATGTGTGTATGGTGAGGAACAGAGGATGAGAGGAGGGAGAACTTAACAATTAGCGTTCATAATGAGATCAGGGTTATCAGACGGCTCGCTGGTCACGGATGATGAAAAGAACACTAATTCAGTTTGTCTCTTCCTTTGTTCCACTGGCCCTCACTGCTTGCTAAGGGATGGAGAAAGGGAAAGAGGAAGGGTGGGGAAATGTCCATATTAAGAATAACTCCTATCAGACATGTGCTAAATCATATCTGCAGTGTCATTTCATTGCTTACATTGATTACAATAACTGCAAGCTTTAGAGAACAGCAGCCATCATCTCATTTTGCCTATCTGCAGCTCTTGGTCACTGCCAAGGTTTCTGACTCCAAAATAAATTAATGAAAATAGTTTTTGCCTGTCATATGCCATTCCCCTAAATAATAATCCAAAATAATGTCAACACAATTTTATTTTATTATTTCTAAGTCCTGTTTACTCTCTTATTCACTTGCTGCCTATAAATACCTCAAAGCCTGCCCTGGCTGCACCTCTGTTGGAGCTAAATGAGTGTAAACAGCCCTGACTGGGCCAGAGACGGATGAGTGGCATCATCGAGGGAGGAGGGCGAGAGATGGATGGAGACACAGACAGAGGAGGAATAGACAGAAGGGACTTCCACACACTCTTCTCCATAGAATTACTTGTGATAAACGGCCTCAGCCCAACCCTCCATGAGCTAAAGCCAGACAGCAGACCCACCATATAGAAAAACACAGAACTACTAATCAGTAGCCCACATGCAACAGACACTGAGTGATTGTTGTTTAGTCTTAAATTTACCTTCTTCAAATCCTGAAGTAGAAAGAATATTGGTTGTGTGTTTTTTTGTTTGTTTTTTTTTGGTTTGTTGCCACGCCCTACAACCACAATCCCATTCTCATCAATGCACCTCATCAATGGAGCGTAATCATTAAGACTGATTGGGAGAAATCTCAGTGTGAAAGGACCCACACACAACCCATCTATCACTAACGCACACAGACACACACAAACACACACACACACCAATGCGTACACACAGAAACATACATACACACACAGGCTTCATCCATCACCCCTGTGGCTGGTCTATCAGAGGTCTCAGTGATTAGTTGTCCTGCCTGGCTGAATTATGATGTTAATAAGTCACCATTAGTTTCCGTGTCCACATCCACTTCAAACATGTGAGTGAGAGTGCACACACACATACACACACACATACACACACACACACACACACACACACACACACACACTTCAGCTAAATCTTCTCTTTGGTCTGGCCATTAAATATACAATACTTTGTTTTATGACTGAATTACTAAATAATTTACCCATGTTGCCATTTTACATTATTTATTGTACTACAAATACTTTGTAATGTAAATGAAATTGATTTTAACTATCACATCAAAAGTAAAACAGAAGCAAAGTTATTTATCATAAACCTTGATTCAAACTAAATCATTCCTTGCAATGTTGCTGTCCATGGGACTGAAACAACAGTAAAACAATAGCATGTCTTCTATGACCAAACCCCAAATGTAAATACTTAGACTAACTGACAAACATTATAATACAAAATATTAGGCAATACATCCAGTTTTGCTTCCCATATTACCCAAATCACCTGTGTGAACAATGTGTTTTTAAGTAGTTCTATAAATCTGTCACAGAGAGAAAATCCCAAGCATTTAGGTCTACTAATGACAGATTAGCCAAAATAACTCAAACATGCAAATACAAAGCTGAGAGTCTACAGAATTATTTATATGAATACCATTCTCTGTCAAGGACAACACTAGCTATGTTTCCATCCACACGTTTTTATCCAAATTAAGTGATATTGAATGAAAAACATCTTATGGAAACTTCAATTCAATTCAATTCAATGGAATTTCATGATTATCGACTCAAAGTAAATACGTTAGGTCTCATCAAATTTGATCTTGATCGATATACGACTTATGCAATAAATGCTGATGGAAATGTTACTTGCTGAATAAATAATGAATTGCGATTAAGTTTTAGGTCATTTTATGGTTGCAACCCACCACAAAACGAAGAAGTTAGTTAGTTCATTTCAGGCTAGTATTTCCGCTCTGTTTGCACACATGGCGCGTGTCAACAAAGAAAGATGTAAGTGGACGGACGAGGAGACAAGAGACTTTTTTAATTTAATTTATCAAGAACACACGAAGGAAATGGCCAACAAAGGTTACGACAAACTGTGTTCACAAAAGTTTCCTTGAATGTTGTGCGATTTAGTGCAAAAATGAATGGAAACACATTAAAATGTCTAAAATCAATTTGATATACCAATTTGACCGCAAAACAGCATGTGATGTCATTACGTACAGGTTTTTATTTGCTTTAAAGCTGTTGGATGGAAACACACTTTCACCAGCTTTATTCGCATGAGTTTTTTTACTGAACTTCAGACAATTCTATTGACAAGTGGATGGAAACTTAGCTACTGTGCTGTCATGTGACTCATCCGCAGATGAAATTACAGTTTGCACAGCACCACACGTTCAACAGGTAACGACAAGCATAGCCTCAGATTAAGCAATGGCACAAAGGCAACATAAAAAAAAAATGAAATTACTTTAAGAATGACTATTTAGCCATCTACTGTAAAATGCAAAATAAAAGTCCTCCTTATTGGCCCATTCCATGAGACTTTTATATTATATCATATGGCTATAGAAAAGATGAACAGAGCTTCACCGTTTAGGCTATATTACGTATTGTACCTCAAACACATGTAAGTATTTCTATTAGACTGTAGTAAAAGAGAAGCCTTAAGTATTCTTTATAAATCTTGATGATAACAAAAGTAATATGTGCACATGCAATATCATTATGTGTTGGGCAATCAACTTTCTGATGACCAGCAAATGCCCACATTAGTACTCATAATATGCCTTAAACGTATACACATCATAAAGGGCAAAGTATAAAGTCAGAATAACTAAGTGAGGGTCAAATAAAGTAAAACAATGTCAAACTCACAACTGTGAAACCCTTGAAAGTCTGTGTAAATAAAATAAAACTATTATAAAATACTGTACACAATTGAATTTGCTTCCTAGTAGTAGGCCTACCCAAACACCAATAAACTCCATTGTGTTTAACAGGGTTAAATTACATGAATCTGTCACAGAGAGAAAGTACCAAGCGTTAAGGGACGGCAAGGTAGTCAACTCAGGCGTGCAAATTAATACAAAGCCAGTATTTTGAATAATGAGAACACAGTAAGCGTGTTCTGTGGCCAAGGTCTCATTACAACAAACTCTTCAGTAGATTAAATACAACTTCGACAGATACACAGGTCACACCAAACATGCAGGAGATACAGTGAGAAAAATAAGTATTTGAACACCCTGCTATTTTGCAAGTTCTCCCACTTAGAAATCATGGAGGTGTCTGAAATTGTCATTGTAAGTGCATGTCCACTGTGAGAGACATAATCTAAAAAAAAAATCCAGAAATCACAATGTATGATTTTTTACTATTTATTTGTATGATACAGCTGCAAATAAGTATTTGAACACCTGATAAAATCAATATTAATATTTGGTACAGTAGCCTTTGTTTGCAGTTCCAGAGGTCAAACGTTTCCTGTAGTTTTTCACCAGGTTTGACACACTGCAGAAGGGATTTTGGCCAACTCCTCCACACAGATCTTCTCTAGAGAACCCATTACTTAAATTATTCTGGAGTCCACATTAATTTAACTAAAATATTCATATTTTAATCATAATGTTTTCATTTACTATGCCCTCTCTACTATGAGATGACTGCACATATGTTAGTGCAGCATGAGTCTTGACATACAATCATCTTTTTTAATTTGACTTGTTCTATGCGTTAAAGCTGTCCCAATAGCATCAGTAAGCGGGAGCTGATCCCATACTCTTCTTTGAACATGTATTCTTAGGGTTTATATAGGCTAATAAAAAGAAAACCTCCTAGAGCCTTTAGGTACTAGAAAGTTGTCTTTATCCTAGGATACAGGATGTATCAGGATTAAATACACAGATTGATCTGTGTATTTAATCCTGTACATAGAAGTCAGCAAAAACATTGAGACATTGCTGTTTATATTTGAGTGATCCCTATTTTGTGTCTTCATGTTTTAAAAAAGAGTAGCCTGTTGACCAATATATCATCATCTTTCTTTTTTTAACTCTTAAATATTGTTATATCTACTATAATTGACAATAAAGCCAATAGGATAGCCAATTTTCACTCTATTATGTTGTCTATTTAATTTGTTATATGTTTAATCTTCTTTATTTTGAAAATCAAACAAGGACTACAGAAAAGTATCTAGACTGCTAGCAGTGCTGTGGTTACTTTTATTTTGACAGGTTTAACATTAACCCCTCAAAATATACATGAACTAACACTTTAATTATTTTGACACAGTCTCCACACTTATGTATGCAGACAGAAGCATGTAATTTCTCCTCACGTTATCTTCATTGGTTCTTCACAGGCATGCATGTTCTTGTGATATCCAAAATCATTTTATTGCCAATGAGATCAACTTTGGTGAATACCTATTGTCCAAATCAGTAACATGTTGGCCATCCATATCTTAGCTTTGGCTCAGTCAATATCAGAGAGAGAGATGGAGCTACAGAAAGGGCAGGAATAGATATATATGGCCATTATAGGGGCAGTAAAATATGGAGGTATGGCCTAGGTTTTAGGATTAACTAAGTGATTAGGATGGATGGTGAATGTATCATTAATGTTTGATAAGCTATAACTCCATCTGAAGATAGCTTTAGAGAAAATCTATATAAGTGAAGACTATTGATAAGCACATTTCTTGTATAATGTTTCTCTGATGACAAATAAATATGTTTCAGTGAAATGTCCATTAAATCAATAGGGAATCCTCATATGCACCATTTGGTTTGATCAAATTACTTACCTGGCAGACGTGAGATTTGTTCAAGCTATACTGAGTCATATAATTCAGGTGCTTTTCTGTTTCTGGGCTGGGGAACAATTTAGTTGCACAGCAATACCTATAAGTACACCTGGGATGCTATGCCTGAGCACATCTCTTTTTGTTGCAAATTATAGTGTTTCAAAGTTGCAAATTGTAAAAAAAAAAAATATATATATATATATAATCCAAGTACACAGGGCCTTTTTTTAGCAGATTGCCTGGATAATAACCACTACCACATTCACTACTTGAATTAATTGCAACATATTGCTTTTTAAGTGAAGATTCATATCATCTCTTTTGCTTTTCCAAACCCTGGGGTCATTACCTAGCAAAGTAATGCATGAAAAATATTACAGACAATATGTCGTAGTGGTGGTAGTAGCAAATTCCAGGCAGGGCTTTAGGGGAGCCATCTGCTCTTGGGTTTCACCATAATGACCAGCTTATGAAAGCTCTATCCTAAAATGTCGCTCTATGCATGTAGCAGCAGACAATGAGTTGTCTGCCATCTGGGAATCACAACAAGTCCACTTTCCAACACACTTGCTTCGTTGGAAATGATCTGAAGAGGTTCTTCAAACAACCATGCAACAAACTGTGGAAGGCATGTGCTTTGGACAGATAATTTTTGGCACAAAAATGAAGAAACTGGATTCCTTGTTCTGCTTGTCAGACAATGTGCAACATTAAAATGTCTGCATGTGTGCATTGTTTTCTCATCTGACATCAGACAAACCCTTACTTTATTCTGCCCCTCTATCTCTCAGACACACTCTCATGGGGAAGTTTTAACTCAACAGAGCGTGAATATGTTTGAGTTTGAGCAAGGTGTTCACCAAAGCTGCGAAGCCTGGGTGAAATGGGATTGTCACTCTAAACTAAGCCGGGATCACATTATTATGCTTTGATACAGTGTTGCTAAGTTTAGCTAATGTAGTCACGTTCACAGATATGTTCATAAACACAAAAAACACACAGGGACAAACACACACAAAACTGAATTTCCCTGTGTGCTGAAGTGTGAAGAGGTAAGCATCATGCAGCTTCAGTTTCTCTCTGGCACACACAGAATTAGCTGAGGTTAATGTCTGCACCTCAGCATAGAAAGTGGATATGTGTATGTGTGTGTGTGTGTGTGTGTGTGTGTGTGTGTGTTTAGAGGAGCACGGCGGGGTTGACCATTTTCCCCTCTTCTATAACTTCATTAAAGAAATATAAAATGGCAGGCCATTAGGGCAAACGCATTCAGCAGCCTTTTATTGAGAGATGCTTTTAGAAAAATCTAATTCTCCACAAATTGTATGGCACTCCAACACTCTCACTCTCACACACACACACACACACATTTCTCTAATGTTCCCAATATGACTGTAGATCTGTGAGCTCAGTGAGGGCTGCAGGAGGAAGAGATGGCTTCCACTGTGATAAAGTGGTGCCTCAAACATGGCCGTCTGTTCGCCCTGCCCTCTTATTAAACAGAGAGAAAGACAATGACAAAGCAATAGGCCAACAGAGATTGCAAAACCGACACATTTGAACTTCACATTCATTTTTCCTTTCCTCCACCTCTCCTCTAACAGCCTCCATGTTCTTCTCTCTACGCGATGTGTGCTTCCATCTCTCAACTCCTTTGTTTGAGTTATTAGGGATGAGAGGAAGTTTTCTCTGTGTGGTTATCAGTATTGATCTGAACGCCATTTAACAATTTCCTGCTGATTTCCTCTCTTTTGCCATCACTCCTTTTCTTACTCTATATCCTTTAGTCCCCCCACCCATCCATCTTAGCTCTGCAGCTGCTCTACAGTGAGGTTTCATCTATTATTGAAGCAATCACTATTTACTACGGGGTCTAGGACTCTCCTCATCAAGGCATGTAACACCTGGTTTGTTGCTTCTGAGTCTGTTGTTTGCAGACTTACAGTAGACAGAATGACATTTCAAAGATTGACAGATAAAAGGCCATAAATCAGCTTCTGGCAATAAATTGCCTTCTAATTTAGTTAAATGAAACAATGTCAGCTTGAATCAGTCTTTCTGGAACTACAAACACCAATCCATTTAAACGCACACACACACACACACACACACACACACACAGACAGACAGACACACACACACACACACACACACACACACACACACACACACACACACATACACATACAAATTCACTCACTCTATGCCTCAAAAGCCCACTGTGTGCAACTACAGTAATATATAGGCGGTGTGGTATAGACCTCATGGTCAGTGTCTCTTTATTATTACTGTAATGGAGCATTTAAATAACACAGGTGGAGGCATGTGTATTATTCATAATATTATTGTCAGTTCTCCAACTACACAGTGTATACTGTCAACAACATCCTTCATGAGATGCAGACACACCCATATGTCAAGTCAAGATCACGCACACACTAAGAAATAAATTAACAGCCAGATAAAATAATATCACTTGTGTAGTGTTTTTGTGTGGTCACTGCATTATCTGTTTTCCTCCTTTTGGCCACTGGTAAACATCTGACACAGTCTACTGTGGATAAGAGTCAGCTGTAACCTTAATCCTGCCACCAATCCAATAGATCGTAAGCTTTAGCATATTTAGTGGCATTGGCATGTCCCTCCTCTGTAACCATATCTATTAGTCTTGGCCAATAGAGCAGCCAACTGTAATGAAGACACACTACATAGCTCCTAATGGCTTGTGGAAGGGATGAAAATAAGGTCAAAAGTAAATCAAAACAGCTCATCAAAATAAAAAGAAAATGAAAGAAACCCATCATTACGGTCTTGGCTGAAAGCAGCAGTAGTTACCAAAGCTATTTGTAAAAGGAAAAGGGGAGCAGGAGGCCGGTTCTAGGGGGAAATCATTTTGTCAGGTACGATATCTACAGTTCAACTTGGTCTGTCCTCAGTTGTTGAGAGGCCAAGGAACACAGGGAGTGTCTCTCCCAAGCGTTGTGCTGCTTAGTGACCAGGAGGACACAGTTGTACTTTATAAGTACAACTTATAAAGGGCATTTTCTGACTGAAAGAAGCAAGGACAGTCACTCCAACAGAACACACTGACGCAGTCACAAAACGGGGACTTTACAGAAGAGGGCCAAACACAGACTGTTTTCGAATACTTCGTACTACATACTAATAGAGTGGATATTCTGTAAAAAATGAATGAAATAGAGGCCTAAAGAGTAATTTAATTTTACTTTTAAATTGAGGCCTAAAACTTTACCACTGTTGCCGAGGTCATTTAAAGATTTTTAAAAGACATTTTTGTAATTCTGCACTTCTTAATTATTTCAAATCTATTGTAATTGTTTTTAAATTTATCTATATTTATGTATAAATTGTCTTAATTTCTGTTTTATTTGTTTTGAATGTTCATTCTTTTTTATGCTTTATATAAAACCCAAATGGAATTTGTTTATTAAATGTGATATAAAGATTAACATGCCTTGCCTTACATTTTTGTCCACAATAGGAAAGGTTGAAGAGATATGTGAGGAGTCTTTGGCCATTAGACCGCATCATGACTTTACCAATCTGCAAGTGTAGTCACACCATAATACAAAATGATCAGTGATTTAAGTAAAATCTAAGTGTGGAGCGGATGGGGCCTAAAACATCAAAACTGCCCAATAATTCTGTATTACCTTAGCACAACCTTGTCAAAGGACATTTTCTGATCAATATGACGGAAAACAAGGTGGAAGGAGAGGAACATTTTGAAAAATGTATGATAAAACATGATTTTGGAATGTGGAAAAGCTGAATAGGAAAACAAACTAAAATTCCTCAGTTGCAAAGGGTCCCTTGCACTTGGATGTGAAAGTCAAATCATTACATAACTTTACATTATGTATTACACTGTGCATATTGCGTTCAAGTTCCTGTGCGTTTAGTATTCAGTAAAATATAGAACGTAATATCAATACAGAAACATCAACAGACATCATCAGTGTGAATACACAGAGACACAAACACCCTTTATCAAGATCTAATTGGCTGCTATATTTAGAAAATGTGAACTGGGACAAGGATTCTGAACATTACTGCTATCATTCTTTACAGTCTGTGGAAAAGGAATTGTCATGCTCCACGGCAGTAACAATTTGGATTGATGACAATCCTGTATAGCAGCCTTGTGTATTCACTTTAGCCTACCAAAGCAAAATATTGAGTTACATATCTCTCTATCACTTGTACTTGTTTCTTCTTTCTCCCTCTCCCTCGCTCTGATTATGAATGATAGTTGTTCGCACATTAATCCACCCTGGATATTAATTACAGTCTCCATTAACATGCCCAGCAATAAATACTACCCAGGTGGGCTTACTGCTGAGTGAACTGAGAGCCTTATCAAATATTAGGCTTTTAATTGGCCTTTCACTCCAATGAATGGCTTTTTAATTAGCATACAGTTATCATCCCTCCACCAACCACAGGGCCAGGCTGATCAGCACACGCAGATGTGCCAGTTTTGCTGAGTGAGGGCATCTTAATGACCTGAGGTAGGCCACCCGTTGCATAACACTCCATTCCTGTAGCTAAGGGAGGAATAATGCAATCTGTGGGTTGCAGGCCACAGCCAGACACTAAGTGATTGTCTGGTTATAGCATGGAGATCTATAGGCAGGCATACAGTTTTTCAGTAAATATGTAAAAGACCAATACAATTTCACTTTTTTATTCACTTTTTTAAATTTAACCAGCCAGGACCACTGTGATACATGAACATTTTCTACATTTATGTAATTGGTTAGTTACTCATTCATTGTCTTTACTACTTAGTTTCTGGAACATATGCACAGGCACTGATTAGAAAGCAGGGGACAACCATGGACTGATTTCCAGCCCTGGCCCCTGAGCCTGCATCTTCAACACATCACACATCAATGTGCAACTCTGTTTTCCCTTATTTGGTTTCCTTATTCATGAATTGATTTTTCATATATAAATATATTCCAGGGTGTGCCAGCAACCCAAGGTAAGATGAGGATCTTGTTTAAAAAATGTGTAACCCAACTAAAGCAACTTTATTGGTTATTTTAGAGGATTTTCAGCCATTATGAGAAACAATTTCTTGAACAAACATTTATAAAACTTACATTTTCAGATATGGAATTTTGTCACAATGTACCGGCAATCAGCAACTTCTACTAAAAATATCTGCATCAGCATCTGTCATCAAAATTCAATAATGCCATAAGGGTGTTCAAAATAAATATGGAGACGATGATGACTAAAATACACCGCTATAAATGATTATAAAAAATATATTACATGTTGTTTCCAACTTCAATCTGTCTCTTTTTCCCCAAGGCTTTCACGCAAAGTTTTTTTTCCCAGGAATTGGTAAGGAGACTTCCTCCTGCTGGGGATGGTGGGTGTGACGCAACACTCAAAGGTGAATCACTGCCATATTTGGACTGCCACCAATTATTACATGCACAAATACACAGATTCACACCAGTACGCAGTGAAAACACAGCAGGAGTGAGTGACAGCTGTCACAAACTCAAAATCACAGAGACAGGGACAACATCTCCAATCTTTGGATGTACTCACAAACACTACAGCATACATACACATTCACACATATGTAACTCACTCAAAGTCATCTCCCCGATCTCCTAGTGCTTTAATTAGCTTAGCTAGAGCAGGACTGGTTAAAAAGCGTAAGGAAGAAACACACCCTGCATATGTCAAGTGAACTACTTTAACCCAGTCACATTTGCTGTTTTCCGGCACTAATGAGGATATTAGCATGTAGTAAGAGTAACAGAAATGATTGTTTGCAGGTAATAGTGGTAGCTGACAGGAAAGAATGAGAGACAATTTGCTTGGTTATATAATGTTTATGACGGCAAAGAAACTAACTGCCTTGGGTTTGATTTTGTCACAAACAGCACTGTTTTTCCTGTATTGATCAGATCAATAAAGTTCCATGGATTATTTCAGTTGATAATGAACACTGAAGATAATATAAGCCTTGAAAACTAAAACTACTGTTATATTCACTTGGTGGAACAAGACAAAATAGCTGAAGGCAAAGCAAGCAGTTGGTTCAATAATGATTCCTTTCTATTCTCTGTAATTCCCCTTTTGCCTGCAAAAGGTTTTTATGAGAACATGAAATCTACAAATAAAACCAATGTTTTTGTGAACTTATTTATTGGAGCCCAAAAAATATTACCAATTCAAATAAGTAGGTAGCTGTAGATGAGTGCATTTGTTTGTTTGTGCACATGCAGAACGTAACCTTGTTTGCTATGTTCTCTTTATCTGACCTCAGAAAATCATTAATCATAAGCAAGCTATAAAGCAGGTAAATTCAGCCACAAGTACTGTACACACACACACACACACACACACACACACACACACAAAAATACCACAATACTAATCTATGTTCACATAGATTATTATTAGATGTTAAAGTAACCAGCAAGCATAAATAGATAATACAACCTTTACCCAAAACTTGAGTATTTTTGTCATATTTCCAGTATTGAGTTGTGAATAGGGGCACAGGCAGGTGCAGTGCATTCTCAAAATATGATGACTGTGTGCAATACAGTCACTGCAGACAGATCAGTTGCAAGTGCATCTGCACTTCAAGAGTATCTGCAAACCTCTCACTACCAATCTATGGACACTTCTAAGACTGCCAAATTAACTAAACGCCAGAAGGAACAACTGGGAAATGTTTCTTGTGACAAATGAAACCGCTTATATTGGGTTACTGTGACTAACACCAAACAAACATAACAACCATTTACAAATTATGCAATACAGATTCACAGGATCAGGTTTGTGATACAATGAGCGGTGAACCTGTTAGGAAACCACAGAGAAAGACTGGATTATATAGGGATGAGTTGTTATCTGGGAATTCTGTAAAAATGTTGATGTCCCCATTGACCTGAGTAAATCTCTTTAGAAACCTAACAGCAGTGGGAAGACACTTTTTCCTTGTAAGTTTAAACCACGCCGGCATTGGTATTATTGTTCATGTTGCTGAAAATCCATAAGGACCCTAAATGCATTAGAAGATAGAGACGTGAGTTGATGTTCAGTCTTTATCACAACAGAGGAACTTGCTTGGATCAAAAGGTCAGGTGTGATATACTCAGAAAACCTTACACTTTAAGATTCAGACCTCATTAGGTCTAAGGTCACTCCAGTTCCCACACAGAGGGAAAATAATTTAGAACAGTCCTAACCAGACCCCAAAGCCAGCACAGTGTGGGTCCATTTTGCCTCTGGGTTTCTTGCGGGAGCAGGGCAGCAGAACAGAGCTCAGGAAGCTCAGGATGTATTCCCATGCGTCATCTCATGTCTAAAAACAGAGATGCTGTTGGGTTGAGGCAGGTCTGAGCTTTATGGCTGAAATTATCCAAAAGGCCTGCTATGAGTTAGGGATTCAAATAATTCTTTAGAATGATAAGTGCTCCCTCTAGAGGTCAACTCTCACTGCAGTAGAAATATCAATTTGCTCACTCCCATCTTTGGTTCACTTTGTTCCTTTGCATTTGATGTAATGATGCAGATGTGAATGATTGCTGAATCCTGTAAACAGCGTCTCGACACAACTCTGACGGGTGACTTCATTGAATTATAGCAGGTGTAACGTGCTGACATTATCTAACGCTTTCCTCTCTCCCCGAGTTCAGTGACTTCAACTGTGATGATCTCAAGGTCTCCTGCTTAACAACACACACACGCATGCAAGCATGCACGCAAGCACTCGAGCACGTATGCACGCACACACACACACACACGCAAACACACACACACACAATTCATCCATTTTCTCCGGCAGCTCCTCTGTGGCTTTAATGCAGTCTGAGAATGTGTCTGTCAGTCAGACTCACTGTCTTTTCCATTCATTAGACTTAAAGGGAGGAAAATGCCTTTGTATTTGCCATTTTTCAATTTCCTCTCTAAAGGAGGGGTGCTGAGGAGCACACACACTTACATTGTGTACACTTCTACCAGCGCTGTCAATTACATTACGGGCTCAACCTATAAGTCCTCCGCAAACGGTCTCCTTCCCATAATGAATAACAGCTTCATATACCGTATGTTTAATTTGAGAGAATGCATATGACATGCTGAATGATAATGGATAGTTATCCTGCCTTTATAGCATATTACAACTTTCTTACCTCTAAGGATAATATCATCTCAGATAGCATTAGGCCTGCTTAGGAGCTCTGAGTTGGGCCTTACTGAAATCTATTTTTCTACTTTTCTGTAGGGCTTTGCTCTTATTCTTCCATCATAATACATCAAGTTAGCCTCCTTTTGCAACTGAAACTTTCCACCTACAGTATGTTTCTACTCTACTGTAAACAGCTGCTTCCCTTTGCCTCTCTGTCTTCCTCCCTCTCTCTGTTCTGTTGCCCTGCTCCCATGCTCTTTCCTCACTCTGGTCTTTCATATATAATGCATGTTAAACAAACAGATATGTCAGAGTCACTCAAATGCATTGCTGTCCCCTCGCTGCTGCTCCATTCACCCTGAGAGTGGGGGGGGTCACGTCCCTGAGGCCCCTATGTGCCAGCTGAATTACAGTCAGCTACAGCAAATACAAAATTCTACATCTGAGAGTCTATTCAAACAAAACGGTGAAGCCTCTTTCATCATATAAAACCATAGCAGTTCTGAGAAAGGAGCTATAATATAGAATACTGACAAATGTGGGCTCAAGTCTAACTTTCAGGGAACTTTAGCAAAGGAGTTGTGTCAGAAGCTATTTGTAAAGTGGGTGCTTATTCAAAGGAAAAAAATCTCTTTTATAAAGAATTTCACCACCTCTTTCTTGTAAAGGAGTTCCGTTTTAGTGCACAATCGTTTCTTTGTATCCACACAAAAGTCCATACTTGTGTATTGTGAAAGCAAATGTAGACTAAATTTCATTTTGTCTACTTGTGCTAAAGATGAGCAAATTCCCCCGTCTCTTACTGTACATGTAAATTTAATTTATCGTTAAGGCGCGGAGAAGATAAGCTGCTGCACCGGCTCACTCTTGAATTGTATACATGCAACAATAACACACACACACACACTTTTCTACAAAATCCCAATTTTCCAGGTGCAGAGGTCTGTAGAATGAAGTCAGAGCCACTCATAAGGAAACTGCATTATTCTCCATCTGCACTGTGGAGTGTCCAAGCTATTATACAATCCACCACTAGCATGCACATACAAATGGAGTTTACCACTTGACAGAGAGTGCGATGGGGCCTGAAAAGCACAAGAGTATGAGTGGGATCGTGCTCAATCAGCGGCAGAGTAGGTTCATTTTCATATTCCATACAGAACATGCTCCACTTGTGTTGCAGTGATTTAATGCAAAATGACTAAGTGCACATTTCACTGGCACATTATACAGCATTTGGAGTTGAAAGCTCACCAGAGTGTCAACATGTGCATATTTTTTCAGATCAGTAGATCACTGCGTTTCAGCTTTGTGTAAGTTTTCACAATGTATCTTCTCAAGATCAAGTCTGAACATAAAGAAAATTTATTTAATAATAAAGTCGTCAGAAGTACATTAACGTAGATAAATTGTGCATTCCTCTCTCATACTGCAGTCTCACCTGGGTGGTAAGAATAAACAATAAGAATAAAGGATGGCTCTCTCCACTCTTTCCTCCCACTGTAGGCAGAGAGAAAACTGGATTTATTCAGACAGCTAATACAAACAGTGATTCAGAGTGTATACTGTGTGTGGATGAAATGGGCTCGAGAGGCTTTTCCTCTCACACAAAGCAAATATCTGTCCAGGAATAAGATATTGATTTGTCATTTCCCAGAGAAACTGAGTAAACAGGCTAAGCAGACGTGTGACCGGTGGCGGTTGATAATTGTTGTTCGGTAACAGTCAGAGGCCTGTGGAGGAAATTATTCACTAAACTACATCATTCACATGGCCATGCATGCACCTGTAAACACACACACATCTTCTGTTTGGTATTCATTTCGTGAATCTTTTCTGCTCAAATAAAACTATCAAATATGTATTTCCATGTCTACAGCATTCCACTTCCATTGTACGAACAACATGTTCCGCGGTGTCGAGATGAATATTTGAGCTTTGAGGCACAGAAGAAGAGAAGCCATTTAGTTTATAGTTCAACAATTTAAATGAATAACAACAACAGTCAGATGCATAATATGTGTTCATTTCAGCAAAACAGCATTACACATAGCATTATTCTCTTCTCTTCTTCATTTAGTAGTACTAGTACAAGGACTAACATATCTATAATACAATGTAATTCTATATTGCATTATAGTATTTATATCACAATGTAACAATAATATATTGCTTTATTTTTAATATTATACTTTTATAATATCACATTATATGCCACAGTATTTTCTTTTTTTTAACAATTTCACTCATAATTCCTACAATCTCTTATTTTCTTTTCTTATTTGTTTCATTTAAATAGTTTTTTTTATCTGCTTTCTAAGCTCATTGCCTTCTCTGTTTGGCCATAACACGTGCATCACTAAAGTCTTATCTTTATATATACATTGTGTTATTAGTTTTACCTAAAATCGAGTGCGTCCCTCACTATTAGTGCAATGTATAATCCATTCCACCAGATGTCACCAAATCCTCACAGCTGGGGCAGATTACTGCAGTTAAATCCTCCATCCACTGGATGGAAGCACACAGAAAAGAAATGCTGGTGGTAACAAATAGTTCCACTGCATTGAAATGCATGGCATTAGGATGCAGTCTGTCGAAAATAGACAAAGAAGATCAGGCAGCGGAGTAAAAGGAGGACGGTGCATGTTATCGTGTAAACAGAAGAAAAAAAATTCAGTCTGTCTGCAAACAGCTGTTTTTGTTTAATCGTATGTTTTTTTTCAATACTCCAGCCGTTACAATAATGGTAAGAGAGGCTTATGGGAATACATTTTGTTTTTTACATACAGTAAAAGCCGTACTTGCGGTAAGAGAGTGTGAGGCGCATCTGGAATTGGAATACAACAGATGCCGTGCACTCTGAATGTTAGCCGGCAGGAAACAGGAAGTCCAGACGTACAGATCTTTTAGCATTGGACTGCTGACACATACATAATGTTGTAATGTAGTTTTAGAATGTGAATAATGTGGTGTTAAAATAACAAACATATAAACATTATTTTCAATGAAGTTTTTCCGCCTTGGAATATTATATTGTGTTTATATATATAGACATACATATATACAGTACATATACATAAATACGCCAATTTTAGCTCTTGTTGATTTGCTGAAGATTGATAGGGCAGTCGTTCTATACTTGAACTTAAATAGATAATTATGTATTCTATTATATATTATAATATATTTTGAAATATTGGCTGTTTATTGTCATTAACAAATCACTGGAGAGGACTTGCTATAGTGGCCTCCCCAGGGAAGTTTCGAGCATAAACAACTTCATTTCCTGATGGAAATACCTTTATTTAGCCTATGTGAAGAAAACACAGATGATTCAAAATGTATCAAAAATATAATAGATAGTATGTTGTTGCATGTCATTGGGCATTTTTAAGTGGGTATATGGAAATCCTGGAGCTTTCTTAGTGGGTATACTGCGTATACCTGCGTATCACGTAGACTACACCACTGCTTTAAACCCCTTCAGCTGTCGTTTAAGCTGGGCCATAACCTCTATTCAGATGTAAGCAACGGTAGCACATTATTTCCATACTGTGAGCTTATACTAATCAGGAACAAGGGAATTTGACATAATATTGGACAAAAGGTGACTGTCGATGCAATGGAGATAACCTGTCATCCCCTATCAATAATATCTGTTAAGGTTTCATTACTTAAAGCAGTATAACTGAGTTTTGCTGAACTACCACAATTTGTTCAAAAATTGGTTTTGCAATTATTTTAGATTTGATTCAGATTTTCCATTAAAAGAATACATCATCACTTTATTTCTCATTTAAGTGATATTCAGTCATGGCTGAGGAACCAGCAGCAGAAATCTGCCTACTCAGAAGCCAGAAGGTCAAGCTGATAGACATTCTCAGCGCCGATGCCGATTTTGTCCTGCAGCATGCAGACTCTTGCTGTCTGCTGTCTGCTTACGGCTACCAGCAGGTAAAAGCTTGCCGTGTTCCTAGTGAGAAGGTGACAGACCTGCTGGATCACATCATCCAGAGAGGTCCTGAAGCAGCGCGCGGGGTCTGCTGGAACTTCTGAACGACCAGGCCCTGCAGGACACCTTCCCAAGGCTTCACTTCATTAAAGACCTGCAAGTCAACACACTGTCTTCAGGTAGGACAAGGTCTGTAAAGTATGGCCAGTAATCACATTTTGAAATACTGTTAAAATGTTTTCTCTATTTACAACGAAAAGGTAAAACATCAAGAAAGAGAGAAACAGCTTCTGACTTACAAGAGACCATTCCTTCCAAAAAGATCTACACCAAAGGTGGGTCACAATACACTCAAAGCTTTGCCTTTTTAAAACATTGTAGAGACCATTACCTACAATATCTGCCTCTGTCATTGCACAGGGTCTCGCTTAGTTAAGGAGAAGCAGCTGATGACCGTGGCTCGTACCATTGGCAGATCTTGGAGGGAGATTGGCAGACTGGCTCTGGACATCCCCTCCATAAAGCTGGAACAGATTGTAGAGGACCATTCACTCCATGTAGAGCGAGTGTTTGCAATGCTGCGATACTGGAGCACTTGCCAGAGGGAAAAAGCCACTGCTGCTCACCTGCACTCACTGCTCAGTCAGGAAGACTGGGCGCTGCCACCTGAAAGCATTGATTCTCTGTTGGAGACTGACTGAGGCCGTCACTCTCTGGTACTTGCTGGGACTGAAACCCTGTTTTTATTCAGAATGATTGTGTTTCTCATCAAATAGACTGTAATTTAATATCAGGGAAAAACAACACTTGAATACTTTAGTATGGAATTACCCCACAGTTCCATTTAGTACCACTGAAACCTTTTTTTCAAGGTTTTTTATATAGCCTATGTTTACAATCTTCTTATATTTTTTGTCATCCAGATTGTCCATACTGTAATTTTACTATGTATATAATTTTTACTATTCTATCTAAGGATAGAGGGTGTTGTATGCTGTACAGATTGTAAAGCCCTTTAAGAGATTGGGCAAGGATCAACTTATACTACTTTTCTATGACAGCTTTAATTACCTTTGGGCTTCTGACCTCTAGTCTAACAACTTTTACTTTTACCAGCCTATGGATATAAAACAGATTACAACTCAGCCCTGACCACAACTACATTGAATAAAGTCATTATATCACACTTGCTTCCTCTAAGAGTTTTCAACTCTGCAAAATTCTACAACAAGTCTGATACTCTTGAAAATAAAGTTGTAGGCTAAACAGATTGAGTTTATGGATTGTTTGTGCCGCTACGGGTGGGTTGTTACTCAGCTCTATTTCAATGTAGGCCTACTAGTTATACTTTCAACATGAAATACTCATCCAACTAAAGGCGTTTAACTTTTTTGCCAGAAGAGTGACTTGGAATATTTCTTGTGCCTACATTTTCTATGGATTTTTCCGGGTTTTGCCTCATCTCAGGCTGCAATCACGCAGGCAGAAGTGCAAATGGAAAAACCCCAGTACAACGCAACCCCGGAGATTTCAAACTAAAAGACATTGATTAACTTAACTGGAGCAAAGGTTTACGCCCTCCCACTTCTACTGTACCCCACTCTCCTTTATTTCTGCAGCCATTTTTCCGCGGTCTGCCTGGTTAGCGCAACCAAATAAAGAGGGGTCACGAGTCACCAGCTTTTCAAACGCGTGGATATGGCAAACATGTTACGATCCTCATGTAAGTACAGTGTGCAATATATGTATGTGTTGTTTGTAACTCTTGCCTTTTGGAAGTGGTTGTTCATGCTCTAACTAAACTATCACTGCCTGTACTGTCTGTTAAAGTGTGCCAGGCTATTTAAGGCAGTGCTTTAAATAGCCTAGTACAGTTACAGTTACACAGTTACAGACTTGTGTTGTTCTGATGTTCTTGTTTTTTTTCGTTCTTGTTTTTTATATATATGAAAAAAACAAGAACAATATAGGCCTACATATATTTACATATATATATATAACTTTTTTCTAAATGTTAACGGCACCGCTGCGCTCTGAAACCCAAGGTTTCAAATGTCTTGAGCCGCGCCACGACGGCGTTTTGGTTTTGCTCGACGCAGCGGCAGCGCGCTGGCCAACGTTCAACCTGGCTCAAAAGTTGGGTGCAACGCGCTGTAGACGTACGCTGAACCCTGCGGTAAGGACTATTAAAAATTACTATTATCCTGGACGAAATAACGGTTTGAAACCAAACGAAACGCCGTCGTGGCGTGCGCAAGCCATTGGAAACAATAGGTTTCAGAGCGCAGCGGGGCCGTTGCCGTCAGTATGAAAGGCCCAATACTTGTTTTGAGTGTTTTTACAGACTGTAAAAGCAAATTTTCTCTATGACAATACATAATGAATCTAAATCTATCAACAGCAAACGGGCTGGAACCAGCTACAAACGGCCTGGAACCAGTTACAAACGGGCTGGAATCAGCTGCTAACGGGCTGGAATCCGCTATAAATGGGAAGGAAGCAGCTAATCTCCATGACCTGAGTGAGCCTTTTGTTGACAACTCAGAGGGGCAACTCTTCTTGAATGAAGCCTTCAAGATTATTGTGGAGGAGGTGCTCTGTAGGGGCACGGATGTCAAGCAAAAGGTCTTGTAAAGCCTCAAATCATGAAGGTGTCAAATTACAGTGAGTTCTCAGCAACACTCCTTATCCATGTGTGTTTTTCTTGCAGGTTTGTGAGTGGAAAGAACCGGAGCAGCTGGCTCTGCTGCTAGATCTGGAGCTGAGGGCAACAGGAGAGTCACAGCACCAGCTCCTACAGAGAGTAAAAGATGTCGCCAAGTACAGTATCAAGACAAGTAAGACTGCCAAAGACAATTGAGACATTTTAATAGATTGACCCTTTTTCTTTCACGATGAGACTTTTCTCGTTTCTTTCAGGTCACCCACGTTTTTTCAATCAGCTGTTTGCAGGAGTTGACTATCATGCCCTGTCAGGCCGATTCCTCACTGAGGCTCTCAACACGAACCTGTAAGAGTCAACATAACATATAGCTAAAGCATTTATGGATAACCTTATATAGGGGATGGATCAATCAGTTTCCAAAATCTTTATTAGTCATGTGTCACACAAGGGCTTGGAGCCAAAGAAGTGTAAGAGTTTTATCAGATGTTACATTAGATCCCAAACTAAATTTGACCAAAGTTGAATCCGCTGCTGTTGCTGTGTAATCTACTGAACACAATTGATCTTTTAGTGTTATCAGATTGAGCATCACTATCTACCAAAACAATATTTGTACACTTTAAGTTAAAAAAATATTTATTCAACATTTAAAAAAAAAAAAAAAGAGTGAGATATGCCTTTTTGGCACAAACATATTCCCAATAGACTAATGCAGAATAGGGTTGTATGTAAGTAAATGTATTTAAAAAATATATTGATATACATGCAGTTATACATATTAGTTTATGTGTTTATGAAGGTTTTATAAAAGAACAGCAGGTTCATAACAGAAAAATTAGTATCAATGGATTTCACTCAGAGCTTTCATTATTGTTACATTGCTGTTATAGAGTTATAATCATATTGCGTGATCAACTGTTTTGCACATACAATCTTATCACAGATAGTGTGTGTCAATTGCAGCTACACCTATGAGGTGGCACCGGTGTTTGTGCTGATGGAGATCGAGGTCCTGAGAGCGCTGCGGCAGCTGGTTGGCTGGACAGAAGGGGATGGTCTTTTCTGTCCTGGAGGTTCCATTTCTAACATGTACGCCATAAACCTTGCACGCTACCAACTCTTCCCAGAGGTCAAAAGCCAGGGGCTGTGGGGTCTCCCCCGACTAACCATCTTTACATCTCTAGAGGTCAGGAAGGGCTGTTAAACACTGCAAGTCTGAGGGGATGATGATGTATCAGAGATGTTTATTGAAGATTACACTGTAGTATATGTTTTATACATAAATATGATTGTTTTTCCAGAGCCATTACTCTGTGAAGAAAGGGGCTGCCTTTTTGGGCATTGGGACAGACAATATCATCTTGGTGAAAGTGGATGATGGGTAATGTATTTTTCATATTAAAAGTGAACACCATTGATAATAAATGAGCCAATCACTTTTCATAATCAATTAATTGCTTAAAGGTTAAATGTGAGGATTTACAGCTTTCCTCTATTTTATATAATTGTAAATTGAACATCTTTTGGACTGTTGATCAGATAAAATAAGCAGTTTGAAGCTGTTACCCTGGGAATATGCTAAGATATATATATATATCCTAGACAATTATCAAAAATCTATCATGAAAATAATTGTTGGTTGCAGCCCTATTCATTATTAATCTCAGGGTTCTATATAGTCAAAAGTATACCTTTTATATGTTCTCTTGTGCACTTCAGAGGCCGCATGATTCCAGAGGACCTGGATGAAAAGATAAAGCTGGCAAAATCTCAGGTAGATTCACTGGCGTGTAGTAAGCACTCAGATATATCAAATAAAACATGTTGTGGTTTTGGGGTTACTTGTATTGGTTTAAACACTGAATATCCACAAGGTATAACTAATAATAAAACATGTTGTACAAGCTGCGAGACACGTGCAAGAAAGCTTAGTTCACTTTCAGTTTGTTTCTACCAGGGTGCCGTGCCTTTGCTTGTCAGCTGCACAGCAGGGACCACAGTGCAGGGTGCGTTTGATCCACTGGACCACATAGCTGATGTCTGTGAGAAACACAAGCTCTGGATGCATGTAGACGTGAGTCCTCCTGTAGAAGCCAAATCCATGTCTGTTGACAAGCTGTTGTATTTGTTCAAATTTAAGAACATGCAGAGTTTTGTCTGTTTTGTTTGTTGTGTTCCAGGCTGCTTGGGGAGGGAGCGTGCTCTTTTCCAAACAACACAGACATCTGATAAAAGGGGTTGACAGGTATTAATATGCATGCCAGAAACATAGATTTTTCATTATGAGTATGGCAACATTTTACCTGCACCTGAGTAGAGTTCATTGACTGTAAAATTAGTGGACAGAGCATGTGTGATGCCACCCATTGGTTTGTGGAGATTTGCTATCCGTTGTCGAGTTTGCCGTTACGGGCGCAGCCATCCTGGTTGCGAATGTGGCAATTTTAGACAAGAGGGAGAAGTGAGGGAGGAGCCCTTACACTCTACGTTACGTTACACACTTTCACATCATAGCCACGCCCTCACACACCTCCTGCTTTATTGCAGATTTTAAAATCAACAACATCATTCTGTGTTGCAGAAGACTTATAACTAGCGATTGAGACCATAAACGCTTCATTAAATGTTTTCTGAGGTAAAAAATCAAGTGAGAAGTGGGTCACTTTCTCATAGACTTCTACAGCAACCGACCAACTTTTGCAACCGCACGTGTTGCCCGTGTTGTACGTGTTGCAGCACTTTGCCAAACCGGATGCTTTGTCCATTAATATACAGTCAATGGTAAAGCTACACAGTTGTCCAGATGTGGCCATATAAAAGATATAAACATTTCATAGCTAATGGCGTGTGTTTTTCTGTGTCTATGACAAGAGCAAACTCAGTAGCCTGGAATCCACACAAGATGCTGACTGCTGGCCTGCAGTGTTCTGCCTTGCTGCTACAGGATACCACGGTTTGAGGCTTCAGCATTATCGGATACACATATTAAAGGTTTATGTTTAAAATATCTTTGACACTCAATCATTTCTGCTTGTCCTCAGAACTTGTTGAAGAAGTGCCACAGTGCTAACGCCACATACCTCTTCCAGCAAGACAAATTCTATGATGTGAATCTGGATCTTGGGGATAAGTCGATACAGTGCAGCCGCAAGGTTGACTGTGTGAAGTTATGGTTGATGTGGAAAGCTGTTGGCTCCAGTGGCTTGGCCAAGCGTGTAGACAAAGCTTTTATCCATGCAAGGTAGGCATGCAGCTGTAACACAACATGAGCCTGGCGTAGGTTGATTCAAGAAGTACATTCAAAATGCACAACGTAAAGCACTGATATTTATCTATTTCTGCTTTTGCATGTCAAAATAATTTACCCCTTTATTAGTGATTTGGCCATTTAGATGTTGATTTTCCTGAATGTAAACATCAAGGAAGAAGGAACATTTTTGCCCATTTTAAGGTTAAGGATACTTGTAGGCTACTTTCCTCTTGGCTAACCATTGATCTAATACAGCGGGAACATTATTATTAAAATCTTTTTTTATTAAATACCACAGTATGAGAGGCAGTTGTTTAGCTTATCCAGGCCAACATAAAGTGAAAACGTAACATCTCTTCTGGTAGGTATCTGGTGGAGCAGATGAAGAAAAGAGAAGGGTTTCATCTTTTGCGTGAGGTAAGCAAATATCTCAAGCATACTGAGAAAAATGGGTTGTTTTCTACTTGCAAAATCTTGAGTGCCTGTGTGTGTTTGTTTCCATGGACAGCCGGAGTTTGTGAATGTATGCTTCTGGTTTATACCACCCAGTATAAGAGGGAAGGAAGGGAATAAAGATTACCAGGACAGACTGGCTAAAGTAAGTTTCTGTTTTACATCAGTGGACTGACTCAGATTCAACTTCTTAATTATTTGTAGTGCACATACTTTGTCAAAAAGCATGGAAGCCACCATCTTTGAATATTTACCACTTCTGTGCAACACTTCTGAATCAAACATATAACTCTGTGTGTTTTTGTTCTTGGTAATAGGTAGCTCCAGTCATCAAGGAACGCATGATAAAAGAAGGCACTATGATGGTGGGCTACCAACCTTTGGGAAACAAGGTCAACTTTCCGCATGGTTGTTTGCTCTCCACTGCTGTCCGAGAAAGATATGGACTTCTTTCTTGACGAAATTGAAAGACTAGGAAAGGACTTGTGAACACAGAAAAAACAACTTATAGGATGTACATAATTGTCTATCTAAAATGAATGGTTGTGTACAAAGCCTTCCATTGTAACATCAGAAATGATAACAAACAACTCAAAGATGTGATTTGTTTAATTTAGACAGTTGTGATACCATAAGGAGAGATACTAACCAGGGAGCGAAATCTGAATGAATAAATTAATAAACAAATAGAGGCTCCGTATTCTTGTAAAACATTTCCAATAAATTAAACAACTGTTGTGAAATCAGTCTGCCATACACTTTTTTACACCATTTTTACAATGCTGGAGAAATACTTTTCTATCATTTGTTGGGATATATTCTTTTATATTTTACTTTTCGACCATTGGTAAAATTTCTGAATGGAAGGTATTTATTCAGACTTAATGTCAGTTGATCCCCCATATTCCACAACTCTATGCTGCAACTGGTGATTATGGTGATTCATTTCAATAATGTTTTGTTCTATAAAACAGTGATTTCTCAAAGTGGAGTCTGTGGCACTCTTCATTCATTTAAATGAGCATGACATACATTGTTTAATTACAAAAGGCTTCATAGTTCAATGAAGGTTTATGGTTATTTTAATTTGTACATTTAATTTAGTTCATGTATTATGTTTTAATCTAACAAATGGTATATTTTAAATACTGTAATTAGAATCCACGTTTTATTTAGACTATGGATGCACCAAAAGTAAAACACTTCACTCTTCTCTGATATGTGTGTGTATGTTCTGAAATGCCCCTTTCTCTTGATTTGCCATTGATATTTTGTTAGCACAGTGTTACTTGCAGGTAATTTAATCAATGTCAATTGCATTGTTTTCTGTTTTGAGAACGTGAAAATATTTTTTAATGTATTTCCAATACATCTCTCTTGTGTTGTTTGCAAAACTAAGACTATAGAAATGTTACGTCCAATTATTCCAAAGGACATAAATTTGGGGTCCCTTGTATACTCTCATTCTTGTAAGAAGATGTGAGAACCTCCGATCTGGATAACATCAGAAAACAGTGAAAAATGCCAAAGTGATGGTTTGAAATGTCTCGTTTTGCCTGACCAAATGTCCAAAATCTAAAACACTGTCCATGAACTGCATTGAGGACAAGAATAGAAATCGGATGTTTGTAATTTTTACTTCAAGAATGACTTAAATGTATAATAGATTATCAAAATAGTTTCCGATTACGTTTCTGTCTCACTCATTGAATGTATTGTTAAAAAGGTCTCACTCCCTCACAACTATGGCCGTGAATGTGGGTCGTTCCTCTTCAGTCACGTGGCAGGGCGTCTGGCCAATCACCACTCGCTGCGGAGAGCACTTCCGGTGGCGTTTCCTGTCAGTGTTTGTAAACTGAGGAAAAATTGGAAGTGCGACAAGAAATAATAACCTACAAAACTCAAACAAATCAAAAGGTAAGCCGTCACTTTTACAAATAATGTAACTCGTGGCTCTTTAAGCGTTTTGTAATCTGCTACGTGTGTGTTTCTAACAGCTGTAGTCTATGAGGGAGGTGTAATTTAGTGGTCGGCGCTGAGCCCGCACGCCCTGCCTGCCTTCTTGGCTGGCTGGCTGTTGTTGTGTTGTCTGGCGGGGGGGTGGGGGGGTTCAGTCATACATGAGTTGCCCCAAAACCCCAACTACTGGCTAGCTAGCAGGTTAGCCTTTTCTGTTTCATTCAGCAGATACTTTCCGCATGCTTCACACTTTTGCACCTATAGTCTAAATCGTCCCTAAATACAAACTGCCTTTCCAGTGTGCTATAAAAATAACGTTAGTCCAGTTTGGTTTAAAAGCTAATTCAGCCGTACCGGTAGTCGTTTTTCCAACAGAAACTATAACGGTTTTAGGATAAGTCGCTAACTAGCTAGCTGAGCTAGCTAGCTAGCTAGCGACTTATGTGTGTAAGATTCTAAAACCACACGCTTACAGTAAAGAATGATTAACATTGAGTTAAGTTATGTATAGCAGTGTTTGTTTAAGCTTTCATGCATGGTCGGTATATCAGCTATATATTTGTATTCACATCCTATTTGATGTGAAATTCTTTTTATAAAATTGCAATAATCATAATGATACTCATAGTATATCATTTTTAAGTCAATAAAGAAGTATCTGCGTTTTAGTTTTATGTAAATTTGCCTTGATGCCAGGAAATTAACGTGTTTATATCAAATAATCTGCTTACCAGTGCCACGGATTTAATCATTCCCCGCTTAGATCAAAGGCCAAACTGCGACTTGCCATTTTTAGTTTTGTTAGTTTTACCACAGCATAAGAGGCAGTTGTTTTTTCTACTACTGTTTAAGTGGCACATTTACAAATGACACATTTTGGAAAGTTTGGGATGGATTCTAAATGCTTAACTCTATCCAAGAGTTAGTCCTATTTTCTAATTGAATTGTAAAGTATATAAGTGTAACGGCTTACACAACTGTTCCTGTTTGTAAAATATAACACATTTTGCACTCACACTAAGCATTAACATTGCTGTCCCAGATACTAAAGGATGAAATTAGTAATTAATTATTAATTCATGTTTCTCCCTCACTAGTTCAGTTTGAAAATAATCAAAGTAGAGCAAAAAAGGTCTCAGTAATAGAGCTACATTTTCTCTTCAGAATAGTGCCAACATGGATCTTACACATTATTTTTACAATGTACCTATTACTAGTAAATAGTTTGTGGTGTTCAGTAATTTACATGCAGTGCTTTAATGACCTGTAGTACAATTCACCACAGGTCATTGGGTACATGTTTTAATATCATCTGTAACCTCATTGACAGATTTTATTGCCTGAAATCCAGTATATTGTATAATGATTAACTGGCTACTGAACTATTCAATACCTTAATGTTTCATAAACTGGCTTGTGCTATGAAACATGACAAAGCCAATATTGCTTTCTTAGGTGTAGACTTATTTAAGCATGTAAACTTATTTAACATTTGCATAATTATGCTTTAAAGTGTGCACAGTTATATTAGGCCAAAGTACAGCTACAGTTTAGAAAGCATTCCATGTTGCCTGTGTTCTAATTTAAGATGCCTACATTGCTGCTCTCAAACAGCAGCTCATCATTTAGATACTTGTCTTTATATATATGTCAATATCACTCCATATATGAAGCATTTGTTTGATCAATGTATCATACCTTCACAGATTTTTTTTTTTTTGACTATTTTAATTTTCCCCATTGGATGTCATTTTTTCTCTATCAATCTGACCGTTTTACTTACCCGTGAAAATGTAGCATGCACCAAACCATTGGGGCAAACTTTCCTGATAAACTGCACATATGCTGGATCTAATTTTCTGGTCATATATCCAGATTTGTGAAACTTATTAAATTGGTCTGATTTCCAGCTCCTGATTCAAGCATGTAAAAATGTTAGCCATATGTTGTCATGCCTCTACTTTCAGGCTTGGCCCTTGATGATTTGGGTGGGTGTGGTCTCTTCTGTTACCCCTCATCTTAAGTGAAGCCCCCCCGTTCCCCCAAACACACACGCATTCAAACCACGGCGATGACACACCATTCCAACAACTCTGTTCGAGACCATATGAAATGGGTCAGTGGAAGTCTCTTCATCTCCAGATTCACCATTGTGTTTTTAGTTAGTATTTCCAATCCAGATGCCAGTGCATTTCTCTGTTACTCCCATTACTCATCTCTCTCTCCTTCCCCTGACTCGTTGTCTCTGTGAGGATTCCTACAGCCCGCTCTTTCTGCTCTGACATGTTTGTGTTGCCAGGCTGGGTTGCTGGGCTGCGAGGCGGTGCTGTCCAGCATGGCCCTGATGCAAGCCAACAACATCCCAAGCCAGAAGAGGATGGTGTCCCCCTTGGGTCAAGGGCACAGGGCTAGTCCTGAGAGCCACCAAACCCAATCGCAGCACAGCCACAACCACCATGGACACCAGGTTCACCATGGACAACCCCACAACAGCCACATGGGCCATCCTTCAGCCGGGAGCTGTCCACCCCTGGTAAGATAGAGAGAGAAAACTGGGCAGGGTCACTCTGAAAGTTAAAGCTGTTATTTCTAACTCTGTTATTTCTTGCCAGTTTACCTAATGCCATTCCTTTCTCCAAAAGCTGATTCGAAAAGATGGGGATTATCACTCATCAAGAATGATGGATGGAAAGGACATGCAGGCAAACCAGAATATGCAACCCAAGAAGAAGCACAAAAAATCAGGGTCATCCAGCAAAGTTAAAGTGGAGGTAAGGGTAGTACAGCTACACTTTTAAGTATACATGCAAAAGTGCAAATATCTGCTCTTGATGTTCAGTTTGCATTCATCTAATTTTGTTATTGTTGTTAGCATTCTGTTCCACCAATGGTTATGGATGACGATGACAGTTCCTTGAAAGTCCAGAAGAACTTCATCTGTGACCACTGCTATGGAGCTTTCCGGAGTAGCTATCACCTCAAGCGTCACATACTTACACATACAGGTGAGAACTCACAGCTCACGTCTTCACTTCAGTGTGACCATTCTCGCTCCTTTGCATTTAGTGATTATATATGGGAAACGTAGTGTAATGAGTAGCAAGGCCACTATTCAGCCGGTGGACCTCAGTCAGCATCCACCCTTCTGAAGCTCCAACCTGTTGGATTAAAAACAACAACAAATAACAAAGACTTAAAACTAAATTGGGTGGGTATAGTTGTTTTAATGTATGGTATGCATGTTTTTAATTTTGTTATAATATTTTTTTAAGTATTTCTACCTGTCCTTATTCTTCTTCTTTTTTGTGAATGTTGGTTCTGTGTTAGTCCATGTGACATAAAAAAAAGAGATTGTAATTACAAATTAATTTTAAAAGTATCTTGCATCTAGTGAAATATGCCTTGAGTCTTGATATATTCTGCTAAAAGATCGGCCTGTTGTTGTTCACAGGAGAGAAGCCATTTGCTTGTGACGCTTGTGATATGCGGTTCATTCAGCGTTACCACCTGGACAGACACAAGAGGGTGCACAGCGGAGAGAAGCCGTACCAGTGTGATCGCTGCCATCAGGTCAGTTAGCCGTTGTTTCAACAAAGTGTATATGCTTTACATGTACTTCTAGGTTTTTGCATATTATTCAAGATCTTACCGCATTCAACAAATCCATCTGTTTTAGCAGTGTCAGTAGCATTGTTCCGCTAACTTTGACTGAAACAAACATCTTACTTTGCCTCCAGAACTTTTCACGGACAGACAGGCTACTGAGACACCGACGGCTATGTACAGTTGGGATGAGCAAAGAGGAGAACCAGTACTCACAGGACACATCTGCCCATCCAGCTTCCTGGAGCCCCCTACAGCCTTCCAACAACCGTCTGACTGTCTGACCCACCGTTTTCCAGAGACCCTACAAACAGCAAACCACAGTCTGCAACTCAGAAACGTCTCGCGTTGGAGCTCAACAGTACTGTAACCAGAAAAACAGCCTAGCTTAAACACAACCAAACTTTACTTTGCTCTGGCCAGCTCTTTCACAGAGGTTGATAGTTTTTTAAATCTACTAGTCCCATTCGCTATACAGACAAAATGGGAAGGAGTAATTGACGACAGGTCTTTTTTTTTGTATATTGATGCCAGTAATTTTGACTGTCAATGTATCGTGCAGCACCTCTTAGGTATCCTGTTGACCTGCAATCAATCCCAGTGCTGCCCTCTACTACATATGGACTGTTCACTAAAGGACACACATACAGAACTGTCGCTTTTTAGTGTTCAGATTTTTTTCATTTTGTGTTCCTTATGCAACTAACGAAGTACCAGCTATTGCTTCTAAGGGACAGATCACAGCTGACTTGTGGTCTGTGCTGCCACCTATCCAACACTCAAGGTGTTGTGTGCGTAATCTGAAATTAAATTTAATGTCATTTTTGATAACACCGATATAAACATGAAATGGACCTATTACATAGCAAACTGGTAATCTATTTTCACTTCATGTGGTAGTTTACCTTTTTTCAAACACAATCTAAATGTATCTAAAATATTTTTTTCACTGCTATTTATCCAGCTGTAAAACTGGATAACCGGTGACAGCAATGTGTACAAATGGGTGGAAAAACACTAAAAGTTAACTAGATGCTCCTGAAATGTAACATTTTCAACTAATCTTGGTATTAGTTAAGTTGTGTAGCGACTGTTGGCTCACATATTCACTGTTGTACCTTGTTTTAGAGGGGTTTTGTCCTGACTGTTTATAGGTTACTGTTGAAATACAGTAGAAGGCTGACAGGTTTTGTAGGAAGATTTTTTTTTTATGCTCTTGAACAAAGTTAGTGAGCTTTTTTGTTTATATAAAAACTGGATGTAGGAATCACCTGTCTGTTGCAGTAATAGGTGCTTCTGTAATAACCCTCTCAATATAAATGAACTGTGTCTGTCTCTCTGTTCCTAAAAAACAGCTGTCAGTCTTTTTTTTCCCTGCTCAGCATTGATAGATTTTTCTGACTTTGAAAGATGTCTATCCTTTCAAAAGTATTTTGGTAAGTGAGGCTGGGTCACCTTGTATTCTGAAATCCTGAGATACACATAAAGGTTTGCAAGAGTGCATTAACACACAATTTGATTAAAACTAGTCCTACATCTGAAGTTACATTCACCTGAGGTACTTGGGGAAATTTGGGGCAGACTAGTTTAATTCAGTGCCCAGATGAATTCAAACAGTTCTCAGGTGAGAAGACTCATCCACAGAGAGAGAGCTTGACTCCATCTTGAGTTGACTGAATGTGATCTGAAGTTTGATGTCATTTCATCTCCAGTTTAATGTTGAGCATCTACAATGAAGATGATGAGCAGTGGACAGGGGAATATAAGGTCCCCGTGTGTTTTTTTTGTACGGCGATAACCTACATTATATTCTGTTAAGACCTCTGTATGATGAAATCAGACTGTAAACACTGGACAGAAGATGTTAGCTCACTTGTAATGGATTGTATTGTAGACTGGTACTTCTATTGCTGTCCGACATTAAGATTATGTGAAAGAAGTTTGGGGCCCGTCACCGACTTGTCCACTTTTTATGAAGTTAATATATATTTAAATTGTACTAGGGGTAGAAAATAGTATGTATGAGACCTACACTTCAAAAGAAAATCAAAGTATTTACAAATTTATAATCCTTAGTCTGATCATTACTTATTACAGCTAAAAATTGAAAAAGTCATCCTTCAACTTGCTATTAGGAGTAAAGTAAAAGCTGCCACTCTTGCCCTTTTTAGAATAGCAGCCATGATTAGTCAGCGTATTTTTTAAATTTCTCTTTTGCATGTATTTGTTGGAGGATCTTCCATATATTTTGTTTTTGGTAAAGATATATACTTTTTTTTTTTTTTAAATCTGAGCCCCACCTTTTGTCTTTTCAGGGGTGAAGTGAAATTAATATTGACTCGGTCAATCATACTGTAGTAAACAGAGTTCTAGGGCCCCAACTGTCTCAATAAAGCTGTTACACTTTTTAAACAAATGGATGTATTTCACATTTTCTGCACCAGTGGGTCTAAAGTGATTTATTTATTTTTTTAAGGATCCAGATATTCAGAATTTGTTTTGTAGATAGCAAAAGTGGATGTGAGGACTTCCACTGAATCAACATAAAATTAGAAATGAATTTAGTGGTCTTCAAATGGCACTAAATCCTCCAGACTAGAAAGACTGCAAACGTTTCAGAAACATGTAATGCACAAACCTTGTCAGCAGATGGCATCCATCACAGTATAAAGGCCAGTGTTCAGTGCTCTGAATAAAAAAGGTATTGACATGAATGAGATAAAAGCCGATAGTACTCACTTTCTATAAAAGGTTAATAATTATTTTAATAATCAAATAAATGGTACACAATGAGTCTTGGGAGGCAGGTTTGTAGAAAACACACCTGCCGTGAGCTCAAGGCCCAAAGGGGAATCAAATCAAGTTTTCACATTCATTTGGCATGAATACAAAGAAGATCATCAATCTCTAATGAGACTACTAAAAACCACAATTTGTGGAAACAATTACAAGCCAAATAATCATTGTAAACTGTATGAGATGAAGGCATTTACTATTCCGTTTCAGATAATGCTGCAAAATTAGCCTGTTTTAATCTAACTACTTCTCAAAATAAATTGATTTTTAGAAATAACGACAAATGTCCTTGAACCAGAGCCAAGAAGAGTCTTAAAACTGAGTAACTTTGTAACTTTTTTCTGATCATTGTCACAGAAAAACCAAACCTATTCAATTTACAATGACATGAAGCAAATCCTTACATTTAAGAAGGCTTCACATGTTTGGTTGATAAGAAAATTAAAACTTGAATTAGTTACTTCTGAATATTGTAATTAATCAACAAGCATAAGTACACATTACAATAGTTTTAACACCTTATAACAAGCCACAAGAGGGAGGTGTATTCTCAGCTACTGTCTGTTCACAACCTTCCTTGAGACAGTAAGGAAACTGATGGTATTTGCACTGTACAAAGCCAACTCTCTAGTTTTCTGGAGCTTAAAGATAACCAATACACGTATTTCCTAAGCCAATCACTGATATCATGGCCTGGAGTTGGTTGGAAATAGATGACCCAGATCTGATGTTAAATCCCATTACTTAGACCTATTTGTCAAACTGGGTAGTCAAACAGACATAACATCAGTCGTACGTTAGGAAGTGCAGATCATACCCTTTAGTACCTTCCTCTTTGCTATTGACCAGCTCCTTAATTAAAGCATTAAGAAAGGCAGGATGAGATCAGCCTGAAGGCTGCTGGCAGTGTGCGCCTTCCCCCATGAGAGACATCCACTGCCACCTGATTTACAGCACCCACAGGCCCCTGGCACTTAACAATGGACCTCCTTAAGTGAGGTAGATAGGGAGGAGACCAGAGAGGGGGAGATAACACTTCATCTTCATACACAAAGTGCTGAAATCATCTAGGTTCAAAATCATTTCTGCAAGACAGACTGTTCATGGAGTCAGTCCAGAGGTAAAGTGTAGGGGTGCCGCCTTGTGCTTAGTCTGTCTCACTCCATCAGGGAGGAGAGCTGTTTAAGAGCCAACTCTCTACATGATCACCTATCCTGTCAGAGGGACAAAAAATAGGTCCTCCAAACAGAAACTTTCCTAAGAACCAGTAAATCTCAGTTGACTGTGCATACTGTGCTCTGTAAACATGTGGAAGGTTCAGAGATTTACAAAAACAAGCACTTAGCAGCAGAAATGTTCTGTCTCCTACAAATGTTTGGATGCCCCCTGATCAAATACATCACAGGCTCCCAGTGAATGATTGAAACCCTCCCAACAATGGCTCCAGTTATCTCTCTCTCCCCAAGGTGTGGGAGAGCCTTTTCATCTCAGGCTTTGATTAATAAAGGAATCACTGGTTGGTTGAAAGCAGGGATCTGCCCACACCCTTCCCAACCCTAGAACATCCATCATGCCTGTGACAGCCCACCTCTCTGTGTTAATTAGCAGTGATATTTAAGCTGTCTGAGGTGCTCAATTGCCGTCAGCGTGGTGGTGCTGCTCATCAAGAGCAGCATCACCATCATAAAATCATCATCATAAAATTTCCATTCCTCTGTCCGGATTACTCCCATTTTCCTGGACACCTCAGTGAACACCTCCTCAAACATTAACATGGAGGAACAGGTTGAGTGCAAGTGGCAATCAAGACCTGACAATAAACAACGTTTTTCTCTCAATGAAATGTAAAGCAGATTTGATCTGAAATCAAATGAAGTAACTGTGAACATAACTCTACTGGGGCACTCACACATGCATTTTAATATTAACCTAAGTGGGTTAGCATAAATGTAAAAACATCCATTTGACTTATCACACTTGCTCAATAAGAACTATTTGATATTATATGAAAGATGTTGCCATAAATCTGAAGTTTTAGTCAAACAATGAGCAGTGAAAGTGTGAATGCATTACTTATTAATGATAACCAAATATTGTAATATTCTCTTATACTGGGGGCTATTATTCAGAAATAAATTATGTACGTAGCTGAATTCTGGTCTGCCTTATAACAAAAAGGCATCCTGCACCAGTATGAGAACTTTAGTAATCTAAAATTAAAGAAAGCTGGGTTAAGTGAAGGGTGTTTTAGCGGCAGCCATTTCCCCCCAATCTGAGATAGACAAAATGGCCTCCAAAGTGTATACAAATTTGGTGTATACACAGTGTCCATAGTGTCATAGTAGTACTGTTAGTGTTATTAAAATCTAGTAAATGTATGGAAATTACCAACTGGATGCCTGCCAGCCCCCTGCTTAAAGGTCCCCTGACATGGTGCTCTTTGGATGCTTTTATATAGACCTTAGTGGTCCCCTAATGCCATATCTGAAGTATCTTTCCCAAAATTTAGCCTTGGTGCAGAATTACAGCCACTAGAGCCAGTCCCACAATGAGCTTTCCTTAGTATGTGCCATTTCTGAGTCTGTAGATTTTGAAGAGGAGAGGGGGAGGGGGTGCGGGGTGAAGGCTGGGTGTGTGGCTTTGACCAACTGCCATTTTGCTCATTTGAAAACCATGATGTCTCTCTCTCATGAGTATGCCAAATTCTCTGGGTGGGCAAAGCACAAAAAGGGGAGGTAACCTTGCCCCTTATGATGTTATAAGATTCCAGATTGGCCCATCCCAGAGCAGGATACCCAGAGCTCGGTTTACACCTATCGCCCTTTCTAACCACTGGAGGACCATAGGCAGGCTGAGGGAACTCATGTTAATGTTAAAAAACCTCTTAAAGTGAAATTTTCATGCCATGGGACCTTTAACTAAATGTCTCTGATGGGGAATGTTCTGTCATATCCTGCTTCAACCTGTCCCATATTCAGATGTCTGCCACTACTTTTCTAATTAGTGTAACTCAACAAGATTAATTAGCTTCTGCATATCATTCCCAGTACTACAAACTGTATCACAGAGAGGAGGAGAAGCAAAAGCCATCAGCCATGTGATTGGTAACAAGGGAAAAGTCAAGTTTGGCCTACTTGCGTGTTTTGATACATTTAAATCATGAATATTCATACATGAAAATGAATCTCCAGTCATGTCAGAACTTGCAACCTAAATTTTCTAAATAATTTTTTTGCAACCTGGCTCAATCACACATATGGAGTGAAGCCTGAGAGATTTGAGAGAGAAGAAGTGAAAGTGGTTAGGGGGAACAGCAAAGCAGAGGTTCAAAAAAGGCTTCACGCTTTTAAACCTGTGACCAATGGCGCCTCTGACATGTATGAGATTTTGGTCCATTAACTTGCTGCATATTTGTTGGGTGCACATCCATGATGCAAATCCCCTGTTCCACAACATCCCAAATGTGCCCTCCTGGATTGAGACCTGGTGACTGTGGAGGCCATTTGAGTACAGTCAAATCATTGTCATGTTTAAGAAACCAGTTAGAGATGATTTGAGCTTTGTGACATGACGTGTAATCGTATTGGAAGTAGCCATTTAGATAGGTACGCTGTGGTCATAAAGGAATGGACTTGGTCAGAAACAATTCTCAGGTAGTCTGTGGCGTTTAAATGATGCTCAATTGGCACTAACATGCCCAAAGTGTGCCAAGATAATACTCTGCACACAATTACACAACCACCAGCCTAAACTGTTGATACAAGGCAGGTTGGATCCATACATTCATGTTGTTTATGCCAAATTCTGACTCTACCCTTTGAATTTAGCCGTTTTTCTAATCTTCTGTCCAATGTTGGAGAGCCCGTGCCAATTGTAGCCTTAGTTTCCTGCCACTCACTGGATATATTCTTTTTTTTAACCCTAGAGTGATATATTTACAAAGATCATGTTCAGATGTGCAGGTGTGTCATCTTGTTGCTGAGATTTATTTGACCTCAGTAATCCACATTCCCCTTGACAGTATGGACACCCCGGTGCCCTGCCAACTGTGTAAAAATCCCTTTCCAACAGAGGTGCGTTTAGCCTCGACAGATACATTAACATGCCTTGGCCTTACGCCTCCCTATTAATCTACAGCTTGTTGGTACATGTTTGCACTGAGCTGCTTCTCCAGGGAACAACCAACCAGCCACAACAAGAGTCCATACTTGGACTTCGGAGGGGCAGGATGCTCACTACACTGTGAAATCACATTTATCTGGGAAGCCACAACCTTTATGTTTCATATACCAGAAACACACTTAAAAAATATCAAGAGAGATGAAAATAAAACCACCCATTTCTTCATTTATCAGAATAGACATTTTTCATTCATTCAAAACTTCAGATTTTGTTAAAAAAAAACTAACAATGCAGGTTGAATATTAAAACCATACTACAAACAGCAGAGCAACAAAAACACTGGTTTACATCTAGAGCATAACTCTACAGAAAATACCTCAGTGAAATGGTTAATTCTATACAAGTATATTTGTCTCAACCTCTTCAAACACACCGCCAAACTATCCATCATTCCTCTGAGTTCAGAGGGATCATGTCTCTTAAAGATGTAAAACCTGTTTTCTCTCTCTTACATGGCACATTGTCAGAGAGCAGGTGTGTAACCCCAAGTTATCAAGTTCACGAGAAGGTCTCTGATGAAATTATGTAATCCCATTTGACAAGGCAAGTCTAGGGGTTTCCTCTGTCTCTTTATTTTCAACAATTTTCCACTTGAGCAGACAACCTTAAGTGTAAAGTGAAAGAGTAAAGACAGGGATTTTATATTGAAGGGAAACGGAGCAAGGAATTCACTTGAGGTTGATAGACATGGCAGGGGCAGCCATGCTTTTTACCCTTAGAGATTCCCATGGGTCAAGGCTCGTACAAGGCTGCATGCTCTTGCTCTTCTTGATCTTGTCAGGATAAATTGTCAGTCTGATGAAGAGATAGGCTGCAGATAGATGATAGTGTTGCACGAATGGGGCTGCAGTGAGCAGATACAGTAGTCTGACACCAAAGTGACTTTGGCAGTTTGCTGCTGTTGATCAGCTATGAGATATATGTGTGATTTACTCAAATCACTTTGGATCTTCTGACCCCAAAGTCAAGCAAAAACCTGCTGAACATTAGCAATGTGGAATGTGGAAAGAGAAGAAGACAAATGCACATTCCTATACAGGTAGAAAAACCTCAAAACAGAGGCAAGATGTAACTGGATGCACGCAGACGTGCACAAAGATTGCAGCACAACTGGATTTCTTTCTTTGGCATTAGCAGAATATTTTGTGAACTATTTACAATTTTGAACAGAAGCATTTTATCCTATCACACATTACTGTTTTTCCTCTTTGCTCACAAGAAGGTCTCTTCTCCTCTCATGACGTCAGGACTATTATACTCCAGCGCCACCTCCCTTCAGGGCTAAAATTTTACGATTGCAACCTGACACCATTTCTATGTCCTATAAGCGACAGAGCTGTAACTCACTTCAAAGGCAGGAGACATCAAATCACAGTGCACCTATAAATTAACCTGTCAAGTCTTGGCCAATGAGAAGGCAGCACTAAATCTCTGCTGTCACGCTGGCGGCCAATGGAAAGACGATGGCAGTAAATCTGTCAGGGCTGCGTCTGTTAACGGTGTTGTGGTGTGGTTGGGGAATCCACGGGGAGGGAGGGGAGAAAGTAAGAAAGAGTAGATGACAGAGGGAGGAGGGAACAAACGGAGGCTTCGGAGCTATGCAACAGAAAATGCTTTTCTTTACATTCTTTGGTCCTGCTAGAAAACTACATACACACATGCTGTAGTAAAACAGTGGAGGCTTGCAGAGGATTTTTTTCCTGGCAAAACAAGACTAAACAAGGGCAGAAAAAAGAGAAACAGACAATATGTTTTCCTGATGGATGCAGTGGGAGTTGAATAACACCAGCAGAAACACTCATAAAGCTTTACGGCCAGCATGGCTATGTCTGATGTTAACTGTATACATTGAAAATGACGGATGGCCCTCCTTTAGTGTTTCTTTTGCATCATTGCAAGAAGAAAGCTTAGTGTTGACTATTTGATAACAGCAGTAACCTCTGACTGTCATCATGACAGCGGCAGGCGCCTGGCTACACACTAACCTCTGGATTACAGGCAGAGTCCAGTCGAGCCATCCACAAACCAGATGTGCCCCAGTTGCAGCTTCAGAGAATGATGGAGCTGCAGCACAGCAAACCTGCAGCAGCAACTACGCTTGAAGATGTTTTTTTGCCATCTCACCACAGAGAAACCCAATCAGTAGCCTACCACATTTGACCAGAGAGTATTTTCACATTCAGAGTGCTTCCACTATTAGTCTTCTGAAACATGCTTTCAGTAAAGAATAATGCACTGCACTGGCACAAGAGAACTTCTCTGGAAAACAGCAGAGGGAAAACACATCAGGTAGAATATTTCCTCGATTAACAATGGCCTTAGGGGTGTACTTTCATTATCCTATCAAAGTTGAACATTTTCATGTAATAAATCTTAGTGATATCATAAAATAACTGCTTTGCCACTCCAAACCAAGGAAAAAAGCTTTTCCTTAACAAAGCCCACAATCTTTTCACCAACATGTAACGGCATACAATAAACCAGCCACATTTGTGGTGACATTTTTATCTTATATCAACAAGAAATTAAGCATTAGCATCAGAATTTACAGTCATCTTATGTCATTACTATGAACACTTTTTTTTTTGAGTTATGGCAAAGGCAGGCAAGAGTGGTGAGGTGGAGTTGTTGTTTTTGGCTGGCTTTTCCTGGAGTAGCCATGATTCTATGTTCTATGGGAATCCATAAACAGACCCACAGGGGGCAACTGGGACCATAAACCACGTCAGGCTGCCGAGGTGCTGCTGAGGCAAAGGGAGCAGGCCTGGGCCCATACCACTTGCTTTCTGCATTCACACACAACCACATTCGCTTTGAGCAGCTTTTAATGACCTATTTCAAAATGCTATGTAACATTTACAATGATTCTGCAGATATGATGGTGGCTAGCTTTATTTTAAAAACTGAAGAAATGCAGCTCAACAATAGACAATGGATGGGCCAATTTCCAGACCTTATGTTAAATTCATTATGTTAAGTCTCAAGCATTATCTACTTAAATTGAAATGTGAAAGCAGTAGAGCTAAATGGCCTTGTTAATTTTAATACACTGGGTCATAAAACATTATGTGGGTCTTGGCCTTTGTCCTGCTCAGACAATATAATGACATTTCCTTTAATGTGTTTACTGTGTTGCATCCAACATGCTGTCATCGGTTTCCCCAGTGTTTTTTCTATTCAGCAGTGCAAGCCATTGGATGGGTGCTCAGGCCCATTGACTATGACATAAAGACTCTTAAGCTTACAGATGATGATAATTTATTGGCTCTAATTCACACAGTTCACTCACACACATACACACAAGAGAAAGAGTGACTCTTTGACTGTACGCATCGATCAATTACAAGGCTCTAGCCCACACGTCTCTGACAATTTTACTGCATGTTATGTACAGCATGTCAAGCAATGGTTTCAAACTGTTATACTCATGCCTGTATAATTAATATAAATTACCTTGCTGTTTTTTTATGATGGTGCAACTGTAATTAGCAGATGAAAGCAAGTCACTGCGCCCCTGATAGTGCTGCAGGGCTATCTAGATTAAAAGTGAGAGTCTGGACAGGCACCTTGGGTGGGATCTGTTTTAACCCTCTCTCTTCCCCGCAGTGCCCTCACTGGGATCTCATCTAATCACATTAACTGCGGTCTACTTCTGCTAACCTCGTCCTCTTTAACCTTCATGTTTCCCCTCCCTTACTGAAACCACACACTGAGACAGAAGCTGTCCTCATTACACCAGAAAACTGGTGCGATAACAGTAAACTGGTGTGATAATGGAGTCCATTTATAATGATTACCTTTCCCTGTCCTACTGCTCTTTATCCAGTAAAACAGTTAGAAAGTAGCATCAACAAAGGCCTCCTTTCATGCTATCTATGCAGCCATAAAGAGCCACCGATTCAAGGGCTGAATCAAACTGGTGCAAAGCCAAGACAATAGGTCTACAGATCAGAGCCCATAACAGTTTCATTGACTACACTCCTCTCTGTTATGTGAAAACAAAGCACATGCATGCTTCCACACATACATTCTGTTGCCTTGTGTTATCAGCTGGTTTCTGGCAGCAGTTGGCTGTGACACACAACATGCAGAGAGCTATTTATTAGTTATGTACTGTAATGCTGAGCTGATTAACTGATATCTGGCCCAGAATAACTACATGTAATTTGCCTCCACAAACCCTACAGTATGTGCACATTCAATTTCAGTATGCCTGTGCCTGGAATACCAGAACTGCAATCTATTATGCTGTTTTCTGTGATTGAGAACAGCAGCTCCCATCAAATTTCACTTTGGGTGCAATAAAGATTTAACTGACTCTTTGCCAGTGAAAGGTGGCTTTTACCATTCGGCAAACAGGTGAAACGCTGTAATTTACATTCCGACATTACCACTCTGTAATACTTTCCATAAACTGCTCTTGGCCATACACAGCTCTACATCAAGAACATTCACTTTGGTTGCTTCTCACTGACTTCTAGGCCAAATGCCTCATAAATATAGATAAGAGAAAGAAACTGGAAAAAGGCAAACTTGTTTTTTAGCCAGTTTGTGATAAGGCTACAAACAGTAGCTTAATGACCTATGAATCAGGCCAACAGACATGTCACAGCATGCCAAGTACAGTAGGAGGTGGTGTCTGATTGTACAGACAAGGAGGGAGGGGACACAATCTGTAACAATACCAGCTACCTAAGGTAGTTCAAATTAGGCATTGCTGGATCTGATTGTTGCACAGCCAACACAAATCTTTTATAGCAAGAAATATCTTCAACGGATCATCACCAAAACATATGTGGATATCTAGCTGGTAGAACTCAGATAGATTAATTATTCTCCTGTATCAGATACCAACATGATGTAGTGTGCTTTCTCACATCCATTTCTCTCTCTCTCTCGTTTGCATTACAATGAGACAAAGAGTGTTTTGAAGCTGATGGTGCATACATTGAGGCACACAATTTATGCGGCACAGAGTGGCTCTCTACAGAGCAGAAATGAATCAAGTATGACTCCATAAAACGTATCTCCATGTCACAGAAGCAGTACAGTGTAAGCTCCTAATCAAAGCGGCATAGCCCCTCTTTACCTTCTTGTCTGCAGTATTTATGTACCTCAGCATCGCAATTTGCTGTAGATGCCAGGAGATGGAGCCCTTGCTCTAGTGTCTCTGGCTCTAGCTGATGTCTTGAAGAACAAAGAACACACATTATGGCAGCGCTGAAATAAGGAAATACTATCTCTTACTAGCCTGCTACATTTGCAGACAAAAAAAGTATGACAAATCATATTACTACTAAGAAAGCTATTTTAAAGTTTAACCACAGTGGGTTGAAAACTGCATTCTACATATAGACATATCACAGCTGTTCACACATCAGTGTCAACCAACATTTATTATAAGTATGTGATGAATGGAAGATTCCCAGACAAAATATATGCAAAACATACCTCTGCGATCAGTGGTATGACTACAGTACTAGTTGTACACTTTATAAAAAAATCACAATATTCATGCAAATTAAATGATATGGTGCCTCAATACTTGTACAGTAAGACAGGGGGCTGTCAACGGGATAAAATTCTTGTTCAAGGAGACAGTTGGAATGTTGCCACAGGCTATGATGAGATTTATCAATGTTTTATAGACAGGTACGCTGGTTTAATAAACACAGAGATGCTGTAATGAAAAAAAAAACGAACAAAACAGGCCAGTATTCGTACTAGAATGCATACCGTATATTATGCTCATGCTGATTATGTCACATATGCAAGTCTGAGGAAAAAGAATAAAGAAAGTGTTGGCTGGATCAGCCAGTGGTACTCCTCCCAGCTTTGATTGAAGGAGTGGAAATCAGAGGAAATGAGTATGAGGATCAGTGCCACAAAGACTTTACTGGACAGCGGCTCACTGGTAGACTGGTGCACGGGTGACTATCGTAGAAGCGACCACTTGATCTGTTCTTTGGCAGACTGAAGAACCTGTGGAGGAAAACTAGGTTTTGACCAAGCAGACCACTTCAACAACAAAACTGTCTTAAAACAGTAAGACATAAAGTATCAAATAAAACAAAATGAAACAGTGGTATCTTGTTGAGGAGGTAAAAGGGAACAAGGGTAGAAAATGTATATATTAGAAGGTGAACAAGTTATGTAAATGACGAGAAATAGGAAAGCTCCAATTAATCATAGGATGAAAGCCGAATCATAACCATAAAGTATGGGGATTGGGGGTCGCCATTAATCACGGCCAGAGGAGGGATGGCAGTAGCCAGTCTAAGGCCTCTTAAATGACAACATTAATCAAGAGAAGCACACACACACACACACACACACACACACACACACACACAGGCTACCAACATTGTACACTGAATAATTAGTAATCATGTACACCATCATGCATAGAAGATAATGCAATATTTGACAAGCTAGAGGAGTGTGACAAAGTAGGAGTAGGGGAGAATGATGCTGTAACAATGCCCTTTTATTCATTAATTCTAAAGTAATGAGCTTTAGCAGTCAATAAACTAATGGAGCTTCTAAACTTTATAGCAGAGAAGACCAAGGAATGTTTTCTCACCTGGGTGACCGTTTGCTCTGTCAAAGGCACATCATCCCCCTGCAGGAACAATTATCTTATGTTTACATCCAACGCAACGAACATCAAACTATGTTGAATATTTCGGAAGGGAAGAGAAGCTTACTCTGAGAGCCACACGGTGCACAACTTGTTGTGGGTCACTCTCCCAGGATCACCCTGCAGGAGGCAGCAGAGACAGACCAACATATAGTAATCCCAGAGGAAAAACGCTGTCCTAACACTGTAGTCTTTTTAACAAGACTTGGCATCAATAATTTCAAGACTCTCAATTTGTACATACCCTCCATCTACAATTTCATCCACAGCCAGGAAGAGACCCTCCATATTCTCCAACAAAGCCCTTCTCTCAACATTCTTTCTACAGAGTAACAACAAAAACATACATGTCAAGCTTAACTTTCTAGACATATGATAAGAGTGTACAAAAAAGTTGAAGTTGTAGATTAACAGCTGCCAAAACATACCTCAACATTTGACTGAGCGAATCAAAAAGGCAGTTTAAAACAGCCATAAGCATAAGCTGTTAAGAATAGAAAAATATAGATTAGATTATTATGTACTATTGTCTAATGAGCCCGCATTGTTTTTTAAATCACCTGGGGAAAAAAAACATTCAGCAAATAACGTGTGTGTAAACATTTGTTGTGGTTTTCACAATATTTTCTTTGGACCTTAAGGTACATCATTTCTTATATGTTCTACCTAAGCCTAATTTATCCATCAGATATCCATCTGTACAGGCTCTCAACTATCAAGGTTATAAATAAAACACTATTTTAAAATGGATGAAATGTTTTTAATTACAAGCATTATTTTTTGGTAAAATATTTTTATTCTATAAAATATAATATTTTTTTAAATAATTGTAAAACTCAAATATTGACAGATAAGTTCAACATGCACTGTATGCCACAACATTGGTAACCCAAATAATCTGAGCCGTGAGGCGACACTTGAATAGATTAAAACAGAATACATTTGATAGTTAAAACAAAAACGAAAAATGAAATAATAAATCTGTATGATGGGTCCATTATTTTAAACTGAACATGTATCTGTTGTCTACATTGATGTCATGCTGAATTGGAGAAAAAAATACAGCAACAAAAAATAGAAAAACACTGCCACAAGGGACATGTAGACATACCAAGTAACAGCACTTCAACTATCACTTAAGACAGCAGGCCAAACTATTCATTTGAAACAAAACCGCAGATGGAGAAAAGTTTTAAAAAAATATTAAATGACTGGTAAATGTAAACTACAGAATTGGCCATGTACAATTACATTTTACATTAAAATGAGCGCAATTGTTTTAGGATATTGTATTACACTGCAGACACTATCAATTCACAAATTACTGTATATAGTTGGGTTACAAGTTTTACTTAAGAATGTTCATTATAAAATCCTAAAATTAGGCTTACCTCATTTTCATGGGAACTTCCAATCACATAGAAGAAGAGGTCTATGTTGCTCTTGTAGACAACAGTAAGGCCTTCGAGTAATGCTATCTCACCTAAGTACACACAAAAAGGAACCATGCATGTTATAAGACATGTACTGAGGCAGGAAAGTGAGTCTTTAATGTATTAAACATCTTACTGTCTGTCCTGTGTGTTTTGTTGAATATGTTCTTCTCAAATGCCTTCTGCTCCTTGACTGTCGGGTATGTATCATCATAATACTGTAGATGGATTTAAAGTGAAGACATTATTATATGTTGATATATTAATCCATAACCCAAAAACACTGTTTTAACACACTGTAGTTTGAATTTTGATCAAAAGGGTAAGGCTGGTGATATTTTGCTGCTGCACTAGTATTTACAACATTGGTACAGTGTATGTGGAATTGACTCAAAATAAACTACAGTGCCCATGTTCAAGGCCATTATAGAACATGTCACCCAATGCAACAATGTGGCTCTTTGATGTGTTTTTAATAGTTTGCGGACAAAACTTAAGGTCTATGGGACAAAGAAATAAGCTATAAATCGGGTGTTGGTATCAGAGAAAATACTTGATAGTAGGGTACATTCATTGTTGGTTATAAATAGTCAAGGTGGAAACTTCCCATTGGGAATTAACAGGAAATAATGGGAATAAAATGGCAAATTTAGCGGTCATTTGCTCAAGCTATATTTACCATGTCAGATGCAGATAGAAACAAACCATTCACCATATAAGACATAATCCATTAGTTTGCCAAATAAATCCATTAATTTGTAAAATAGATAGTGCCATGTTGTGAGTTAGCTAGCTAGCAAGTTAACTAATAGGGAAAGGTACTTTGAAAATTTGACCCGCCAATTGAAAAAATGTTTTACAGTGAAAAAGGCGTGGAAATAGATTAATTAAAAACTCTCAATTAGCATGCTCAATCAAGCTACATCCCACGTGGTAACATCTTGCTAGCAAAATGTAGCAGGTGTTAATGTCTCTTAACACCCACACAGGTGATCTCAGTCATTGTGGCTGATTGGACCTCTGCTCTGGTTGAAGTGAGCCGGAGCTTAGACAGAAATTTATTTCTACCAATAAAAATAATAAAGCCGTCATTTGTGCTGCCCTAACAGGTGCAACTAATGCCGTGTTCCAGGCAACCCGTGTTTTCACAACCTTCTACCCATTAAAGTGCCATGGAGCGTCAGTCAACCAGTCGTTACAGTTTTTGACATTTCACTCACTCATATATTATATATTAAAAAAACAATGTACCAACAATGTAAATTAAAAAATCAATTGCTAACATTAGGAGAAACTCATAAGGAGGTAAAAACAGGAGGGTATACATCAAAAGGGCAACACATCGGTGTAGTACATAGGCATAAACAACACAAACAACCCCTATTGATGCTGTACAGGCTTCGATAATAAAACTGTCTGGAAAGCAGCAAAAGCTAACGAGACTTAGGAAGACGTCAAGCAATCAGTCTATACACACCCACACAGTCCTGGAAAGAAGGCTAATCAACCAGATTCACTTAAAAACACCTGTTGGGTCTTCAGGGCCTTCAAAAGGTTAATCTGTGGACTTTTGAATAATTGCTTTCAGAATAAATAAAGTTGTCTTTGCTTTAGGCTATTATAGTTATATAATCATATATATTCCTGAATGCATGTAGTTCTTTGGCTGAGACAGTGCAGTAATGTGGGCTGCACATGTGATGGGAGAATGCTCTTTGCATGCAGAGGGTTGTCATTTTACTGAATTTATATCTAATGGGATGCTGGAAAATACGGCAGCAAGATATGAGGAAAATATGCGATAACGTTGTTGAATACAGAATATGTTCACATCAAAGAGGCTGAATTTTTACTATATATATATATACATACACATACATACACACACAGACACACACACACACACACACATACAGTATATGTATATATAAAAATAGCAAACCGATTAATAGTTAACTAAATTATTAAATCGTTGCACATCTAATGACATGTAAGATGTAGCCCCTTCACACTACACACACGGAACATGTATACAAATGCTTAAAATAACATAGAACAAAATTAAATAAAACGATATATACAGTTACATACACACACACATATATATATATATATATATATATATATAGAGATTTTGGTTTAGTGGGGCTGAGGGTAGTGCAAAAGGTAATGGTATGTTAATTTGCAAAACCAGTAATGGTTTTAGTATTTGAGTAGGATTTGTGAAGGAAAATATAGAATATCACCAGACGCATCCTTTAATGCAGTTGACCCAGGGCCAAGACGTTTAGCCAGGTAATGCTTAAGAGAAGTTTAACTTATGAGGATAGTTTTGTTGTAATTGTCTTAACCATACCTTGGCATAAAGCCTGTCTCCATCGTTGTCCAGAATCAGAACTGCTTTGACAGTGTACAGGGACGGTTCCTGTTAAGAAAGGAGACATAAGCACTGACTCAATTTACGCAAGTATCATTAATCAGTAACTTAAATTATCAAACATAGTTTTAAGTCAACAATCAAAAAGTGAACTTGTAACGTCAAAGTCCGATGCGCCAGCATGGGATGAATGAAACAAACCTAATCCCATCAAAGTCACGAAAGTGATACAAATAGAAATATCTGCTTATTCGCGAATTCAAAAGGAAGTCATTACACTTCCACATCACCAACAAACACACACACGAAGCTAATTTCTCTGAGGAGATCAGGTTAGCAAACACAGGCAACCCGTTTACTTTAGTTAGCTCCGTGTCGAGTTAACGATAACGTCATAGCTATATTAACATATTTCGCTTCGTTTCGAGAAACAACATATCATTGTGTGAAATAGTTATAACTGAAACCTTGAATGACACGTACACCGTATCAAATGAATACATGCGTTAACATTACCAGTATGGGAGAATCCATCTTTTTCCTTGTTAGCAACTAGCTAGCAGGATAGCAGCAAGCTACGTAACACGTACAGTAAATTAGGCTCTTTCCTATTGGTTGACGCAGGGCTCTGCGTGATGCGTACAGGGCAAAGGGCAGTTCACTACAGGGCGGGAAGTCAGGGGAAAAAAAACGTAGTAAAAATAGTACATTCACACTCACCAACATCTGTAACACTTTTGTCCCTTCAGTGGGGAAAGTTGCATCATGATAATGTCCCTCTGGTAAAGTCAAACATTGTTCTCCACGAACCTTATTTCTGTGTTATTCTGTCCCTGCTAACATCACAACTATCCCAAACCGTTCCTTTTATTATTAAAATAACTCATAACGTTAATCTGTTCTGTAATTCCCTGATGTAATCTAATTACTTGGTGTAGGGGACTTCTTTCTACATATTCTTATGAACTGAAGTCTACCATTGATGGTAGCTTAATGTCAGAGTTCAAATCTCTACCATGGGTAGCCTACTATAGTGAAACCAAATTATTATTATAAACCATTGTACATTTGGTGATTGAAGGCGGTTGCTTTTTTTTTTAACGGGCTGCATTGTAACATAAAAAAGGGAAAAACATTCACATAGGCCTACCAGCCGTTTTAGCTTACTCGTACTCAACTCATCAACATCTTTTTTCAGGATCCTCCTACATGTAACCAACTCCAATTATCTAGTTCCCACTTCTGGGAAGCATCTGGGAACCCAGGCTGATGGGGATTTCCCTGTATCTCACTCCATAAATGACATCACTGGCCTTACTGTAAGATATTTTTTGGGCTTGAGTTTTAAATAATACTGGAATATGTACAGTGAAAGCAAGTGGTGTACATCTATTATTTAACTGGAAAAAGTGTATGTTGAAAAGAGACAAACTATTTTGACAGGTATTCAAAGCACCCCTGCGGGCAACCATAAAATGTTGCAATACTGCATATGTTTACACAATCCAGCCACTAAGATTTCAAAACCCCGACTGCCCTGAACATGGCTCAAACTTAAAGGTTAAAATATGCTCAGATGTCATGCTGTCTCATGTTAGAAGTCAAACACATTTATTTATATGTATTAAACCCATCACAGTGATGATGATGACTGGCAGAGTTGGTGATGGTGATGAATAAAGATTGAATGGTGAATCAACATATATGATGAATGAATATGCAAAAAATATATAATGATTGTTACTTCTTATGGTGTTGGCTTAAAAATAGAACCACACTAATGTAAGATGTCAAAAATGTTTATGCACCTATACACTTCAACATAGTTGAAGGACCTTAAAGAATGAATCATAAATGAATACATTGACCTCTTCAGAAAATCTTCAAAACATGATGTGAGAAAACTGTTCAAGAGACTGTAATGTCGCTTAAAGTTCAGTAAATATTTACCATAGGCTATATTATTATTTCTGTCTATGCGCACAAAGATTATAAAGTAGAAATGAATAACATAGCCATAGATAGAGAATTAAGTAATGTGTGATAGTATGGGCTACTCCCCTCTTCTCAGCTATGCCAGCAACCACAGCAGTTAGCAGTTCCCTTCCTAAGAACCAAGTGCTCCTTTTATCAGCATTAAACAGAGCTTCCGCCAGCCAACATCCTCCTTTCCTTACCTTCCCTCTCTGTATCTGTATTACCAACCAGAGTTGACGTTCCTTGTTGCATTTATGCAATTACCTATGCACAGTATAGACACACAACACTTGCATAGCCGCTTGAGTTAGAAAAAGTACTTATTTCTGTTAAATCTTTTTAATCCCCCCACCCCCACCCCCACACCAGTTGTATAATATGTGAATGTATAAATACAAAAAAGAGGCAAAAAAAAGTAATAATTAAGAAATACAGTACTGTTCTTACGAAACGTTATCTTAATCTAAACATCTTGAGATAAGTGCAGGCCTTATTGAGACATTCAGAAGAATGATGCTGCATGTTTATGTTCCTCATTTGCTTGTGTTTCAGGCAGTGATAATGTGTGACGATCATAACAGACATGTTAAGGAAAAACAATGGAAAGGTTATCTCTGAATCCCATTTCTATCTACATCTACAGTTGCACTGAGGAGAACTGTGTGTAAGATAATTTCTCATTTGAAAAAGATAAAAAATGTACAAATTAATGCATCTTCAATATCATCCACAATAGGATAGGCAAATATGTGAAATTGACCATATTACCATTTTATGTCCAATGAATGTCATTTTTTAGAAGATCAATATTGATGGAAAAAAATAAAATTTCCTTATTTATTACATTTCAGATCAAGATTATGACTAGTTAGATTATAAATATAAAGGAAAAAAATAATATCCATCTGCCCTCTCTATTTATTTTTCCTTTCCCAGAAGCTGACTCCAAAAATATTCCTTTTTTGATACCACAACCCAAGGCACACATTCATTTTGTTTAGTATTGAGGTGGTTTTTCCACTCATGTCTGATACAGCCTTTTGGATGTTAACCAAAGATGCCACATTCCTCCATCTTTAATGAACAAATTAAGCCACGGAAACACCAGGACACATACAGGAGGTGGTCAAACAACCAAACAGACATGTTTAACCATTAATTTCACATGAAAATGTGACACATCTAGTATATTCAACCTTAATGATCATTAAGAGAATTTATGCCTAAGTGAGTCAACTGTGGGCAGTTCCCAGCCAACATGTCTGGCCTATTTTTGAAGTAGAATTGTTGGTAACACCGAGATGCACAACAACAAAAAGCTGACCGTCCTGAGAGGTTAAGTTAAGGCAAGATGGAAAGCAAAGATGTCAAAGACTAATTGAAGCAAACAAACACAAACAGGGAAAGTGGGCGTTAACATGGGAACTGTGTCCAGATCCAAAACCACTGTAGTCGCAGTAATAACAGGGTGCTCTTTGGCATGCTGGCAGTGGTTGAGTCAGGGGCTGGGTGCTAGGAACTTGGGTTGGGAAGTCCCTTCTTTGATTCCTGGTAGACATTCACCTTTCTTGACTCTGTCAGCCACCTACTTTTTCCATCTTAGAACAATGACAAAGAAAACATTGAGATTTATGTTTCTGTGGGATGTGATATTGTAATGGGCCAGACAAAACCTCTATGTTCTCATGGTTTTTTAATATACAGTGCCTTATTGAAAGCCTGAACTCTTTTAAGTAATTAATGCTGCTGTGAATCATATAGATCATAATCATTTATACCCACTATAAAAATATTCAACTCCCCTTCATACTGTTTTAATCTGTAGTGTTTTATACGTTTAGATTGATCACATTAATAAAGAGGGTAAACACTTTAATCATTTATTTACACAAAATAATTGATTGAAAGCTTGTATATCAATTTGTGTGTATTTGTACTAAAGTTACAATATTTGTTATTTTATACTTGTGTGGTGCAGTTTATTGGAGTTTTGTTTCATCTTTAATTCATTTTGTTTTCTGTTATTACATTTCTGAGAAAAAATAATTAGTTCCAGCCAGGCTTACACTGCTTGCATCTGTTGCACACTGCAGTTGTTTATGTGTAAATGACTGCAGACTTCTTGTCTTTTCAGAAAGTGGACCGACAATACCTCAAATGCAGGTAATCCTTCAAACATACATTTACATCAGCTCCTTTTACAAAGACTGAAGGCTATAGCTTATTTTGTAGCCACAGAAACTGAATTAACAAGATGTATATTTCAGTATTTCTATCAAATGATCTAATCAACAAATGCTTTTAAAAAGGAAATCTATCCACTATGTTGTACACAGTGCACACTGTAGGGGGTCTTTTACAGAGCTTAAAATGTCTTGAATATTTCATGTGATGTTGATTAGTTCCAAAATCATCATTGTCGTTGTGAGACAGACTGCTATCTATCACTGTGTATAAAGATAAATTGCTCTATGGTACAGTAAATAAGCAACATCTCTACAGTAATTGTGTGAAAGCTGTTGCACAATAGTGCAGTTCTACATAACACAGCCTTTGTAAGTTTTTTGCTCACAATGCTCCAGATCAGGGCAATGAGGGGATTTTTAGTGAGGGATTTTAATGGTCACTTGCTATGTAAGACACGCTCCCCTCCATTCTCCCCCTGCTCCTCTCTCTCCTTGGCACTTGCTCTGCCAGATAGAGGAACAATGTAGTCTTTCTTACCTGTTGGAGGGTGTACATTCCATCTCTGCTAAACTAAAGTCTCAACCCTGCCTCCAACCCACCCCTGCTTTAACAGGGCCCTCACAGCAATGCCGGCTCCAGGTGCTCCACATCCTACTCCTCATACCTTTCGTTTAGGAGGATTTGAAAGGACACAGTTCTTGTACGGTTTGGCCAGGACAGAGACAACCATCCAGCTAGTTTTCACTCATTTTTATTTGTTGAATGTGATTGTATTATGTGTATTGTCTTTACATAATTAGAATCAGAATTGCTTACAGGTTTTCATTTTTGTAAACATCTACCTACCTCAGTGTGGACTGGCAGAATGATTGTCGTGTTGTATGCCAGACTGTTGGTTTGTGGTTTGTCATGTGGGCAAAAGGGAAATTTGGAGGTTGGGGTGCAAGTGTGCTAGGATCCAAGAGTGCAAAAAATTGTGGTGTGGGTGCTTTACAGGAAGATTGCGTTTGCTGCACAGAGCCATCCCATTTATGCCGCTGGCTGTATGTGTGGCTGAACAGAAAGAGACAGACAGCTGAGATAGAGCAAGAGGCTTAGTGTGTTTTACTTCTTGTGATCTGTTAAAAGTCAGCAACAGCACAACATACTCTATGTGAAAGAACAGCTCTCTTGGTAGCCTACTAATTTTTTTCTTTTTCTTACCACCAGGATTGTGCTTCACATCTGAATATTTTTTTCACTCATCACCTGTTGAAGAAGCAGATAATGTTGCTCAGGTATGTTCATTCACATCTTCCTTGTTCTGATTCGTTGGATGTTTTCGTTTTCTATTGTAAAGCTATACTGTATGCTGCAGGTCACAATATTTCGACTTAAATTAAATCTTTATTGCAGTATATTTAATTAGGTACACGTAGCACTTGAGATGAGGTGACATTACATATCATCACATAACAAATACAATTAAACTATTAAACAATGTAATTATATTGTTGCATAAGCTTCCATTTAAGTTTTAAATACTACAGTTAAGGTAATAACACAGAAAAATAGATTCAAATCTTAATAGAAGTTTTATCCTGTTGGTTAAATTTGACATACTGTTTTATCATCTTTTTAATTTTACTGACTGAACCAGTGAGTAGTTTTGAGTGAATTATGATTCTATACAGTTAAGGACACAGTTTCAAGAAAAACAACGCTGGTTATAACAGGATACAATAAATATGACCCCTTGTTTCAGAAACTTTACATATTACAAAATAATTCACACACGGCACATGATAGTAAATAACCTTACACAGGCCCACTGAAACAATGAGCAATATTACAAATTTAATGCACAAAGTTTTGAAGGTCAGTAAGTCAGTAATTTAAATCTTCAAATGAAAAATACATATATCATACTGAAATATACCACATTTTGCAAATATATATTTTTTCAGATTAGAGACAGTTTAATTGATGCAGGCTATTTATGTCTCTTCAATGGTTAAACTCATTAAGCCAAGACTGTAATCTGTGACATCTCAGTGTGATACTCCACTCCAATTAGCCTGACTTTGATAACTTTTTAAATTTTTAAATAATTCTAACTTCAAAGGTACCTTTATCCACACATGTGTATTAACTACAAAGCAGATTCTGCATTATTGTCAGTGGAGTAGTTTGAGGCTTCCACTTCCACAATTTATTGATGGGAATTAAAACATATTGAGTCAACATACCGGTAGTATTAGGAATGACATATGACATTTTTTGAAGTGACCCTTTGGCTGTAAAGGTAGGGAATAAAAGTGTTATTCTAGTCCATGCAAAAGTTCAGTGTTAAGGCAGACTCTTACCATTTATTTGTTGTTAGTTACCTTGCTTCATAAGGAGAAACAATGCAACAGGTATGTAGCTGTAGGTAGTTTGCTGCCCCATCCCTGGTTAGGCTTTTGATTTCAGGTTAAAACATCTAAACAAGCAGAATCAGAATAAAAAACAACAGAACCGATAAAACAGAATGCGCTTATGTGTTTGCCGAGGCTATTGTGCATAACTATGTAATGCACGGACATATGGTGTGCAAGTAAGTATAAATTTAGGCAGGTGTATTTGAGAAGTGAATACATTAAAAAATGTATTCAGTGTTCACCTTTCTGTTGGTGTTTCATTTGTGTGTTGAAAATCTTAAATTGTGAAATACAAGTTGGAGATGCTAAAAATAAAAAAAAAATAATGGCAACTCACAGAGCTTAACCAAAAGAGTTTAAAGATTACTTCCAATATGCTAGCTACAGGCCTACACCACATTTTCCAAAGCAGCCACTGGCCCCAGCGGGTCTTGCAGAGAGCACTGTTTTCCCGCAGATTGTCTTATCAGGGGTCGGCATAGCTGCACCCGGGACAGCTGTTGGGAGGAGTCAACTCAACCGAACCCTTCATGTGCTCCAAAAGAACCTACACAACACCCAAACAGTCATTTATTTAGCACCGCCAGGTCTACAGATATGTAATGTACTGTATGTATTACAAATGTGTTTAAAAGCATGGTGTGACTTAACAGTTTTGTATTTCATCTTCCTGATGTGTCAAAGTTTATAGAGGCTGGGTAGGTGACAATAACTTGCTGTTTTGTCATTACCAGGTTAATCTTTTGCAGCAAGAGTCTCCCCTGAATGTGTTCAACAGCCAATTATGTTCTCCCTCTGAGGAGAACCTGTGAGGTAGGTCTCTCTAAGAGCCGGGAAAACAGAAACACATATTAAAGCCTAAAATAGACTTGTGAATGATGTAATCAATTTTCTTTTCTGTTACAAGGTATTAGCCACTCCAGGCAGGCTGGTTGGTGGAGTGTCCATGTCAACTAATTTCCCTGGAGTCAGATCTTATGGAGCTCCTCAGGACACAGAGATGGATATGGCTTGGCAGGAGCTGATGGCCATCACAGAGCTGCAGGTAACTCAGCAAACGTTTTATTTTATTGTAAAATGTTACAATAGGTTGTGTGTTTTAGATATGCCAATTACTGTGTTTTATCACCACGACTCCTGCTGTGTTATCATGGAAGTGAAGGTTGTATTGTTTTTAACAGTGGTGAAAGAAGTATTGAGACTCTTCACTTAAGTAAAAGTACTAATACCACACTGTAAAAATACTCTGTTAAGTAAAAGTACTCAATACAGAAAAAGCCTTACACTTTAGAAACTGGGCATTAACAAGAGCATTGAAAGCATGAAAAAGGATCATTTTATAATCTATAATTTTTTTTGGGTAATTTTAGCTGTACGTACTTGTAGGCGGTTATATTTTATATAGTTTCATTTATTTTAAAAAGAACATTGTATTTTATAAACTACGTGTTTTGTGTGCAAAAATCTGAATTTCAAAAATAACTAGTAACTAAAGATGTCATATTATTATAGTGAAGTAAAAAGTACAATATTTGTCTTTACAATGTAGTGGCGTAGCAGTAGAAAGTGGCATGAAAAGAAACAACTCAAGTAAAGTACTAGCACCTCAAATTTGTACTTAAGTACTTGAGTAAATGTACTGTTACATTCCACTAACCCTTTTTAACAAATGCATATGAGGACACTGTAGAAAAGGACATTTTTTTTGCTTTTCAAAAAACACTGCAGTATATATCCGCCTCAGGAGACATGAATGTGTTTTATATATTATTTTTATTATTGACAAAAGTTATTCTCAGTGTCATGTTCAAAGAATACGAAAAACAACAGTTAAAATGTAGTTCAGAAATTGATTTAGAATTACTAAACAGAATGTTTCATTGTGGAATAAATACATATTTCCTACTTTTTCTGTAACTGTTGAAAAACTAATACACACTCGGCTAAGGAAGGCAACAATGGCCCATTTGAGTGATGGCAGGATGAAGAGATTGTGAGAGGGGGCAAGTGCTGTATGTTGCTAGCAGCCCCCTGCACTGCACAATAGCCATCTGTTTTCAGGTGAAACCTGACCACATCTATGAGAACCCTTCATAGGATAGGGGTGGCATGCTGAAGTGGTGGCAAACTGTTCTAGTGAGCCAGATGAAATGCAACAATTAGACTATTTCTCTAATTAACTCAGAGGTATTGCAAATTTAATAATTGCATTCAATTATTGTATTGCTGTCAGTGTGACATGTAAACTGATGCACAGTACCTGCTGTCAGTCATAACTTTTGTTTTTGTTACAGGAGTTTCAAGTACCCAGTGAAGGCTCCTATGAAACCACACAGTATCAAATCATGGAGCCCATGGTCCCTATGGGAGGTAATGGGATGGCTCAGTCCCATTCTGAGCCTCCTCCTGCTGCTTGTGAGCTTGGCACCACTGACACTTATGATGGATGTTACTCTGAAGTGCCCGTCTGTCATCGCCTAGGCAGCAACGCAGAGGCAACGTATGGACAAGCTCAGCTCAATCAAAGAATGCTCCCCATCTCTTCTCACACACAGCCATCACACATGGCTTTTAGGGAACAGATGAACATGTCTGGTACCAGTCAAGGGCACAGGAGGGCTAACGCTTTTCTCTCTCAGGACCTACATCGGCACATGCAGTGGACTACACATGGGCAAAGTTCACAGGCTCGCTCAGCTGATGAACTAGAGTCAGACTCTGGTCTGTCTCTAGGTTCTAGTCCACCTCTGGCCTCCCCAGATAATCCTGTTGGTGGTGCACCAGGTTGCCAGAGTGTAGACATTGGCATGACATATTGTGATAGTGAACCAGACAGCATGACTCAGTATACCAGAAGAGCACACGTCCATTACTCAGCGGACTACCAGAGTCAATCTTCCTTGTATTTACACTCAGGTACACAGTCTTATTTTTCACCCCAACCCATTTTATCTCAATCACAACCCAATGCTCTGACTCCCCGGGCAGCGAAACAGCAGGGTCAGACCTCTGCTCTGAGTAACCTATTCAATTACTCTGAAGTGTCCGGCAGGGGGAGCTCACATAACATGTACATCAAACCACAAGGAAGTATCTCCAGTCCAGGTCCACTGAGCCGAGATGAGAGGCGGGCCATGTCTTTGAAAATTCCCTTCCCCACAGAGAAGATTATCAATCTACCTGTGGATGACTTCAATGAACTTCTGACACAGTATACTCTGACAGATAATCAACTAGCACTGGTGAGGGACATTAGACGGAGAGGGAAGAACAAAGTTGCAGCTCAGAACTGCAGGAAACGGAAGCTTGAGAGCATAATTCACCTTGAAAGGGAACTGAACGAGCTGCAAGCCCAAAGGGAGCACCTGGCACAGGAAAGGCTTGAGTTCCAACGCAGCTTGGGTTTTATTAAGTGTCGCCTTACAGGCCTCTATTCAGAAGTATTTTCTCACTTAAGAGATGAAGATGGACAGCCATACTCAATAGATGAATACGCCCTACAGCAGACACCCGATGGTAAAATTTATTTAGTACCTCACACAACTATGCAAAAGAGAGAGCAATGCTAAATGTGGGGATAGTTTTATTATTTCAATATCCTGACAGAAGGTATACTGCCTTGATTGTGCCGAATGAACGAATATCAAGTGAAAGTTACATTTTCATGTGGGTATGAGTAACATGCATCAATAAACATTTTATGCTCTTACAATTAACTGAAACCACACTGGAGTACCTTATAAAAAACACTTTATTAAGAAAGACACTGCAGTTTTCAGTTAAAAAAAAACAATAAGTTAAAAAGTCGTCCAGCACCCACATGATTAATCAGAAAACCTGTGAAAACATACATCTGTTAAATAAAGTGGAAAAACATCAGAAAAAGTGATCTGCAATGTTGACAATTTTTACCTGAGCCATTGTCACAGAAATGAAGTCAAGGGTTTCAAGACCATGTAGTGGGTTTCCTAGGAGGGCAGAAATGCAAAATAAGTAAAATGCAATCTTTTGTAAAGAAAGTGCGTTATGTTCACAGCATGCATTGTTGTAGGGCCTCTATGCACAATTAGGAGGCCAATTTTACCAGTCAACATTGGTTTAAGTCAATTAAAACGATGCACTTAAGTTGTCATTACTGTGCTACACAGCTTACTACCAGCTAAGTGACAAAAGCAAGACATACTATCAGTAGTTGAGAAGTCTGGTCTTACCTACAGACAGCACTTAAGCCTTTTGGTAGCTGCTGCCTGCTAGCCTCAGGCTTCTGTTCTCACTCTCCCCTGCTTCAATGATCCTGGCGATGGTTTTGCTACTTCTCTCCCTCAGCTGGCTTCCATGACTAGCCTCAAAGACTTGCATGTAAGCTAGCATCCTCCAGTTGGTCTTTGCAGAACTCAGGGTAAAGTCTGTACCAAGTGATGGGCTCTTTATGATGGAAGTATCTGTGCACCACTTCTCATTCCTCTACCAGTATTTCATTGCTTTATAGTGTATGTTGTGACTTGTGCAGGGCTTCCCAGGTGGATTTTTTTGGCTGGTGTAAAGTGTCCCTCACCCCACATTGTGCAACATCTAATAGTAAACCCTCCCTTTCCCAAACCACTCAAGAGGCTACCAAGACTTTGTAAAAAAACTGAATGATGGTTTATTTCAGCTTGATTTGATGCAGTTACAAATAAAAACCAGGCTTAAAGAAAAGAAAAATCTACATAAAACCTCATTGGAATGCTTGCTTTCCATAAACACATTGATGAAAAAAAAAAACGTTTAAATGAAGACCCTCCATGATTTATCTACTGTACATCTCTTCTTGCAGCAGCTGTAACCTGCCACAACTGTTTGGCTGAGCAGATTAGGAGGTAAACCTGCAGCTGCCCTGTCACTTCGCTTGCTCTCCTCTCCTTGCTCTCCTCTCCTAAGTACTCAGTCCTGTTGAACAATATGGAACAACATTGTTAACTGTGCACTGACTTTGTATGACCTGAGATCCAGAGTGATTTTTTTTATTTATGTTTAGCTACACTTAACGAGTCCCTGCAACTACAAACTCTGGTTGTATGACAAAATTTATAATCTAGACATGCCATCAAATACTTACTTCACATTTCAAAATCGTCCTCCAGAACGGCCATATCCACCATTATTTGAACCAGCTCCATAGCCACCTGGAAACAAAAATATTCAGCATACAGAAAATATGCCAAATTACAGGAAACATCCTTCCATTAGTTTTCTCCATCTTACCAAAGTTCCTGCTGCCAACACCGCCACCACCACCTCCGAAGTTGTTTTTCATTGGGCCAAAGTTTGAGGCCTGGGGGTCGTAGTGGCCCATGTTGTTGTAGTTATTGCCACCGCCACCTCCGCCCCCACCACCACAGTTACCTAAGAGATATTTGCAAAACTTAGTTATCCACATCTTGAACACAGTAGTTCATCAAGGGGAGGCAAAACACTTACCATAACCATTGCTTTCATAACCTCCATTTCCTCCATAGCCTCCACCGCCTCCTCCACCGCCCTGGTTGTAACCTTGGTTATACCCCCGGTTGCTACCATTATTATAACCTCCAGGACCACCGGGACCACCTCCATAGCCTACAACATACATCATCTCAGTACATTGCCATGCGTCAAGCGTACATTTTTCCCCCTCAACTTTAGCCGACCAAATTGCTTACCACCGCCACCACCACCACCATCTCCTCCATTGCAATTGTAAGGACCATCTCCATATCTACCCCTGCCACCTGAAAAGAGAAGCAAATGCCGTATCAAGTTTCAGACACTGCATATTACACTTGTATAATTAAATTTAATCCGTTATCAGATAGTCTTACCCTGATTGAAGCCTCTGTCATAGTCATAAGGCCTTCCACCACCACCACCGCTGCTGCTGCGACCTAAACCAAAACATTTAGTTATGGAATAAGGTTCAGTACTGCGATGTGTATTGATTAATCTGTGTTAATGCATAAAAAAGTTTACCTCCTCTCATACCCATTCCTGCAGTCTGCATTTCCTGCCTTGTGAGAGCCTTCCGCACTTCACAGTTGTGAGAGTTGATTGTGTGGTATTTCTGAACTGTGTGATGGAGGAGGAGGGGGGGGGATTGTTAGCATTCAAGACATTAGAAAGGTAAATTTCAGTCTATAGCAGAGAACATTTACTTACTGACAATCCTGTCGACTGAATCATGATCATCAAAGGTCACAAAAGCAAAGCCCCTCTTCTTTCCAGTATTACGGTCAGTCATGATATCAATGACCTCAATTTTGCCAAACTGTGTGAAGTAATCCCGAAGATGTGACTCCTCCGTATCCTCCTTGATGCCCCCGACAAAGATCTTTTTCACTGTTACGTGGGCACCTGGCCGGTTGGAGTCCTGTCGAGACATTTGACATTATTCACTACACTTGCCTCTCCTTTATATGCTAAAGTTCCTCTAGGAAAGTTTTGTCAAATATATCGAATCAAACATACCTCCCGGGAAACGGCTCGTTTAGGTTCAACAACTCTTCCATCAACCTTATGGGGGCGGGCAGACATGGCAGCATCAACTTCATCCACTGACGAGTACGTAACAAAGCCAAAGCCTCTGGATCTCTTGCTGGTGGGATCCCTCATGACCTAATACACAATTATACCCTGTGTTACCCACAAATCACAAATGCATGCTTTCCATTTATGATATACAAAAATGTGCCAGGGGTTGATGGGAAACCCACTTACCACACAGTCCGTTAGGCTCCCCCATTGCTCAAAATGAGCCCGCAGGCTTTCGTCTGTGGTCTCGAAGCTCAAACCTCCAATGAACAGCTTGCGAAGCTGCTCCGGCTCACGTGGGACCTAACGTTACACAATGGACAATGTAAGCTCGCATCAGAGTACAAGCACTTAAGGAGCAGTAGGTTCCATTTCAATGATTCCTATATTCACAATAACCCACCCCATAATTAACAATGCAGTAAAGCATTTAATCAATCTTAGTTCACATATCAAAAATCGAGACAGGGCGGAGGATGGAGTCGTCGCCGCCATTAACGTTAGCGGACCGATCGGATGATCGGGAGTAATTTAAGCAGCATTCGTATGCAAACCATAACGCATGTACGTTCGAGTAGGGTTCATCCTTCGCATAGTATTACTGAATACATGCGTTAAGTGAAACAACTGAATTGCGTCCATAGCTACCAGCAGGAACAAAAGGCCACGAGGCCCAGCTGCTACAAAATGGCGGCTTTACAATGCTTCATAGCTGCGGTAGCAATGATGAAAACGCAGTCTGCATTGAGCAGTCTTTTTGCAATAGCTTCAGATAACTAAAGTTTATCGACTTCCAATTGGCAGGAAATTGGATAATCTGAAGCAAAACTTACATCTTTTGACATCTTCGCAGCAGATCCTTATAGACTCCTTGTAAACTGGCCGGAGAGAACTGATCTGCGTCAGTCAAGCCTTGCCCTGTACAGTAGAATAAATAGCAAAGGAAACACCTCTTTCACACAGCAATTGGTCAGTAGTTCGCGCTGCAGTCTGTCGTCAGCATTGGTTGAATTTTGATTGGTCCAAATCCAGTCAGTCAGAATCAACGACCAATAATCTGACGGTAGGCGGTGCATCTCACAGTCATGACGATAAAAAATGGATGTTATGTTGTGTTTAGGGATAGGCAAGATATGGCTTTTTGTGCGCGATGCTGTTAAAACATTATGTACACAAATATACCATAACATACACTGACGGAATGCACAGAAAACAGCAACAGCTCAGATTTTTAACGTGGAGGTGGAGCCGTGCTGTCAGTGAAGCATCACGACGCCAATACACCTTCCACTACCTTGACATACACATCTTTATATGTAATGTGTATTTCCTATCAAGACACACAGTGTAAATGTATAACAATAAAAGTGTTCCGAATTCTTGACAAATTAAGGTATAATCACTTTAGGTATGTAGGTCATCAACTGACCGAGGGGCGTGTACATTCATTGTGCGCCTTTAACGCGGGCTTTTCTACGCACAGTGAAGCCTACGCACAGCACCTTCATAAGTGATCCAGGACAGGCTCGATGCTAAAGTAGCCCCAGCGTTAGCATTGAACGCCGTATAACTACAAAAGACGCGGTATCCCTGAAGCGAACTGTTGAAGACCGGTGGTCTACACGTCCAAGGGTAAGAAGTGGTTAACACATCACAGTGATAAATGCTGCTACAAGTATCGTTCTACGTTTCCGATTTGGTATCAACGTTGTGTAATGTTAGCTTGTTGAAACGTTAGCTTCCGGCTAACGTTACCTCGATTAGCATGTTTGTCTATCATGCCCATTGAATAGATAGCTAGCTAGTTGCTTAGCTAACAACTATCTTAATTTCTTTGTGCACGTATTCGTTTTTGGATAACGTTATCTAGCCCCTAAGTATACTTGAGGGTGGACAATTACCAAGAGGTCTTTAGCACGCTAATTAGTTTAGTGTTTTCTTTTCATTTATCCTGCCTGTGGCAGAATGAAGAAACGGCAATATAATTAACGTTACGCCGTTCGTTGACATACCTTAGAATTAATCTAGCCAGTGCCTGCTTCATGCTTAACGTTATATAATCGAATGTATCGGGTAGAAATTATTATCCATATTATCTAACGTTAACGTTAGCCTTTTTACCGTTTTCCTGTACAGGGAAGTGCCATTGGCCTGCGACTGCGTAGTGTTCAGCAACAAACTTTGCTATGGGCAAAAAGTCACGCGAAGAGGACTCCTCATCCTCTGATGAGGAAGAATATGTTGTGGAGAAAGTGCTGGACAGGAGGGTGGTGAAAGGCAGGGTTGAGTTCTTCCTGAAGTGGAAAGGATATTCAGAGTAAGTTGTTTCCCTGCCAGAGTGCTAACTAGTAACGTTAACGTTACTTGTACTTAACCTACACCGCCATCAATCAACCCTGTGCTAGGCAATAGCAATTATTTGATATATTTCGAGTGGAGCCAACGGCTGTTTATGATATCACTTACACACCAAGAAAAATGCATAGAGTGTTACTTGGCAATTAATTATCCAAATAAGCAGGGACATTTAATTCCTACAGTCATGCTCATACGTTTATGAACCCCTGCTAAAGTTTACTAAAAAGAGGAATACAAATCATGATTTGGAAATGATCTTAATGCCTTTTTTTTTTTTTTTTTTTTTTTTTTTTTTTTTTTAATAAAAACAAATTGTGGGGGGAATTCCACCCCATGCCAATCTCTAGGTATGGTGAAGGGTATGTGATGTGGGGCTATTCTAATACCAGAGGCCAATGGAACTTTATCAGGATGCATGAAATTACTGGCCTTTAAAAGTCTGCCTGCCTCTATGGGAATTTAACATGGGGGTGTGAATTCTTATGCCCCCTGTATTTTAAGGAAGAAGATTTCTTTATGATGCGTTATTCATTCACAAAAATAAACTGACGTCCTTGCTTTTTTTTTGTTGTTGAATTAAATAAGTAAAATAGTGTGTGTGGGGGGAGAGATCAGCTATTCAGGAGAGAAATGGCTCTTGGGGAAAAAAGCTATTGAGGTGGCGTGAGGTCCTTGTCCTCATCGCACAGTACCTTCTTCCTGAGGGGAAGCAGCCTAAAAAATGTCACAATTAAGGCATCATTTTTCAAAATATGATTTGTTTATTCCTCTTAGCATGGGTTCATAAGCTTATGGGCACCACTTTTTTTGAGTCTGATACAATATTCATAAGCTCAGAAAAATGCTGCCCTAAAGACCAGGACATAATAAAGGATATCACAGATGATATCAAGTTTGCTCATATTAATTTCATTGGATCACCTCTGATCAGTGCTGTTGATTAAGACTTATGGCTATACTGGCTGACTTGCTGCACTGTCTTCCTCAGAAAGCACAACACCTGGGAGCCAGAGAAGAATCTGGACTGCCCTGAGCTTATTTCAGAATTCATGAAGACGTACAAGAAAAGCAGCAGCGGCAGCAGCAGTGGTGGAATCTCCACTCCTAGCAGTGGGGGCAGCAAATCAGTCACATCCTCCTTGGCACGCTCCAAAGACTCGAGTAACTCGAAGAAGAGAAGCTCTGATGATGAGGAGGAGGGTGGAAGTAAGCCCAAGAAGAAGAAGGAGGTATGTAATGTGTTGGTGCAGTCATTTTTATCAAGTTTAGAAAACATGGTAAAATAGCATTAGGTCAGTTTAGATGGATTATTTGCATGTGTGAGGTTGACACCCTTTTCAGGCTTTGTGTGCTACACCCTGGGGAGTCAACCGAAGCTTTCCTCCCTTAAAAGAAGCCATAGCATAGGTAATTATTTGTATGTTAATTAACAGCCATTGGCTGTCTCATCTTGGTGTGGCAGATTTTCTGCATATTGATCCCTCCACCCATTCACACATGGCCCCATGCCTTCCCATTTCAGGGGAAGACTGGCTGTGAAAGGGGCTTTAGAAGAGAGAGAGAACTGTTACTGTTACACTATACATGTTAAGGACACACTGAAGCAGCTTTTCATTGATTTGTCAAAACACATGCTAGTTTTCTTTGGCATGCAGTTAATAAATATTGTTTCAGTTTAAGAAACAATAGAGAAGACTTGTAGAGTGTATTTTTATGCTAGGTAAAATTGTGTAAGAACTGCAGATGCATTGTGTAAATCATGCATTTATTTTCCAATATATTTAAACATAATTTAGCCTACAATCTGACAGTTTGCTGTAACATAATGCAGCATTTTTAGCATTTTTTGTTGTTGTATACTTTAAAAGTGTTTTTCTCTTTGTCCTTTAGGAGGACATTCTAGTTGCACGTGGCTTTGAGAGAGGACTTGAGCCAGAGAAGATCATTGGTGCAACTGACTCATGTGGAGACCTAATGTTTCTCATGAAGTGGTAGGTTTTGTTAATATGTTCATGTTTTGGCCCAACGTTGCTTTGAAATGTAACAATTTTTTAAAAAGACATCAATATTGTCATTAGAAATATTTTTTCTTCATGCACAGGTCTTACAATGACTATTGACTTTGGTATTATATCGTATTAGCCATGTGTTTACTACATTTTTATGTGCTTATAGTGCAGGTCTGAACAGGGCCATAGTTTACTGTATGGGACTGTGTTTTTAAAAAAAAAAAAAAAAAAATCTTCATGGATGTTTTTCCCGCTAACTTTATTCTTCTAAAGATATGACTCTTAACAACCCTTGGCATACTTGGTACATATCTGAGAAAATAACTGATATTGGTGCTCTTCTGGTTTCTGGGTGTCAACCTTTTTTCCGCCTGCAGCAGTTTCCATATGTACCGCTGCTGCTTGTGACTTGTCAAAGCATGATTCTTCTAAATAGCAGCTCTCAATGTGCCAGATAGCCACTGACAAATTACCCATTAGCCACACTAATAGCCTAGCTGTCCATTTCATATACAAACAGTAAGCCACGCCATAACATTTTTTGTCATTACATATTAGCTAGAAGGATATGTGTAAGGCCTCGTCATTCATGCCTGGTCATGCTCAATTCCAGGGGTGTTTGTAGGCTCAAAAAAAGGCAGTTGTAACATAGCTGTGATTTTGTTTTTTAGAAACAAGGAAAAATATCAGTTATAAAGGAAAGTAAATGTGGCCAATCCTAAACAGGAGAGATAAGCATGATCTATAATGTAACTGTTTTGGTGTTGAGACATCTGACTCAAATAATAAAATGTAAATACACAAACTCTTCTGTTAAAGAAATCCCACACAGGGATTTTACAAAATGCTTATTAAAATGTACACACATACCTAAACAATTTAAAACAATTATTTTTGAAAGATGGTTTAAATGACGGACTTGTTATTGACCTTTTTTTTTTTTTTATATATATATAAATTTGCTATCTTTGAAAAGCTCCAAGACAGAGACACCACACGTATATATTTTATTTATAAAAAATATGAGTGTAATATCCAACTATTGCAGAGATTCACAAGTCTGAACAAGTTTTTAAAGATTCACTTTGGTCTTTATCTTGCAGGAAAGACTCAGATGAGGCTGATCTTGTGCTTGCGAAGGAGGCCAATCATAAGTGCCCACAAATTGTCATAGCATTCTATGAGGAACGTCTCACCTGGCATGAAGACGGTGACAAGAAGGAGAAGGACGTCGTCAGTGCATGAGTGCATCACCTCAGGAGGAAACAGTACCACCTCCACTACAGGGACAACCTTGAGTCAGACATTTTTCACACCCAAACCTCCCATTCTTGCGCTTCACCATGTCCAACAAAGACAGCGAACACAGTCGTGTTATCTCCATCCATGCCCTGTTGGAGGACAGGGACCCCAGACTGCTGAGAAGGATCCATCAGACAGGAGGGGATGCTGTAGTGGACATGGCTGACATGCTACTGGGGAGGGTTTCTGCTGTTCTGTCTTTGTATTCTCTTTGTATTCTTTTACCTTCTTTTTAATATCTTAACACATGTTTTAGTGCTTACAAGATACGGTTATGTCAGTAAGGTATGTTGCATCTATGAGCACATGGCCATCTGGTAAAACTCAGAACATAGTCTTGAGAGCTTGGTACAAGCTTGCCCCATGGCCGATGCACAACTCCCATCAAGTCTTTACAGGCAGTGCACCTCTTTTGCTTTAAGAACGCGCTAACACCACTGAGAATAAAACTGTAGTGTCAACATTCAGGAGGCGACCTCCGCAGCACTTTACTGACTGCATAATCGCTTCCTTTTTAAAAAACTTTTTATCTCTTGTAGATTTTTCAGTTTGTCCTCTCAACCAGGACGTAACTACTTAATTTACAAATGCAGATGATGCCGGCCAATTATCTCTTAATGTAGTGATGATATCCATGTTCGTTATTGTTTTTTATTTTATTTTTTTCCAAGTTTAACATTTAAATGTGTGTTTTTTTAATTTCTTTACTTTATCACCAGTATAAGAGGACAGCAAAAACATTGCTTGGTTTTCAACTAGTTTTTTTTTTTTAAATTGCAGTGTTATATTTGGACCAGTCTCATGTTCACATGTTAGACAATCTTCAGCATATATACATGGATTTAAACCAGCACTCACCAGTCTCTGATCAGATCTGCCACCTTGTGGTTAAGTAACAAAAATCTTCTCCACCATTTGACCAATCTCCATGACAACCCTGCAGTTTTTAGTGTTTTTGATCTTGTTGGTTGTTTCTATTTTTGTTTTTTTATAATTTTACAGTGAAAAATACAGTTTGCAATTAGCTAGGAATATTTGTTATCATTGTAATCACTGATTTGAAACATTAAAACCAGTTTCTGATTAGATGATGCATATCCTGGTTTTTATTGTAAGTAATTTTATTTTCAAGTACTCAGAATTTTCAGATGGAAGAAGTTTCCACCTGGCAACAAAAAAGATGGATGCCGATTTTAGTTTAATCAGCTGTGCTCCAACATGGACTCTTATGACCAAATGTTTAATGTCTACAGACTGAGATGTTTGTTGTTTTTTTTTTTTTGCTTTAATCTGCCTTCTAAATTAAGGCTGTGACCTTCTCCCTTTCATACATACAGTACATTTATTTTGTCCCTTATCACTCAGATTATGGTTTTGGGGTAATTTCCTTTTATCATTAAATATAGTTTGTCCTTTCACACCCATGAGCTTTGTCCTCAGTTTTTGCCAGTGCAGAATTTTTAAAAAGTAGACCATTTCTTGTGTCGACTAAATGTTACAAATATGTGTATAGTAGCACCCTTTAATAAACATTTTCACTGTTAAAACTGCTGTCTATTGCCTTTTGTTTGGAATTCCTGCCGACAGAACAAGTTACTTACCTACACCCTAGGATTAAATTACTGTGAGCTGGGAAATAAAAGTAATGAATCAAACTAAACCCTATATCAACATCAAGAAACTTATTATCAGGAGGGGAAAATGACTATGTCCTGGGGGAATAATAAAAACCTACAGTATATGGGACCAAAGCTGTTCAATGTGGCCTGTGTTGAAATGAGACCAGTTTGTTTTATTGGTTGAGTTTGAAGAGCACCAACTGCTCTCCCCCAGCAGATGGCACTATTGAACAACACCAATGCAAAGTCATAACTCCCATTTTTATACATGTCATCCACAGTTCAAACACTTAAAACACACAAACTAGTCATAAATGAATCTCTTCTGAACAGCTTTTATAGAATATTATGCATCTTTCAGAGGGGCATAGCTTGCTCCAGGATGTCCATTGGCTTCTGAGTCACTATGGCTTCTTAACATCTGCTGAATCCACCTGTAGGTGACTCATGTTGTGTATTGAAGCATGTAGTGTTCAGACCCACACAGATTTGTTTTAAATTCTAGTAAAGTATGTCATGGTGAATGTGTCTAAAATAAATAACTTTTATAATTCCATTTGATTTAATTTAGTTTATTTGTGCCATGTTATGCACATTACGCAACAGTTAGATGAGGCGAGAGAGAAAAAGAGATTGGGAGTGACATGCAACAACATTTGGCAAACTTGGCGCCTTAAATCCCACAGGCCACTAAGGCACCCCACTTCCATTTGATGTAATGATGCAGCCATAAAAATATTCAATTATTGTCAGCACCACAAATGCTTGAATAACAAACCAAATACACAGAATATTTAATGCTGTAATATGTGAGGAAAAGCTTTGTTCTCAATTTAAAAGTAACTCAACAAATATAACGAGGGAACAAAAGCACTTAAGCAATACTTCAAAAATGTAAGGACATTTGTCACAAGCTGGCCATCACGACAAAAAATTGTTGTTTATTATGATTAATAGAACTGGTGTTTCTGCAATGGTGGCCTACTGCAGTATAAGTAATAAACTGCAGTGAAGGTTGAATCTAATCCTTGCTCTTATCTCACCACCCTCTTTTTCTTTCATGCTGCTTTTTATAGTCTCTCTCTCTCGCTCTCTCTCTCTCACACACACACACACACACACACAAAGTGCTGCTCAGCTACGTCTAAAGTGATGGAATTTTCCTAGCAAAAAGGCTTTTACACTCCAAATGGAATGCAAAGGTCACTAGTAAATTTCCAGCCCCTGGGACCATTAAGCTGGGCAAAGGGAGCGAGCAGCAGGCTGTTTTATGGAGCCTGGAGCTGTCTGCTGACAAACCCAGGCCAGTAGGTTTGGTTGGAAAAGCCACAGTGGCACTCATGGGAGCTCTGCCTGTGATGTGTGTGGCAAATACAGTTGTAGAGACAATTCTGGTACGTGGTCAGAGGGAAGCTTTACCGGTACGAAAATTCAAAATGAGGAAAATATGATTTAGGCCTTGTGCAAAAAATGTGTGTGTACTGTATGTGTGGCAGTCAATAAGGAACTGTCTTTGTTTAGCTATAGAGAGACCATTTTCAGGACCTATGCATAGGTTTTGGACATTGCACTGAATATTTTGATATTTTGAATACCTATGCATTTAACAGATATTTTAATGTAACGTTGTTTTTTTACTGCATTCTTTTTACTTATTAGAAACAAGAACAATCTATTTTTATACAGGTGTGTCTTGCAAAATATGTGCTTTGTCTCAATTATCATGTGTTAAAATATAGTTAAATTGTTGGTGTAAATGTATTTATTTATTCACAGCAGCCTCCCTGCACTTCAAACATAGTCCCTTCCGTACCAGTAACATCTAGTGCAAATGAGTTCCTCAGGGTACTACCCACGGCAGAGTTGAGGCATCTTGCAGCACATTTCACCAAATGAGTGTCGGGGGAGCTATGGCGATGGCAGAGACTGCTGCAGTGGGCCTCATCATTGTTACACAGCTTGTTCAAGAATACCACTAAAACAGCAAACAAATAATACACAGCACAGAGTATCTTGAAAGAAAAAAGGATTTGTATTCGTTATTGTCCCAGAGAAGCTGTGAAAAAATGTCTCTAAAAGTGTTGTAAGTCATGAGTATCACAGAGGCAGATGTGATTTGATGTGGCCTTTCCTCATGCTGTGATCATGTAGGCACAGCTGCCCAACAGCTGTGTCTCCATTTTCTTGTAGCAACCAGAGAGAAAAAAGTCTGCAGTGATGACTGGGGCATCATTTCTCCGCACAGTGCACTGATCTGTATGAAGGTGATTGCGATGTGATGCTCTAATTTTGGTGGCTATCACACTTAATGGGCAGTAAAGGCCGATAGACAAAGCTTCTTCGTTCTAAATGCCCCCTCTATTGCACCACGGCTCTCCCCGCCAACCCTCTGCTGGCTGCATTTCCCCTTCACCCCCCACTCCTCCCTTCATCTCCTCTCCCCACCAGGGGAGAGAGTTATAGCTGCCATAAAAGGCAGGTAATGCATTGTTAACTAATTCTGTCTGCTCAGAGCTGATATATCCTCTGCTCTAAATCTCTGTGCTTCCAATAAAATGCAAATGCTAATGCTTGCCCTCCATGAGCTGATATCATTTTTAACAGGCCAGAGGTAAATGCTAAAGGAGGGTGGGGTGGGCTAGAGGTAGTCTGTGACACGGTGGGGCTCTGAGGCTTCACGGTATATTCTGGTGGAAAGGGGACCTCCAGACCTGATCTGCACACCACTGGCCAACAGTATGCGTGCGTGTAAGTGTGCACATATGGCTGGAGGTATGCACATGAGACTGCAACGGTACATTTTGGATAATCGAGGGGTGTGTGGAAGTGGGTAACCTGTAATAAAGCTAGTATGGGAAGCCAGCACTAGTAACATTTCAGACAGCACTCATTCACCATCAAATAACACCAATTTGCCTGTGGATGTAATGCATCATATTTCCATATTAATAGTATTGTCATACTTCGTGTAACCTTGGGCTTCTAAATATTGATCCACTTCTACATTTTCAATTATCCTGTGCCGTTTTTCTGCCATCTGGTAAGGACCAGTGATTTGTGTTCCTTCATATCTGGAGGCTTGTCCTGTAATTAGACCATAAATTAATTTGCAGAGAGGAGAGAGAGCAGGAAAGATTGAAGGCATTAAGTAAGTCCTCGGTGGTTGGAGACAGAAAATCATAGGAAACCACAGCACAGTGTTTTATTCACTAAAATAAAATAATTGGATTACAAATTCCATGACCATAACTTTTCTGTCCCTGCATGTGCCACTTGTTTTTCTTTCAAGTATTTAAAACCATGCTGCTGCTAATGATTGCTTGTAAGTCAGTTATTCAATAAATGGCTAGAAGTCATCCACTGACATAATTATACCTAATTACTTGCAGTGCAGTAGCAAAATGATTAGGAAAAATGGGGCATATTAGTGTCAAAATGTGTGTGAAACTTTGCAGTGAAATGTGCTGTGAATCCATCAGTTGATTTAAAATGACCCCCCACGCAGGCAGACAACAATTGTGTGCTTTAAACCTAACTCTTATTTACAGCACAGCTCAAGTGGAGGTCCTAAAAAACCAAATGCATCTTGATTGACTTTAAATTGGGAGTATATGCTCTCCTGCAAAATTAGCTCATTGTACCCTGCTGCTAAATTACACAGTGATTGTGGCTGTCGCTGCACAGTGTCTAAGCACTACAACTGCTGCTCTCTTTGCCATGTGGAAATTCACATTAGACAAGCCTAAGTTACTTGTTAAAGCAATTAAGAGAAAAATGATGTGACAGATTGGGCTTTTCTTGTGGTGGAAAATGCTAAATCAGCAGGATCTGAGTTTAAAACACTGTCTACAGATTACAAGAAGTTGGAACGTAAAGGAGGGTGAAGTAACAGTTATAAGACTAGCACAGTAGTCTGTCAGTGGAAACTGCGTTGGTGTACCTGCTCTACATGATACCTTGGGTGTTATTTAGGCAAGGCCACAGCTGCCAGTGTACTCTGATCTACTCTGACTACTGACCATATCTTGTGGGGCTTGAGAGACAAGGTCTGCCAACGTAGAGCCCACCTGCTCCTCCATTCCCCATCACACAGTCCCTCAGCCCTGGCCTCCTGGAGGAAACATGCCTGACTGCTGCGCTGCTACAGACAGCATGTGTCCCTGAATTTATGATGGCGACTTTTTGGCGGCCTTTCACGTTAAAAGTCATCTTGGGTTTCCCAGTCTAGCAGTATGTGTGGCAAGCGTTAATCCAATACCATTCAGAGCAGACACGTACGCAGCCTGGCTTTCTGCCAGCCCTGAGCCCTGACAGTCTTTGACCCACCGCTGACCACAACATTCTCCTGCCCCTGCTCCAAGCCATAGCCAGCCTCCACATAATACAGCACCATAAACTATCTAATGTTACACTGTATATGAACGCGAAGTATTATATGCCTGAGGTCCAAATGCAAGGCTTATAACCAATTGAGAAGAGTACAGCTGTTGCCAGAGTAGGGCAAAAAAATCACATCTGTCTACAGAACTCTACACATCTTACATTTTAATCGTATGGATGTCAAATGAACATGAAGTTTCAGTTCTTTTTACTTCCATCATGGATTAGAGTTCAGAGAGGCCATGAAATCCCTTGGATTTTCTGTGGTAGTATTTATTTCAACAGGAGATGTTGAAGTTCATATTAAGTGATCCACAAGGAATAGCTCTGGCAGAACTTATAATGCTGCAAGGCTTGTCCAGGCCTCAGAATAGAGAACTTTCAACAACATGGGCTGGTCTGCTGCTGGAGGTGGCTCCTGGACTAATTATAATTTTAGTGGCTTATAAAGCCTTGATAAATACTTTATAAAGCCACATTGCATAACAAATCTAACACATAAAAGAAGGCATAGATGTTACTCCACACTGGATAAAGGGGCTCTTGACAGGTTCTTGAATAGGTTTTATAATTCAATATTACAACCGCCATCCTTGTAAATTCCCTGTCATCTCCCGAGGCCCACAGGATATATACGTTAAACACACATTTAAGTGCTCACAGTCCAGTCCATTACACTGATTAGCAGTAAACACTTCACTTAGTGAAAATAGAGGAGGATGGTCTGTTTGCTGATTCATGGTAGAATCTTGGTGAAATATAAAATGTCTGAGGTGTCATACTTCTGAGGGCACAGGATTGATACAGGGCTTTATTTACAGGATCCGTAACACAAACAGGCCAATTTATCCAAACAGCTCGTGTCTAAACATTGAGTATTTCATCTCAAATGTTGGCCAGAAATAAACCAAGGCAAAGCGATGTGAAAGGGGTCCAGTAAACGTGAAAGAATCTGGGAGGCAGAGCAAGCCACAACATAGACACCTCCTACTTCTATCCCCTTGTTCTCTGCTATCTATCCCCCACTTTACCTGACTGTCCACTTGTCTAATTCCTTCTCTCTTCTAATTTAACTTCACATTACACAAGCATTGTTCCAAGGTTTAATGGTCAATTTTAGCATAGTTTTCTTTCTTTCTTTTACCAGGCATCTGTTATTAGAGGAAGAAGAGCAGGATGAAGAAGAAAGGGTGAATCATGTGTTTCCACTTTTGACCTCTCCACTGTGGCATGTACACACCTGGTTCAGTTTAGAATGCTGTTTCTATGGAATAGCTGACGGCAAAAGCGGCTGGTGGTTTCATTAGTGGAGAGGTCTAAATGTTTGCACCACAGATTCTCTTTAAAAGGTTTTTCTTTGTGCATTCTGAATTTTAAGTACAATGCAAAATATAAGTAGTCAGTGGTAAGCCAGGCAACGAGTGCTTGAGTATCCACGTTAAAACCTGAAGAGAATGGTTTCACCTTTACGCAGCAATTATGTCTTAAGGAAAGTTTCAGAAAGATGTTAACAAGCCAAGAGAAATATCCTTTGATAAGTTTTGTTGGCAAGGCTGCATTACTTCAAAATGTCATCTTTGAAAGGCATATTTTAGGCCCAACTATGTGAAAATGTATGTCAGATGTGTTGCCTTGATGACTTAAAGGGCAAAGCACGGCCACCTCAGACTCTAAGCTGCTCATCTGTTTCTTATTGGAGGAAGTGATTCTGGCAGGAAACAGGGGCAGTAGATGAAGCAGACTGGGATATAAGGACGGTAAAAAAGAGAGTAAAAGGGTAGAGAAACAGGAAATGGCAGTGTGACCCACTGGGTCCACTTACCACCTCGCCAGAACCCCCTGGCCACAGCCAATCTACTGGGCCAGCATTTTCCATCACCTGCTGATTCTGGTTCCCCCACATAAATCCATGTGCTCCTGAATAAAGCTCTCTTTCTCTACGAGCCACAGGGAGCCGGAGGGCAGGCTGCAAGCTGGAAGGGCGGTGCTGCTACAACAGAGAAGCTTTGCCTCCTTGTGAGAACATGTTATGGAAAAAAAAGTGCTCCAAATAAGGCTAAGCGAAAAGAGGTAGCGAGCTGGGGATTTCCAACCCCCTAGTTAGTTCAAAGCTCCATTCCTTCATTTTATTAATTCTCTCTTCTAATTAAAAGAAGCTGGACCATTCAATATAAAGTTGCGGCATCTTTTTATTACTGTTTCCTACCTGTGTGAGATTAATATAAACCTAGTCCACTGGGAGGGAGACTCCAAGGCCTCCCCAGCTCCTCACTGCCCCCTGGCATCCTGAATAGGCGCTGCAGAGCTGATAAACCCTAGAAATCATTCCCGTCTTCAGCCAGAGCTCTTTACAGTACCTTCAGCGCTCCCTGGTGATGGATTAATGCACTGTTGTTGTCATTTTATAGCCATTTTATTGCCCTGGTGCAATTTACCAGGCTTTATGTGCCTCCACTGTCCAACAGAGCAACGCGCAAGCGCATGAGGCCATCATTTTTAGACAAAGGCCACCGTTTACCCGATCAATGCGCATGCGCACCACACAACCACTACACACAACCACTACACGCACACACACACACACACACACACAATCTAAATCAAAAACGCTTCATTCCAACATGAATGGGGTACTATTCGAATGAGCAGATGAGAGCATCAGTAGTGAATCTTTCAGCTGGCTGATGGACTTCACATTCACTGCTGCTGTGTTCCACTCTCACCACCGGAGGGCAACATCACTCAGCTCGATTGCAGATGCAGCCCGAAGCAAACACACGCAGTCTTCAAATACTATTGTCTATTAGAATATTCATGCGCTTCTGTTCGAATCTGGTCCGTGCTCGGGGTCTACAACATTTAGTTTTCTTGGCATTTGTTTTCACGCATAAGGGATTTGGCAATTTCCTGAGTTTCCACGAATCCTAATGCATTTTGCTTCGTTTCTGGGCGAGGCCAGCTTTCTTTTCATGAGGGAATAGTCACATTTATAGTACAGATTTTGACATTTTAAATATTCTGCAATGATAAAGCTATTCATCTTTCTTCAACCCCCATTTAACGATTAGCAAAACAGATTTGTTATTACACAATTTAAGTAAACAACACACACACACACACACACACAAACTGCTGCGGATCTGAGGTCGTTGCAACATGTGGAGAAGTTTTTGTCAAATCTCTTGCCAAACTATTATCTCACTCATGCAGTAGGAAACAGCCTCATCACACAGCCAAGTATTTTTGTTGGGAAAAAAATTGCATTCGGTTTAACTGTCTTTATAGTGATGTAATGCATGTTATTTTAACATTAAGCTAGTCTATAATTTTAAATCTCTGTTAATTACAATAAACACAAATTAGTGCGTTTATTGGTTATTTTAATTGTTACGTGTATGATTGACACAGAAAGTTATCTTGTAGTAGGCCAACATTTTAAATTACTATTGTTTAAGACTAAATTAACACAGAGGTGCTGTATATGGGTCTAACTATGAGGAGACATATCAGATGATCATGGTGGGGAGCAGCCACCAGAGGGAGCACAGATGCTGCTAAATCCAATGGAGTTATCTTACAATTAAAAACCACAATGCTGGAACCATAAACATTGAAGCAATACATCATTGTTCATACCCATTCTACAAAGAATTACCACTAAAGATGCATATCAGCAGCTATGAAATTATTTCAACATCAAACAACTTCAACAACTCCCATCCCTGTCATAAAATTTATTTGACTGTTTGGTTTAGGGGTGTATGTGGAAGTATGCCTGTGTGTATATTTCTTTCACATTTGCAGTGTAAAGTACAATCTTTGCAAGGACCTGTAACCTCAGAGTCTCTTACGCCCTGAGAGGTACTGATCCATCACTCTTAATGGAAGAGGATAAGTTTCAGCCAGTGAAAGAGAGAACAGACAAAGGCAGGACGATTTATGGCAGACATAGAAGTGGAACTCCTGGCTGTGGGCCTTGATCTGAGCTGGGCTGTGGCTAGGCTAGGCTAGGCTATGCCCCGAGCTAGGGTCAACACATGCTCACACACATGTCTCCAGGCTAAAAGAACTTCAATCCCTGCACCGCATCCCCAAATCTAGACCTTTCTCCTAACCTTTTGAAGTTCCTGTGCCTCCTTCTGGACTAACTTTTGCACTTCTATCTTCTACAGTGAGTGGTGAGCTCTTGGTGGTGAAAAATGGAGTGAAGACCTGTGACATGTTAGCTTAGGAGATAGCCATGGTGTAAATTATGTGGGAGTTGCTGGCCAGCCTTATTTATGAGAGGCTTGTCAGTTGTTTAGGTGTTGGAGGGAGATGTGCGGCTTAAACTGCTTACTTCGCTGTAAGTCAGGTCATACAGGCCATGTCTGTTTGGATGGTACAGTATGTGTTTATATGTGTTTTGCTGGGGGACTATGTGAGGCCTGGTTGTGATACTGTAAAGGCATAGGTGTTACTGCTGTGTAAATAGGATGGCGTGTGCATGGCTTTGTAGGTCTGTTTTATCTGGAGGCCATCACGGCCGATACAGATGGGCTGACACATTAGCTATAGTTATAAAGTTTTTATGCTGTCTGACTAACAAAGACGCTTTTTATAGATCCCCTCAAAACCTACACCTGCTATTAACATTCTACATTATGAACATGAAACCTACTCAATACTTTTCCTGTTTCTTTTGTGATGTTGCTGTCTGTCTATCACAGACATATCATGTAGAGGTGGATAGCTGTGAATGTAGCCCATCTAAGGACATCAGGTATCACTCAGCAGGTAGTTAGAGCTGTCACTGGATGATGGATACTGGCTCTCAGACAGAGGAACTGCAGCAAACAGGTTGCATAGACCCTGTCTTTGTTACCATTATTCCCCCACAAGGTGCCTGCCTATAGTGTGAGCCATATCCCCCTATTTCTGTTTGCCCTATTGTGCGTCCTCTGGCTCAGCCTTGTCTCAGCACAGCACAATGGCATGGGACTCGGCTAGAGCGATTTGTTCCCCCAAGTGGGAGAGCGTCTGTCTTCAAGTGAGACCAAAGGGAAAAGGGAGTGGAAAGTGGAGGAGAGATGAGCCGAGTTAAGGTTGAAGGCCGTGGGTTAAGAACATGAGACAGAAAACTGATAGAGATCGAGGGGATAAAATGAAGGGGTGGAGGAGGAGTACGAGGGAGAGGAAGAGGAACAGAGGATGATGTGCTGGAGGCAGGTACATCTGCATTCTCTCCAAACACAGCATCAGACTGTCTTGGGTGTCTCTATTCCAGCAGCCCTTAGTGGCAGATTTATGGCCTCTCTTTGTGCATGTATGTCTGTCTATGCATGAGTGTGTAGGAGCAGTAAGAATAAATTGAGAGTGAGAGACATAAGATACAAGAGAAAGAGTGTATGTGAGTAGAGGCGAAGGGCAGCAAGCAAATAGCAGCCATGTTGCATTCCATCGATATTCCATCTCTCCCTTTATCCTTCCATTCTTTCCTCTCCTCTCCCTCTCTGTCTCATCACCCTGCTCTTCACTTTGCGCTCTTGGGCCTTCCATTGCTCTGCTGGGTCCCAGGCTGTAAAGCCCTCTCAGGGGAAAGGGTGTAAATCTGTCTCCCTGTCTCAGGAGATTTCCTGGGGCTCAGCAGACTCAACAAAGCCTTGCCGGTGCAGGACCAAATGTTTCACGCGCACGCACATGACACACACATACACACACACATGCGCACACACACACAGTAATGTATAGACCTAGAAAACACGGGTGCACATTATACAAACAGTACATTGCATACATTCCCTCACACATGCATGTTTGGCTGTTTGGAAGCGGCTGTAAAAACAAACAGGTATGCCTCTTTTTGTCTAGCCAAGTGACTGGGAAACCAGTGGTTGTGTGTGTGTGTGTGTGTCCACAGGAGACCCTACCCCCCAAACCTTTTGGCCTAGGGGGCTGTCCTAACAAGCTTGTTGTCTCTCTTTATTTGCTCTTTTCCCCTCTTCTCTTTTCTTCACTTCCTTCTCTGCTTTATTGCACTTGATTCTAAGCCCGTCCATTCCTGAGATGGCTCAGATAGCAGCTGAAGCTAAATTGCCCGTCATAAAGCATCTGCAATAGCAATGGAGCTCTCGGGGTGGGACTGCTGCAAAGGGGTACAAGGCGGTTAGGGCTTACTATAAAAATAGAAGGTCCTCTTTTTAATCTTGAAATGTGGAATATGAACTCTGTTTCAACATCCACAAATCATAAGGCCCTTCCTTAAACATTAAACGATTCTGTTGCATGATCGATTTCCTGAGTGCCTCCTAAATCAGTTTTATGCATATCATTTTCAGGAACATTTGGCTATTTGAGTGTGTGGGTTTTGGAGAAAAGTGACTCAAAATCAAAAGTAAAATGATCTAATGGTATTTCGGGACGCCAAAATGCTTCTGCATGATACTACTAATTACTCACACAAGACAGGCTAGTTAGAGTGAGATGCTGTGATTTATGGGGGAGTCATATATTTGGCTGTGCTATGTTCCTGTCAAATGGTTGACAGATAGATGACTGCTGGGCTGTAATTGGCCTTCCTGTTTGTATCTGGTCTCATGTAACAACAAAGGCACTTCTCAGCCTTGACTGTAGAGGGTGCACATGTGAAAGTGCAGCCTTGTGTTAGTGTGACAACAGATTGCAGAAAAAGGACGCATGAGGAAGTAAAAGGCTATGTGGGAAAGACATAGGAAAGGTTATTGGTAAGAGAGAGAGAGAGAGAAAAAAAAGAGAGAGAGAGGGAGCGAGAGAGAGAGCGAGAGAGAGAGAGAGAGAGACGTGAGAGACAGACAGACAGACAGACAGAGCAGGTCTGATCAGTTATGTTCCTGCAGGGTTCTGTATTGACTCATCTCTGAAACAGAACAACTGTGTGTGGCATTTGTTGCGAGAAATGTCTCATCATGCAGCCAAAATAATCCCTGAGCTGCCAAATGAATCTAAACTGTGGCCAAAAGATAGATAGATAGATAGATAGAGACACAGATGTGTAGTGTCTTCAAGTGGGGGAATCCCTGTCTGCTTAATAGTGCTGTTTACACTTAGTTATCAAAGCTGTAGTGTTATTTCTTTGGAACTGACTGAGAAAGTGAAGAATTCCAAGGGACCACAGGAGCAAGACAGGACCAGCAGCCTGCTTGACAGGAGCCCCGGTCTGATCATCATCTACTGGAGGAGTGACGCCCCTCACTCATGCCTCCTCCTGCCTCCCAGCTAGCCTTGCCTTATGACAGATGAGTCCAATGACAGCAGGACGAAACAACCTGCAATTGAACATTCCCCTGCGATCTGTCAATGTCCATGGTGGCGTTTCACTCTAAGGAAAACACACAGGGACACACGTACCTTCACACACACCCTCACATTAAGTCCTTCCCCAATTATTAGAAGAATCATGGTCTGAAACACTTCCTCATACTTGTGAAATGCCTTAGATACCTGTTGCAGGTGTCCTTTGAGGTTTGTGGGGTGGTGTGCGTGCCTTGCTCTTGTTCCATATGGGACTTATTCTCTCAGTTCAAAATTGCTGATAATTCCAGGCTAGCTCTCTGGTGGGAAAAAGTTGCATTGTACAGTGTGTCAGCTGGTCCTCCTTTTGTGTTTGCTGGATTTCAGCTGGAGCCGCAATTCTTTGTTTTGGCCACAGGATGTCACCTTGCTCACAAAGAGCAGATGGCTTTAAGCATGAAAGGGGCTTTATTTTCCGCTTTGGTGGCAGTGCTGTGGTGTACCAAGGCAAAATGAAATAGGAAAAATCTAAAAAGGACATAAATGTGTTTGCCACATACAGGGCTTAATGAAGTCAGCCTTGCCAGTACATTAGGAACAAAGGCAGCAGAGAGAAAGGCAGAAGGACAACATACAAACAGTTCCAAAATAAAAAGGGAGATAAAGTATGAATGGTGAGCTTCCTCAATGAAAAGCAGTTTATCGGTTGTCAAAGTGGAGATTTATTTTCCAAGAAACTGGCTTTTTATGGTCAAGCTCCTCCACACTGGCAAACAACAGTGTGTTGTAATATGGCATGTAAAGAATGTGATTCGATAGAAGCAGTCCTCCATTTGTCATATTTAAGGGGATAGAATAATGACCATTGGCTGCCTTGTGCTATAATCGCTCAAGTTGGTTTATTTTTGTATGCATAATGGAGGATGAAGACGAATGGACTTCATACATGACTTTGCACAGTCTAAGCTATCATATCATGTCATATAACTTAAACCAATAGCTGGTAGCTTATCATTATCCTAAGCCTGGAGCAGAAGCTAGTGCTTTGCTATGTTTCAGTGGAAATTTTAAAACAATCCGGCTGTCTTCACTTGGTTATTGCAAACTAATGATCGCTTGGCTTCTCAGCCATAAAATCAATCAATTGGTCAATTTCATAGACACCAAGCTTTGCCCAAGATCATGTGCATTCTCTACCCTTCTCCTTCAGGATGAGCCTGGAGAATGCCAGATGATTTATGGCCTATGTGTGTGCCGCATACATATACAAATTCTATACACACATGCTGACAAGCATACACACTCAAGAGGCTAACACATACAAACATGCACATTGACATGCACGTTAGCACATATGCACACATTCCACGTGGATGACACTCAGCAGGGGGCTGATCACGTGAGGAAGCAGGATAAGCAGAGGGAACTCTCCTCAGTGTATTCTAAGCATGCTGGTGACAGATGCCTGTTGAGCTAAACATAACACATGAAACACAACCAGCAGCCATAGATAGACTTTACAAATTATGTATTGTGTCCAACTTTCTACATGGATGCATTACATGTGCAAATGTAGCCTATGTGCATGCTTGCATGAATACAAACACATGCACACACACACACACACACACACACACATGCATGTGCATACATGCACAATATATACATAGACTGGGAGCCAAGTGCAGAGGCTTGTTGTTAGCGTGTTGTTCCTGTGCTGTGGCTTGTGGGCCTGTCTGCAGGGCTGATCGATGATCTTTTACTGCTTCCCCAGGATTATCGGTCGAGTTCACCGGGAGGGGAAGGCAATTCATCAGAGCACAGCGGAGAGAGGGAGAGCGAAGAGGGGACAGAGAGAAAGGGAGAGAGGGATGGAGGGAGAGAGAGGCGTGGGGGGCTTTAGTATGAAAATGGAAGGAAAGATAGGAGAAGGCAGGTGGGAGGAAAAACAGAGGGAGAGGAGAGGGGGAAGGAGACTGAAAGAATAAGGAGAGTGTGCAGATGTGCTCGAGATACTGCATCACCTGGAAATATATGGAAAAGATAGAGGAACAGACATAGATGAATATCACCAGATAAAACGATAGAGTGTTAGGGCAACCTCAGATTGAACCCTTTGTATACTGTATATTCAACATCAAACAAATAAATTAAAGTACATGGTGGACATGGTTGGAGCAGTGCTGCTTTTATTGCAGTCAGGTGTTGTGTTTTGCATTTTGATTTATTTATTTTATAGCTGAAGAAAAAATAATTTGCATCTACACTCTTACAGATGGCATGGTAGCATCTCCTGAATTATGTTATCTTGCTGCTGTGGAAACCCTCAATAGTCTATAATCACATACAATATTACACTTTGATTTAAAACGGCAACATATAATATGTCAAACATAATTACAACTGTTATAGCTGACATGCAAAACACATGGAACCTGAAGGTAAATTCTGAGACAAATATCACACATTTCAGCTTTTCTTGACAGACTTTACTTGATTAATATGTTCTGCAACAGGCAACCATCATACCAGACTGGAACACCTGCAGACAAAAAATCAACTGTTAGTTCAGCGCCCACAGGTCTCAACTATGTGAGCCCACATTGTAACACATTTTACAGTGGCCATAACACACGTGTTCCAGCTCATTCAGCTCACAGAATGGAAGGAGCAAACAATGGAGAAGTGATTCAGCATCAGCAGCTACACCTTTAGTGAGAGACAGATTATGAGGGGACATAAAGACATGGATGAAGTCTTTCCCTTTTCAGAAAGAAGGGCAACACAACCAGTCCACTTCTCCACAGAAGTACATTATCACTAATCACATTAGTGACTAACAACAGCAATGAGAATCCAAGGATCACTTACACTGCATAGAGTATTGATTTGTCCTATATAAACTTTGTATGTGCTGTGGAATAATATCATTTTAAATTCTGTTTCTGAATATGTCTGCCTTCAAATGTTCTTTTGCAAACAACATCTCAATTCCTCTCCTTTTTGTCGCGTCTCTATCTCACTCTTCACAGATAGACAACCTCTCTCTCTCCATTGATGGATGGACAGATCATGTATATCCAATCTAGCAGTGCTCTTGATGCGGTTAGGGGCTGTGACAAGTCTCCAGGCGGGGGAACCAAGTGGAGCAGAGCGGAGGAACGGGGTGACGAAGAGGACACGACATCTGGAGAACATGCAGGGAAAAAAAGATGCAGCAGAGAGAGAGACTGTGTAAGTGTCTGCACAGCATCCCGAGTGTGTGTGCGTGTGTGTGTGTGTGTGTGTGTGTGTGTGTGTGTGTGTGTGTGTGTGTGTGTGTTGATGTGTGGAAACAAACATACACCCTCTGCCATGCCCTCTCTGCTACTGCGTGGGTCCCTGGATGAGCGTCCTGACTGACTGACTCCTGCACTCCACACCAGCCGATGATAATGACAAATATGGATGAAAATGATATAGTTACGTCTAATAGCGCTGACATATTGTGTGTATCAGATGGAATATGCACTGTTAAAGTCTCTCTTCCATATAGCTACTGTATGGACCACAGAGTGTCAGGGATGGAGATTGATTGTATGGTTGGCTGTTGACATTCACTCATGCCCATGAGTTTTAGGGTGCAGTTGCAAACATTAGCCGCTAGGGGGTAATGTTATCCTCACAGCGTTCAAAGGAGCCACAGAGCTATCCAATAAAACTGTGGTGCTTATCTCAGGCAGTGGTGGGTGATTTCCTAGTTCATATTGGCAGCATGGTTGATGATAATGTATGAGTACAGGTTGTAACATTGCAGGTGGTAGTGGTGTGTGTCTGTAGGTGGGGTTCATGAATCCTTTTTTCTTTTTTGGTCATTTAAAGACTTTTACCAAAGCAGTGTGCCACACACACTGAAATTAAACACTATTTCAAAAAGAATTCAATGCACAGGTTCAGGTAAACTCAGCTTAATTAAAACCACATTTCATCCTTGAGCGGAAAAAAATATCTTTGCTTTGGGAAATTGCTGCTGACAAATGCTGATGAACAACTGCATACTTTAAAAGGCGTATCAAAAGCACACAAATCTTGAAGGTGAGGAAGTTGTATTCTGAGCTAACCTAAGACTGTCTGGCCTTTCAGATGCAGAGAGGTCAGGGGTCAACTCACTTGACCCCCCCCTTACCCTCGACCATATCAACCCCTTTGACTACATACTAAACATTAAACTCCCTTCACACATACCTTTACTCTCCCCAGACGGATTGTACACAGTCAAGGAGAGAAACCCTTTCTCTTGTGCCCCTAACACATGCACACAATCAATAAACCAAAATGTGGAAGTGAATTCTCCCCCCCCCCCCATCTCAAACTGTCTGTCTCCTTCACGTGTCCCCTGCCTCTTAAAGCCCCTCAGCTCAACATGTACCCATAAGACAATACACAACATTCAAATTATGGAACAAAAACAAAGTCCAATCCAATCAGCATTCCACCTCCATTTTAAAGACAATGGGCAAAACAGCAGCCATTTTCTAAAATGCGGAATCCCCACCCCCCCCCCCCACCTTTTGATAGTAATCAAATTTGGTCTCATCTTTTCATTTTCTCATCTTTCCTCCCCATCTGTGTGGTGTAACTCCTCTCTTTCTCATTCTTTCCCTCATCATCCCTCACTGTCACTCGGCAGCTCTGAGCCATTGACCTCCGACCCCCAGGCAGGTTCACCAGCGGGTCAGGAGCCTGGCGGGTGGGGGAGACGGGGAGAAAGGAGGGGTGGAAGGTCTGTTATTGGGGGATGCCAGCTTCCTCCTTTGGCCATGGATACAGCCTTCACTGCTGCTGCCATAGCAACTGGACGAGACGGCAGAGAGAGCAGACTGCAGAGAGCTGCTGGGATGGAGCTCTCTCTTCTGTGATCTGGCTGTAACCTCCATAGGCACTCACACACAGTCACACTCACATGCACACATAATGACAAACTGGCGCACACACACGATCCCCATACGTGCTTGCAAAATCTAATCAAATTTCTTATTTGGACTGCCAGGCTGTGCTGGAAAAGACTTTTTCAAGTTACAAGATTGATGGGCATTCCATGTTGGCTGCAATTAATTGCTGCATAATTAGACTTACAAGTTATTTATTGAAGCAATTTGGAGAATACAAGAGCCTGGGGATATATAAAAACCATTTGATCACAAGCCACATAAACTTTAAAAATGTCCTCTTACAAGCATTATTTGGATAGAAATTAGCAATACAATCTCCCCCCCAAATGTTTCCCATGTTAATAAAGTGATAAATGATAATAAATCTGGACTAAAGTGAGTGATGTGCTGGAAGCCTCACAAGGTCATATAAAGGTGAAAGCGAGTGATACAGATATTAAAAATAATACGGGAGATAGTGTATTGTGCGCATATTTGCTGCATGCAGGTGTGTGAAGCTCTGAACCAGCATGCTTAGCTTGGAGAGCCTTGGGGGTTAGGCCTCAGTCCAGGTGGTGTCTCACTACAAACAGAGATGTTGCTGATTAACTATCTCTCATATGATAGAACTATTCACAAACTTTCTATATTTCTCTTTTGTGATTTGGATTCTCTGTTGCTCTCTTTTCTGTTCATCTCTCTGTTGTTTCATGTATTCCACTTTATTTAAGTTTTTAATTTTGTATTCCTTTAAACATATATCTGGCTTTTACGCTCTCTTCGGCCTCTTCCTGTCTCTTTTTCCTCTTGCCTCACTCTTGTCTCTCATTGCTCAAACAAATATGATAAATGAGGCTATCGGTGTCTCTCAAGAATGAGCTGTGATCAGAGGGCCTTTGATGTTTGACAGCTTTAATTATGTATCTTGATGAATGGATGAACAGTAATTTTCACTTCATGTGACACACTGTTTTGCTATTGTGCACATTCTTTTTTTGGTGCTGTGAATGACTACTATTATTGAACTGTGTGTGTTTTTTCTCCCATTTTTCTTGTATTCCTATGCCTTGCGTGTTCAGTGACAATGCCAGTGCACTTGAGCCAGCAAGCTTATCTCAAGTGTTTCAAGAGGCTCTTATCAGCTCTCTTTATAATAAACTGGCTGGCTGTGAACACACTGCTCACCCACACACCCAAATCAGCATGCAAGTTATTGTAGCATGAGAAAGAAGAAATAATAAGAAACATGTAAGAAATATAATGTTTATTGTTAGATAAAGCAACACTTGACAAATTTGAAAAACATTAAACTAATTTCCAAATGTTTTAAGTAGCCTTGCTCTTGCATCATTAATTGGTTTAGGTGTGTGGTTCAGCCATGGCCTGGCATGTTAAATATTCTTGGATTTGGCCCAGTGGCTAAATTCCAAAGACCATATGAATCAGGCAACTCAGGCTTATTCTGCTCTGTTTGCTGTTCATTGACTTCACCAATAGGTGGAGCTATGTACATGAAACAGACGACGAGGTTGCCATGGTCAAATGCCCTCAAGCAGCAGGAAACGCTAATCAAATTGCCAGTGTGTCTGTGTCAATTATAGGGGGTCAACTTCATAAGAGGACTGGGTCCAAATCATATTTGCACCTGTATTCTCCCAGCAGTTCCTGAACCAGAAGTAGAATATATACAGAGAGAAGCCTCTTAGTATGGCAGTCAGATATAAAGGCTGATAATGATATGGAAATGATTTGTTTCATAAGCACACATTCTTATGAGATATTAGCGCTTCTTTAAATTCTACAGATAAAGACTCTGTGAAGCTGCCTTGAGGGATGAGCTTTGCCATTTGTAGATCTTGGTGAGATGAATAGGGAGTGAGGCTGATACTCTAACAGTGCAGAGTCACTATCTTATCACTTCCTTTTATCAGACTGATAAAGTAAATGACTTTGCTATAGGTGTGCAACTCTTCAATTTCATTATGAGCCTGCTCAGCCTGGTGACTATCGACATGGCTGGGAGTGTGTGATAAATGCAGGGCTGTCTGCTGAGATACGTATGTAGTGCATGGTCGTGATACACTCCACTGGGAGAATGAAAGGAGATGAAGATGTTATTGGAGATGTGAAGTGGAACAGAGACTTGTGGCTGGAGGCTGCCTTAGCCTCCTCAAATCAAATGCAAATGCATATCTTAAAGGCTTGTTTAGGTTAATATAATCCTCAGTGAAGCTGGGAACTTAAACCAGTCATTTACATGTTTTTAATCAAGGAACTTGGAGGAAAACATGCATAAATGAGCAACAGGGCTTATTTTTGAAGCAGCTCATGAGGGAGAGCATCACTTGTAAACTTGTAAAGTTAAAGGGAGAAAAGATTGGTTGTAGGCTTTCTAATTCTGTACCCACTGTTAGCAGGCACCATGAGAGTGTTTTACCAATGCAGAAGGAGGGAAACTTGTGGTCACTTTTTGGCACAAAAATTAACACACAAAACACTGATGGCCTCTTCAGGAGCACACACACTCACCTCAGTGTTCAAAGGTAGTTAGATCAGCAAAACAAATGAGTCAATGAAGGAGGTTTGGAATTGTCCCATGAGGAGAATCCATCTTTGTGGTGAGTGGCAGCTTTGTCAATGAGCGCCAGGGCAGTAATGCACTGGTATTTGGAGGGCAAGCTGTGTGTATGTGTTTATGTGTGTGTGTGTGTGTGTGTGTGTGTGTGTTTGTGTGTGAATCGTCCAGCCATTTGGCTCTCAGAAGCGAGCGATGATGTAATGAAAGATGCTGTTAAGTGTAGCTGAATGGGACTGTGTTATACCGAATCAGAGCTCTGTCTCCTGTCTTAACATTATATGGAGACTGGTCATTCCTTTTTCCTGCCCTTCCACTTTGCCTGCTCGGCATCAGGTAGAGAAGGTATCTCTGTCTCTGTCTCCACTCTGCTCATAATGGTCCATAATCCCTACCGAGCCGACCTGGCGGTATTGCAGAATTTACAGTAATAATAAGGACTAATAGAGGCAATATCCATCTATTTGACCACTAAATCAGAAATGTTGCTGAGGTAGGTGATGAATGTAGTGTCCCCCCCCCCAGATTTTCTTAATCATAAATGATGGAATGAATCTCTTAGATCCAGATTAAACTCCACTGTGAGCTCAAAATTCATGTCCATGTGGAATCCCTCTTGTAACACTGTCAAGCGTTATTCAGTTTTCCTCACAGTTTGGGTTTTTCTGATGCTGTTAAGTGACTTGTAAGTAAAGAGCAGCATTCACCAATATCCTGAATCCTACCATCACAGATAGTGAAGAATTTATGATTATAATAAAAATATGACACTTTCAAAAAATTCTCTTTTCACTGACTTCAGGGAGTCAGTGCCCTCCTTAAGGATACTTCATTGACGCTGATGCAATTTTTTATTTCGATTATTTTTGGGGCATTTTAGGCCACCCAACAATGATGCTTATTGACACAAAAGCTTGAATTCATGCACTCTGCTGTGTGCAGTGGTGGACCGTAACTCAAATACTGTTCTCAGTGGCAGCAACCAATAATTATTTTTATTATTGATTATTCTGGGGAATATTTTCTCAATGTATCAGCTAATTGTTCAGTCAAAAAAGTCAAATCTTTTTCTTTATTTCTTCTTTCATTTTTCGGGCAAGTCAAATTGAGATATTAAAATCTCTTTTTAAAGGGAGTTCTGGCCAAGATAACAGCAATACAGTGTTTCAAACAACAAACATGCAAAATATTAAAAGCACAAATCAATCTCAGAATCATATGCCTAAGAAGACAGACTGGAGGAAACTATTACATATTTTAATTAAATTATCCTCCCATCCCTTCACTACATTTTTAAATACCCTCATTGGGATCAGCCAAGTGGTTCCAGGCTGCAGGTGCAGAAAACATAAAGGTCTTTTTGCCCATTTCAGTGCAGACAATTGAATGCAAACAATAGTTACTAGTTTAGGGTAAGTTATACACACAAAGAGAAGAGGGGCTCAGACCAAGGATGGACTAAATACTAAATACTAAAAAAAAAATATTAGTAAACATGAACAACTCTCTTCCAAATCCAAAACTAGAATGCTTCAACTAAAAGTTGTGATATTATTAAGTATAAAGTATGAAACGGCTCCATAGACAATATATTGGGAATGATGTAGTCTCGCTTTGTCAGACCCTCCTCCAAAGCGCTATGAAAGAGGGTCTTTACGCTGCTGCATAAATAGTTGTGCGAGAAAAACCTCAGACTGGTCAGATAGTCTAGCTAGCTGTCTCAATATGCCATGCAGAGATCTGAGAAGCAGTTAACCATAGTCCTCACAAATCGACCAGAGTTTAAAATTCCAACACAGAGAAAGCGGAAAGAAACGGAAAATACATGCATACATGCAAGCGGAATTTCCTGCAGCACTGGAGCAATCCTGGAAATGGAACGCAAAGGATATAGACTAGGAAAGATGTTTTAAATGACACTGAGAGCACCCCGGGGGGATGTATATGGGTACATTTTACGTTTCAATGGGTATGATAGATGGTGTTCCCCTTTAAGTTCGCAATAACATAAATTAGCAAGATGCAGCAAATCCACACAATTGAGCAGGTGGAATGAGGACATGGTTAGCATTCTTTTGCTCGACAAAGTAAACAATTGTCAAAGTTGCCAATTATTTTTCTGTCAATCAACTCAATCATCATTTCAGCTCTTCTGTTTTTGTACAATTTTGAGATCTTTACTATCCAATTTATGCCCCTTTATATCTTAACTACATTTATTTGAAAGCTATACCTGTAACTTTGCAGATTTAGACAATCCATTATCACATATAACTGTCCTATAAAATATAATACCATACTATATAATAAGATGATAATATAAATATTAGTTCCACCTCAAGCTACAACATCTAAATTCTGCTTACATGTTGATGCATCACGAATATTAATAAAATGTTTATTTTTTATATATTTTTACTTTTGGTACCTCCTTACATTTTAAATACAATTCCTTATCCTATATGGGACATTTACTCATAATAGACCATTTTTATATTGAGGTACACTGTTATCCCAAATTAGTTGACTGTACTAGATATTTGCATGGAAACCCGTTGCCTAAAACCATCTACGTTTTTACACAAGGTGACACTTAACAGGTCAAGTCGTATTAACACAGAGCTGTAAGTTGATGCAGTAGACAAATCAAGTTTACATTAGTCATTTCTTTTCTTCTCAAATAATGTTGTCTAAAATAAGCATGTTAAGTTAAAGCTTTAGAGCGTAACTTTTTTTTATATTGATGAACGTCAGTTACATTCAAGCCATTGCCAGATGAGTTGATACAAAGCTAATTAAGACTATCAGCTCGACATAACTCTCTCTGTATTTCTCAGTATGGTAGAAACTGGTGTTCTCCGGCAACTTTCCCATGCAGAAAATCAAGTGAAGATAATTATCTCTTCTGAAGAGTCCGACATGTTAATGCATGTTAATGTGTCCTCCTTGGCTATTAGCAACTACATGAAGGAGGGTTGGGGGTGGTGCTCTATCACAGAAGGCTTGTACCACATGGATGCACCGACAGTTTAGTTGTCATTACTTAGAATTCCTAATGGGAAAGACAGAAACGACGCACTATAACTTTAAACATGCAAATAAACATAACAAATATATAACATTAAGCTACTTATCACTGCTAACAAAATAATCTGTCCATATACAGTACATATTTATTTTCCTTCATGACAGCATGACTCTAAGAACAATGTGCTCAATACATTTGTTTAAAAAAAAACACACAACAAAGTAAACAATACACACACACCATTGTGATGTTCCAACCAATTTTGCTTCACAGTTAATATTACTGAGATACTCTCTCAGGTAACAATGATACTATTTTCTGATCTGGATACATCCCACTGATCATAACTTTACTGCCCAGACATCATCAATCCCCACCCGGGTCAAGGTACAACAATAAATGTAGATTAACATAAACACTAAATCAACTATACAAAACTAAAACCCATATAACATAAATGCACACCCAAAACATTAACAGAACATTATTAAAACATACTTTAACCAGGATAGAAATTGTTCAGAACATATCTTTTTTCCCATGAGCCTTTGCACTTCAGTTCAAATGACCCGCCCCTCCCATACAGAAACTTAAGAACCATACTAATCTCTGTTTAATATTATGTGTGCACGTCATGCTTAAGTTGATTATTGCAAACAACTAATGTGATTTAATAAGGAATATGTTTTTTTGACAAAACATGAAAGAATAAGTTAAAAAGTTTACTTACAACTGAATCTGGGTTTACAGTGTACTTGTACTTGAATGTAAAGGATCTTAATATTTCTAACTCTAATGTGCTCTTGCAATTATGCCATCTTGCTGCCCAAGACGAGAGCCAACAGATTCAGACGAAACCTGTACTTGGAAAAACATCCCATAATTGATGGATAGGAGACTTTTGTAAAACTCTGCAGGAAAGTCTCTCTTGCTTGCTTATTGTCTTGGCCAGCACTCAGGGACAACAGAAGCCCCATGCTTGCAGCAGAATGTGCCCTGCAGAGTGGAAGTCCTCGCCATTCTCCTGCATTAGTGATTCCCTTCTTCCCTGCAGCTCCACTCAGACAGAGGTAGGAGACTTACATGACCATGGCTTCAGGGCAGCTGTCTGCAGGCCGCAGTCACATGGTCGCACTAGACGCTGATGCTTCCCAATGAGTGAGTGAGTAGGAGACATTAGTGCACAAGCAGACACATAAATGGCACCAAGATGAGATCAATTACATTGAGAGGAAGGTTGTTAGGCCCCTGTATGGCCAGTGGTCAGTGTGATGCTTTTATGCTGTGTCGTGTCAGTTGTCAGTGTGAGCGCCTGTGTCTGTCTCTGTGTCTTGTCGTCCATGTGCTGAAATGAACGTTAGTGAAGCTGTATAAGTATGTGCACATTTGAACCCCAGTGAGGTACAGTAGAGCAGCATTTCCCAAAGTGAGTGTAAGCTGGGCAGGGTCAAACCTGCTACAATACCTTGTCGTGTGTGAATCCCCCGGGGCTGTGACACAGAGTGGTGAGTAATCGTGCTGTGTCTGTGCATGCGTTGCCATTGATTTTGTCTCGGCTCCTAGCTCCCCCAATTACCTCCTACTCCAGGCTGCCAGTCCGTTTGCTGTCAGGGGGAGGCTGGAGACTGGAGCCTCAGCGAGCTGTTTGTTTACACTGCTAATTGCTCCTGTTGTTTCCTTTCATTAGCCCAGGCTGAGCTATTGGGCTGCCTCACACAACTAAGTGCTCTTAGCCTTCTGGTCCCCTAGCCTATAGTAAATATTGGCGATGTATACAGCGCCTCCTAACATATGTCTGCAGACTGGAAGTGATGGGATCTGCTGGTGCACTAGAGTGTTTTATACAGAGCCCCATGGAGCACTGTGCTTCTCTGGTTGTGTCTGAGTTACAGTGTGGTCTAAACTAGAGTAGCACACAGAGTTGGCTTCATTGATACAAAGAGAAAGGGAATTCCTGCTTAGCTGTACTCTGGCTGACCCTTACACAAATTCAACTTAGTCTATTTGAAGTTTCACTACAGTTAATTATGTTAAGTATACATGTGTATTGTGTGCATGCATTTATCCATGCCGTATGTGTGTTTGCATAAGTGCATGTGTGCCTGACTGTATAAAATGTGCTTTCATGTTTGCTTGGCCTCTGTGAGTTATTAATCAAGGGGTTGCATGCCAGAGTGAGTCCCTGTGTCTGCAGTGCCCCCTCCCGACACCAACCCGCCTTTCCATCCCCCTCACACACACACACACACACACACACACACACACACACACACACACACACACATTAAAACGCAAACCCATACAGAAGCCCACCGCAGCTCAGCACACACAGCCGTGGCTCCTTAATGACTGTCATCCCTCTCTGTGCCACGTTATTAATTAGATCAATGATCCTTGCCGATGGGACCTGCACCTCGGATTAGAGCCCTCAGCACCCGCACCCCTGGCTGCTGCTGCCTGCCCAGGATAGGTGAAGCAGGGCTGGGGGTTGGAAACGGTTTGTGCATATGTGTGTGTCTGAAGGTACACTTTTAATAGAAACTGCAATTTCTTGCTTTTTATCAGAACATTTGTGCCCCACATGGCCTCGTGTTTGTCCCTCTGTAATGTAAGCATGTCCGTGTTGTATGGGTCAGGAAAGGGACTGCGAATTGTACGAGGGCACTAGGGATAAATCATGTGACCATGGAAAAAGAAGAAGAGTGGGTGCCACCTGGTCCAGCGCAGTGTGCAGCATGTTCAGCTCCCCAGTGCACCACAACTCCCAGCACCACCTTACTCAGCAGCATCACAAGATTCATGGACTGTTGCAGGTTCCCAGTGCCACTGATCCTGGCTATGATCTGAGTTACCATGTACAGTGTAATCTATCTAAAAACAGTAGACTCCATCACACTCCCCAGTCTTCGTGCCATGTATAATTGCAGAGGTGTTTTTCCTCTGTGTGTTCCCCAAAATCAAACTGTTCATCAATGGCTTAGTCACTGTGGCATGCAAATGTGCATTAATATGTTTGTCAGAAGAGAAAAAAGGAATGAGGTGAGGGAGGAGAGAAAAAATGGGAAACAGCCTCTCCAGATGCTTCACAATTGCACTGAGCAAATGAACATAAATGTCACTGTCAAGCTGAAATGAAGAAAAAATGTGTCACGGCAGCAAACTGTGCTAGAGTTGGAGGACAGCAGGACATGTTTTGCATATGAAAAGGTGAATGCCCAAGGAGAGAAAGGGAGACGCTGCACCTGTAACAAATGACTCTAGCCCCCCCCCTCCAAAACCTTCTCCTTCAAAGTGTGAGAGCAAAGTGTAATGATGTTGTGTATGACAGACTTACTCTTAAAGTTTTTTAAAGAAGAATACATCTTTTTGACACTTTAGAAATGGAATAATCCAACTCAGTTTAATGGACCAGAGTCCATGTTCACATTTTTGGATCACCAGAGGAGCAACATCAACACTTTCTTAGCTGTGCATGTCTCCTGTGGTGCTGCTCTAACTCTGCCCATAGTTTCTGAGACCATAACAAATGTGCACAGTGCTGGGTACTAAGCAGTAAAGTAAATGAGCAGCTTGAGCATGTGTGAGGATAGATATGCAGGCCATGCAGTTGCTCCAAGGTGACAGTAAGGTGTGTTGTGATTATTGACTGTGTGACCTCGCGCTGACCCCAGCTGTGAGCGAGTAAAGGGCAGGGAGTTAGTGTGTGCTGCACCGCCTGTCATGCCCGTCAATACACTGATGAATGGAGCTGGCGGTTATTAAAGCAGAATTAGAGCGGGGAGGGGGGAGCGGGATAAATGATGGCGCAAATGGTTGTGCAGTGGAGACTGTGGAGCCGGATGGCACAGCATCACTGTCATCAGTCTTTATTACCCTCCAGGGAACAGAGGGGGAGAGACAGGGAGCGGTCAGCGTCACACAACCCTCCACCCTCAACCTCCACCAACACCTAGGTTGTACCTCCACATCCCTGTGCTGGCCAGACATCCAACTAATCCTGACACATTAGAACTGCATACATACCTGCACATCGACTCAGGGCATGCACAGACTGTAGTTTATCTTCATTCTTACCAACATGAACACATTTTACATAAGAGTACTCCATACCAACAGATGGAGACACATACATGTGTGCAGACCTACAGACACGCACATACACAAATACTGCCTCTATTTCATTTCACACATCATAGGCTCTCTCTCTCTCCTGGCTTTTCTGCTTTGCCCATTCCCCACTCCCCCTCTCCCCTGTTTTCCATCCTCCATTTTCTCTCTCCCCAAGTGGAGGAGTGGAGTGACCCCCACCACAATCAATCATGGTGAAGTCACAGAGCACATCAGCACACTGAGAAGAGAATATAAGAGAATATAGGAGAAGAGAATATAGGAGAAGAGAACATAGGAGAAGAGAAGAGAATATAGGAGAAGAGAAAAGAAGAGAAGGACAGTTGGAGAAACTGGAGGCTGCACTTAGAAGGAGCCTTGGAGGCGGGGGAAGTGTGTGCTGGGTTCACTGCACAGTCACAGAGTGGGCATGCTCTCCACCAGGGCGGGTAAGGAATGGATGGGTGAGCTAATACCATTGGTGGAGCTCCTGTGAGGCCCAGCCCCTCACCAGAGGCCTGTGCCTGCATACAGATGTGAGCGTGCCATTGATATTCTCCCCCTGTGCTGCTGTTCCTGCTACGCTTCTTTTTTCCTAATTAGAGGTTTATTTATTGATACCCCAGTTAATGTCACTCCTAATTTTGCAATAGTTCTGTCTCCATTACCCAGGAGATTCATTTGCCGCAGTGCCACAACTAGTTTGTGGGCACCTCCTAGCTCACCTTCCTCCTTCCTAAATCTGGCCCTTGCCCCACCTCACCCTTAGTACAGCTGGTGTTGTTAGGGAATTTTTAATGCAAGAAGTTCAAGTCAGTAGATAGTTACTTACTGTATTTTTTAAAGACAAATTTCCAAACTTGAGCTAAAACAGGAGTACAAATATTTGAATGTGAAGTTTGAATTCTGCATTGCCTTCTAGCCCCTAGAAGGTTTTGTTGCTTTAGTGTTGTTAGTGTTTAGAGTTTGCATGCCCAGACACCCTCAAAATCAAATCCCTACAACTTTTAATCTGGAAATATGTCCAATAATCCACAAACAAGAATCTTAAGCAATATTGCGTCTTTGAATGTTGGACAAAAATATATTTTCAAAATCTCCTAGTACTATCCACTGAGGTAAATATTGATGAATGAGGTCTAGTATGAGCCTTAGATGACACTGATGCTTCTGCAGACACACTGGGTCTAATGCATTTGAATACACCCAACATTTAATCAAATGGGTTTATTGTATTACTTACACAGAGTCAGACAAACTCATCTGTAATAATCCCATCTCTTTGCATTCTGTTGAAAAATAGCTGTTATACTGCTGCCAACTCTCTGGGATATTAAAAGGGGATCTATGCTAAGAGCAACTAGCATCGCTAGAGTGAGGTAATAGTCCTTCCAGCAACTTCAAGGTTGGGTGGTTAGTCATTAATTTGCATTACAGGGCCTTACATGTTATGCATTAATTATAAACTCATTTTTTTCCAAGAGAGTGATACCCAGGGTGCACCATGGTCTAGTTGTGTTTGGCTTTGTTATGTATTTGGTTTGATGAGATATGTTTTTTAAGAATTAAATGTATTCTGTTTGATAGCAGAGGATTCCAGCTTATGATAATTACAAACATAAGAAAGAAAATGTCATATCTTTTAAGCTTTTAAATTCTTAACTCCTGAAGTTTCATGTAAACCAGTTTTTCAGGATTCCCAGGTTTACTGTTGTGGATTTGTTCAATATGTAAACTCTCTGGGCTCTAGGCAACAGATAAATATTTAAGTTGAAACCATATACTGACCTGCATCATCTGCCAAATTCTTGCTTGAAAATGGTAGTTCTTCTATCGGACTCATCTTTGTTGTGCTTTGGATTTGATCTCTTTTATGGTCCTTGTTTTGACATAAACTTTCTCACATGTTGGAAATGGTAGTTCAACTTCAATATCAAAATGACATGTTTTGGTGAATAAAATTGTGTTTGTGTTTTCTGCAACTCCTTTTGATTGTTAGTTACAATTTGTTACATTACCAAACATCAGAACAATGTCAAAGCAATAAACGTCCCTTTGAATTTCTTCAGTTTATTTTTGGTCTGGACTTCTTTGTAGTTGACACACACCTTCCCTGACATCTCAGAATCTAACTGGATGGTAATGTGCCTTAAAGTCATCATTGAGCTGAGCACAATCATCAACCAATGTGGGTTTGGCAAGATTAGCCATAATAAAGTGACACAAAGACCTCTTTTAATAGATCCATTATGTTTATTGGTGATAATGAAAGCTCCAGGCAAAGAGAAAAAAAAAACTTCCAGATGATTCCCAAAACAAATACAGATTCAGTTGACTTCTGGATCTCACAATACTATTTTAAATAGGGGATATAAATTAGAAGGAACCTCTACCCTATTTAGTGAATTGCCTAATCTTGGGGCTGAACCTGGTCTGACTGAAAATGTGTCAAAAGTACAACAACCAAACCACCAACTGCAGCCCACCAATATGTCAATATAAGCTGATTGGATCATTCCTCTCATTTTGAACCCACTCTGTGTCACCCTGCCCATCTCTCCCAGCTGCTGCTCCAAGCCCAGGTGCTGCTGCACTGACTAACTCATGGATCACAATCAGCCCTCCTCGTTCAACCCGGCAACATCCCTGTCTGTCTCTTCTGTTACCCCAGGGTTCAGTCTGATCCCATTCCAGCCATTACACTGACTACAGCAGCCCCTGGCCTCTCATTGGAATTGGATGGTCTGATGACTAGTGTGAATGGTCGAAAAACTGTCCCTACTATGTGTACAAGACAATGCAACCTACATCCCTGGATATCATTCAGTGGTGTCAGCATGTGGTCGGTTTTGCAAATGTGTCAATACATTAGGAAAAGATGCTAACAAGATATAAAAGAAGTTAATTTGGGAGTCTCTTTATCATACTGCTCTTATGCCCTTCAAATAGGGAGGATGAGCTTTTGTGCAGTAGGCCTTGACACCAATGGGTTAACTAATGATGGCATTAGTGTGTGTGTGTGTGGGTGTGAATGAGCGTCTCTATGTGCGCATGTGCCTTTGCACGTTAGTGTCTGTGTGCTATCATTTGTGTGTGCCTTTCACAGGTGATCAGTCAAGGCTATCCACTCAGCCCTTCTCTTGCAGCCCCCTCATTACAGCCCACTATCTCCTCTAAACACCTGCAGCCCCACAGCCCACCTTCAGCTCCTGGGCCCACACGCTGCCTCTTTTTGTCCCAGTGTAGAAAGAGCCTGCCCATCACATCAATCTACTGCACTGTTTATATTTATGTACAGGAGAGAGGCTAAAAAAAGGCCCCTCTTACTGTGGGCTTTATTGACTAAGCATTAAGCGGACATTATCAGGCGATAGCCTAGTTATTTATGAGGCGGTGATAAAGGCTGCAGGACTGAGTTATGTGAGAACCAGGAGCAGGATGAAAGCTGCTCATACAGCAGCACTGATACCCGACACTTGCCTCTCTCTGTCTGGGTAGAGGCATGGCAAATGCACCAAACGGAGCTGAAACACTCAAGGATTTATGGGCGGTAAATTTATGCTCTTCATAGGTCAAACGAGGGGCTGTTTATCTGGGTTTCATTGTCACTGTCCTCGTGGCATGTGCCCCAGGTACTGAAATTTTCATATTTGCCTTAGGCATGTAGCCAAAGAAGGGGGGGTCTGTAGGTGCGGTATTCCATTGACCTTCTGAACTTAGTTTTAAATTTTTAGAGCAACACAGCGCTTGCACTTTTGAGATGTTGACATAAATTATGCGTAGCAGAATGCACCTCTCGTTAACTGAGCATGTTGAATACTACTTGAATATGTATTCCAGTGGTATGCAGTAACATTGCACAAGAGGTCTGTGGCTGTCTTTGACCTTAAGTGGGAGGGTTGGATGTCTCAGTGTGTCTTCTATCTCGCCTAACTGCACACACAGCTGAGGTACACACCTTCTCGCTCACATTTTTGTTATGTGGATCTTGAACACACATTGTCAACCAAATTTTCAACATACATACTGTTCATCCTCACCTCTGTATACTGTACATACATCTACATATTACCCAGCCAAAGCCATCTTTCTCCTCAATAAACCAGGTCAACAAACAAAAAGCAATTATGTTGGGCAGCTGCCGCCTGGGAGTGGGTAATTACAGTGCGGTGTGGACAGCTTCATTCTAAACAGGTACTAAAAGCATCATTAATCATCCTCCCTCTGACGCCTCGCCCTGGTCATGTGACACAGGCTGCTGATGAGTTGGTGAGGGGGATCTGCCTTAGGGGGGAAAGGAACAAACCTGATTGGCTCCTTCCAGAAGTCCTTTTAGAGGTCAGCCAGTCAGCAGAGATGACCTGCCAGTGACCTTGTATCACTTGACCCCTGAGGACCCATGGGTCACTCTCTCATATCAGTTGGAGAGCAGGCAGTGGAGAGGCAGGGAAAGGAGAGGAGAGGAGGGAAGACGAATGACATGGAAACAAGGAAGTAGAGGAGAAGAATGGCACAAGGGAAGGCACACAGAAGGTTTGTGTGGAGAAGCACTGGGAGGGGTGAAGATGAAAACAGTGGGCACGAGGTTTGATTGAGCACCTGGTCTTCCCCTTTTGCATAAAATGGCTGATGAAAAAATACGTTTTTATAGAAAACAAGGCCAGTCCTGATGGCACTTCATCCCTAGCCCCTTTCACTTCCTTCTCACTCTCTCGCTTCCTTTTCCTCTTCTCCCTGTCCATTGTCAAGCTGTCCTCAGGTTGGCTGAAAGGTTGATTACATCATCTGAGTCTAATTAGCGAGGAGCAAAAACATCTGTATGTTTGTTTTTCTGTGTTGATTGGTCATTAGTGTAAACAAGAAAATGGCCAGAGAATGCAAAATGTGAACACAGCCTTCCAGATCAATTTAATAATATACATTTCTACTGAATTATTTGCCTGTGGCTCCCCTGCACATTGTGTGTTTTTTGGGCTGTGAAGCCGGCAAAAGAATCAATCCCTTCCCTGATGAAAAATAGCCAAAATGGCACCTGACAGAAAATTGATTGAGAAAAGTTCATGAACGGTTCCCTCACTGAGCACAGACTGACACGGATGGCTGATTGACAGATGAAACACAAAGACACATCTGAAAGACAGAGCGCCAACGTCCTCAAACCGGTACCCATCCCCTTCTCCTCTGTCCTCCTCCATCTCACCCATGCAGCTCCACCCCTTCAACTCAGCTCCCATTCTCCTCTTTCTCCATATGTCTATGAATCTGTCACTATGGCAACCTTGCCCCAGGGGCAGAGGAGGAGGTGGTTGCCTTCATTCAGACAAATAAGCATTGCAGGGCTCATTTATGATGGTTTGTTTTGGGATTATAATACACTGATGAGAGGTCAAAATGTGTGTACTTACACACATGTTGGGACAAAAAAGTGTATTTGTATGTTTGAGCCTATTCATAAGAGCATGTGGTAAAGCTGCACTGTAAACATTTTGGAAATAAAAAACAATTTAAAAAAACATTCATTTATTTAAGTATTTTATACATTTAAGTTTAATGACATGTAAACATAACAAAAATTGTGTCAGCTAGAAGATATTTTCAGTTTAAGTTCAGTTTTTTTAAAAACTGGTGCAATTTTCCTCATAACACAAGCTGAAGAGAGCACATGCACCATGCCACCACAAGACTAGTGCCATTACATCAGTGGATTATATCAAAAGCATCATTAGAATTGCTGGTGTTAGCTGCTGTCTCACATGCAGTATCAGCAAACTCTGTAAAGGCTTATTCCATTGTTTCCCCCCTTTCTTCCCTTCCCTTTGTGCTTGTCTGCAACTTTTGAAAGGGCAATCCAAACTAGTGAGTAAACAAAGCGTCATGGGAGAGGTCAGAGACTCAATCAGATATGTAGCAGGGCAACCTTGGTTGAGTTTACTGATGCTGCATGATGCCACAGGGAGATACTGTAAGCATTGTATGTAATGCTACCCACACTGCTCTGACATACAGCACCAGATGTCTCAGGAAACGGAGATTTTTTTTAATGCAACAAGCCCTGACACAGTTTCACCTCTGTGTGCACCCCTTCTCACTCTTTTCTCCCTCGCCTCCCATCCTCATGATACCTAATATTGACTCGAAGGCCTCCCTTGCCCCCCCCCCCCCCTTTTCAAGAGCAAATTTCCCTTTGCAGCCAGAAGTGCTGAGTGCTGCTGTTTGCTTTGTACACAGAAATTCGCTGAGGCTGTAAGCTGTCCCCAAACATCTGCTCCCTGGAGTGGAGCAAAAGAGGAGAGGCAAGGACTGGATTGGTGTGCATGTTGTTCACTGTAGCTCTGTCAGAATGTGTTATTTATCTATTTGTATGTATGTGTGTGTGTGTGTGTGTGTACATGCACATGCGTGCATTTGTGTGCATGTGAGTGAACAATTATTCAAATAGGTGCTTTGTATCTATGCGCTTTATTAGTAGCATCTCGGAAACAAAACACATATTTGTGTAATTGTACACAGGGCATCCAAATATGTATAAGCACACACACTCACACACAAAAACAGGTGCACTTCATTTCAACTTTCTTGATGCACAAATTGTTTGGTAGTCAAATATGTGAAGTAGCCTGATCAAAAAGACTAATAGTGCATGAAAGTCTTTGCAAATAAAGAAAAACAGTAAAATCAGACGAGCAGAAAAACTAAAAAGGGAGGAGAGCATTCAAATGATCTGTAATTACAACAACAGCAACTGAACTATCCATAAGTGCTTCACATAGAGTTAGAAAGAGCTTAACTTGATCAATTGATTGTATTCCCCAGAGCACCGGTGAGGATATTACATGCATATTATGCATAAAGTTAATTTTGGGTCAACTTAGTATTAATTACAATGAGCTCAGAAGGAACCCACTGATATGTGTTAATTTAAAACGTAGTGTGAGATATGCTGTAAGCCGTACAGTATATGTTCTCTCATTGCTCAAGACACGCAGTGCTCCTCAGTAGAACTGTAACAGCTGCTTACATCAGCTACCCTGTTTTCCCAAATTAGTTGACTTTACTAGAATTTTGCGTAGAAACCCGTTGCCTAAAACCTTCTAAGTTTTTACACAAGGTGACAGTTTTTCAACATGCTTATTTTAGACAACAGTCTCAAAAAAATATTTTTGTTTATTAATGACTTTTAGTAGGCTAATGACCAATGTATATTTGATATGTCTACTGTATCAACTTACAGCTCTGTGTTAATACAACTTGACCTGATAAGACAAAATATAACAATAGGCTACTTCATCATAACTACAGATGCAATTTATTTAGATACAAGTTTTTTCCTTTATGACAGAAGGCAACTGCCACATGTGACCTGTTCCTTTCCTCTATGTGTGATTTTGACTCTGCTGTATTTCTGTTTAAATTGTAACTGGTGTGGCGTCTTGACCAGGTCTCCCTCGGAAAAGAGATTTCAATCTCACGGGACTTCCTGGTTAAATAAAAATTATATAAAAATAAAAAATGTTTTAAGAACAATGTTTGCAATGTAATATTCCAAGTAGACAAAAAGTTAAACTTTTCACATTCAATTGCACTATCAAATATACCGCAAAGACCGTTTAATATACAAATATGAAGTATTAATTACTAATCTATGTGTGAGCCACGTGACCTTATCCCCTTGCTCAGACCCTATCAGTCGCCACCTAGGTCTCGGTCATGGTGCAGTAATAAATGGAGATGAACATGAACACTAAATCAGCCGTACAAAACTAAAACCAAGATAACATAAATGCACACTCAAAATATTAACAGAACATTATTAAAACACACTTTAACCAGGACAGAAACCGTTCAGAACATATATATTTTCCCATGAGCCTTTGCTTTCCTTCAGCTCAGAACAGTTCAAATGACTCGATCCCTCCCATACAGAAACTTAACATCCTTAGTTTGCTCTGCTTTATATAATCTGTGCACTGCATACTTAAACTGATTATTACAAACAACTAATGTGATTCAGTAATGACTTTCGTTTTTAACAAAGCATGACAGAATAAGGAGTAACTACTAAAAGTTGAATTACAACTAAATCTGGGTTTACAGTGTCATTTACAATAGAAGACAATGCAGAAGATGGTCAATAGCCTCATTCATGATGAGCTATGTATAAGTTTGATATCTCAATTACAGTGTTTTATTAAAAAATAATTACTACACTTTTACAAATAATGTAGGTATTTTTACATTAGTAATGCTCAATTAATCTATTATACTTCATTATGAATATGTTTGTTATTGATTTTGGATAAATGAGTTACATAAAGTAGATTTTGGAATGAATTTCAATAAAGAAATTATTGCTGCATAGGAAGGGAAAAGACAAATAAAGAGGAAGGGAAGTCCAACTTGTTTAATGCCATCACTGTTACAACCTGTGGCAGTAATACATTTTCAGCTGAGTTATTTTGGTTTTATTTTCTTTCCATTTACCATGTGTTTGCTCATGTATAAACGAAGCACAGCTGTCAGTCTCGTGAACCAATCGTATATCTCCAGGAAGGAATTACAGAAGAGCACAAATTCATCAGAGTAGAGTCACACTCAAATGCTTTCGAACTAAATGTCAGGTCTGAACAAACAATGTGGTTCGCCTTTCATCAATTGAGAGGCAAATGCTGAAGCTGCCACGGAATGAAATTAAAGTGATAGTTCACCCAAAACAAATCAACTCTTCTTTTCACCTTCACCTCATCCCTATAACTCACATTGAGTTTTTTTCCTCCACACATTTTCTCTACTATTTTAAATCACTGCACAATTCTTAGTGGGTCTATTATACAGTAGAAACTGTGATGAAGTAAGTTTGGATTTAAAACAAAGTCTGAGTTTCTACCTGCTGCAAGCATCCTCTGTGAACATTACAACCTGTAACTTGAAGCCTTGTGGAAAGGGAACACATTTGCACAAGATGATAAAAGAGTTTCTAATAAGGCAAACCTAACACACTTCTCAGTAGCAGTGGACATGGGGTACCAATTTTTCATTTACAAGTTTTATCATCAAATTGTTTCAACATTATTGACCTCATCATCCTCCTCATAACCTTCACAAGTGCACACTTATTTGCATTAAAAAAACATTTGAAGGTTTTGTTAAACATTCCACTTTATGCTATTTTGTTTAGAGAAGGCGACCTTAATGGTGTGTATTTTGTTTAAATGCAAATTTCAAATAAATTGGGCTCAACACATTTTTAGTCTAACTTCCATGTAAAATCATTTGCAGCAATTACAAATAAACCTGTCAAATGTCTGCACTGTCAAAAGCTCCTCTGCAGACCTTGAAGTTTGAACTTTTATTCCTTTCTAGCTTTCAGTTAATATTAATAAGATGAACCTAATAAAACAAGTTATTGTTTGGAGGGGTGTAAATTCTTCAAAAATTATTCAAGCAGATATTTATGAAATATAAGCAGCCTGCATGTTATAAATAATTGTTCTAAATTTTGTTTATACTGGCTCAGACATGGAATCGTATTAAGAGTTCAGCATGCTCAAGAAACTTTAATTTTTCAACTTTGCTATTAAAAATAGGTATGTAGTTTATATCCAAAAACACATTGGGTGAAAAGACTCTTTCATCCAGTATATAAAGTGGAGCCAGGAGCATATTTTTTGGCTTATTAAAATAAGAGATAGGGCAAAAATTAGGTTAGCTCTAGGTGTGTGTGTGTGTGTGTGGGGGAAGCTTTATGTGGCCTAGTATGGAATTATAATATGAACAATTATTATATGGCCTAGTCGCCCCTCTATTTAGCTGGATGAAATATTATTGGGTGGACATAGAGACCCGAACAAAGCGTTCTGAGATGCTGGGGGAAAAGATAAAACGAAAGAAAGAAAAAAGAAAGAAAGAAAGAAAGCTCTGCTCAGCTGACTTTCTTTCTTTCTTTCTTTCTGAGAGAGAGAGAGAGAGAGAGAGATCAGACTTCGAGGTCACCCAAATGAATGGTGCATCTTTCTCGGAGCTGCTGACCGGGTCATCGCTGCCCCGAGGTTAGAGGTGAACTCCGGTGTAACTGCATATATTTACTTCATGTCCATTCCTGCGGGTGCAACTGTCTAATACTAATTGTATTAGTGGGGTATTTCATTTAAAAGCCAAATTCCAATGAGGACACCTGTTAAAGGTGTAAAACGCACATGCTACTTTAGTTTAATTCCTTTGTTGTCGTTAACATCCGCTTAACCTTCAGTGCAATAACCGCTAATTAAAACTAAACAAAAACAAGCCCTTACATAAAATGAATGTGGCCATTGGTCTCATATCTTGATATTAGAATAGACATTAACATGACAGAAACGCATTGTCATGAAGGGCCGAGTTTACAATCATTTACTTGATATGAGATGAGATGTGAATCTAGAAGGAATATTTAGCAGCTCGAGCTGCTGGGGCCAAACAATTTATTGGTTGATCTGCAAAACAGCCAAGACAGCGTTTTATTGTCTGCTCTCCCGCATGAGTGTTCAAGCTAAATTGGCATTTTCTAATGCGTATATAGAGGTAATAAAAGACGCAACAACTCCCGATCGTGATGTTTCCACATTCCATTAACATGCAGTTACAGACGCACGCAAATGCTCCTAGATTTGTGCCTCAAATAGATGGATCACCACGGATCAATACTCGTAATGCGAGCAGTCAATAAATCTATCAGTCAATTATGGCATTTTAATCCGTGGATGAACACCTTAAAACCTGACCAAATACACAACATTACAGCATTAAAACTCTGCTACATTTAGCCTGGTAAGCTAATTTCTCCTAACATGTTAAAGATGTGATTTGGCAGGTACATCTTCCCTCAAATGTGTCAGAGACAAACAGCTTTTTAAGAAATATAAAAAGAAATCTGCTGCATCTTGAATTGGTTGAGAAAGCAATATTGTAATCTGTTGGAATAATTAGTCAAATTTAGGCTACTAATAATGTATTTTCTTTCTGTCACTAGAATGAACAATTTCAAATGCAGACTTTTAATAAATAACAAATAACTATTTTAAACAAAACTAGGAGGCAAGTGTCCTGTTGAATACATATGTAAGTAAAGTCAGTTCCTGGATAAATTGTACAAAATAAAAAACAAATAGTCTGCCACAGTTTCTATGGACAATTAATTGAATTTTGTTTCCTTGTTTACATTGTGTAGATAAGGAGCGCGATGCAGTGACTTGGATTTTAATATTCAAATCAGAGCGCCAGTCTGAAGCCGGGAGAGGATGACAAATTGTTTTGACCCGTTCTTGCATGAAGAAACTTGGCATTGCGCTTCTTGCGCATCGTGGTAAGCAAATAAAGGTGATGCCTAATTGAAAGTGATGCAAACGGGCATCAAAACATCTGCAGGCAGGCGCCCTTGCATGTGTAACGCGTGATGCAGCTCCTGCGGTTCAGGAGTTCAGGGGCAGGTGTTTTGGCGAGGTCGGTCAAGGAGAGGGGCAGGTGTCCAAAGTCTCGGCGTGTGAGAGCAGTGCCGCGGGCATCGGGTCGCAGAGCAGCCCGTCTCTTTGTAATTTCTTCTGCTTCATGCGTCTGTTCTGAAACCAAACTTTCACCTGCGTCTCGCTGAGCTGCAGGGCGCTGGCCACCTCCACCCGCCTTGCCCGCGTCAGGTACTTGTTGAAGTGGAACTCCTTCTCCAGCTCGGTCAGCTGCTTAGTGCTGAAGCTGGTCCTTGGGGCCCCGTTCACCGTGGGATGGGCATCCGTGAAGATGCTGCTGCTCCCAGCCTCTACAGCACCGGGGCCCGAGTCAACAATACTGAACCCACAGGTCATGTGCATCCTGGCTGGGAACAGAGGACATGAAAACAGTCGTCAGCAAGATCAATTAGGTTAGCCAAAAAAAATGTACAAAACATTATCCGTGCCCTTATCCAGAAAATAAGATGAGAAATGATTCCACAGTTGAAACATAAACAATTATTGTATAATAAGCTGTAGTGAATGTCATTCATATGTATTCAAAACTTTTGTATGAATCCTCAGAAATAAAATTAAATATTTATTATAGCTCTGTCTGATACTGGTCTGGTAAGTTCTGTGATAATAAGAAATATAAATGATAAAAAAACACAGGTTTGTTTGATACTAAAGAAATGAGTTAAACAAATATTCAAGCATTCAGTAAAATTATTTCCAAGAAACTGATTTGTGGAAATTGGCCTGGAGCCAGTTTGTTGATTTAAAGTCTTCACCAAGTGCCATTTTTCTGTCTGTAAAACACAGACGTATTTCCTCGAGGCATCAACTTCATCAGTAGCCCATAGGCACATTGTAAAATCTTTTGCTGCTGTCAAACAGGTCGATAGAGAATTGTGTGTTATCTACATGGACATAATAACAGAAACACCAATGCAATCTCATGCAACAACATCACAAACTACAGCCTAAAAAATGAACTGAGATTTGAATCGACATCTCTGACTCTGAAACATTTGAACGCTTCACATTTATATTGTAAAGTTGATGCTTTTAAAGTGTGTCCAAGACAAGTTTACCGAATAGTAGAGCCAAATGGGCCGCTGTGTATTGCAGACAAAGCGAAATGTTTGGCAATTCAAAACAACTTTGTATCATTTACAGTCCATTAACTGTATTCATCGGAATCATTAATAATTTGCCTTTAGGCCGTTCTGTGTCAATGACAGTTTAACAGTTTACAAATCCTTTCGAACACTGCATTAATGACAAATGTCTCCATTTTTTTCTCTGAGGTTTCTGGGTCACACATTAAAGTATCATCTGTGCTACTTATGTGCAATGAATGACAGGAACTGGAGCTATATCTTGATTTTTCTTTGCTGACATTGTGGGTAAGTCGTCAGTGTCTTTGCCTCTGAGAAAATGTGCTGCTGCTGTATAATGGAGACAGTGTGCCAGGTGTAGAGCAATGTCTCCCACCACAATTCATAAGTAGGAAGGTTAACAGGCCTCTAGCCACTTGGAAAAGCATAGCAGATGGAAAGGTCAGTTATAGGATAAATGTCGACATCTGTGTTTTAAGGAAATTAATGTCAAGGTAACCGAGCCTGAGAATTAGAGGGCATTGAATATGATGAACCAATACAGAGGAATTGTACGTAATTAAGAACTTCAGCTTTCAGGAGTGCAAATCACATGCACATTCTGATTAATAGCTCCAAAGATAATAGAATTGATGCCGGCCAGAAGGCATAAAAGAATCAAACTAAATATTTGAGAAGTGACTTGCATGCTTAAAAATAGTCAGGCAGCAAAAGGAATGGAAGGGCCTTCCAAGCCAAGGAGAGAGAAGAAGAAAAGGGATAGATCGATACACATTGCCTCAGTCATCTGGGCATCCAGCCCACAGTAATTCAGGTGCTGTCAAAGCATAATTGAAGAATGACGCACTGGGAGTATATACACTGAGCCAAGAGATCAGGTTACTGCAGGTCTGTGGAGGCCTTTCAACATGGAAGAATATGCAAGGCTTTGTTTTGTGCCAAAACCAATACAACCTCCAGAGAAAAGCATACTTTCACTAATGACTCATTTTCAAGTTACACAGTAGCGCTAATGAGATACTCCTACAGATGGTCCCCTTCAGAGAGATTCAGAAAGAGGTTACAAAGATACTACTGCAAAGAGATGTGTGGTGTGGGTGGGGGTGAGCAAATGGCTTTTTCTCAAATGGACAGATTTGGATCAGATGAGTGGTTAATGCGTTTTATGAATAAAGTGATTCCTCAGCCAGTGAAATGTGTTGTTGTCACCTTTTTCCTCCCTCACAGTGTAAACATGTTTGTCTGCTCATCTAGATTCTGAAATAGGTGCAAGGTAATCAAAAGCTAAAAATTGTAGTTTTGTGTTTATTGGATATTTACAAGATTGCAATATTTATGACAAGTCAAAGGTGTTCTTGTCACTTTTGGCTTCTATACAGCAGCACCAGAGAAACATGTGTATTAAGGTGTGTGAATGCGGTGTCACTGTCCAAATATCAGTTTGTACTTTCTGAAATGTTCCAAGTCAAATGTGTTATATTGTAATCTTTTTACTCTCCCTGCCTGAAATTAAGGCAATGTTAATCTTGAATGAGCATGCAAGAAGGTCATCAAAAGCTAAATATTGTACTTTTGTGCAAGTCAAATGGTCAAGTTAAGTGTAAGTCAGTCATATTTTGTGCACAATGACCCCCATTGTGCAGCATCATCAGAAATAATGTGCAATGTGAATTTTGCAGCAGTTTTGTTTGTTGCAGTCCTTGCATATAGGAGCTCAGGCCTTTGCTGGTGGTTATGATGACCATCCTGCATCTTTGGTCACTGAGCATTTGGGTCAGTAGGATGCTTACAGCACACAGAAATTGTGCTGTGGAGAAGTAGAAAAAAGACTGGACCACCATGCTAGTCAATCTTCGTCTGTGTGAAATTTATAAAATCCAAGTCAAGTCCAGCGGCCAGTCAGTCAACTGACAATATTGATCAAATGAAGGATCTATATAAGATACTATCAATCACATAAACTGAGGATTGATAGGCATTTTTCACATTAGTAGGCTACTGGTATTTTTTTAAGCCTGGGATATGTATTATTCTGTGGGCTCTCTGCCCAAGACTCATCAGTCAGGGAAATGATGATCTGTGACAGCAATTATGTTAAAAAGGTGGACACATGTAAAGGTGCTGCAAACTGAAATCAATACACAAGGACTTTCATTACAAACAGACAACTAATCAATACTCAGGGAGCACTCCAGCTTACAACAGTAAGTTTTACTCAACTTCCTGTGAGTCTCGAGAGGCAGTGGTCTGTTGCATTATTCAAATGCTACTGGTTAGTAAGGGCAAAGGTAAATAATTGATAATTTTCCAGGTTGAATATACAGTGAGCCTAAGCAGGCCTTGGGCTGTACTGCACCCTCCTTGTGTGTGCAGTCTAAAACCTGCTTGCAACAGTAGGTGGAGCGACAATGCTAAATAACATTACATTAACATGGAGCCGTTAAGGAAATAGTAACCGAGTCCTCATGTCCATATTCAAAGGTGGCGTTGAGTAAACAGCTAGTGCTGCATTTTAAACGGTTTAATCTGCTATGAAATTGGGAAATTATTTATTTTTAGATTCAACTTTATTATTGGTGACGGAGAAAATTGTGCACGGTGACGCACAAAACACGTCAGCTATTTCTCTTTTTTTCCAAATAAAACTTAGACCAAACTTTCCCAACTATGAGTAAAAGTTATCCAAAGCTTAAAGTTAAACGTAAACTCAATTATCCTGAATACATTTAAGTTTACATGATCCCTTATTGCGTGCCCAGTCTCCCTTAACAATAACTTACCCGGCCGGTGCTGATTCCTCTTCACTCTCATCCACTCAAAAGTTTTTCTGCTTACATCCATATAGGCTACGTTACAGTCCGAGTCAGCGGAACTCCCCGTGGCGGCGTGAATCTCGGGGCAATTTCGAGAGTAGATATGAATTTGCTCTGTAAGGGTCTCAACGCCTGATCGTAGCGATTCGTTGTTATTTGACACGCAGAATCCGCGTCCCGGAGAGCTCTGCCCCTGCGCCCTGCACCGCCATGGGACACGGGACAAGAGGGGGCAGGCCGGTGTCGAGAAGCCCTCGAGAGTCTCACACGAGGGAGGAGGGCTATCCAAAGTGGTACACAGAGCCAAACTGTTGGAGAGAGTTAGGTACCGGGAATGTGGAGAATTAAATCCTGGGGCGACTTTCACATCCAGTTTCCCTTCCTCATCACGACTGCCGAGTTCAGGATAAGTCCTGCCGTCCAGGTCTCGGTTTATGACCTCTTTTGCTCGACAGAAGCCCATGAACAGAGGGCTACTCTCCCCTTCGGCCGTTAACTCTTGATAGGAAGTCATTATCACCTCTCCCCTGCATAATCATTGGACAGGGTTACACTTCATGCCCGGCCTCTCATGCATCCAAGTAACGCATGGTCAGGCTGCTGGACGACCGTGGGGACATTCCTCAGAGGCGAAACAGCAGTCCCTGATTGATGGAGATGACGTGCCCTCCTGGTCTCGGCCAATAGCTGGACATCTCTGTCATCAGAGAGGACAACACTCAATAAACCGAGTTGAGAAACTCACTATAGGTCAACATTTTAATGGTGTCCGAGCCCAAGGAGTTGCACCATGCAGCCACAGCAAAACTACAAAACATATTTAAAGGCAGCGAGGAAGGTCATCATGATCAGCAGCAGCAGACACGGGGCCTTCATGGGCCTCTCACCTACTGTATGTAAACAGGTAAGTTATGATGTCAGACGTGTTTGTATCACACACAAAGAAAGAGAGAAATAAGTTTTGGGTCAAATTCTGGTATTTTGATTATTTTTCATGACAACAATGAACACTTCTTTTTTTCCAAAGGTAAATTAGCATAATATAAGCCTACATTGATGCAGCTAATGGATTATGCAAATTTGTCAAAGCTTCTTGAAAGCCACAGGCTCTCTTTAGCAAAGGGCTTAGGTCATGTGAAAGGCACACTTAATGGGTTCAGAGGTCGTGACAGCTGGTATTTAGAAGTTCAGTGGCAGCAGATTTGTAATTAGCCTCGAACAAATACAAAAATGGCTCCGAGCGGAGATCAAGAAGTTGTAATTGTCAGAGAGACATGTTCATCTCCAGGTTAAACTAGCTCCTCGGTTAGATGAGCTGCATGGTCAATCCGCCAAAAAATAGAGCGTGTTCGTTTATACAAAGCCCAAAAATCTGTTCTTAGAACTGTGCTTTCCCCCCCCCTTCTCAACACATCTGTGTTTACTCAGTCATGAATCACCGTGTGATACTTTCCATGCAAGTGCAAACAACGCTACATGCTGCTATTCAAACTTGTGACATAAACAAACAAAAACACTCCCATAGTACATGCACAGAAGAAGAAGAATACACAAAACCAAGGACTGCACCTACACTACTCTAAAAACATGCAAATAATGCAACCGGCCTATGTTTCACTATACCAGCTGAAGGAACACAGCAGCCCAGCGTTTTCACCTTAAGCACAGAAGTGAAATGTCAATGAGCTCCACAGTGCAGCAGAGGTTTTTTCTCTCCTAAAGTCTAGTGACCCACTTTCAAATACACACATCTGCGTGTCGTTTAGCCTTTACGCATACACTCAAACTAACCGGAATTATGTGCCAATGTTAACGTATACTCTCAGGTTTGCCTAATTGTTTTGCTTTTAACATATATTGAATAGATATATATAAATAAAACAATTGAATTAAATAATTAGCCAGTATAATTATCAGTCATGTTTCATGTGATTGGCTTAGTCGCTTTATAAAGTATCACTGAAGCTGGAGTCATGATGTAAAAATTATATTATTTAGAATTGGAATTATTTATGGTTCCTGCCCTCTATGCTTAGATCAGCCAAAACATCTAATCTAATAACCTACTAAAAGCCATGCCATAATAATAATAATAATAATAATAATAATAATAATAATAATATTATTATTATTATTATTATTATTATTATTATGTTAATAATGATATTTAACCCAAACTTAAAACAACTATCTGCTGCTGTTCTTGTCGTTTTATTGGAACACTATCTCCTTTGTCTTTTAAGTCTGCAGTAATTACAAAATAATTCAGCGTAATGAACAACTTCTAACTGCATTCTTACAACACAGAAATATGGTCCCAGCTGTGGGAGTTAATGGGATTCTACAGGCAGCGATGTGCTGAATGACTGAGTGCAATATATCCCTTCTCTCCATGCATTTGCAGGGTGCACTGATCCATCTTCATGTCAGCTCGGAGGTTACTCAGGGTTCATGCGCTAGCTTGTTTCTCTCCTCCACACTCAATAAATAAATCTCTGCAGCTTTCTGTTTACCGCCTGAATATAAATTTGTTTGCAGTCGATCGAAGACCTGTGCAGAGGTATTAGAAATTGTATTTCTGTAATGGCTTTCAGCAGAGGGAGGGAGGGGGGGGGGCGGGAAGGGGTTGCAGAGAGGGAGAAGACATCCTAACCGAAAATAAGAGAAGGAAGAAGAAGAAGAAGAAGAAGAAGAAGAAAAAGAAGAAGAAGAAACTATTTTTGTATTTTTTTTTAACGCAGCAGCCTCAGTCTACAGCCCTTGGACATATTCAAATTACATTTAAAACCACGTAACCTTTTTATCATGTAGAAAGAGAACACCAATCCATGTTTGTTCCCTATCAGTGCCATATGCTTTATTAGCATATTGGAAGAGTTGTTCCACATCACTGCCCAGCACCTTTTATGCAACAGAAGTTATATTAGCACATTTAGCACAAAAAATAAGACATCTACAGCCAGGCTCCTTCCTCTGGACAGCTTGTATCCCCTAAACCAGACATTTTGAATGAGAAATAAGAAAGAAAATAATCTCCAGTGAAATTGATCCACTTCTGAATTTGATTTGCCTCAAACCAAATTCTGCACCTCATCTACACACAGACCAGACATGTGTATATTCTGCCCCCAACCCTAAAAACATCCTCTTAAAATTCAGTGCAGTCATTTCCCATCATGCTCTCTATTGTCTCTATTGTTTTGACTGGAGGTGAGGCAAACATGACAGCACTTGGGTGGCTGTGTCAGGAGGCAAGAGGAGGGAGAGAGTATTGACTGATGCTAATTTGTTTTGCGTCCATGCTCTGATGTGTGTCAATAGGCAGTCGAGGCCCTGGGATCAGCGTGGCCGTGCTCGGATTACCTCCGTGGTTTGAATTGAACCCTCATCCTGCTGCTGCTGACATGATGCTACATGGTCACCGCTGACACCAGACCCATGTCTAGCACTCTAACACTGTCAAGCCTCATTATATGTTAGCTCTTGACCCTCACAAGACGGGAATTAACCAGCGCTGACAGACGACTGTTATCAACAGCCAGAGAGGTCACTGCCATTAATGCAGTTCCAGGAGGGGAAGATGACAGCCGTCTTTGCTATGTTTATGGAGCTTCAGCTCATCAATGTGGCATCATGATAGAGCTGTAATAAGACAAAGAGAAATAAAGAGAGAGAAAGGGTCAGAGCAGGGCTGAGGCACAAACAGACAGATATCCAACTGTGGCACATTGACTGGTTGAAAGATGGCTATCTGTGTGATTGATAGAGCATGTCTGTGTTTTTCAAATATTGACATTTTTGAAAAATAGTGATGTCAGAAGTGAGGTTTAGCTTATTGTATACCCAGGTTGCATGCAATCCAGGGATTACCAATTGAAAACAATAAAATCCATTGACTCACGGTGTAAAATTCTGATAATTGTCCTTGCTTCGTAGTTGGTATAAAATATGTCACAGTACATGAACTGTAGTCATAAATCCTATGCAACTACAGTACAAATGGCCAGGGACATTACAGATAATTGCATTCTGCACAGGCTCAACAGTGTGACAATGAAGCAATACCTTGCTAATACGAGGACTTTTCAACAATAGCCTGTAGTATGTACTGCAGCGCCTCACAGCTTCAGTGAGCCAAGAGGCTTCGAGTCGGCAGAATCCCAAACACCATGACAACAAGCCATCAGTCATCTTCCCCCCAAGCTGCTGCGCACACTTGTGTGTTTCCAGGGTTCTTACTGTGGGAAATGAGCAGGGTTAAACATGAAACAGGAGGAAATGTTCATCATTGCAGCACACTCTGTAATATTATGCTTCAAACGGCATTGTTTTCGCTGCAGGGAAAGAGAAGGCATGTTTTTTTTTTTAAATGCGTTGCTTAAACATCCCCTGCTTGTTCACAATGTAGATCAGTAGTCTACTGTGCATGCTAATCATGGTTAATAGCAAAATGCTGATAGAAAAATGACACTGTATTAATAAAGCACTAATCTTGTGTTCAGGCTCAGGAAGGATTTTTCCTGCAGTCGTAAAAGGAATGTCAACCGTGGAAAAGTTTGAAAGTTAAAAGTGTAGACAAATAAGGTATTGGATATTTACAATATCCAAATATTAGTTTAATGTCTTTTATTCCCCATTAAGTAGCTTCAAGATTGTTAAAATCACATTTCACACTGTCTGACAGCGTCATATAATTTGTCTCAGCTCTCTGTTATTTAAAGATTCAACCACAGGACTCCCATGAATATTATGGCGGCACATTCCATCAACTAGAAATATTCTATGTCTTCATACACATTCCCCCCCAAAAATCAGGCTGACATATTTTGTATATTTTTTTTTAAACGTTGGCATTTCCAGTAGAATTTAGAGTGAAGTATCTGGGTTAGTACAACATTTGGCTGCATGGCATGAGTTTGTAATGACTTGACCACTGTTGAATGTCAGAAAAATGACATGGCTGTAATATTACTGTTTCAGAAATGTTTAGATTCAAAAATGTACGTCCAACAAGGATTATTCACACAGTTTGTGCTGTAAAAGACAGTTTCCAGGACCTTAAACTAAAAACATACGCTGAATATTTACAACACCCAAACATCAGCAGTCTGATATATTTTAATGCTGCAGATGTTATTATAATTTTTTTTTCTTTTCTTTTGCGAAAACAGCCAAAAGAAAGTGTGCTATGACTGGATTCTATTTGATAAAGCTGTTGGGTGTTAAATAATTCTTGTGTGATCAATAATGGTCAACATGTGACATTTAGCAGGGTGACTGTTGAGATTACAAGTTCATTCATTTAACTGGAGCTCTTCAGAGGGAAAAGTGAGCTCCAGCAGGTGACTCTGTCACTGTGCACATTGCCGCCACAGCTGAGACAGTTTCATCACCAACTTACCTTTTATTGTCACCGATCATCCTTAACTGGGAAGCATTTAAAATGTCATTGATCTTGATAATGCTTTGCTGTAATATGACAGTAACAGTTGTATGAGATTCAGGAAGTCAAATTTCTAAGATTGATGAGTCGTAGCAGTTGAGTTATAATCCATCCACCTGAGTAATGCTCAGGCTCCGTTCCACATGAAGGAACAGACAAATAAATAAAACCCATAAAGGTGACACCGGAAATTGATACTTAACAATCATCTTGAGCAACAAGCACCTGGAGAGACTGGTGGGCAGCAGTTACTATTGTGGAGGGAAAAAACTGAGAAGGTTAATAGGTCATAAAAAGAATAAAATGTCCTAAAGGCCAAGCATAAAAGTTCAGGGTTTTGCTCAACAGTGGACCGAAGTATTATATGTAACAGTCACACTATGAAAAGGTTTTCAATTATTTTCATCATACAAATCATTAAATGATGAAAAATAATGATTTTAAAGAAAAACTTAACTCAACTTGACCTTTTATTCTGAATGTGTTGAGTTTGTACACATACAGTACATTGTTCCATGAGATGCCATTTTATGGTTTCAGGTTTGATGTCATGATGGGAACTTGTTGTATATTATTATAATCACTATATCTTGAGGATGATATCACTCTGTTTTTGCTCTGGTGAAGGTTTGTTTGCCAAAGCACTGTAAATAAATAGATAAAAAACAAAGGCCACAGTATTGAAAGGGGTTGTTTATTCCAGTTCATAAAATGTGTGTCAGTCATTGGCATTAATTAGAGGTGTAAATAAGTGCATTTATAGATTGCGGTGTAAGATGACAAAACAGTTGATAAAGACTAAAGCCAAACAAACCCCAATATCTGGGAGAGAAATGGGTCCTCAATGGTGCTCAGATGATGATGGGAACTCTTATTTAGCTCACCAGCCAATCAGAGAATAGACAGGCCTAACATACACACCAACAAGAGCAGATGCTGTCACATAGACATTTATTATTATAATTTATTTAGACAGCTGAGTAGACTCCTTTCTAATAAGGCTGCAGGTCCTGATGGTGTCCGTACTGGGGTGCTCAAAGCCTGTGCCCCCCAGCTATGTGGAGTCCTTCACTATGTCTTCAACTTGAGCCTGAGTCTCCAAAGGGTCCCAATGCTGTGGAAGACTCGTTCCTGTGCCTAAGACACCACATCCCAGTGACTCCAAGGACTACAGACCTGTGGCACTGACCTCCTACATTATGAAGACCCTGGAGAGATGTCCAGTGTGGACATTGTGGAGGACTACAGATACCTGGGAGTATTTCACGCTCTACAGAAAGGGCCCCGAAGGGGACCGTCTCCCTTCCTCTTTACCATTTTCTACCACACAGGGCCATCTTCAGGGTGACTGTGGTTCTTCAACATCTGACGAGGCAGGTACAGAACGTGGGGGGACTTTGAAGATGTGAGCAGCACCATCTACAGTTAAGTCTCTGATCTGGCCAGTGCTATCCTGTTTGCAGTTGCATGCTACAGGGCAACAGGCTGAAGGGTATTTTCTGGGAGGGTGAGGTTCTTCAAACAAATGCTGAAGATGTGATCCTGGCCAAGGCCAGTTTGACGTTGCATGCTGGGGGGTGAGGGGAGCTGGACTCTCTGTTGGTGACTCTCTGTTGGTGGTATCAGAGAGGAGGATGCTGTCCAAACTACATGTCATCTTGGACCATGTCTCCCACCCACTCCATGGCTTGCTGCTCAAACACAGGAGCCCTTTCAGTACAAGATTTATTTTCCCAAAATGCACCACAGAGCGCCACAAGAAGTCATTCCTTCCTGTGGCCATCAAACTTTATAACTCCTCCCTGTAAGTGTCTGACACACAGACACTTAGTTAGTTAGTTTTAAACTGGACAATATTATCTGTTTTGTGCAATAACACCGGCTTAAATTATAATGTGCAATACTCTGCTGCTACTACTTATTCATAATTACAGTTCATCTTACAATGACTTAATTATGTAAATACTGTATCATAAAATTCCTTTAACTATGTAAATACCGTACATAGCCACACTCCTTATATTGCTTTATTATATTTTTACTCTGATATTTATATACTTCTTGCAACTATAACAAATAATTTCCCTTTGGGGCTTAATAAAGTATTTCTGATTCTGATTCTGATTATTTCATCCAGCAGTAATCCTCATACAATGAGTGGAATTACCACATACCGGTAACAAACTCCAGTAGAACTATGATAGTAACATGATGAGCTTCAGGCTCTACATTTGTTGAATGCAGGAGCAAATGCTTTGAAAGATACTTAAAGTAGCATGTCTTGCTTTCATGGCAGCTTAAGAAAAGTCTTGATGCATAGAACATTTTTTAAGTCTAACCTCAAAATCAGTTTCATAACAGCTGCAAATGGGACAGTGGTACATCAGTCACTGTAAAGGACATAATGCAAACATTTCAAAATTAATGATGGACCGTAACCAAAGCTGGTTTCATGGCACCACGGCTGGCATCATTTATCACTTCAAAGTTCCACTTAATGCCTTGCTCCAGTCAGATCAAAGCACAGAATTTATTTTAAACGTAAAGATGTTGGGCTTTGTAGATCCCCCCTGAAAAGTAGATGCCATCAAACTGGGGTCAAGTGAGTAAAAAGGAAATAATGACTTTAGTTGCTAAGTAGGAGCCACCCAATGTGAGAACAACTGGCTAACTTAATGCTGAAATGGACAGTTCCCCTTGCAGTAGGGCCCTTAAGGGGGGCTTTCCTTGACCCTTGGGGATCCTCCTTGACCCCATCCACAGAATTACTGCACTCTAGTGTGTGGACCCTCCTGGCTTTTAGCGTCTGGAAGGAAAATGTGGTTAGGAACCAGAGGTAAAGTTCCTATTGAGCCTCGGCACCATTAACACCATAAATCACCCAGCATATGCAAGAATCTCAGGAATTTAACACGGTCTGCTTCTTCCTCTTCACAACCGCCCCTCTTGCTCTCTTTGTAAGTGAACATATTTAAAAAAGGAGAACTTTTTTTTGCTTTGCCTTTTTCTCTCACTTGCCTTTATTACTTTTCTCTTAAATTACCCAGCTGTCACCACCTCTTTGATGCAGATGTGGTGTAGACCTCATTTTATTTTATTCAAAATTTCCACAGAGTTATAGCTGTTATATAGCTCCCCTGACACCTACTGAGACCTGCTGAAAATGGTGTCACATATTTACCAAATGACAGCTGATCCACTGACTGATTAGCTAATGTATTAGAAGCAGGAAGTAATTCTATCCAGTACCACCAGGGGATCAGCTTCCTCATTTCATAGCTGTCAGAAGTCCTTCTGTCAGAAGTGAGACAGCTAATTTACTGTACGGCCACTGATGGAAAACTGTCAGCATGTCCAAAAAAATGTGTGAAGTTTTGTTAGGATTATTGATACTCCGGCTCACACTATCAAGTAAGAGGAGGTTCACTCCTTCATCGTGTAAGTTGCTGTCTATGTTTGACATGTGAAACTGTCGAGACCCAAGAGAAACTGTGACCCACTTCTGTCAAATAAACACATAATTCCCGCATGCGTAATTTAGCTCAGCGAGAGTCAAAATTATGAAATCAAAAATAGCAAGACATTGTTTACATTTAAGACTCCACTTGTCACAATGGCACAGTGGATGCTGTTAAAAAACCAAGTTTTTCTTGAAAAATAATATGTTGTAATTAGTGATTGAACCTCATCAGTCTGTTGTGGCCTATAGGCTTCTGGAAGGGCTTCTAAGCTACACAACTAACATGCCCCCTGAGAGGGAGGCCAGCCCCAACTTGCAGCACTACATTCTGGCTATTGAAAACAAGGCAAGGGTTGGGAAGGAGGAGGCAAGAGCTCTTGTCATGGTGCCCAGTGGGTTCAGAGCTTGGGTTGGAGTGCTGGATAAACTGCCTTGTCTCAGTGATTAATGGTGAGGGACTTGTAGGCAGGAGCGAGGGAGAGGCTTATGTGGCAAGATTGTGCATATTGAATGAACAGTACTGTAGAGTTTTCAATGAATCTAAAGCATGCCTTAATTTGATTACAGAATCTTTCCGGTTCTTTTCCCCATTTGGGATCTAATCCAGGAACCTTAATCATGAAATACTGCTGAAAATAAATGTAACTCTAATCAGCGATGAATAGGGTAAACATTGCACAAGAGCTACAGTTTTCCCAAATGCATTTATTAAGCATGTTCAGTATGACATCTCAATTAATCAAGAACCGTATCAAAGACTTGCCGTATCCTTTAATGGCTTTAACAAAAAATATAACATTATTCGATATGAACATTATTCTGCCCATTTCACAGTTAAAACATTTTACACAAATGACCTGTTATTTACAGTAGATAATGAAAAAGGAGTGCCAAATGTGACACTAAGAAAATGTAACAACCACTTGGCTATTGTCTGACAATAGAGGGAAATAGAAAAATCACTTATAACATGATTCCAACATGCATTATACATGCAACGACAATATAAATGCAAACAGCCACAAAATTACAGCAAAACATGTAATTATTAATCGCTCGGATGTCTTGTGCATGCCGTGTGCGTACAATACGAGCAGCAAGTTTGACCTGTAGTCTTCGGTCAAGAAACACAATTGATATCACTCTAGCTCTCCTTTAATTAAGATATGTTCATATAGTTTAATTAAAAGGTTTCATGAATGGTGAACGGGTGTATTAAGGGGATTTCAACCCAGGGAAGATAATAAGACATCCTCCAGTCTTTCATAAGTAAGTGAAAGTGAATGTATCATTGAGATTTTGATGGGCACAGGAGGGATCGCCATTATGGGGCCCTAGGGCCAGTTTGAAATGCCAGAATGATGACGACTATCTGCGCCTGTACAGGAAGGTGGAGAACCATTTGCAACAGAGGGAAGTATGCAGCTCAGATGGGGCAGGTCTGGGGGTTGAATACACTGACCACTGCTGGTGTCACTATATGCACCAAAAAGAGAGGACATAGGAGCATGATCCATGAAGGGCAGCTCTGAGGAGGAAGTTTGAACAACACATGCACCTGAAAACCTTAGGTTGTCCGCACATGAGCTCGAGCTGAGGGAAGGGTTGCAGGGAGACCATTGGGCCAAACTTGCCACCTTCCCATACTTGTGCTCCTTCTTGTACCTCATCCTGCGGTTCTGAAACCAAATCTTGACCTGGCGATCTGTGAGCTGCAGCCCGGCCGCCATCTCCAGCCTCCGAGGACGACACAGGTAAGGGCTGAAGTGGAACTCCTTCTCCAGCTCCAGCAGCTGGCTGTTGGTGAAGGCTGCTCTCTCCCTCCTGACACTGAATCTTCCTCTGCCTGACAGACCCACCGCCACACCACCGCTGACTGATGCAGAAGGAAGCACATAAAGAAGAGAGGGCCTTAAAAGTCACATTTTTAACAAGTCTATCCTGAAATGTATACCCTCCACAGAAGGACTTCAAGTGCCAGTAAGGCCCATGTTAATCCTCAGACAATCAACCTGGGACAAAGTAGGGCCCTCAGCTCTTCCTCGTATTCAGTCATGCTTGAGACACTATACAAGACTGGCTGTCTACTGTGTCATGTGTTCAGGGAAAGTTACCTCCCGAAGAAACAGTCTGGGGGAAACATCTGACGCCACCACGGCAGCCTGACAGGCCACATTAATCACAGCTACACATGGAAGCAGACCTGTCAAATCCCCATCTCAGTCACTTAAAAGGTACCTTGGGACTACCACTGAAAATAACCACCATTAGAGATTCCATTTTGACATGTATATGAGCAATACCAGGGCCCTGTTGATAACAACATAACACACAAGGGTTAATGGATACTTAACAAGCTAACCTGATAAGGCCTGTATGACCTTAGAGAGAAAAGTGCTCTGCTTAACACACTGGGAGCTTCCTTGTTGTATGCTAGCTTGTTTGTGGCATCAAGATAGTGATGATGCTCTATTCTATTATTGATATTCTCTATCTCTATATTTTTCTATTTTCAAGTAAGCATATTGGTGAATCATATAAGCAATAAAAATGTGTATTTGTTGTTTGAACGTGTACTTTTGTTTTTAGCCTACATTTAATATTTTTTGTTATTATAATATGAATTACTTTGTAATTATTCTGGGTCATGTTCTAAACACGACCCAGAAGAACACATATGAGCAAGACACTGACTATGTTTAAGTGCCTAAACATCTGATGGTTGCACTTTTGTGCATGATAAATGATACAGGCGACACATTCCAGTATTACCTAGTGAGACTTGTGCTGGCTCTGTTTGTACATTTGTTTTTAAGTAGACTTTGTCTTTAATTGCAACATGCACAAAGTCTGACAGCTGAGGTCAGATATCAGTTAAACACTCAACGCACAAATGAGGGAAATGCTCATTAAATTAAATGATTCACCCCATCGGCGCAGCTAATGGAAACTCTCATAGCTTTAAAAGTAAAAGATCATTTTATAAATGTTTATGTTAATGTTAGGGACTATGACAAAAGTGATATCTGAGGGCATTTATTAGGTATTATTATTATTATTAGTGTCTTCATTTATTTTTATTTACGTTTTTGCATGTCTTGTCTGTTTTGTCCTAGTGTGAAGGACATGGATTATGAATAACGAGATTTATGCATAACATATATTTACACTGTTTTTGCTATATATATGTGATCGAAATGAATGCAACAAAATAGATATCTATATAAATAAGTGAAAGATAAAATGTAAAACCAGAGTTACCAGATTGTTCAGAGTCAGTTGTCCGTTGATTCATCCAGGGAAAGATGACTCCTGAGCGGCAGATGGTGAGTAGACTGCAGCCCCTGCTCTTGATTTCCAGCTTTCCCTTGGCATGGCAGTGAACCGGAGGCTCCAGTGGGCTCTGACACTGTTCACCTGGGTTCAACCTGCAACTGACATGAGCAGAGGAAGTCATGTTTTGCTGATTAAGTTCAGCTTCTTGGCCTCCACCTCCTCCTTCTTTATTGTATCCCGCGCATAGTTTTGGCACTTGTCCAGAGCTTATAGTAAAACTGTTGCCATGCAGCTGCAGTGGGAAGGCAGACTGCTGGGGGTGCATGGACCCAGCTCATCAAACTGTCTCAAATAAAACCAGGAATCCCTCAGCAGTAGTAAATACTAGGACTTCTGTCTGTCTAATATCCGATCACAATTAAACTGAATGTATTAAAGCATGCAGTGAAGGGCACTTGGACTAACCATGTGGAACATTTGAATAATATTTACCAGAAGGGTGCCGGAGTCACGTGCGACCGTCCTCCAATGGCGGAGCTCTGGAGTTGCAAAGTAATCCGCTGGCAACTTGGGGCGCCCGAAGAAGCTTCTGCGATATTTCTTCAGACAACATTGAGCAGACTGCGTTTATTTACCTATAGGGATACAAAACAAACATATAAAGGAATATCAATAGACGCCAACAAATGTGTAATCAGTGCGTATGTGTGTGTGTATGTTTATGTGTGGGCGTGCGTGCGTGCGTGAGAGAGAGGGGAACTTGTGTTATACGGAGAGAAAGAAACATGGCAGAGAGGGGGAGACAGACAGAGATGACATTGTTTGGTGAGGAACGTCTCATTAGAAGATTAGTTGATTTCTTGAAATATTGTAAATCTTTTGACAGGACGTTTTCATTAAAAGGAGCCGACGCGTGCAACTGTACTTTTTGTAGTAACAGATACAGCGTGAGGACTTCCTGCTACAGTAGGATATGTCTATGACCTGGAATATTATAATGGATAATAACGCGTTATCGACCACAACTCGTTTTTAGCTGAAGAATTTTTAGTAAAATGCCTAAAAATAAATAGTATTTTTCTCCAATTAGCCTAAACATAAGGATTCAATATATTTATTCCCGTATTTCCATGGATTTAGCTGCTCTAACACTAGACATTCTGCAATAAGGCTGTTTTTGTCTGCAAAAAAAAATAATTCCGATTATTTTGGATAATTTAGTTTGCAACTAATTTAACTGCCCAGCATAAATCGGCGGGCTTTTCCTTTAAATAACAACATATGCTTCTAACTGTCGGAGTGGAAGTGTAGCTTTGGCTTAATAGGATTCACGGGGAGTGGTCAAACAAAGGCTTGACAGTCATTGCCACACAAAGACAAAGGAGGCAATCATTGGAGATTTCTTTTTCAGCGCATTTGCATTAATCAGGCATCACTGTACAGTATCAAGTGTCCTTGTCTGAGGCAACAGTCAAACACTGTGGACACGTTTTGGATGGTAAACATCCCGCTTGCTGCACGGCTGGATGGACAAAAGAGCAGGGGGAGATGTTCAGCAGAGCCCTTATGTAAGCCTTTTTGCAGTTACAACATAGAGCACACATACAAAACACCAGGAACTTGGGAAATATAGTTATTCAGGTGCAAAGCACTTAAGTAAAATATGAATGTTGCAACTTCATTTAAAACCCCCATAATAAATATTTTTAGGGAATTATTTGGGCTAAATGCTACATCAAGTGTGGCCTAACTGAGTTACACTCTGGAAAAAAAAATCTCATATACCGTGATTGCTTAATTTCAACACAGCACAATATATGCAAAGTGGATAAATAGCCTAACTAGACTAATGAAGCCATCACATTTTTTTAAATAGTGCACCCAAAAGCATTTTTCAAAACGAGAGGATTCTGCATATCTTGTGTGTATCAATCTTAGTTGAAGCAGGCTTTGGTTGGATATAAGTTCCTTCTGGTGTTTCACTACAACAAAGCTGTTGAGAAAACCCTCTTTAGATGTCTCTCAGCAGTGATGGATTATGCGCTCAGTGTTGCATGGCTTGGATGAAGAGGAGCCTTCCCCCTTTTTACGTTTCACCCCTGCTGCCACCATCACTGAGGATTTTACCTGAACCTCCACAGTGGAGTCACGTCCTTGAAGTTTTTTTTTGCAGTAGTAAATTAAATATTTAAGTCTTATATAGTATTTAAGAAATTCTGTCCAGTTCAGATCAAGAACAGAATCCCACTCATATGTCTTTTTATATAACCTTGATCAACAGAATGACTGTTACAGGATGTTATTATTGATCATAGTTCAATTGTAAATGTCTAAACTTGTTAAACGTTTACCTTGGAGAACTGATTTTTATTTGGAGCTGAAAACAGCTTTATCTTTTCATTATATCCATTAAAATGGCAGTTAAGTGCTAAATGTCTTTATAAATAAGTTTTTTTAGGTAATGAAATAGAGATACATTAAATAGAGATTTAAATATATTGACATTTGCTTGTATCTAGTCTATACCAAAATCCATCAACAATAATAGTTATTATTATTATTATTTATTATGTATTATTATTAATAACAGGCGAATTAGGCCGTATACATCAGCACTGACTGAAATAGGGTATGTAATTAAATTCGTTTTGTTTTCCTTACCTCACACCCTTGAACACACTCTCTGAATTGGAGATAGGATCTATGATATACTGGCTCAGCAAGACCATAATTTAGCTCCTCCGCGCCTCCGCCACAATTCTCCGTGAACTCTGTTTGAACCGCCTCAGTGGCAATAAATCATTTTTCTCTCTCACACAAAAGCGCGCCGGTCGCTCTGGGTGTCAACCCTTTTACAATTCCTCCTTACCTTCTGCGCTCTCTCGCCTGCTGACACAAACAACCGAGGGAATCGTCGATAAACTTTTATTTTTTATACCAATAACTTACAAGGGAAATGGTCCTTGGGAATGGGGAGTATCTGCAAACGCTCACATGCGTGGGGATCCGCAGAATACAACACAGTTATTCTATTTTTTAATTTTATTTTCCCCATGTAATATATATTCCGTACACTCAAAAAGCATAATTGTTTTTAGGAGCTCAATGAATGCACGGATCAGTTAATGTAGCTACTTTCAGGGGACAGAGCTGGGCAGATAAGATGAGACTGAGAGAGAGCTGGGGAGAAGACGTTAATGGGCAGAGGATGCTGTCGGTTAAAACGGTGCATACAAATGGCGCTGTCTGGGTAGAGCAAGGAGAAGATTTATGGGCTCCGTGCCCTATATTGCTGTAAACAATGCAGGATGAAATAAAAAGGACTAGATTTTGCAGACTTTACTTCCTACGTGAGGAAAAGACACACATTGTCAGTTTCCTAAACAAGTCCTGACTTTAGCATAAGCATGTGCATTAACAGAGTATTAATTTGAGCCTGTTTAAAGCACAACTTACTGACTGTGGAGAGTGCACACAAACTTAAATCCTGGGGGGGAATGTGAGGGTTTTCAGAATATCTATACTCTTAAAAGACAATAATGCTGCAGCATAATAAACAAACATATTTTCCCTATGAAATCTGAGGTACAGGGTGTAAGTGTTGACAGCCTAGCCCTAACTTTGGTTGCTTCTCAACTGAAAATGTAATGAAAATGTATCCCTGTTTTACAAAATCTGTTCTAAATAAAAACATTTTACATAATCAGAAAATATTATATCTATAAATATGTATAGCAATGATTTAAGGTATGTAAATCAAGGGAGTGATGGCAGGTTTCAATCCTGCATTTTAAATTCTGGCAGTGAATTTAACATTACATTTTCTGTTGCATCTTATACACCAATGTGTACATAACAATGTAACTCCAAATGCTGCAGCAGCTGTCCTCAGAGTGCTCAGTGCTTAAAGTATTAGATGACTACTGTATGAATGCAACTGGTGGCCACACAAATACACAGGAGAATCATTTTCAGAGAGCAAATCAAATAAAAAGCGCATTTTCACTTAACCTATACATAATTGTGAATCTATAGTCTCAGGATCCCATATTCAGATCACTTGTGCTAATGAAAAGTGAATAACACATTCATAACTCAATTTAGTGACGGTCTGGGCCCCCAGTGGGAAAATGACTGTAATTTCTAAGGTCCTCAACGATGCAGCAAATAGGCTAATGAAAAATTTCTCAGGGAGGCGTTATGATGACATAAAGTATTACTGGCAAGTTTACCCAGGCCATCATTTTCAGTATGATGTGATGTTGGGAGTCTACAGTGTGATATCAGAGTGTTGATCAAAGCTGCTTTGTCGTCCCCCTGCTTGAAATGTTTGCCAGCACTAACAGTAAATCATTTTAACATGTCTGATTGAGTTTTAAAATCTAGTTTTATGTAAACTCTATTATATGTACACACACAGAGACACAAACACACACACACACACACAGACAGACACAGAAACACACACACACACATAAATAAAAGACATGGTACATCTGCTCCCTAGAGTGAACGGATGGGAGAGAGATTTACGGATTTATGACACACCCACTGCTGGTCAATGCGCGAGAGAGCCTCTCTGTCCCTGGAAAATTGCAGCATGACCCCTGTTTCAACTCTCAGTCTTTATGCAACTGCCATGGCTGCCGTTTAAACACACTACACCATAACAATACACTGGCCACGGACCTTTCATCATAAACCAAAGTTGTTGAAGGAGACGTGCACCTGAGACAAGTGGGGGGGAAAAAATTACAAAATAAAAGCAGGAAATAATCCAAACAAGGGACACAACAGCTGATTATTTTTGTGTCGTATTTGCCTCTTGTTTAAACATGTCGAATGTTTGGGTAAAGTTTTTTATGTGGGAGAGCGAGAGTCCTCGACGGAGCTGCTCATAAATCACAGGGAGCCTGCAGCGGTGCAATGCGAGCTGAAAACCATGATTCAACAGTCTCGAGTCAGAAAAGAAACCGGTTAGGGCTGCTTAAGTGTTGAGGAATTTAAAAACTGAATTTCGAACACATGAAATACAAGATATTCCTGCGAGCTGCAAAAATAGTTTATTTTAAACTTTTAATAGCTCTGATTTATACAAAAAAGATACGATATTAAACTAAGTCACGGATATTATGGTTTTATTCTATTTAGGTTTGTCTTCTGACAATTACATAACTTTGAAGTTAAACCATTTAAAGAATTATTTCAGATTACGTGTAAAGTATGTGTGCGCTTTTATAGCCTTAAATATTATGACAAATATTAGTGTAAATATCAAGAGAAGTCTGTGCGTACTAGGCCAATGTTTAATAAAACCCAAGACAGAACTGATTGATGACTGACAAACGGCACGAGCTTTTGTTTAAATAATCATTTTAAATCACACATTCTGTTTATTCTCATAATAAATTTAGCAGGGCCTTACATGGCTGTGTTAATTAATTCCTTGGCCAAGCTATAAGTCAACTTAAAGTCCAGAAAAGTAAATCTCGGCAAATTATGCCTCATGTACAAATCTTCAATTACAAGAGCTCAAACATCCCGCAATTGTTCAGGGTGCAATTTGATCTTCACCTGTAGCCTCGTGCACACAATGAGGAGGCTGAATGATCACTCACAAATGAAAGACACTCAGAGTAGTTGTTTGGGTTTCAGTGTCAGCTGTTTATCTTAGAAGGCATGCTGTCGAACATTTTCCCCTAAGCGCTGAATATTTGGTCCTGGCCACACAAGAGAAGCCAGACGTTTATTGCTCAATGCATCCAAATAAGAATATTAGGATAAATTCAAGACTGCTCGCAAAAAGAAGTGAGCTTTTCCAAATAAAGTAGCAGAAAACAGTTAAAACGATATAAAGGAAGTGGCTCACATTTAATGTTTGTTACAACAATAATACATCTGGAGCATAAAGCAAAATTGGGGCAAAAAAAAAATAATACAAGTTGCATTCTGTCTCATTTGAAGAAATATTATGTGGAAAATAAAAGTTTTAACGAAGAGTGGAGTGTCAGTGAAAAGTTTGCAAGGTTTTTCTAGCTACAAACTTGAAGGTCCCTGTCCATAAACTAATCACAATGACCAACTGTCCCAGTACTGTCAGAAACACTAGCTATAATTGGCAGCTTGCTTTTGAGTGGAAGCACTAACCTGAGGCCAGTTATTCTCTCAAGTCACAGAAGTCATATTATGGCAGACTATTTTTACTACCTTCTGTTTTTGAAGACTTTGGGGAATCTAATTAATCCCTGGGATATGTGACACTTTTAAAGTTTGATGCTAATTTTAATGAAATTGTAATTTGTCAGTTTAATTAGAGGGTATATTATAAAAATGCCTGGGATATAAATGTACAATCATTTCTCTTTTTTCACCGTACAGGCTCGTTAAAGCTTAAAACACAAAGGTTTAGATTCACGCATTTCTTTCATAATCTCTCAGAATATTGCAACCATGTGTATACTTCTGTTATCATTAACTGCGGTGAAAGTTACCACCAACTGTTGCCAGCTCGGTTTCAGATGCTCCAAAGCAGGCGCATGTTTACAAGTCCTGCATATCTGTTGGATGCAGAGGAGAGGATTTGTCCGAGAGTTCAACACTGTCCTGGGTCACTCTGATTAACAAAGGGAGCAACACATTCAGTGATGCCCCGCCGCCGTGTGTCTATACACACAATGCAGAAAAATCCACAAAGAAAGCTGAGGCCAAGGGTGACCAGTGAGGGGGCACAAAGAAGGTACACGTATAGAGAGTGAGTCAGGTCACAGGGTTGGGGAGGTCGGCTATCCAGACTGAAATGAGCCTAATGGGACAGAAAATGTGTCCTCGAGGTGAACTCGGTCTTCTCCCACTTCGCCCCTAAACTTCAATAAAGTACCTTTTCAGCCTCGCGACATGGAGGCGACAGGGCCTAGAAAGGGATTGGAGGGATGCTGCGACTGTGGAGAGCACATTCATTTCTCTCAACTGTCCAGCAACATAAAGGCTTCTGGATTCATTTTTCAGCGCCGTCTCACCACCATTCTAGTGCCTTTCCAAAAGCCACGTCCAAAAGGCAGATGTTAACCGCACTAGTCCAGTTGAAGTGCTTTATCTAAACTCTCGCGTTTGGGAATAATGGTAAAGGATACGGCCCGGTACATCATATTTGGTTGGATCAAAACTGGCTGTTGTCAGATCTGTTTTCCAGAACATAACACAAAGATCTGTAGTGAGAGATTGATGATGGAGAATACCTCTTCCCTTTGTGCTCCTTTGCCCCCCACTACGCGAGGCATTTTATAAGGCCTATTCATGTCACAATTCAACAATTTATCAAATTCTTGCGCGTCTTTGGGTTTAAACTGAAATCCTTCTGCACAGATCTGTCCAAAAAACTAAAAAAAGATGAATGCATCTTTGTGAGGGCAAACAAATCGCAAGACACTTCAGTTGAGATGTGCAGTTTGAGTGATATTTTGTAAAATGGTTGTATAATTCCAGCAGGTTTACAGTCGTGTGTTGGTCCTCCTGTGGACTGTGACGTTGCACTGCGACGCGCCGATTTTTGAAATTATATATATATATTTTTTATTCTCGCGAGCTGCTGCATACTCTGGAGGTAAAGAAGGCTACCTACTGGGGAGAGAGCATGTACATATGGCAAAGTGTTTATACAAGCTTCAGAGTGAACACAAGAAAACATCAGCATTCCTTTCTCTATTGTCAGGGTACTGCTACAGAGCCTGATAACAAAGGTCAGCTCCCCAACAACAGCATTATATTGAATCTATCTGCAACCCACGACTTTATTTGATTTTATATTTTATTTTCTTTACATTTGAAAACTCAGCCGCATGGCGCAGTGAACTCTAGAAAAAGCAGGGCAACTACTTGGCTTACAAAATGAATAAGAATATTTCCACAACAATGCATAATCTAACAAATGTCGTCTAAATTGAATGCATGCAGCTTTGTGTTCAAGTCAAGACGAAGGAAGCACTGGCAGAGGCAGTGCAGAGTGGAGGGCCTCAGTGGCTTCTCTTAACCGTTAATTGAATCCCCTTCAGACTGATGAGGTTGCACATAATGTACAGCATAAACTATTTCATTTTTTAGAAATAACTCCAGTCCATTATAAATTAGGCTTTAAAACACACAGTCAGTCTCTCTCTCTCTCACACACACACACACACACACACACACACACACACACACACACACACACACAGTACATTGGTAATTTAAAGTCGCAAGAATGAGCTGCATGACTTACAAACACATTTTGAAAACACAGTGATTCTTGTTTCCCTCATGAAATGTTCAAGTATTCACACATCTGTACAATTTTTAAGGTGATCCCTCCAAAAGAAAGACCAAAAACAATAGCAGACCTCATCTTGCCTAAATGACGTTCGACCAAACGTATATAAAACTAGTAGACACTCACTGTTTTATTGACCAATATGATTAGCACAAGTACACTACACTCCGTTTATTGCATTTCACAATAATCTGCTTTTTAACGGTCTAAACACAACATCAACACCACAAAACTAAATTGTAAATCAAAATCCTGTTTCAGAAATACACGAGGTAATTCACACATTATCCAAAACAAACAAGTTCAAGATCAATGGTGTGTTCCAGCTTTTTTTTTATACCAAAAATAACTATTATTATATTGATTTCCTTCCAGTGTTGTTTGAAATAAATAGATTGTGCATTTCACCTTGGGCAGCAGGGCAAAAGAATGGCCCACAATAACATTTTGATAAAATGTATATTTTTTCTCCTTTTTTTTTTTCCCTTCATATTAATAAAAAACATCATTTAAATTGAGCTTTAAATAAATTAAACCCTGTGTCACGTAAAAATAACTCATCGGTATTCGCAGTAATCCATGCTATATAACATGCATTTTATATAACTTTGGACTTAAAGGAAACCGCACAAGATAGCTACGAAAACAAAATATATAATTGTTCTATAAATAACCAGTTCTTTTTCTACCCCCGATCGTGGTTTTATAACCTGGTAATATCCTCGCCATGCTGTGCTCCGGTGAGTTCGTCGGGGGCCCCAGTGTTACTGGCCGAGGCAGCGGCAACAGCGCCGGCTGCTGAGCTTGTGTTGGACCCGGAGGAGGAAGAGGATCTCACTTTGGTGTTCGGGAGCCTGTGATCCTTTTTCCATTTCATCCTGCGGTTTTGAAACCAGATTTTAATCTGTCGCTCGGAGAGAACCAGGGTGTGGGCGATCTCGATGCGTCTCCGCCGAGTTAAATATCGGTTATAGTGGAATTCCTTCTCCAATTCTAAGACTTGCTGCCGGGTGTATGCTGTCCTAGACCGCTTGGGCTCCGTCCCATTGTAACCCGAGTTCACTGGAAAAAGGATAAGTGGAGAGAAAGGAAGACAGAGAAGGGAGGAAAGGAGGGGTAAACAAGAATGGCCTCAACTGAGATATGGCTAGAAAGATTTATTGGATATAAATGTTTAGCTGTTTGAGAAATTTAAATGGGAAGTTAAGAACTTCTCAGGGTAATGAGAGGACACTCACATCCAACTATGGACTAAATTATTAATGCAAGATTACAAAGCTCAATTTTTTTCTTATTCATTTCTCCCCTCTCTCTATCGCGCAATACATAACAGCAGAAGCCACATGGTGATACGGCTGCCCTGAGTATACCTCGGCTATAAAATTTATGGTGGGTGTAATTACCAATGCCGAGTCGTAAATCCGCCTCAATTGTGCCATTTCAAAGGCTTCCCTGCTATCGGAGCAGGGGCTGGCAACGAGATGGGAGTCAGAGGGACTGATAAAGGGAGGGAAAGGAGGAGAGGAGCATGAGGAGTGCAGGGAACATAAACACACAAGTTGCCTACCAGTGCTGACGTGAATTTTCTTCATCCATGGGTACACCACAGGCTGCTTGGAGGAGGCTGTGCTGTTAGGATGTTCCGGGGTAGCTTGGTTGCAGGCGGAGGTTGCGGCCGGTGGGGTGGCGGGGGACATGGACAACTGTGGGGTTTCACATGAAGCAGGTTGCCCTTTACCTGTCAGCAGGTGCGCAGAATGGGGTACTCCATGTCCCCTTGGCGTGACAGGTTCAGGGATGCTTGCACAGTTATACTGGCGCTCTTGGTAGCTTGCCCGCGGAGGATATAACTCCTGATGGTGATGCTGGAAGCCAGTCTCCCTTGCGCGGCTGTAATATTCGGGACTATGCTCAGGGATGTAGTTATTCTGCGAATATTCCTCGCATGGAGGAAATTTCGGATCAATGTAGTTAGACTCCATCAAATACGAGCTCATGATCATTAATTTCTGGAGTGGAAAATAATTTTTCTAGCTTTGTCGTTTTTCTGCTCCATAAAGCCCTCCTACTTGCGAGCAGCCCTGTAAAGTTACTTTTACCACGTGACCCAATGGCCCAATAGCAGAGTAAGAGGTAGTTCCCGGATAAGGAACCAGAGGTATTTAGCATACCTACAGTCGCCATTGTGGGCACAAATCTCTCTCTCTCTCGCTCTCTCTCTCGCTCTCTCTCTCTCTCTCTCTTCCCCCCCTTCTCTCTGGTTGTGTTACCAAGGCAATTGATCTCGGGGACAAAACTAGTAGCTAGTTGCTGACCAAGGAAAAATTAAAACAGGCAAAATCCACTGGTCTCAATTATTCAAAGGGACAATAGGTGATTTGCCAAGGATAGGGTACAACAATAACAAACCAATCATTTTGTTAACCTTTATATAAAGCGTGGAGGCTATCTGCTGCTAATTAATGAAGGTACAGTCTTTACCATCAGCACTTCAGCTGTGAAACAGATTCCATTAACACACTTAAGAATTAGAGCTGCATGAGTTTTGTAAGATGATATTGCTTTTAGCACACATTTTTAATAGCTTTGTTGTGTATCTAAATGTCAGAGAGGACTGGAGTGGTGAGATGCACTAGAGGTGTGGCTAGTTTTTGAAAGTAGGCCTGATCATTTATAACGTTGAAGAAAGCTGGACAGGCTGCTTGAACAAAAGCTTTCATTCAATGATGAGATATTTGTCTATTTTAAATTGATATACATTTTCTTCCTCAGGCTATTCATTAAAAGGCTCAGCCTTCAACTTTTAATTAGAAATTGGTATGGATAACTTATAAAAATGGGCCTGATTGAAGCTGTCAGGCACACTGTTGGATTCTGCAATCTGATGGAACCAAAGGTGTAGTCTACATTACAACAAAGAAAATAAGATAATTAGAATAAAGAAAAGCCATGGAGGTCCCAGCCTACGGTATAAAATAGTAAAAGTAGCCTATAAAAAGTAGAAGCCAAAGTGTAAAAAATGCCTTTAACTTTAATAACCTCTAATTCTGAAAGATAAAAGTATTAAAAGCCTTCAATATGTACATTCAAATATCAATACAAACATTGTGATCACATCAACAAAACAGTAACTACAAGTAGAGTAAAGTCATACTACAATTATGACATACTAGACAATAGTGGAGCAGCCAACAGACCAAACTAACTCAATACTGTGAAATCACAGACCAGTCACCACAAGCCTGTCAGCTGTGCAGAGCAGCATCATCGTGATGTCACAGACCAGCCAGCAGTGGCACACAACCATTAGGACCAATATTGTTAAGGTGTGACACCTTAACAATATTACATTAGATCTGCTACATTAGGATCTGCTGACTTAACTGCAGAGGAGTCATATTGTCACAGAGACGTTAAATCTGGTCATTGCAGCCTGGAGAGTAAAAGCATTTTGGAGCAGTTGTACTCCCTCACATCAAACTGAAGAGCCCTCCCACATGCAGGGCAGTCCTGAAGACCAAACACAACTGAAGTCACCAGTCTTCAGAGTCTTTAACACTAAGGATTTTTCTGACACAAAGGCTGCTCTTGACTGTATTCTTTCTATCAACATTGAAAAGTCATCATCCTTTACTTGCAAGAAATATTGTGACCTCCGTTATGGCCTTAAATACAAAATATGTGACCACAATGTAAATCAGCTGAATCTGTGTGTAGACCAGCTACAACCCATATTTATGAAAGAAAATTCTGAGAGGAAGAATGTGAAGACTGCAATGTACAGAAAAAAATGCAGCTGATTTATATACACAACATTTTTACAATACCCTATATATGGTCATTTAAACTACAGTCTTATTCCAAATATGTAAAAAAAATAAAAAATAAAAAGAACAATAAGAAAGTCTTGCTTCCTCCAGATGTTACATGTTCTCCCTGGCTGTAGCACCGTTCTGGCCACATGCTGCTGCTGTTATATTGTAAACAGATCCTGCCTGGCTGTGTAAACTGTCATGGTTACAGTATGCTTCCCTTTCTTATCTCAGAGTCAGCTGTGTCAAAGAGAGAGAGAGAGAGAGAGAGAGAGAGAGAGAGAGAGGTTAACTCCCTAATAGCTTTTCAGCCTCCCAACAACATCCAGATTATACAGTAGGTACAGTATTTCTTCTTTCTTTTTATTGTTAAGACAATTATGGGGTCATCAACAGCCAAAATTACAAGTAGGAAAATACTATAATAATAATAATAATAATAATAATAATAATAATAATAATAATAATAATGGCAATAGCAATAACAATAATAATAGTAATAGGCTCCAACTTAAAAAAAAAACAACAACATTAAGTCTGAGCAGAAGTAGCACACAAGTCAAAATATGGGCAAAAGCAGCAAATTGCAATATTACGGGTGTATCTATTTTCACAGCAATAATTACATAATAAGGTTAAAAGCGAGACGGGAAATGGCATTTCTGCCTGTCCTGTTTGTACAGAATGCGCACGACATTTCTATTATCCCTGGCGAGGATATTAGAGGCGTTTTATAGAGCAATAAAAGCCGTAAATCAGTCACTTTGAAACGACCCCTGGTTCCTAACGTGTTTTACAGGGTCTGACACAGTAGTAGCCGCACACTGCACACATGGGTTTGCTCTCTGTGGCCTACCTACACAATCTACGGGCTGTCTGGACTATGAATACACTTTGTGACAATGTTATTACATTGTCAGTGTCTGGATGCAGGCTGTATATATATCACTGCTTGTATATTCAATATCAGGAAGAAAAAAGGAAGGCTGAGAGACATGAAGAGGAGCAGAAGCAGAAGAATCCATTTTCTGGCGTGGTATTTCAGTGGCCCATGTATTCCTGTAGAGACGTATTTGCGATTGTTTGTACTTCACACAAATTCGGTTCTACAGGGTACATATAGACAACTAATGTGTTTTAGGTTAAACACGGCAAAGGTGATCTCTCAGGCAAACCTCCATGCAAGCAGGCATGAAGCAGGTCATCACGTCTGAAGTAGTGAGTAGTGTTATAACAAATATATTTAGGCTGCAGTAGAGTAGAAATACTGCACAAAGCTAGATGCTTATGACAAACACAAATCAACGCTGCTCTCCTGTTAAAGAAAATACGACTTTAACATCTTTTTTCCAAAAGAAAGTCGTATACACACACACACGCACACACATACAAACACACACAAAAAACGCTTCGTGTGCAAAGGACAAGAGTGCCTCTATTCTTAACATGCAACCTCTGCCTTTGAGGTAGCTCCTATATGAATATTCAGTCCCAAACACGGCAGATACAAAGGGACGGCGTGACAGCACAGATGAAAAATAAGTTTCTATTGTTCCCAACCATTTCTTCTGCAAGCTATTACCATACTGACCGCTCGGTAACCTTTCTTCCTGACACTCTGGAAGCTAATGAGAAAAGCCTCCGATGAAAAATGCAATATCAGACATGTGGCCTGTTTCGGGGTTATTAAAAACAGCAAACATGCTCAGATTGTGAGTGAATGGAATTGATTACAGTGGAAATGCACAGGGGACAAACACTGTCAGCAAAAGCATCTCAATCTATATTCCTCTCGCGTGCATTCTGTGTATCGATTTCATAATTTTTTTGAATTTTTATTGAAGAACAAAACATCCTGAGACAACAAACAGTATATGATACTAACGAAGAAATAGTTACACAAAATCTAACTCGTGTTCATTTGGCTTTGTCATATGCTCATCTAAATACACGCCGTTTGTTGTGCACCCAGCCAGAGTGAAAGAGCTGCACGCACATCACATACTCCCTCTCGCCCCATGCGCTCTGGCGGACGCATTTTAATATTAGTTAGACAGCCTGACCCGCGTTTCACCCCTCGAGTTTGACTGGTTCCAATAGTTCACTGCCAAGGATTATTGATGGAGAGACAGCAATGAATTGTTTCTCCCCACAAATGGCTTTCAGATCGTGCTCCTAGTTCAATAACTAGTTATAATGTAGAAGTACAAAAAAACGAGGCCCTCGGGCGGACTAATTTGATTTTTCATTTGTTCATTTGAGAAATGAACCCCCCCCACACACACACACACACACACCCAAACACTCTTGCTAAATAACAGCAGTACAAGCATGTTCACACATGTACATATGTAAACAAAATAAATCTGTGCGAAACTATGTGGAGGCTGTCGTTGTGTCCATGCATGGCATGTTTTTAATTTGGTGGCCCAGCAGCACCTAACCTGGATGCAGACAGTGCAGCAATATTCTGCTCCCTGATGAAAATGGTTACGATGAGCTTTTAATCAACCCCTTAACCTAATAGCCTTTACACGTTTACTCTCCCCAGGTGTAATAACGTTCGTCCAGTTAAAATAAAAAAAAGAAAGTTTTAATGAAGTGCAGACAGACTGGAGACTAGTTGATATGAATATCCTCTAACAGCAGCAGCGAGGGGAGCAGAGGTGGTTTTAGATACTAGATGCCCCACAGAAACTATTTGTCGGTTTGCAGTTTATTACAGCAATGTTGTAGTTCATTCATTAGACTCATACTGCAGCGTTAAATGCAGTTCACCTGTACAACAAGAGTGCACCTTTTCTGGCCATTAACTAGACCCAAGTTTGCAGGAGGAAAGTAATTCGAGTTTAAGTAGATTTTTTGTTGTTGTACCTAATGTTTGAAATTGAAAAATAAAAACGGAAGTAAAAACGGTGTGACTGTTGAACTGCAGTCCTTTAATGATTCCCTAAACAAGTTCATTGAGAGTATGCATGCAGGCATCAGTTCCTGTGATGTCAGTGTAGCCAGCTGTTTGCCTACAGCCCAATAAAGCTCCACGAAGTGTCACATCTCTTGACTAAAGCCAGGTGGATATGTGTGGGGCGATGGATAGCACTTACTGATAAACCCACGGTCCCACTCATTTTGACCCGATGAACTGTCTGGGGGGGGAGGGGGGGGGAGGAAAGAAAACGAAAATTTAGATCAAGGACATTTTTGTTGTTAAGAAAATTACTTTTGCATCAAACTGGAAAATTAAAATTCTTGTTAAAGAAGCCAGCATTGTACACATTGTTATATTCATATTTACGTTTTAAAAACAGATTTATTAGATCAATAAATGATGCACTGTATATTCTCTGAATTAATTGAGCAAGTATTTGTAAAGTCACAGTAATCAGGCGCGTAACGTTGAAGGGAATGGACGCATTGTGTGTACCCTACTCCGTGTTTTTCTCCATTCAAAATTGCCACCATATCATACAAATGCCAATAATAAATTAAAATGAATCATTTGAAATTATGAGCAAAAAATGATATAAATAATCGAACGTCCATATGTAATTATTTAAGACAAAATGTTTCTCCTTCAAGTTTCCTACAGTTAATCTCTCAGTGTTAAAACACCGAAACGAACAGTTTTGATGTGTTGCGTTATTATTTCATCTTAATGATCCTTCAGTTTGTCCCTCTGCGTCTGATCTCCTCTGTTATTTAGCCTAATTGAAGGGAGGCTGTCCTAGAAAGCATTGGGCAAGTGTGGGCTCCTGTAGAACTGGGGCCGAGGACAGCTTTAGGACGGGCCTTTTTTTAGACAGTGAAACTAAATTTGCAAGCATTTATGGTATTTCCTTGGGCAAATGTTCAATGAATAGAAATCCCTGGACTTCAGCGCGGCTGAATTATGGCAAACAGTCAATAAAAGAAGTACGTTGTTTTCACATTGTCAATAAATTCTGGCTGGGTTTGAAAACGAGGCAATGGGACTTTATGGTTTTTATTTGGGCTCAGACAAAGGGAAGTCTTTGCTCACCCGGAAATGACCTCTGAGGATTGAATGATGATTGAGTTAGCTCCACAGGTCAAAGAAAGGAATACAACAGCACATAACATGGCGGTGAAAAGGGAAGTTTAGACGCTTTCACTTTTACTGTGGTGATGTTAGATTGTTTACATATGGAGTGTCTTTGATTTCAACTTGATTCAAACCTCTTCTCAAGATGCAATGACTGAGAAGTCATGACAATATAATCATTTCGATTATAATAAGGGTCTGCATTTTCTATGACGATGTCATATCATACATCAAATTTGTTTCAAATGTTTTGGAGAAGAGAAAATAGTTTATGATGTCTTTAATGGAAGACAACGGTCCATTTTGAATTATTTTTTATTTTAGGTAAGGGAGTTTATGATGACAATTTTCTCCCTTTGATAATTCTAAATATGGCAATAACTGTTCATAAAAGAAAGCAAAATCATGGGATGAAAGAAGCACAAATCCACGCCCTTACGTGGACACATTGCCCCTACAGTGATTCACCCACACAGGAGCGTGTTACAGCGCCCCCTATTGGAAGTGTATAATTGATCCTCGGGAACACCTGAAAACATCAGGCTGAAAAAGAGATCCACATTTTCTTAGGTTAAAAATAAAATAGACTGTGTCATGATGACAGAGTGTTACATATATGAAGGTGCACAGATTTTATGATAGCTTAACCTTAAATCTAGAAACTCTGGATGAGAAAATTTGGATGAGAGTTGATTGGTGAATTTCTATTATATTCCAACATTAGTCTCTGATCTGATGCTGAAGCACCCTTGCTGCAACTTGCTCGCCCAGCTTAGCTACACTCACCCAAACAAGACTTAATATCAAAATGATCCATTTGCAATTCCACACATTGATTAAGAAAATACCAGTATTTCTAGGCTGAACTACTTTCAAAGACATATGGGCAATTAAATGATTGCCCTACAGATCAACAGAAAATGATCGAGCTTATAAGATATATGGCATCATCAGTCTCCAAACTGATCAATTCAGTAATATCTGCCATTGCAGTGAGGACAACGCGTCAGAAGGGGTATGAGGGTGAAAAACAAATATTCCTTGCAAATATTCCTTGCAAAATGCACGCAACAGTCATGCCTCCAGCATCCACACTGTTTTTCACAGGCATAATTACACTGCAAAGTGCCTGTCTGTTGGCCCAGACATGAACCTAAAACAACAGGAGCTCATGAGGACAAACACTAACATCATGTCAATGGGACAGTGAGATGAAGCATTTTAATAAGGTTTTGTATTTTATAGCTTTATGGTGCAGCATTTCAAACTATAAGACAACACAGAACAAAAGTCACTTAGTCATTTATTTTCAACACATTGTGTCAGTGACACTAAGACCTAAGAGACTTTAGTAAGAATTAAACAAATAGAAAAGGGTGGGGTGAATGGTGAAGCTGAACGCCAGATGATTTTATAGATGGCTTTTCATTTTCCTCAAGTCACCTCTCTTTCAAATATGTTTTGATTCTCTTACTGACAGCTTCAACAAGCAAACTGTTGAATCAAACGGACTGCCACTGTGTCTCTAATGTGATGAAAGGCATTACATTTGCTTTTAATTCCGTAAGATTAAAATATGGTAGGCCTACAAATATAAAGAAGATGCTGCGAAAAAAATAATAATCCTCCTGACAACCCAAACAGAGCCGCATTTCCGTATAATCCCGTTTCTCTCGGACTAAATCTGCTACACCAAACATTTAAAATATCAACAACATTTCTACAGTTATTGATATATAAAAAACATTAAACGCTTTTTCACAATGAATTAATATCGATCATTATAAAGTTACTTTAACAGCCATGCATTCAAAGTCACGCTAATATAAAAACATAAGCACTATTTGTTGACGGTGAAATAACAGCAGTCGCGGGCCTGTAACGGCAAAGTTAAAAGCAACTTACTGCAGCAGCTCTCCGTCCTCCCCACCACCCGACTACACAGTCCGGAGAAAGGTACTGCATCCTCACTGCCACAAAGCCCTTTCTTCCTCAGATAAGGGGAAGCCAGCAGCTGCGATTCCGGACAGTTAAGATTATATATGATGTGTATATATCGAAGGTTTGTCAGCTCTTCCAGGCCATAAAACCCACTTAAATGACACCACGTGCTTCCTGTGCACCATTCACAGGCCCTGCTTGGGGCAATTGGCATATGTAACCTTGTAAACTTTAAAATGTCCTAAAAGAAAGACATTCAAAAAGGGATTCAATACATTGTCCATGCATAGGTTAGGCTTAACAGAGCGCAGAGAAAGTGGACGCTGTGCTGACCGGTTCTCATAACCGTCAAGGAAGTTGAATAGGAAGCTATTAGTTTAAGAGGTGAGTTGATTTTTATTTTCTTTAAATAGTGATGGAGAAATTATTTAATAACCTTGGGCTGTGCTGCGTCTACTTTTACAAAAAGCTGCTGCTACAGATACCCAGCAACTGACATGCTTGTATGTCCTCTGCAGCAGATAGTGTTATTGTAACTACAGCGTAATGATGCCAGGATTAAAGAGCAGGGCGATGTCATAAAGTTGCCATATGGTCTCACAGTGATGGCGCGTTAGTCTGCGGCCACAGGAAACCAAAGTTTTGCATCCATGTTGTGTTGTGGGCGAGTGTTATCACAGGCTAGTGTGTCGCTTCCTTCCCTGACAAAACAGGAAACGGCAGTCTGACTGTGGTGGAGTGCTGGAAAAGGGGCAATAAAGTTTTATGAGGGCCTTAAACTTCAGAGTGCGGTTGTCAGTCAACGAAATTCTAGGGATTCCAAGCCAGCATACAAAAACGGGATCAGTAGGATAAAACAAAAGAAAACAAGGAAAAACTGTAGTAGTTTTTTTTTTTTTAAATGTACATTTCTATAGTAGGCTAGTTTAATTAAGTAGACCTATGGCAGAAGTCATTACATACCAGCTGTGTGATTCCGCTACCCCGATATTAGAAAAAAATAACAGAAATGTGCATACTGACCATAGGACAATGCCTTACTTTTAATGATTAGACTTTATTGGTTACAATTGACAATTAAGCCATCTATCAGTTATTAGGTCTCGTGTAAACCGACAGGCCTCGTGTGAACCAGGCACCTTAAGTTTACAGAGGGCGAGAGAAATGGCTTTATTGCACATCAAAATATTATCACATACAGTCGCTGAACTATACATCATGATTTAGATTCACAAGGATATGACACATAGAGGATGCCTTCACAGAAACCCACTCACAAAGATTTTAGCTCACTGAATACATCACACATCCAACCACTGCAACATATTAAAGAGTGAATTTACAAAAGGAAAAATAAAGAGGTGGAAAAGTAGTTATACTGGTGGGAAACTAGTTCATTGTTCATATTTTTGTCTTTATTTTGATTCATTGACCTTAAACTTTTCTTAAATCACGTGATCATGATAGTGTTGGAAATGATGCAGATGCAGGTTACCACCCATCCCCCACTACTCCTGTCCTAATTAAAAACGTAGATTAATAGTAGCATTGTGCAGCTTTCAGTGCACTGCAGACCAAAAGCCTTGCAGCGGGAAGGACCCTGCTCCCCTCAACCTCTTGTCCCCTTCGTGCAGCAAAGTGAGGTTATCATCGCATGGGCAGCAAATTAATTTAGAAATGTAAACCGATTGATCAAAGTGAGTGATATTCAATACATTAGGTCCCAAACTGCAGCAAGTGACACATAATTGGTGATGAAGCACACAGAGCGGTGTCATGATGTCATTGCTCCAAGCAGTTCATCCGGAGGTCAGGCGGCACTCCAGCACTGTGCAACGTGGGGCTGAAAACGTGCTGCATGCACCCCGCTCTCTGGTGCACTTTTTATTCCTTTACTTTGATCTTTGAGTCCTTCTTCCACTTCATTCGTCTGTTCTGGAACCAGATTTTGATCTGCCTCTCGTTTAGACACAGGGTGTGGGCGATCTCTACGCGCCTGCGGCTCAGGTACCGGTTGTAGTGAAACTCTTTCTCCAGCTCCAGAGTCTGGTAGCGGGTGTAACTGGTCCTGGACCGCTTACCCTCCGATTCTGAAGTGGTATTAAAATCAGTTAGCTTTCAGCAGCATTGTAGTGGTCAATAAATATAATAGTAGGCTAATAATATTATTACAAAGGCCTATACATAAAAAAAAGATTGGTTATCCCTATAAATAAGCATTAGAAGCACGAATCTATTAATTTATGTCCACTTCCACCCTCTTTTAAAAGATCAACCATCTTTATATAACATAATTTAGCTTGATATTACTTACTGTGGATTTGTGTAGTAAAAATGTAGCCTATGTTAGACTGATAAGGATGGTGTAACTACATCCAATAAATATACTCCGTTTAAAGGTAGGAGAGCCCTCTATACATTATTTTGCATTAATACATAAGCACAAGACTATTACTTAAGAAATCGTATTTTATTGTAGAACGTAAAACGCAATAACTAATAATGTGTTGGCCTCCCTGTTAACACTGGCCTCGACTGATACCGCTGCACATGACTAAACAGCGTGGGAGGAAAAACAGATGTGTAAAATCTAAAGAAGTCGGATTAGAAAATGGAATCTGATGTTCTCCAGATATGTTTCCTATTTATAGAGTTGCTCATGAACAGGCGTGCTAAGTAAAGCAACAGGCCTTTCCTGCTCTTAGACTTGAATATTTTAACGTCCCTGCTGTGTACTCCTGGATGTTTGCACATGGAGGAACACAAAACAAAAGTAGCTTATTTTTGCAGCAAATGTGCTCGCTGTCCACATGCAGCCTATGGACAACTATTGGATTCAAGGCATGGAGAAGGAGCACGCCTATTCTAATCTTTTAGAGGTGAAAAGTTCATGATTGGGTCAGGGCATTGGTGTTTCCCAGAGTTCAATTTAAGGCTAAAGCTTCTCCCCCACACACACACACACACACACACAGTGAGCCTAATAATGTAAAACATTAACTAAGAATAAACGAAGCAAGGCAAAAACGAATACTTAAATCAGAATTTGTGAATATTATTTCATAGTTTTATCACAGTTTTGTTCTCTTATCCAATTATACCACCATAAATCACCCACTGATCACCTCTTCACCGTAACAGAGCAGGTTTACGAGCAATGGATGCCTTTGTCATAAAATTTATGACTGCGAGTTTTTATTATTTCCTGCGTTTGGCCTATAAAACTCAAGAGGGAAACTAGATCGGGCGAAAAGAAGTGTTGCAGCGTAAAGAGTGAATAAGGCAAATCATCGTAAGTCGCACTTTAGAAAATAGGCAAACTTTACCGTGGCTCATGTGCAGTTTTGTCATCCATGGATAAATCTGTGGCCGCTGCTCACTGTCCTGACGCTGGTTCACATTTGTGTGTCGTTTCACCGTTTGCGTGTTCTCCGCGTTTCTTTCGCTCTCCTGGCTCTTGTTGCCGCCGGATTTTGCGCTCCTTTCCGGATCTCTGTCTGCCCCTCGTCCCAGCAGCGCGCTGCTGCGGTAGTTGAGCCCGCTTGCGTCCACGGACGAGCTACTGGAGACCATGGTTATCTGTGCTCCTGACGGGAGAGGAGTATCCGTATTGCCACGCAGGCTAGTTTTCATCTCCTCCCGTTCAACAGAGGTCGTGGGGACGGGACATGTGAATATCCCGTTCACATTAACACCCTCATAGCGGCTGGACGTGCGCCCAGAAAGATCGAAACTAAACATAGTGTTAGGAGAAGTTGTCTCGCTTGTTTGCCTGAGATTGCAGCTGTCAACATGAGAGCTCATTTTATAACCAATCACCGATAGCCTACTTTATTTTTTGTTAACCTAGAGAGGGTTGCGGGATGTATGTTGCCGTTGTTTCCTTGTTTTTGTTGATCATTGCCTTTCTTTGTAGCCGCTTTTGGAAAATTCAGAGCTGTCTGCCCTAAAAATAATCCAGGATTTATAGGTGGAGTAAGCTTTGGTATCTTTTTTTTAATTCTTGATCCGACGTGCGCTGCCCAAATATGGGGTATTTGTATGGGATCACGTGCACATGTTGGCCAGTCATAAATTGGCTTTGATACTCAATGGGGATATTGATGAATAGGAGAAACGTGTCCGGTAAACTTTGAGCTGTTGGTTGTTGAGGACCAGGCAGAGATCTTTAGCGCAAAAAGGGCAGGACAGTAAGACAAGAGCGTCATCTGGTGTCTGGTATGGGGCAGAACGGTCAGAACCGGACAGAGCTCTCTGCCCCTGACACACTGCGAGTCCACCAACACCCCCCAAATAATAAAAAAAATACAAACATAATAAAATGAATTAAAGTACTCACTTGGTTAAAATGTGTTAGGCTACTCATATGGAGTCGAAACTTTAACATCTTTGACATCGCTGGAAGTTGTGTTATAGCCTAACACTGCTACGGGAATGCTATAGTGTGTAACTATTGGACAACAGCTCATTCCCGTACTTCTGATGTCAATCATAAAGTTGAATGTTTCATATTTAAGAGGCCAACATTTGTTTTAAAAATCACTTCATTAGCTTATTTGTTACCTACTTGCATTTACAGCCTCCCCTCACCATAAAGGTCATGACAAAATTAAAAATGAATCCACAATCACGCACCGAGTGTGGAACGTGTTTAAAGAATTTTTTTTTGCGGTCATCTGACTCAGAACAAGCAATGATTCCAAAAACACAAGAGAGGGTGACATTTTTACAAATATTTTATTCCATGATACACAATTATGACAAAACATGAATTTGTAACTCCAAAACAGAAGTGAAGAATGACTAGTGTACAAATCTATCTCACGAGGAAAGCCTATTGTTTCAAATGATCAGAAAATGGGGCTAAGCGCAGTTGTATGTTATGCAGCGTCTATTAAAGCGGATAAATGCACATAAGTCCTCACGGGATTTACATAGTATACTGTTGATTATTTACAGGCATTTCAAAGGTGTGTGTGTGTGTGTGTGCTGACTATAGTCTTTATTCGTGCAACTTTCATGTTTATGCAGGACACTTTTCTGCAGATGATTCAAGTATTAGATACTATAAAATAAAGTGTCCGCCGGTCCTTTCCTTCCGTGGAATAGGCATGTAAAACATTGAGTTAAGTCTGACCAACACTGTATTTTGTGAGGTGATCAAAGAGATCACAGTGATGGATGGGGTGTAGGGGGATAATACATAGATTTTACTGCCATAAGAAATAACGTAGAAATGAATACTTCTTTTTATTTTCACAATACAAGTGTGACATTGCAATAACAAAAAAAGGAAAAAGAATATCAGCACTCCAAATGTCACAGGGGCTGTGGGTGAAATAATCTGGATTTCTAAGGCTCAACATGGATACAAGTGGGAGAGCTGCGGGTAGCCATCATGCAGTGAAGTCGCAGTAAAGTCGCTCTCAAGTCCATATAGATTTTTTAGGTAGTTATGTTGGGTTTTGATGGTCATCAGTTGTTTTTTTTCTCCTCTTCATCTTCAAACTATTCTTTCTTCTTGTCCTCATCCTTCTCTTCTTCAATTTCGCCATTGCGCTCCTCCTCTGGAGAGGCTCCTGTCTGTTCACTTCCAGTTACCGTGGAGGTCAGGTTGCTCTCTTTCTTCCATTTCATGCGTCGGTTCTGAAACCAGATTTTGATCTGCCGCTCTGTTAAACAAAGCGCGTTTGCGATTTCGATGCGTCTGCGCCTGGTCAGGTAGCGGTTGAAATGAAACTCCTTCTCCAGCTCGAGTGTTTGGTAACGAGAGTATATTTGACGTCCTCTGCGTCTGTCTGACCCGTAGCCCACTCCTGCTGAAATACAAAGTGAAGTCACTAATTTAATCGTTTATAAGGCGAAGACACATTTGACATAAAAAGCATGCTGTGCTCTGATAATAATTTGAAGCAGTGGAGCATAAGTTTTACCTCATTGTTAAAATCATAATTGTAAACCAAATCCACGAAGAAAAATAAACACATTTTCACTCAAAGACAATTCCTATCTCATAGGGCATCTCTGCTTCATTATCTAAAATAATGAAAGCATAAGGCATTCTCTCTGCCTCACGCTACTGATTATAACTAATATATCTTTCTTAATATGAAAGCTGTTTGTTTGCACATGCAAAGGCCCATTTACAAGTCGAGGGGATACAGTAATGTTTTATGGGACCATAAAAAGTAACTTACTCTCTTGGTAAGACATATCGTAAAACTGGCCCATTTCCTTAATTTATTTGTCGTAGTAAAACTCACCGCTGTGTGAGTTCATTCGCTGCATCCACGGGTAGATCGGGATGTTGGTTTTCTGATCCTGCGCTCCTGCTCTTCCTTGATCCAAACTGTACTCTTGAGCAATGTGGCTTTGTGTATTGAGTCCCATGTTTGTTTGTCTGCAACTGGGGAGCACGTCCTTGTCTTGAAGAAACACGTTTGATCCATATTCATATTGCGCCCTGCCAGACCCAAAAACGACATTATCTTGAGGAGAGTAAAAAGGTGCATATATCCGATTCTGGGTCACAGCAGCACCGTAAGACGAAAAATGTCTGACTGTGTCATAGGTGGTGGAGTTTAGGGGTACGTTAGGCAAAACATCTTGACCACCGGATAAATGGCAGGAGAGCGACGGGTTTGCGAAATAAGAATTCATACCTTGCCTGTAACCCTCTCTCCAACTCTCCCCACTTCTTTATCGGTCTCTTTTCAATCTCGTTCTCAGTAAATCTCCTTCCCGTCTGTGTCAACCAACCACACCTTTTCCAAGGTCTTCTTTTTTTCACCGTGACTTTCTGCTTCTCTAACTGGATGTGGGCTACTTTGAGGATTCAATATTATTAATTTTCAATCTCCGGTTAAGACGCACAAACCCGAGTGTTATAGCCGAGGCTTGGCTCGGTGAGAGACAATATGACAACGTCAGCTGACCATTCTCCACCAATTGAGAGGCAGGAGTTGAGGAGAAACTGTAGCTTTTAGCTCAGAGCTTGAACATTAGAGCTAAATGCCGATAAACACAACGTAGAGTTGGAGTGGCACACTATAAGCTAGGTTGGATGAGACATTTTTACTTGAAGATTAAGAATGTGTTGTTTAGGGAGGAAGTTTGATGTTAAATGTGGGCCGTGTCATTCAGTACAGTGATCACATTCATTGCAAGGCGAACAATTTGCATAAAAACACATGAACACAACGCCAAATGTGTCTTATAGAGTGCAACTCAGGAAATCAGCTATTAAAGCAGTGTACTGAAATATAGAGTAAAAAACCCTGATTCTGAGATTGTGTGAGTAATTGTGTTTGTTGTGTGTGTGTGTGTGTGTGTGTGTGTGTGTGTGTGTGTGTTTCCAAAACAGTTTTAATTTCATAACACCATTGCAGCAATGGGCTACAATATATATGCTTTCATCCCGCAGGACGCGCCGCCTTTGTGTAAGGACTGAAATGCATATTAGCATTTATTGTTTATCTCAGCCATATCGACGAGTTTCCAACATACTGTTAATGTTTCCATTGTGTATGAATTATCTGGCATGTGAGCAATTCCAATGCTTTTGCAGTGAACTGGGGGAGGGTGTAGGTGGTAAGAATGCGTTTATGGTCTCTCTTCTGTAAGGGCAATAAAACAAGTGACGTTCCCCAGCACACCAACAACTATCTCTGCAGCAAAGCCCTGCAACACGAGCAGCAATCTCCCTCCCAGGTTCAGAAATTAAAGCAATGCACAGCACGTGGGGGCATTAACTCAAGGGAAATAGCGTGCATAGGTTCGGCCGACTAGTAAAGAGCTACGTCTAAGAAGATCATTTCTGTCACTCTTTTTGAAAATCTAATCAGTTATGCGACTGTCCAGCAGACGTCAGACAAAGTCCTCCACAGGCCAAGAGTGCCCGGTGTTCACTATGAGCTTACAGCTCTCAGGTACAGTCTATTTAACTCCTATCAATTAACAATATGCTTTAAATGTACGCACAGAAGTTAGAGTGGAATTACAGTAAAATGCAACGTGTTAAAATGCTTATGCAGATGTTCACATTTCCCCCTATTCTGATCATACTTCGACATTCCTCTGACACACACATTGTAGAAAGGGGAAACGATAATTATCTCAGCAGCAAATTATGGGTTTGGAAATTACTTTAGAGGTATTCTGCAAAAGAATTGCAAAACTTCAGCGCATGTTAGGGCGAAATGTGCTGCCTGTAAATGCGTAAAAAGTCTACATTGATGATAGAAAAGAGACCAGCTTCTCACTCTCAGTTTTCTGTGAGCCATATAATTTAATTTAATTTTTGTGCAGCTGATAAGAGCGCAGTTTTACACCACCAACATTTTTTTAATTTTTAAAAAAACAAGCACGTTTAGACAGGAAAAAAAAAATCCACATCTTCATTTAAAACAATATAAGTCACATTATCTTGACATTTCGCAACAAGCCATAATAGATACCGATAAAATAATCAATACAGTTATTGAAAATGTCTGTTCAAACGCAGCAGTCTCTTGGTCCATCTCATTGATTTCTTCAATAGGGTGAATACTTGCAGCCTAAACGTGCAACACTGTTTGGTCTGTTGTTTGGGATCCTGAATAGCCCATAAAAGAGACAAGAACAAAGAGAAGGAAGTAGCTGGTGCAATAAAAGTTTCCCTTCAACTTATTCGTGGCCATATGTGACATCCGCGACGTAGGCCTGCAGATTTGAAGCAAATAAAGCGCAAAAGATGGAAGGAATAATGTCCCAGTACTACTGTCCCGGGAATAAAATTTCCTTTTCAATTTGATATTAAGTAACGAATTAGTTGATCATGAGACATTACAAACGCAACACGGTTACGGATGTAACTATATGAATGTTTTTTACCCACGATGTTACCAAACATAACACATTACATAACACAAAGTATATTCACTACATAAATCCTAAAGGAAATTTGAATTTAAATTCAGACAATAGCAATGACGCCCAAAATGTTATGAAATTGGCGTTTGCTTTCTATAGTGATTTGTCATGCTCACGGTGTCAGAATCAGCATGTGTACAGGATTTGTTTCATTATAACAATTACTGTTCTGTCACCATGCAGTTGTTGTATTTACTCATTATAAAAAGCTTTCAAATTAAAAGCTTTACTTTAACTATTACAAATTAGATTGAATTATTTGAGTTTAAAAGCCCAGATTTTTCTCAATTGTTGGTCAGCCCACCCTAAAAACGCTCTGGTCCAGGTTGTAAATAAAGGCAGAACACTAAAGCCAATGTGTGGACTGGAGAGGCAGGAATGCAGCAGAGGTTATGCCAGTGTGCAGAATTAGAAAGGTCATTCTTTCCCTCGTGTTTTAGCGTTTTATTGCGGCCCGTGAGGCAAATCACAAGCGCTGCTTTTGATGCAGGAAGGAGAGAAGCCGTTTGGTCCACGTTTGCACGATCTTTAAACGGATATTATGAACAAATGAACTAGCAAGGTCTAAGACGAAAATTAAATATATATTTTTTTAAATATCCTGGTACTAAGTACTAGCCATGTATATTAATAATTAGCATTAATAATTCATTAATGAAGTATATGCTCTATTTGTAGTTATCTACGGTGAATGCGCACTGGAGCCTACGCCTGATGAAAATCATGCGTAACAGGACTATTATTATTAACATCCTCATTAGTATTGCCATCATTTCTTTTATTATTATATTTGTCGAGGTTATAATGTTAGTTACAATCATGTTGGATCGGTTTTAAATGAACACTTTAATTGGCTCTTCTGAAGGCCTAATTTAACAGCCTGCTCCCCTGCAACACAACAGGGCCCATCCACGTCCATGAACCTATAGCTTCTCTTTAGCATTCTTATACATCAATATCCAACAGTACAACATTACTCAGAATTAGTTATATGGGGCCTGTAAAAGTTCTGCATTATCATCCATGATTAAAAACACAGCGAGGAAGGCAAAGTCTGGTCTGCCCCTGATGCTTTTTCCTCTCCCCCGCTTCTAACCTTACTAATAAGGAGTAATTCCCATACTAACAATGTAAAGCCCTCTATAAGCACTTTACCATCGCTGGCTAGCCCAATTAATGTCCGGAAGTGTTCGACTTTATGCTCGTTAAGCACTCAGGAAGCTGTTGCCCAATGAGCGCATGTTGATCCACACATCATAAATTATGACCATTAGTAGGCAAAATTTTTGCCCTGTCGGGATTTGTAAGTGAGGTTCTAAATGTGGTGATGCGGACAGATTCATGACTTCATGGGGTTTTATCCGAACCTATCTCTGGTTTTAAAAACACTGCAGGGCAAAACAATAGACTGTGGTTTTCCACTCTTATTTTAAACCAAGATTTACCTAACAACCTTAACGTCATGTATAAAAGACTCCCTCTCTCTTTTTCTCTTTCTCTTTCTCTCTCTCTCTCTCTGCAGGCATAGTATTGGGCAGCAGCGGACACGACTCATTGCAATAGCAATGTTTCTGAAGGGAAAAAGCAACGTGTGTAACAGTAGGTTATAAGACTTCAAAGGCATCGCCAATAATTGTGTTTCACAAGATTGAAATGCAGAGACTGCTGAGCTTCAGCAGGGGACAGAAACATATGAAATCACTTTATGACACTAAAAATATTTTGTCTCGGCACAGACAATAATAAAACACAGAGGGAGCATTTCAGCAAACTGATCTTTGATAAGACAACCGCTTTCAACTATAAACGCACATAAAAACACACACACACACACACACAGTGATGTTTATGTGTGTAGTGATGTTCCACATGCTGAGGATGTTTTGAAATGAATTTCAATGTCAAAATGTCGGAAAGAAATCTAAGAAGTGGACTGGATTTGGAATTTGGCACAACCCATTTTTCACGTTGTTCGATCATAATTAATAACTGATTTAATAACTGTTAATCTAGTAGTTAAAATGTTAATGTTGGTGGTTTCAATGATAATATTTGTGATAATATATTTTGCTAATGGTGTAAAATGAAAATGGTGTAAATAAAATCTCATCCTGCTCATCATCAATGTCGTCAGTGATTATGTCACAGCATCATATAACAAATCACTGCATCTCATTATATCAGAACAAAACAATAAATCAGAGCAATCTCTCATTCTCCGAGGTGACAACAAATCAGACACTCAGAAACACTCCTTGGTGTCAGCTCGTGCGGTTACCATGGATGTTACTCACTGGCAGCAGTGTATCAGCTGGGTCAGCTGACATCCGCAGTGAACCGCCGCCGAAAACCAGCAGCCATAAACAACAAGCCTCAACACCCGCCCACTTCCACATGACACACCTCTGATCGCTAGGGGGCACTGTCGGGATATATGTGTGTGTGTGTGTGTGTGTGTGTGTGTGTGTGTGTGTGTGTGTGTGTGTGTGTGTGTGTGTGTGTGTGTATCATATTGCATATGATATGATAGTAAGGCCCTTGGCACAAGCTGAATATGACAACAACTATGGAAACAATATTAAGAGCACACGAATGTACTTTGTCACTGCCTAGTCATGGGTGATGACAAAGTTTACTATCAGTAGGCAATTTATTACACATCGGCAAATCTCTAAAATGCTCCGCTAATGTAGGCTAAAGCGTTCAAGACACACGCAGGTGCCACTACAGCAGCCTCCCGTGCTACAGGTCAGGTCATAACTACACAAAATAGACATCTCATTTGCTCACTCACTCACTCACTCACACACACTGTATCATTCATCATTTCGACTCAGCCAGCTCCAGCTGATTGCCAAACACAACATGAAAACATTGGGAAAGAGTGATAGAGATGTGTGTGTGATCTTACCCCTGCACGCTCTCCGTAGTTTGTAGCTTCGTTGTGGTCCAACACACCGGCTGAGGGGTCACGAGTGGGAAATATCAACAGAGCGCACATCTACCACGTAGCCTACTGTCTTCACATCCCGGGTAGGGAGCTCACGGAGGAAGGGTGTTTGTTTGCCGAGAAAAGTCTTTTCTAGCAGGCATGCTGGCTCCTTTTCTCTTCCCAGTCGCGGCTTTATTGCCTCCGGGGGGTGGGGGGGGGGGATAAACGCAGCGGCTGCTAGAGGCGGCGACTGTCCCGAAGATCCCTCTGTCAGGAAGTCGGAGATCGAATGAATACCACACGAAGCAGCGCCAAAATGAATATAATAATATAATGGAGTTAAGAAAGAAGACGTTTCTACGCCCCAGCTTAGTCTGCTGCTGATACAAGGGAAGGACCAGAGAATAGACAACAGCATAAAGTTCATGTTCATAGAGCGTGTGCCACGTGGCTCGCCGCAGCCAATCGCGGGGAGGATTCAGTCGTAAACTTTTATTACTCAGCTGTAAATTTCTCCCTTTAACAACCAGGAATGTTTGCACCCATCTTTCGCATTTTCTCTTTTTCGATTGCACTAAACTAAAAATGGCCACATGATATGGTACGTGATACTAAGATTTCCCATATGTCACAAATTAGACGTGCGTCAAAGAAAAATGACAGTTCCCCTGGTGGACAAGCTGTATGCCATGATGTACCCAAGCCAACGGGAAATGGAAAATAAAAGTGTGTGAGTAAGAAAAAGAGAGGGAGGGGAGAGAAAAACAGGAACAGAGAGAGGGAAAAAGAGAGGGAGAGAGAGAGAGAGAGAGAGAGAGAGAGAGAGAGAGAGAGAGAGAGAGACGTCCAATTAAACTTCAATTAGCTAAACGATACTTTCATATTAAGGCCATTTTCTCTCTGACTGATTTTCAGGATGGATTGCATGCCAGTAAGCACATATAAGGTTCCACTGATCACATGAAACATTAACTAGATGCTCATGGTACATGCGTAATATCAAGATTATGTCAAATTTAACTAGCCTTAAGTGCTGGAAGGAGTGTTTTTAAACTTGAAACACATAAAAGGTGGAGTTTGAGGCTGCAGAAAACGGACACAAACACGCGCGCGCTTTCTAACCTTCTGACAAAGAAACAACATACACTGTAAATCTTGTCCAAACTTTCAACAGGATATATGAGAAACACACACAGAGAAGGAAAAAATATACGCATTTGAAACTACGGACATACACTTTTTCATCTTAGAAATTAGAATATGAGGTGGCCAAGGGTTTACAAGAAAATGTCTTCAGCTTTGACAAATATATTTCCTTAAAATATATTTAAGAGATAGAAGAGTAAGAGGATTCCAGATGAAGAGAACAATAGACGAGAAAATCATTTAATTTGAGCATAGCGCAGGTTTTTCCCCACTAAAACAAGACTTCTCGCTTTTTTTTAAAGAAAATGATGGCATGTAGTCTTAGTAACGAATAAAATAAACACTACACCCAAATAATCAGAAACATTTAAGTTACATACTTGGATAAGCGGTGCACCTTGTCCTTGCAGGCCGTGATCTCCACACTGAGCCTCGGCACACAGAGACAAAAGATGTAGACCCATCCAAGCCGTGCCTTTACACCACCAATAAAGTTTACAGCAGGTACACTAAACTTTATTGGTAATGTCAACCCTGTGGTAAAAGTACACACGCACACACACACACACACACACACACACACACACACAAAGCAAACAAACAAACGGTGCAGAATAGCTGGGACTTGGGGACACATCCGGAATTTTCTGAAGAATACACGCACGTAAATAGAGAAATAAACACCCTGGATGGGCTGCGCGTTGACGCAACATTGTCTCATTCGGACAAATACAAGACACAATTGAGGGGAAACAGCCCTAAACTGAGGATCTGCGAGACCCTATTTGATTTAGTGGTATCAGCTTGGACTAACATTGAGGAAAATTGAAAAGCAGTTTCTTAAAATGCAATCGTTAAGCCTGCATGTAAAACGGCGCTTTCGTTTCGTTTTCATTCGTTAGGTCTACACTAACTTTACCAATCAAATTGAATAAATGTTGCTCTGTTTATCTGTAAGTTCGTTTTGCTGAAAACAAATTAAAAAGAATAAGAAACAACCGTCATGTGAAGAACATTATGCAGCTTTGTTTATTTTTTTTATGTATGTGTCTAAAAACACACACGGATTCCATTTAGGCCTTAATTTGTCCAAAGGTCATAATCTACCTTCAAGCTTAAGAAATAATCAAACTTTTATTACATTTGTATTTAACCTTTGAATTAAAGTGAAATACCTAATAAGTAAATAGTATCACTTTAAGGAATAACAGTCCCACCTTACAGTAGTCCGCACGGTGAAGTAGTTGCATCCATAGTGTCTCATATACACATCGAATGGATCACTTCAGCTTGTTTAAATACTCTGTAACTGAACGGATAAAAAGCAGACGGGCTAACAGACCTTTGAATAATTTAGCTGCATAACACAAAGAAAACTACACGGAGAGACAGTACTTTTAATTTGTCGAGATGTAGCCTAGTTCTAATACATTATATATATCTATATTATATTATATATATATATATTATATTTATATATATATATATATATATATATATATATATATATATACACTAGTAAACATACAGCCGTATTTCAGTAAAATGCAGGTAGAAATTCTGTTGCAAACAGTAGGATAGTTGCCAGAGGTCAAATTTCATGATTTGAAATAAAAAGGATCTGATTACTATTAATACATGACCGAGTGTTTTATTTATTGTAACAACATCTCAAGTGACCTATGCTGCACCGTTTGAGACACATGGAAGTGCTTGTGCTACTTCAATGATACTCTGATTGTATGTTGACTGTTAACGTTGATTCTCAGCAGTCATCATAAAAGCAGCAGCAGCTGGAGACACAAGGTGTTACCTGCACTTGGCCTCCTATCCGCTTTGATTTCAACGCTCTGATGTTTTCCGGAGGTTTGTCTGGACACAAAGTTTCACACCTTGCATGGTATAGACAGATAAAGCCTCCCTCGTGCTTTGTCATTATTTCGTCTGATTATTAACATCACGCCAGATGTTTGTTCATCTCATCTCAGACAGCCATTATTCATCCAGAGATTCATTAAGAACAGCTTCGTGTCTTCCCTGAAGAGAGGAAGTTTCTTATTAAGAGGATGAATCAAACACGACTCAGGCTTTGGAGGGTAGCATGCTGTGAATGGGATTCGCAACCTTTCCTTAAAAGGTAAAGTGATACGTCTACAAAAGCATGTCTGGCGGTTTTTAATTGAATAAGTTGAAAAGTTTAAATTAGGCTAACTTTAGCCAAGAGGCTATTCAATATGCCTACGCCTCCTCTCCCCTCCTGCCACCACCAGGAAATGGTTTTAGCGCATGTGGACGCAAAATCAAAGCATCATCAAAACATCACCATTGTTGCACGTTTAGCCATTTCCTCAATGATTGTTTGTATCACATTACTTCTGGATATAAAAACTGAGGCTCATATTTGGCTCCACAGTATCCCAAAGTTCATAAGTCGTTAGAGAGAGAAGCATAGAAGGGAAAAAGGTCACATAATGTGTTCGCTTAAACTGGATTGAGATGTTTATGTGTGTGTGTGGGGGAATAATTTCAGTAACCGAGGCTGTAATATCAATACAAACCAGAAATTATTGTGAGCCATTTTGTTTATTTGTAATTTTACATCAACAATGGCGGGGACACACAATTCCGTCTTTCACAGGAGAAACACCATGGAAACGAGCATATTGTTAACATCAATATATAACAAGACGTACATAAAGATTATATTCAGTGCAAAACAACTACGCTATGTCACCAGCACATTAAAATAAAAATTCCCTTATTTTAAAATCCTTGTAATTGTAGCATGTATTATCATACACAGTAAATGTGCGTTATAGGCAGTTTTAGTTGTTGGGAAAATAGCTTGCAATCGATTCAGAGCGATGCCACAAGTGAGAAATATAAATTCAGCAAAGGCAAAGCTCTGAGTTTAGGTAGTGCCGTGGTACAATCTCAAAATAGTTTGCTTGGCTTTAAACTAATTGTCTTCCCAAGACTCACAAATTGTCTTCAACAAGTGTATATTGTATATTGGGTAGGCTAAATGCTACATACATAACTTAATATAATGATGATATAGAACACTTTTAAAATTAAAACCATCTGAAATCTCTATATTCAGAAATCTCTATTGCAATTCCCCCAGGTTTAGGTAGCATCAAAGGATTTCAAACGATTGCATTTCCCTGGTAATCCTAGAAAAAGATGTCTGAGGAGCTAATGGCTATCTTTGTCTAGGCCATTCACATGAAAACGAGTAAAACAGTAACAGTAACAATTCGAATAATAAAACTTGTGGTTCCTACACAGGTCGTTAGCCAGTGTAACTGCTGCGATGATGTTTGAATACTTACTACTAAGTTATAGGCCATACATTTCGTTTACAATTTCGGAAAGGGTACTCTGAAATTACGTCCATGTTCTTTTAAATGTAGGCTATAATATATTTACAACACAGGTCGGCGTTGGTCATGTTCTGATCTTATTTGGCTATGCTTCTGATACAGTTATTAAAAGCAAAATTGGTAAAAAAAAAAAATATATAAAAAAAAATAGCTAAGTTTTTCCATCTAACATGCGTTTTAATTGACCCTCTTTTGGCAAGGATGACTGTTCTATCAAAGGAAATGAGCTACAAGCGTGTGTAGCTTCTACAGAATCCAAATGCAACTCATGTTAGGATAATCGTGAGAAGGGAGAATTTTGTCTATTTATGACAGCAATATTAAGAGAGATTCCTGTTTCCTCTTGACATAATGAAAGGGTGGTCATAAAGTTGACGCGCTCTCTGACTCCTTGTGACTTTTCGTCTCTTTATGGGACCTCTCTTTTTTTCTCTTTTTCAGCCATATAACCATAAAAAGGACCATAAAATCACTCCTTGGTCTCTTCTTTCTCTTCCGCTTCTTTCTCTTCTGCCTCTTCCCCTTCACCGTCCTCGTTGCCGTCATCCTCGGCCTCGGCTTCAGCCTCACCTCTCTGACCCGGAAACTTGTCTTTGTTGTTTTCTTTTTTCCACTTCATCCTCCTGTTCTGAAACCAAATCTTCACCTGCCGCTCGGTGAGGCTCAGGGCGTGAGACACCTCAATCCTTCTCTTGCGGGTCAGGTAAGGGTTGAAGAGAAACTCCTTCTCCAGTTCAAGAGTTTGGTAACGACTGTAGGTTTGCCTCCCATTCCGTCTGCCTGGGGCTTGAATAAAATAAAGCCAATAGGTTAGCTGGACTGACAACGGTCCCCAAAAAAAAAAAATCATTCAGATGACTTATAATTAATTCCACGTTTGCAGAATTAATGGATACTAATCGTTCAGCTCCTTCATTTAGCTTTCACCCCTATTCACATTCACTCATTAAGAACGGGGAGCCCTTATTTAAACTGTGAGATGGGTAAATCTGTTAAGCAATACAGTTCGTATTCCGTGTGGAATTTCTAAACGTAATTGTAAGTTTCATTCATGTTTGTGCCATTTACAGATCTGTCTGCAGGTGCTCCGACTTTTACGCTCACTTTCACTAAAGAGTTAGTGGGTGAGTGTGAGAATATTCTGTATTTGTATTGAAAATGGCTATCAATTATTAATTACTATATCAATAAATTTAGGCAAGAGTGTCCTATATTGCCATCAGTGTATTGATGATAAATTCCTCCAAACCAAAATCAATACATTCTATTTTAGATTAGTAGTTAAACCATACGTGTAGAAGCACATAAATTAGTATGGGTTTCCTATAGCAACAGGGCCTATACAAGCCTGGTTGAGATTTTCAGCCACACACAGAGCGACACACACATAAGGAAAATAAGAAAAGATAGGGGGCAAAGTATGAGAAAAGAGATGCACTGTAACAACAGATGGGGTCAGGCTAATGATAAATATCTCTGAGCAGATCAAAATGAAGCTTACACCTGTGTGGAGTTAATGTAGCCTGATAGCCAGAGCAGAATGATCCATGAATGGAAGAGGTAATATCTACAAAGCCCTTATGATTATGCCTGTATGAGTCTGAGCCACATTGGGCTTGTGGGTCAAATTACCCCCCAACCCCTAAAACCCGGATTCTGGATAATCGGGGCATGTTGTGTTTCAGCTAACCCTCCTGTCACTCTGCATGCTAGTGTGTGGCACCACCATATTTTAAACTATAACTTATTCATTCTTCCCCTTGGTGCATTTCGAGCTTGTAAAATATCTTATGACAACGATAATTGACTTCAAAGAGCTTCTGTCATGAGCTGTGATCAGCAATTCGTTGTTTAAAGGCACGTTTGAAAGCAAAAATTCAGCCCTGTATGGACATGTGCTGCAGTTAACAGCAGCATGCAGTACCGGTTGTATGTGCCCCATCATGTTCCCTGACTTATTTCGTTTTATAGGCTAGTTAAGAGACACCCTCGTGTATATTCAAGAATATTTAGCACAAATGCAAACAGACACATACACCCAAGCAGGCAGACACACACACACACACACACACGCACGCACGCACACACACACACATACGCGCGCGCACAGAGTAACATTGAAAGAATAGGAAATATTTCTGACCGTGGGGTCTCATCCAAGGAAACATAAGACTGGGACTGGAGTTTTGATTTAAGTGGCCTTGTCCTTCTCCGGGGTTAGAGCTGCTCGACGATTTACAGTCTGGGTATTGCGCTAGGCTTGCGTCTTGCTGGGTACCATAAAGCGTTTGCCTCGGAAGGGCTTCATATCCATAAAATTTCGTTGCATCCCCGTGGCAAGCCAAAGCGCAGGGGTTTTGCTGGTATCCGGGGTTGGAGATCCCAGTGGTCCCGTGGTGGAAAAAGTCTTGCACATGATGGGACGGGTGCTGAAAGCCCGGTGCGGCTGCTCCGGGTCCGTAAACCAGCGTGTGGCTGCGGGCAACGCTTTGTGGAAACCTGCAGTCGTAGTAAGTTGGCTCCAGTGACTCGCTGCCTTTGTACTTAGAAAAAAGAGGATTAACAAAATAGGAGCTCATGTTTAGTTAGCATCAAGCAGACGGGCTCTCTCGCAGAATATCTCCTTTAGGATGATGGCAGCCTTTTGTTTAGGGTCCCAACTCGCACAGCGCGCACAGGCAGACAAACCGGAACTAGGAGAAACGCTGCCCCTTTGGACAATCTACGGCAGCTCACTCTGTCTGAGCCGTTCCTCTCATCCGATTTCTCTCGCGGTCGTGAGTGTTTTTTCCCCAGATTTCGCAGGCTCAAACCCGGCTCATGGTATGTGCTTTGGGTGTGCCTTAGCAAAGGTTAAAGCTGGCTTGCTCCACCGGCACAGTCACAGACGCTGCTCTTTTCTTTCTTTTTCCTTTTTTTAGCTTCCCACCGAACCACCCCCACCACAAGCGCCCCCCCACCCTCCTCCACCCCCACCCCTTCATCTTCCTACGACCGGTCAGACGTGGGCCCTACGTATATCCACCTTGAAGGAGCTGCACTAATCATAACCAACAACCCAAGAGGCTTTAAATATGATCAATGTTATGTTTATCACAAAAAAATCTTATTAGCTGATCAATGGAGATATGGTCTGGTTAAGACTAAGACACATTACACACATACACTTTGCTTGTTGTCGTATGGAGGTTATGAGGTGTACAAAGCATGGAAGGTTCCCTCTTTAAAAACGGATAAAGCTGTTATGAGTTGCTGTTTGCCCTGCCAGGCCCTACTGAAGCTTATACACTGATTTCTAGAAAATAGTGGAGCTTGTATGGGCTCCAGGAGGTCAACATAGCATTTGGGAAGTAGGCTATGAATACCAAAACGTTACATAAAGCAACGCTAAAAATGCAAAAGCAAGACAACATTGGAACTATGACATACAAGGGAACACTGTATGAGAATAAGACATAACATCATCTTCGTGTAATCGAGTAAAGGCCAGGGCGACACACTTGCACCATGAGCTGTAAAACACCGACACACGCAAATATAAACACGACCTGTGAATACTAGGTGCCACTTACTGACCCCGTAAAACCGACGAGGATAAGCAGTAAATCTCCCACGTGGAGGAGTTCATAAAATTTTACATCAGATGTTTAGCTACAATGAGCGCGCGCATATTTCCCAGCTCAATAGTTGTATGGGCTCTATCTCCAAATATGCCAGAGTGGTTTTTGGCGGTTACTGACGTTTTATACACATCATCGTAAAATATGTAAGGCGCACTGGGCGAATTTATAGACCTTTCACACACTATAAATATGCAGATTGCCAATCATTGTTGCAGGCTTCTTGGGGACTCTGAGCTTTGTAACAAAGTTACAATTAAATTATTTTTATTATCAACATTACTATTATTAGGCTATAGCCTACTAATATTATTTATTATGATTTTTATGTTGTATGATGTGATTATTATAACCTATAATGTTGTTGATTTTGTGTCTGCTGTCAGTGTTGTTGTTGCAAATTGTTATTAAAGACTTTATATGTTTTAATTGTTTCTGGCTGTTCATTTATTATGTTATTGTTGTGGAAATTATGTGTTTCTTTGTTTGTTTTTCTTCTTAAGTATTTTAATAAAGTTTTTAATTTACACCCTGAAATAAAATAAAAACAAATGCAAAAAAACTATAAGAATCTAAACGCCGTATTTTCCTATCCAAAATGCAGATATTATAGACTTTTGTCAAAACTAAAAACCTGCCCGAGCAAAATAATCCTATTTTTATTGAGTACACAATAATAAATAAATAAATACCACAACCTCCCAATTAACTCATACATTTAGGGGCAATGAGAGAAGTGTTTAAACCGAGAAAGTGACAAAAAGTAAAATGAAAATGTAACTCACGAGACAGAAAAATAAAAATAATACAAATCTTGTTCTGTGTCCAACACAACAACCAGCTCGCTGCATTGTGGACTTCTGCTCTGTGGCCTATTACACAAAATGCGGTGGATGAGCATATCTGTCATTTTGTCATCGATAAGTTACTTTTCATTTTTCAGCCAAGCCACAGAGCTGTAAAGAAACCTTTTCACGCACAGACCTTGCTCAAAACATGGACCAACAGCGTCATCTAGTGTACAGATGTGTGCCTAAACCTGAATGAATCCACCAATGAGAAACAACTGTGATGTGGACAGAGAGGGTCTCCCCATTTGTCCAAACGTTATACGTATCACGTCCTTTTCCTGAAATAAAGCAGCGTTAAACAAGCCATTTACTACCAGATCTGTAACTATATGCCGCCAGTCTCCTCTGTTTTACAGCAGGCTTGATGTAGTTGCTGGGCTGTATCCTTTTCCTGCCATGGCCGCTACCTCCTCTCATATAAGAGATAACAGTGATCTGCAGAACTCATATTTGTGTACAATAACTATTGACGTTTCGCCCTCTAATTGTAGGCTAATAGCCCACTCATGTGTTGAAGTGCGGCTGGCTCACAAGGCAAAAGTCCTCTGACCAGTGTGTACGACTCTCCTTTGAAGGGGTCCACCACCACCGTCCATTAAAACCATAAAGTAATTTAGCCCAGACGTCTAGCCAGTTAGTCGAGTTTGCTTTGTTCGTCTGCATTTGAGACAAACAGCCGAGCTCCAACCGGGGCTGTAAAACTGACAGTTTTGCCCGAGCTGAGCGGAAATGCACTGGATTAGGCTTTGAAATTACAGCATCCTGTCCGTATTGTTTGCCACCACAAAAAGGCAATTTAGGCCTAGCCCAGGAAACAAATGCGAGACTTGGGAAATTGTCTCTCACGTTTACACTCCATGTTTAAATTTAGTTTCAGATTTTCTGACCGCCTGTGGGCCTGGCGAACGTATTCAACTAATACGATTATTTATAAAGATAATTCATTTAGAAAAATACTCCATAGGAGTTGTTAATATTGATACATGAAGACGTTCTTGGAAGTGTGACAACTGCACAAATAGTTGTGGGTTCTTTCAAACATAGCATAGGGCATAGAGCAATAAAACAAATATTGTGCATGCATCACATATATCTTTTGCTCCTATAAGTTTTTTATTCAAGTTAAATGAACTATAGCCTACAGCTACATATCATCAATATTAATAGAACCGTAAACATCAGAATTAATTATTTTACAGTAAAACCGGTGCTTAGAGAAATGTACTTGTCTTCTCAAAAAGACCAAACAGGGCTATTTGTGTTTTTGGCGTGTGTGCACTTATAAATATATGCACACCTGTAAATACGTGGCTGAGGCTTAAAGAATGCTAATTAAGACCCCAAGTTGAAGTTATGCAAAGCTAAATAAAACAGTGTTTAACTGCTCTGACAACGTTATGTTTTCGACCTCGCCATTATTTGCGGTGGCAGAGCTCATTTTGGCCTTTACTTGCTTGGAGGAATGCTCGTCGGGAAAAACACAAGACAAAGAGTTGTGGAGACATAATTATTTAGCAAACTTCCCTCTGTTTGCAATATGTATCTTAGCCAACAGTGATTTGGTAACTCCATTTATCTGCGGGATTTTTTTAATTTAATCAAGCAAATAGTTAAGCTGGTATTTAATGAGATCCTGTTTGTTAGGCCCTCTCTGCCGCCTAGTACTAATTACTAAATGTGTTTGGTCGCAAATATAATACCCTCGTGAGTCCCAATGAACACAGCATACAAGCACTTAGTGATAATGTTTATATTTGCAGAGGTCTTCTACACTCTATAGTTAAACTCGTAGGCTACAATCGAAAAAGATGCACAAATACAGCAACAGCTATCACAAAAATACAAGACAGACAAGTCGGATGGCAGATGTTCAGTTTCTGTACAAAATACTGCACCTGCACAACAACGTACAAAGGAAGAAACATGAAAGAAAACATTCTCATCATAAATTATGGGATTGTGAAATTCAAAAGAATTCAAGTATTCTCTTTCTTCAGACAGATTTAACATGTCCAAAACTGCACGTGTATAATTTCTCTTACAAAAAAAACGTAAAGGTATTTTGAAATGAAGGCAGCACGTAATTATCTCCCTTAGAAGTATCTTTTTTCTTTTTTTTTCAATATAGGTGAACACATAAGTGTGCACTGGAAAATAACATAATCAGAATCAAACAGTCTCGAAGTTAAGGTTAATAGAAAATCCAACAAAGTGATAAATACGAAGAGGAAGAGAGAGAGGGGGATCATCGTGTGTTTTGGTACATCTGTGCTGTCCATGTGACTAGTGGTTACTATGGTTGTTTTGTGACTGCAGTCCACATTATTGTTCTTTGCTGTCGGTCTTTTCTTTGTTCATTTTCTTCATCTTCATTCGCCGGTTCTGAAACCAGATTTTGACCTGTCTCTCGGTCAGATTCAGGACCCTCGCGACCTCGAATCGGCGGTCTCTAGTAAGGTACATATTGAACAAAAACTCCTTTTCCAGTTCGAGAGTCTGGTACTTTGTGTAAGGACATCGCTTCTTCCTCGTGGAGCGGGCGTGTATCCAATTTGCCACAGGGTTATCTGCAAGTAAAAATCATAACAATAATAAAAATAATAACAATAATAATAGTAATAAAGACAAAATATATGGGCAACACTGTGAGGCATTTTAAAAACTGAAACAACGACAAAATTTGCCTTTGGATTTTCAATTCCGTGGGCTCATCACAAGGTGCTACAATTGAAAACAATGACAAAACATACACAAGTTTGATGTTTACCATTAAAGCTAAGCTGATAGTAAAAATGTTGGGGGAAGATTCTCAGTCTCAGACTATCAAACCATACACTGATTTGCTTCCTTGTCCCCTTGACTTGTGAGTAACACCGTCGTAAAATACTCAATGCGCTTATTCACTTTATTGGCCCATAAAATGGCCCGTGGTTCAAGCCTTTACAGGTCCGTGGTGAAAGTCCTCCAGTATCTCCCTACATTCCTCAAGTTGGCTGGAAGAGTCATGTGAATATGTTTTGGACCCAGACAGGAGAGGACATTTTCATATCTATATGCAATATATCATCTTCTCTTTACTATGTGGGTAAATAATGTTTGACCATCAAATTAAGCCAGGAATTGGCTTTTCCTCACAAGACGGGCCTAAATGAAAATAAAAAACAGGACTGGAAGTCGGCTTATAGGGCTGCATGTGCCGTGCGTAATGGCACTGGGTCAACATATGTTCGTAAAAAGGCATTATAAAGGATTTTTATAAAGCATTTACTGATGAATATTATATCACATGTCGGTTTACGTTGTTCTATTAAAAGAGCACCTTGCATGTTTTAACACTATGCAACAGCCTTCCAAATTCAACGTCTTCCTGTAGGTTTGAGTCCATGTTTACAACCCCGTCTGGTTTTATAGCCCCAATATTAGCCTAGTAGCGTTTGTCTTTTATAGTTCCTAAAGCTTTCCCCCCTAGCAAAGGCGATTCTGCTCAGCTGAAAAGGGAGGATGAAACAGTTTATAATTTACGTTATGCGGGACGTTAAAATGCTTCTAAGCAAAAGCAGCTTTACACAATTCCAAACCAAAACTCCCACTCGGTTGTAAAAGACTGTAGGAGCTTGAACTTACTCGGATCTAGCTCCGGCTTCTCGTCTTTATGTTTCCCTGAAGTCAGGATCTCCGACTCGGGAGATGGGATATTTTGCGGCGTCTTCTCTCGTATGTCAGTGGACGAGCAGTACAGATAATCCGTGTAGGTCCGTCCGCTGGAGCCGAGACACTCAGCGGCTCTGTGCTCCTGAAAGGCGTCGGGCTTCAGCCCATAATGCCTGCTGTTCCCCGGATAGCCATGGAAAGGCACGGCGCCTGATATCGGCTCCAGCCATGACCGCATATACCTCGAGTCTGTGCCTAAATGAGGTTGGTGACTGTATGGATGATAAACCACTGATGACTGGGAGTGTACAGGGGTCCAGGAGGTGGAGAACACGGGTGCCTTGGGTGCGAAGCTGCAGGAAGGAAAGTCAGCACACTCCGGTACTAGAGACGTCGGACGAGGGCCGGCTGGGTGCGAACCGGGAGCCGAAAACGAGCTGCAGCAAGGACATCCTCGTTTTCATGGTTGATCAAGGAGTCCACATAATAATTACTTATGGGACCCGTGGTCGACATGTCGAAGCTTCCCCGACTCTTTTACATGCATCCGATTATTATATGGAGTGTATGTGTACTTTTTTATCTAGCCATAGAACAATCAAGGCAGGTAATTATTTCTCAGCGCTTCCCTAGCTGCTATTGGCTGCCTCGCCGACACGTGATTCTATTTACCCCAGCAAAAATTGTACAGTGGATCAATGCGCCACTTATCCTGGGATACCAGTGCACATAATCGGATTAAAGAATGTGCTCTTTTGCTCTTTCTCTGGGACGTATTAGAGGTAACTTTAACAACCATGTTTCTTTAATAAAGAGAACTTGCCTTTGTAGTGCTACTAGTGGATCTTTCTCTAGTCGCAGTAGACCTGCGCACTGTTACGTCTAAAACCGAGCAAGGCACTATTTGATGGTGTAATCAATCTCTGTCTCTGGCAAAATCTATCGTAGCCCGGTGTTATTGCAATGGATAGTATTACAGCATTACAGTGTTTATTGTATCGCTGACGCCTTTTATCTTTATCAAAGCAGCAGCACATTTGATAAGGTGAAGGGTTTATAACTTCCTGATATGCTGTTTATTTCGCCTTCACAGTAGCTACATAGACTAGACAGACAAGAGAGGGAATCAAAATACGGGATGCAGGATACGCCAACAAAGTTTACACCGTTTAAACGAGGGCACAACCGACCAAACATTTGGGATCTGCGGAGATAGGAGAGGGGATTCAGATTCTTGACAGGCAGCCCACTGCAGCGGGTTATATTCGGCTAGTGACCGTCTATGTTTTTATGCCCATCAATAAATTTTAACGAGGACCATTTGATTGTTCATAAACGTGTCGTTAATAAGACTGCATCCGAGTTCCTCGCTTAACATAAAACCACCACCACTTTATGCACACGAAACAATTCCTATCAAACAGAAAGGCCGGAGACAGGAAACAGAAGACTGCAGAGAGCAGAGGAGGTAAAAAGGTTCGTTAAAGGTCTAACTAGATGAAAGCTTTTATAACAGGGATAATGTTACTCTTGTATCTAATGACAAGAGTTTACCGTTTTGCCTTGAGATATACTAGAGTAACTCTTCTGCAGGGCTGCAGTGCCACAGCAAATAATACAATACTAATATACGATGAAACAAGACTAACCGAAGAAGACACCAGTGTCCCAGGGAACACTATTTAGAAATATAAAGCTTTATTGCAGACAAAGGTCCATATTACACATTAGACTAATTGTGACATAGATACTGAACGTGTAATGCACATGTGTAGACTGGATGCGGTCGACAACAACATAGCGTTATTAAATCCTAAAAGCTGCACACGTTCTATTCCTGTGATGTGGTGACTTTGGTGCAGGAGTGTGTATTTGTACACGTTTGAGAAACGGTGATGCTGAGGAGTGTTATTCTCATACATTTTAATCTTACCTGTGTGCATGCATGTTTTACCTGTGTTTCATGATGATGTGCGTAATTCCTGTTTGAAATATATATTTTTTCTTTTACTGTTGCCCAGTTATTTGAAAAAAACAAACAACCGAATTGAACTATTGCCAACTTTAAGACGAGGGAGCTAAATAAGGGTGTGTAGACCTGCAAGAGTGAAATTATAGTGCAGCCGAACAAATCACACTTTACTATGCTGGAATTAAAACAAACTGCATGGGTACACTGTGTTCCATAAATACGAACAGACAGTTTAACCAGAGAGCCCAAATTTTAAAATAAATCCCAATGATGTACACGTGGAGTGTATCGGTAGGGAAAATCTCTAGAAAACAAATCTTGCCTTTGTCATCGCCAAGCTACAAGAATCACATGATGTCACAAATTAGTCTTGACTAAATTTAACTTTAGTATTAATTCCATACACTTGGAAAACAACGGATATGTTATCTGGACGTCATGACGTGAAACAAAATGTAATAAGCATCAGCATTAGGAAGTGCGATGTTTGTCATGCTGCTGAGTTCAGATTCAACCATGAAATTTAAAAGGCCAGACGCCAGACCTTAACCCGGATTACGCCAAATGGTGTCCTGGTGAGTGCTGATGAATGCGCAAGTCTGCGGAGAGTCAAACATTTCCCCACATGTCTGCAGAAATAAAACCCTTTAACACAATGTCACTATAAAGCTCTAAGTCCATTTACGTTCCATTAAAGCCGAATAAAATTAATTAATTAATAAAATAAAAAAGAATTAATTGGCCATTTATTACCATAACATATGGTCATATAGATACATTATAAAGCTCATTTCTATGTCTAGAGTAATCTTGTGAATAATCCTTTGTATTGTTTTGGGTGTGCGCCTGTTTTGAGAGAGAGTGAGCGTGTGTGTGTGTGTGTGTGTGTGTGTGTGTGTGTGTGTGTGTGTGTGTGTGTGTGTGTGTGTGAGAGTGAGTGTGTGTGTGTCCATTAAGGAGAAGTGAGAATTTTCTTTTTTTTACAATGCAGCCTATCTATTCAGTCGTTTATCATGTTTGTTTGGTTATAATAATAAAAACGATTGCATCATTAAATATTCATTTGTTGTTGTTTATTTCATGGAAGAAATGCTTCTTTGTTACATCGCTAAACATGTCATTTTTAAAACATTTGTACCTATAGAAACACGGTTTGCTATTTGCTATTTTGTAAACAAAAAGTAAACTAATGGTTTGTCACTTGGTTTTGAACATGATCCAGTACCACCAATACATGCAAATGAAGACTAGAAATAGATAAATAAAGTAACAGTACACGTTAGGAAGAAGAAAAATGATACGAAACTGTTGGTTTGGTTTTAGATTGGCTCTATGTTCGTCTATACTCAAGTGAGGTCCATTTTATTCATTTTGTCCAAAATCATAAATTTGCCTCTGAAGTCTTTACATTGTGTACAACTCACACCATCTAGACTCGGATCATAGAGCTTACTTTGTGTTTTCATCTTCAGGGTATATTTGTCATATACGTTTCAGATGCAAAGTAATTCATGAAGGCCTACGTTTATAACAATTAAATAAATGAATGAAAACAATGCTTGAAACTGATGCTATTATTCCGTCTGGCTTCTACACGTTACACGATTTGGTTTTCTATTCAAAATAATGACCAAATACGGATTGCAAAAGGTATATGGGGATAATGTTATCATGGATGAGGAGGATAATATTTCTTTTTTAGACAATAAGCTAACGGACAAAAAAATACAGCGAGACACAATCTGGGTGTATTGGCGTCGCCGCAGTGCGATGACGCTTCATATTACTGGCAAAACAAGTTTTAAATGACTTGCGCCTATTATTGAAGATGTAGTTTTCGGATAGCCTAAATGTAGTTTTCAGATAAAAATGCTAAGAACGAGAACTATTGAACAGGGCAGCATCAATGAATCATGAATCCGCCCGTATGGTTAAACAACAAAACTACATCTTCAGACGAAACAGTTTAAATGTGTGAATGGTATGACTGGCTGCAGATTACCATGTGTTTGTGTTATTATAACCATAAAGTAGATAAAAGCACAGAATACGAAAGACTGATTATTAATGAGCATGTAAAGATGATTCGTCTTCATTGTCAAGGGAGTCTGAACTTTGTTTGTTGTCTCTTTCATCAGCACAACCACTTTGTGTCATTGCTGAATGGATGAATACAAACAAACGCTCTGCGTTGCAACATGACTTTCTATTATCAGACACTTGCTGTCCCATTTGTTGGCTTCTGTGTGATAACAGAGCAAAGGCGCTTTAACTACTCTATTAGTATTGAAGATATTAAATGTAGCCTAATGTCCTCTAAGAAATAGTAAACACATAAGAAAAGTACATTTTCCCATGAACCTCCAACAGGCCATTCTTGTAAAAACACACGCACAGCGCAGTTAAACCAACGAAGTTGTTTATTCTGGCCTATATAGGCCACATTTTTAACCATATTATACGCGCTTAAACTCTGCATATGTTAAATTCAAAGTGTATATGAAAAGTTATTTATAACACCCATGTGCTGACAGAACGTAGACCGCATATGCCCCTGCATATTACAGTTTCATCCAAACACGCCTCTTCATGGTAAATTATCCTTCATGTCCCAAAAGCATTTTAAATCAAAACACTTGATAAAATCCATCCATTTTTCAGCATAAGATGATCTGAGAGCTACTGCTGTTGAGATAAATCGATAGATAGATAGATAGATAGATAGATAGATAGATAGATAGATAGATAGATAGATAGATAGATAGATAGATAGAGATAGGCCTGCCGCTGGACAGCAAACATTTTGCATTCTCGTCCTCTTTTCGTGGTAAGAAAAGGCGAGGTAATTCATAAGGGATATGGATCATCATCTCTAAAATAAAAAGAAACAATTTGTGGTATTTTTGCATCCATGTTGATTCTGCATATACAGCTAAGTTGATTGCCAGTTTCAAACCACGCAATGAGGATACAGATATTCCCAATTATTAACATTTTTTAAAGCTACAGATTCAGTTTCACTTCTCCAACAATGTTCAATATAATAAAACAAATCGAAACATATTCCAGTGAAATAAAGTTGAGGACCCTCGTCTTCTGAATCACATCTACCCACTTTATCTTGAAAAAAAATGAAAGCACGAGGAGCTTATTTCCCCCGATATCTCACAGAAAAAGCTATGATGTATGTCAGAAAAAAGGAAAAAGAAATCCGTTAGCATAGTTGGATCATGTCTGATCATGCCAGTGGCAGTAACACATCTTGAGCTGGCCCAAGGAAGTGGCTGACTAAAGCCTTCAGTTCCTGTGCGCCACTACAAAGTGAAATAAATTGCTTTATGTGTATATGGTTTTAGGGTGAATCTGTGCAGCTCTCGGGGCTGTTTCCAGCGCTGTAAAGTCTTTGTCAGTGATACATTCCAAGGGAGACACTGATTCACTGAGCTGAATGAAAGTGACTTTGGATTCCAGACTGTTTCTTCCAGTTGCACTACCGCCAAAGGGAGGGGGGCTGAGAAAACAAGGGGAAATAGTGACCAGGATAAACACTGGACTGTCTTGCAGAAAAAACGCTGACTGCGCCAAAAAGAAAAAAAACTGTTAAGTAAATAAGTTATAGTCTTTGTTTTGGATATACTCATGACTTTCCTCAAGATTTTCATTTTCCTTAATGGCCTATATTCATTTCACCTCTGCTAAACACATCCATAATGTTAATAATAAAATGGATTAGACGAGACTTAAATAAAGTTAGGCCCATATATGATGGTTAGTGGCTCCCCGACTATGATTTCCGATATAAACAAATAAGCATATGTGCCAACATTAAGTCAAATAATTCAGTGTAGTTGAACTAAAATCTAATGTAATAGTGAGGCTATTTTAATCAAAGGAAAACAGAAATCATTTGTATCTATAAACTCGACCTAAGTCTTATAAACGTAGGTCTTAATAGTTAGGGCAATATAATGCATTTATTTAAGAATAGCTAGTATTATTTTAGATCAGTTCGTTAACGAGCGGGGGAAGGGGGGGGGATTAAGAACATATAAAACATTATATAAACTAAAGTAGTTAAGCTATATAATGTAAAAAAAACAGAAGGAAAAAAGAGGAATGGCATCTCACTGAAAAAATAAAATAGGCCTCAATTAGCAAAATGTGACTTCTAATGGGAAGTCATGATGTGTGTTGAAGTTTGTGGAAACATTTCAATTCAATTTAAGAATTAGATCATAGTATCACATATATTTTACTATTAGGCCATTTCTCAGTATAAAACTTCGCAGCAAATTGGAAATTGTGGTCGACGGCATTTTGGAATAATAGCCTACATTTCAAGCAGCCGCTTTAACAAGAACATGCTCACATAATATCATGGAAATATCAACACGCATCCATTTCCTGTTATAGGCCCAGATTAATTTGTCAGATAAATTAATAAGTCAAATATGTGACATATATCTATCTATTGGTATCTATCTATCTATGTATCTATTTGAATCACCATAAAGCAGCTGAAACCACTAAACAAACCTAAGCAGACAGCCAGTGATGACAGATGCAATACAACGCAGTCTAAAACTTTACCCTTCTTGTTTACAACCTATTCTCCTTCTGAGAGCCTCAGAAGGTTTTACAGCCCACCACAAAATAACAGCAAAGAAAGAAAACGTCTCTGTCCAAGGTATTGCAGCTCAGTTCATTTACAATGCCATTTGCGGGAACCTGGGTGACTAGTATAGGGGGTAATTCAGCGGAAATTGTGCCCTTGATGAAGACGAACTGACGTAATCAAGGCAGTTTCTTGTTGCCGAGCCAGGAAGCCAACCCCAACAACATGAAACTACCTAAACCACGCTTCAGCTTCGTGCAAAAGGGTTCAAATCCTTGGAAAGGACAACGCATGCAAAAGCCAAGAGAGGATTAACACCATTCAGCACAAAGAGAAAAGGCGAGTACCAACGCAATAAAACACTACATGGTCTACTAGGGCTGAAATCAAACTACTTTCTAATCACTGCCTATAGACAACTTTTAGCCCGGCATGGCTTTCATTGTTTGCTCATATTAATATCATATTGTTCTAATTCCACATTGTAGCAGCACAGCTATTTATTCAACTATTGAAAATAAGCAAAACTTCAGAAAAAATATCAGTCACAGTAAGTATCCAGAAACATAAGGCTAAATATTCAGCAGCCAGCATTCTGATTGCAGTAAAAAAGAAACCAGAAACCAGCAGCACGCTGAATGATCAACAACTTATAAACTATCGACGTGTGCAGGCGTGCACCATGCGTGCCAAACGAGCTGTCAAGCAAAGGCTCCCTTGACAGATGTGGTATACTTTCCAAAACAGGAAATAAAGATGTTACGTAAAAAATGTGAGTCCTACCTTGTGTTGCCTCTTGCAGAAGTCTTCCCGGTGCGTTTAGTTATCCACGTGTTTGCCGTGATGCCTGTTGTTATTATTGTTCCTGCAGCCGTCGCGGTCCCTTTTATCCACCATCTTTCTTATCTCCGGCTCCATTATCCCGGGTGGAGGCGGCTGCTCCTTCCAGCCCAGCGACTCGGCTGGATCCTGCACATTGCAGTCTTTGCTGTGTGGATTAGCCCTCCTCTACACACACCTTTAAACGCATCTTTACTGCTGCAGCACATTATATTTGCAGATCATAAAATCCACCCCCAACGCTTTCCAGGGCGAACCTGACATTAGAATTTTATGACCTTGACTTACTGTGGTCACCTGGATAATATTTAAATCAACGTTATGGTCTCTCACTTCTATTAAAACTGCCATGATCCTCTTCTCTCATCCGCAGTGTCTCTCCCTCCCTCTCATTTGCACCACTATGGCAGGGGAAGGACAAAGTTGGTAATACCTTTCCATTTCCCCCTCCCCCTCCTTTTATTGTTTTGGAATCGTTTGCCATGACATAGCTTAACATCGTCTGGTGCATGCACATTACACTGCACGAAGAATATGCCACAGCAACAGACACCAACGAAGAAGCTGCACAAGTGGCAAAACATACATTAGGCTGTAGCACAGCAAAGTGAAACTGCTTACATGCCACAAGTTATCTATAGACTGCTTGAGATTGCTTCCTCTTTTGCTTCATGTTATATTATAATTATCACTGCAAGGTAAAAGCACCTCACTGTTCCAATGATGCTGCAAGGGTTCACCTGGAACTCTAGTCTGCAGGTCGCAGAGTTTTATAGTTCATATAAGGAAGGCACGCCATGTGAATGTGAATGTGAATGGGTGGTGTGCACATAAAGAAAAATTTGATGAATGATTATTGAATGCATTATAAGATGACACATGCATACCTGTCTATATCTGTCATGTCTATGCATATTTGTGGGTGTGTGTATGTGCATGTGTAAGAGTGTGTATGTGTGTGTGTTTGTGAATGCATGTGTAGGTAGAAATCTCTTCAGGAATAGTTATAAACTGCACTGTGCTCTCTTTCTCGGCTCTCCCTGTTAAGCTTCTTGAGCTTCATGCGTCTGTTTTGGAACCAGATCTTGACTTGTCTGTCGGTCAGGTTGATACTTCGACTGATCTCCAGGCGGCGCTCCCGAGACAGATACATGTTGAACAAGAACTCCTTCTCCAGCTCCAGCGTCTGGTGCTTTGTGTAGGGACACCGCTTCTTCCTTCCACTTTTGGCTTTTAACCAGCTTCCCGTTGTCTTTTCCGCGGATAAATCATCTACCGGAGCAAAAGAAAGACAACAATGAGCAACTGAGGCCAAATCCGAAGTCATTTTGTGCAGAGATCATATGTAGCTTTATAACATCCATTAAAACATAGGATGCTATATGTACACGGACATGTACATCCAATAGCGTTCATCTGGATCAAAGTGAGTAGTTGAGAAGAACAGATTTACCTGAATGTGGACTCTTCGTGACTATCACTTGAACAAATGAACGACGCTGAACATGCCACCTTTCTCTACAACTCCTACTGCTTGCAAATTGCTTTTGTGTGATGTACAGCTATAATTAGATCAACTCAAACTAGGGTGCGTAAGCACTTCTTTTGCCTGTGTTGGACCTTGGACTCCCATAAAATGTTATTACCTTTGCACGCAGGAGCCACATGAATTTTTTTGGAGGTTCATCCAAAACAAAAGGAAGTCTCTGTAGCATAATACCAGATTTAAAAAGACAAAGAAACAATGCATGCTGGTGATAGCAGGGAAAATCACATTATTGCAGTTCATTCAGTTAATTTCTTAATTAGGTTGCAGACTCCAGGGGATATCACACACACACACACACACACGCACGCGCGCGCGTAACAGTAATAATTACCCTAATGTGAACACTCAGTGTGTGACCCACATTTAATCATTACTAAAACATTTAATTCAGTAGGACACACGCACAAACACACAAATACACACAATACGGTCGTATTGCCTGGCTACATCCTATAATTAAATTAAAATAAAAACACCTTGTTGGTCGTCATGTATGAGACTTAAATCACAAGTAAAACGATACAACTGAAACTAATTTAAAATAAGAGCTAAAGACAAATGGCACAAGGATGTGCAATAACAATGTTGTAGCTAGCATCAATTTATTAGGGGCATAATTATAACAACAACAATTAGTATTATTATTGTATGTGCTTAAATATCAAATCATCGTTAGGCCTACCGTTTAATATAAATTCCCTTTAAACTGTTAATTTACAAATCAAAATTATTTGTTGTTTTGTCAAACGGAAAAAGACAAAATCGGTTCACTGTTATCAAGGTGCCAGTGTTGGCATAAAGGAAAACATTCACATCATATATAAGTTGCCATCATATAGCCTATATAAGCTAAATTATCATTGCATCAAGGCAGAAAAGTGTAAATGTTTTTAAGAAACATATTATAGTGAGAAATGTTCCCTCAGGTTTACAAGAAGCCAGGGCATTATGTCTAAGATTTTCAACAGTGAAGCAAAACCGTACACTTTTATGTTGGCTCAAAAACGGCACTCATGGTTGTGTTAAAATGGTTACGTTTCACAATGTAAAAGACCCATGTAAGAGAGAGAGAAAATGAGAGTGATATGTGTGTGGTTGTGTGTGAGCGTGTTTATTTCAATGATAACTGCCCATCTCACATTCACACATTAAAGGAAAGGTGTTAAATGCCACGGGCACCATAACCCCTGCTAGGCGAGGCTGTCAAATGCCCAAACCTAAAAAAGCCCCTATGACTGCGATCAAACATAAGTCTGCATTATTGGGCCCTGACACAACACAGCGTGCACACACAGTAGGCTACTGATAGAATTAATGCAAAGTATGTGTGTGTGTTTTGTGTGTGTGTGTGTGTGTGTGTGTGTGTGTGTGTGTTTGTGTGTGCGTGAGTGTGTGCGTGCGTGTGTCAGCGAGGAGGGGGTAAAGTAGTTGTCTACCTTTTAATTCCCCGTCCGAGTTATCTGAACAGCTGTCACTTTTGGCCTTCTCTTCCTTCCTGTCCTGACTCTCATCTGTCTTTGAAACCTCTCTGGCTGTGTCCTGTGCCGATTTGCTGCAACTTATTGTCGACTCTGATGCTGATTCAACAGATGTCGCCAAGTGGGTCAGAGAGAAGCCGGAGGGGAACTGCTGGTCATCCTGCTGTGGCCTCTCTCCGTTGTACACCTGGAAACAGCGGCTGGACGAGGCGGTTTGCTCAGACCTGCAGCTATTGTCACCAAGCCGGATGTAAGTTGCCGACTCTGTTGTCTGTTTCCCCTTATTGCTGTCATCCTGGTAGAGGCAACAAAACGCCTCCTCTTTGACGTTGCCCGCTGGAAACGAGCAGGGTTGTAAACACTGGGCAACAGGTTGTTCGTCCCTACTGGTTTTGGAGCCTGGGGTCCATGTGGCCAGCTGTGTTGACAGGTAGGGCGCGTCCTGGAAGCCGCTGAGCGGCAGACTGCCCGGAGGAACCTCGTCTCTTTTGGAAAGGGAAGATGGTCCGATCTTACCAATGTTTCTCATCACCGAATATCCGTACTCTGCAGCTGTGTGGATGTACATCCCGGGGTTGCTGGAATAACCCTCACCCCTGAAGGAAGATGATCCTCCCATTAAAGAATCCATCAGGAAGTTACCGGACGCTATGTTATTCGGACATGACATTTTTGCATTTGGCAACACAGTAATCGTTTGGTGTTCCAATGGTCTGAACTACTGGATTTCTCCAGGAGAATAAGGACAGTAGGATGCTGACATCTTTTGGAGGGGTGCAAAAAATATCAGTAACATAATTATGGATGCTGGGAGACATGTCATGTGATTTTCAGACCAATAGCGGTGTGGAAGTGGCCTTGATGCTCCAGACTGACGTGACGTCAGCGCGGTCAAGTTGGGGAACCTGAGGGTTTTTGGTGGAGCAAGAGCGCCACCTAGTGGCCAAAGGCTAGTCGAGACAGCAGGCCCACACCAGGGGGAACAAAGGGAGACTGCTGCAGCAGGATTTTATGCACTTACTACGTGGCTTTTAAATAGTTTTAATTCGGTTTAAATTCAGAATTCCAGATGTTTTAAAGAAAATTAATTTGGTCAACGTGTGATTTCATTCGTCCTCGCGCCAGCCTGTGGAGGTGTCTGTTCTTTTTGTTTGTTTTCATCGATTTGCTTTGTTGTTGCCACCGATTTAGCAAGGTAAGCTGAACGCAGAAGTGTTACCCAAAGGTGTCTGAACCGATGTGTGAACGTCTGTAGGATTTTTAACTGAAAAAATCGTCAAAATGCAGACGACGTTTTAACCCTTGACGTTGTTAATAGCCTAAACAATTAAAACGTTCGCTTTGGAATTTGACCTGCTAAATTTAAGATTGTGATATCTTCCAAAATGCGTTTTACTGACATCCTTTTATAGATTTACAGACACACATTCCGTGCATCAATTACTAAAACCTTAGTTAGACATGGTCTTTTATTTTGACCCTCCTATTGTTTAATTTCATATTTCGTTAAATTACTTTACTACGACCAACAGAATTAGACCATAATGAGTTTAAAAAAGCAGACATAGCCTATTATATCTCATTAGATCAATTAGTTAACTTTACCTAGATTGATCGCACTTGGGTGTGTTTTCTTGAAATGAGCAACAAAATATTAACTATACGGCGGAATTGGTATACGCTATAGTGGATGGTAGGCCTAAGGGTATTTGTTATTTTGGTTGTACAAAAAAACCCAAACAGAATTAGCCTACGTCAACCGTAATGTTTCTTCTGTTTTCACTTTTGAAACTAAATATCTTATAGCCTAATAAATAATTAATTGCATACCAGAGCTATTGCTATACACAACCCTGTATTATTTCCAGGATGTTTCTTGATGCTTCACATGTGCTTTCAATATGGTAAACTTGACGTTTTTGGCCAATGTCTTTAACAGCTGGAATGTAAATTAAGTATAGCTTTCACTAAAATGATTTCGTATTTATGCATATAAACTTTCTTTAACATAAAAAAGTTGAATAATCTAAATGATCATTCTCTCCTCAAAACTATCCACATGTTGCCAATATTATGGTAAGAGTTCACATTTGTCCCGTTCAGGTGAAAATGTAAAAATATAGGCTATATATCCTAAGTCAGTATACTGTGCTGCAGCCGAAACTAGCAACAATATTTAGAAGGTAGGCCTAGTATTGCGAAACATGAATACAATGAATGACAAAATGAACAGGTTGTACTTAAACTGACCTCTACTACACGTATATAAATCTAAAACACACGAGAACACAGATTGCTGTGATATCTCATTTAGGCCTAGTTTACGAGACTAAATGTTCAAAATGCTGTTTGCATTTATTATCCTGCCCTCGGGTAAATTGTTGACCTGCTTGTGCATTTTGCCCGGGTTAAATGAAGTCAGTTTCTAACCCACATGATACATTTATTTCCCCACTCCGTGTTGTGTTCAGTGAATGTCCCCATTCAGGCCTGTGTTTTCTGTGCTGCAGTCAGTAGTCCTACGCTTTAAGACATCCAGTTCAAACAAATCCGCAGTGACTCGAAAGACTACAAATACACTGCTGCTGAAACTTTACTACTTCCTGATACTCGATATAGTTTGAAAACAAAACTTATAAAACTAATTTGATATTTTCTGGATGTGTGATTTATATAATTCCAACAAATGGTCGTGGAGGCGGCAGTAATGCAACATGCCAAATACGCATAAGGTTTTAGGACTGCCACAAAGCTATGTCCATCAGCATTTTAGATAGTATTACTAACAGCTTTCTAGCAAACATTTCAAGAGTGCCTGTGCCCATAATGATGGCATGCCAGTTTAAAATGTTGCGGCTGTGCTTGTGTCTTCTAGTTTGGTTTGTGCGAGACGTGCACGCGCGCCTGTCCGTCTGTGTTCAGTTCAGAATCATTCTCAACGGCAAGGGCAAGGCAGGCTCTATTATAAATTCATGTCTTTGAATATTTGTTTGCATTTGCAAGTGTACTTTGATTTTTCGAGATGAGACAGGACATTATTTGCATGTGATACACTGACTGTGAGTGAGTGAAATAAATATTCAAAATAACCGATAAACGGTGTCTTTGTGGTCATTTCCCATTTTCAACATTCCGCACATTTATGAAAGACATTTATGTGGTCATTCATAGCTACGGATAAAAATAATAAATAGATTTTAATATTAATTGAGGATAAATGGACGGACAACGTGATATTATGTTTGGAGTCCATGTTGGGCTCATGAAACCCTTATAAAACTAGCAACACGTTTAAAGTTTTATGTTGCCTAGTTCCTGAAAATTTTAAAGAATACAGATTTCACCCAAGAACAGAAAAATCCTACAATAAGGATTATTAAGGATATTATTTTCACTCTTCGTTTTTCTTTAATACACAGGCACGCTTTGCCTCATAGGACTATATTAATAACCACATCTAATGTAGGCATATAGTCCACCTCACAAACTCACACCGCTGACATATACAAAAACTACTTTGACACATTCACACCTATAGCCTGCAGGCTTCCTAAAACTCAACCCAACCAAAACAAGTAATGCACATAAAAACAAATTATATACAACTTCTCAAGGAGCACTGAGCTCTAAATAATGCTTACATTTTAAAAGAGAGGTAGAGAACATCGTGACTTATGATCTCATACACCTGGCAGTGCAAGGAAATAATAGATAGACCTGGAATTATAGGGGGAAACATGAAAAATGTCTTGTGGGGATGTCACATACCTGGCAGAATAATTAAATAAGTATTGTGACAGACCGAATAATGTGCAAAAATGTGCATTATAATTCCACAGACTTTGCAACATGAGTCTAACAGTATAGAATGGACATTATCACTGCACACAATGGCAGAAAATGTGAGCCTTGAACAATCACACGCAATTGTGCAGTACACATAGTATTATAGAAGTGAGATAAGTAAACAGTTGCTGACAAAAGCTACTTTGCTGCTACATAAGAGTGAGCAAATTAGCCTAAAGTTGGGCAACGGGCTTCTTAGACTTATTGTTTAAATGAGTATTAAGAACAAAACAGAAATTCACAAAGTTTTCACTGAGCATGAATTCCTTTCTGCTTCCACAACAAATCTCGCACTATGTTGCTATTGTATAACCAGGTCTATTTCTCTCATGGAAACACGAACGCAACCTTATTTTCCAGGACATTCCTACGAATCTGCACACACACACACACACACACACACACACACACACACACACACACACACACACACACACACACACACACACACACACACAGAGAGAGAGTTGACTGCGATTGTATTTTACCACGGTCTTTACACTTGTCTAAAGTACAGCCAGCACTTTCGACACTAAATTGTGGTCCAATTAATTGCAAACCTGGAGGCTGTTATTATATTGCAAACAGGTATGGGTGTTGAATGCTGCGGGACAGAAGGCATGGTAGCGGGTTTCCTTATTGTACTAATCAGAAGCCACTGGGGCGACACAACTAATTTGCTCCTGGCAGCCACTTTGAAATATCATTCCAGTTGGACGTGAGGAGGTTCTGCTTTGTGTTCTATTTCGTGCTGCTGTCCACTCCATGCACAACTGCAAACCTATGGTGCCAGAATTATGTAAGTGTTTAATTAAAAAACAGAACCGCCATCAAAGTACAGCAGTATTACATTATTACCACTCACGACCACACCAAAACGCACACCAAAACGCACACCGGCCGCAATATCGAAATTAACGAAACGTTCTATGAATTACAGTCACACGAAGCTTGGTGGCAACATTAAATAAATAGCACCATACACGCATGTAAATTCAAGCGTTTTGAGAGTTATTTGGTTGCAGCAATAGCAGTAGCTCGTTTTACAGCGTCGAACTGTTTTATGGCCCTGTAGAACAGGATAGGTGCTGAGATGTGAGTGGTACACTGTTGTATAAAATCATTCAATAGCCTATAACCCTTTGATTAGTATGTGCGGTGGAAAAAAGGAACATCCCTACTGCCCCACACACCCTTTTTAATGTAAATACATTACAATTAAAAACACAATAACAATGTACAACAACAACACGTTATAACTGTAAGGATAAATATTTTCCTTAAATACGCAACAAAATATTCGGAAATGTTACAAAAACAGTATCAAAAGCACTTAAACCTTAGCGGATGTTTTAATATATAATATACAGTATACACACACACACTCACACACATTATATATATATATATATATATATATATATATATATATATATATATATATATATATATATATATACACACACACACTGCTTTTTGATATTTTTCTAGCTTGCTGTTAATGTTATTGCCAAAGACAAAGTTTTTCATGTCATTCAGTAAGTACAATGTGTTTCTCATGTTTCCATACTGTTTGAGTTAGCTTTATTGGCCTATTGATATCATCTCACAACTTTCAACATAAACAAGAACATTTCCCTGGACTCAAGAAGCAAATATTATTTGTTTATGGCCTAGGTGTATTGCAAGAATACAATAAAATCAAGTCTTATTGATAGTTTACAGCGTCAGATCGAAAAATTGAGATTCCTCAAAAACAATTCCTCAGATTTTATGGAGCTGAATTAATCAATTTTCCCTTTACATTTTAATGGTACCAGGCTACATCCACTCCCTCATGGCTCTCCTCATCTACATAAAACACGCCGCCATTTTCCTTCACAACACCCATGCTAGACTGAGACATGGCAGGAGCCGCATTCCAGCAGAGCGGACTGTGCATCCGTCGCACAACACATCACGAAGAGGATGTATCTACGACTAATAATACTACTATGATGTCACCTCGAGGCATCCATCTCAGAAAAGTTTTCAAGCTCCCGCTGACATACCAAAACCGTGCAGAGGCCGGAGACTCCTGGCCCCCGTGTGGTTGACAGACAACATTTGCAGCAGCCTCTGCAGCTCTCTCCGTTAGTGACGTTAGGTGTTGGAGAAACCATACAAATTACTCACGTCACCGTCCCAGGGCCAAGGTTGGTGGGTGTGGCGAGAGAGGGGCTCCTATAGCCTTGATCTCCGTTTGTGTGCATCGCGTTTCTTTTGTCAGAACGACCCCTGTCCTTCCTGATGTTACACTGACAAATACATATTAACCCTGATCTCAGTTCCGGTAGAACAAATACCTGCCACGTTTAGTTATTAATACATGCACCAAAAGGATACAACCAGGGAGTTTTCCTCCCCTTTCTCTGCTCTTTCGTTACATTAAAATAAGTTAAACTCTGAGCAGAACCTTAACCCTTAACCCAGCATTAACCAAAACGACCCACACCTTAAGTTAACACTCAGGAGTAAATAGAGACCGTGCAATAGTCTGCACTGGAAAAGCTCTTTGATCCATGCACAGCAGCCGGAGAAGGAATCACATCTAAAGTATCAGGAATCAAAGGATGGACTGACTCACACACACCGTCATTTTAGCACTTACAGAACCACCCATTACGACAAGCCACGCACCAACATGTTATTTTTTTTTTGCTTTAGAGAATGCGAATATAGGTCTACAGTTTATACCAACATGTTTTAAAACGTCTCATGCGTGAAAACGTATACATTTTACAAGGACAATAAAGTGTATTTACTGGGCGTGCTAAAGCTGGCAAAGTTACCTGCTGTAGTTTAATGCGAACGGGTCAAAGTTTGTCTTTGCACACATTCCATTTTCTGTTCCCACTCACTCTCATTGGCCCATTTCGCCGCTGCACACATTTCCGGGCTAAAGGGGCTCCTTGATTCCACTTTATTGCAGCGGGTTAAAGGTGAAGGCCTTGACATTATTGAAGTTCAAAGACTACATTTAATTATAAATCGTAGTTAATGCACACGTGCAATCATCATGCACATATGTTGGGGAACACACATACGAAATACACATGCGCTAAACACAAGGCACACACATTCACTCACACACATTTGAAAAAAGAAGAAAAAAAACCCTGCCAATTATGATTTCCTTTCCCCTTGTTATCTCTTCTTATAACCCCTAACACGTGGTCCAATTAGTCAACAATCATTTTTTCATAGCATGTGTTGAAATAGGCTGAGCTTTGGGGGACAGCTCTGACAAATAGACTATTATTTCAAATGCAGCTGAATCTGAACAGCAGCACATTAGAATACCACGAGATCTTTGGCAGGCCCAATCTTAGGAATAAATAAAAAGGCTAAATAAATAAACTGAATCAGGGGAAACATATCTACTGTAGAAAGGATTTACTGCGGTTTCCAATATCCAGATTACAAGTATGGTGGACATGACGGCTGTGTGCAGAGGGGGATGGGGTTTTGTGACAGACTACACAGTCCGAGTTCATGTCGAAAGCTCTTGGCAAGTTTTTTCCCCTTTGGACATCAAGGCTTGCTTGTTTACTATTTACTGCGGAAGTGAACGCCATTCCCCCCAAACAGACGGTGCAATTAAGAGAAAAAAAAATAGCTATTTAGTGCCTCTGTCTTTATGGTAGTGTCTAGACTACAAGAGTGGCGATTCCATTTAGTGGGCACTAAAAGAGGTCATCATTCCACTCTCTTTCTCTACATTTCTAAGTTCTGGGCTTTATCTTCGTTTAACAGGTTTGCTCAAATTTAAACATGGTCAATCAGAGTGGTGTAACCTTGAAATAGCCGAAAATCTGACAAGTGTGCCTGCCGACACTATTCCTCAGTTTCACCACCGCCACCAAATCTACCACAGCAAATATGTGTATCATCATGAAGTGGCCATTAACACAAGTTGAAAGTGTGCTAATGTCATGTATGTCGGCCAACAATTGTAGGCTATTCACTCATTCATGAATATATTTTCTATTTTAAAAAAGCTCTGACTCACGAGAAGCAAAAGCAGCAAACCTTGCGACTGTCAAAAATAAATGCCTATCAGTAATGATAATTGTGATAATGATAGCACAAAAAGCACAAAGTCGTTGATTTTTGCCTATACGTATCTGTTTATTTCATATGTATTATATTAATGATACACAAGCCAACAATCTGTTCCTCCTCTCTGGAATCCAATGCACCAATGGTTTAAGCAAATAATTTAACGAGTGTTGGCGTTAAAGCTGTTAAAGTTGCATGGGCAGTGTAGTGAAAAATAGCAGCAGGGATAGGGGAAAGGAAATTCAACATATACGCCTATTTACAGTCACAAATGCACATTGCATAGGCTGCTCTGTACAGGGGGATATACTTTCACAGATTGTACATCAGAGTTCTTAATGGCAAGAAATGTAGCCAGGACATTTGCTATAACTTGTTCATATCTGGTCGAGAAATAATTAGATAATGATATGCTATATACATAGACCAGAGGAACGGGGGAAGAGCTAAAAGTTGTCTGCGCAATAATGATTCAAACTGGTTGTTACATTTGATATTTTAACAACAAGTATGTATATATGAACAATAGAATAAACACAATGGAGAATCGTGATAAATAGAGACATATTCAAGAAGATCATAAGTATAAATGATTATTCTAACCATGAAGGCCTTTCTGGGGACCAGCTAGAAATTCACCGTCGCCCGAAGGGCAATACGAAAATGGCGACTTCATCCCATGCAGGCCTAATACTCCCACTGTCCACTTTAACATTGCACTGTTGGTGATATGGGCTCCTTTAGAAAATGGTTATGTCCACGATTACAATTCAATGAGATACGAGTAGGCCTTAATGTCACTGACCAAGATTGTGACACTTTCTGCTCCTGCTCACAATAAAGGGTTTCCAGAGAAGTACTGGAGGCGATCTCTGCTCAGCTTCTTCTCTTTCATTCTTCTATTCTGAAACCAAATTTTAACTTGGCGGTCGGTAAGGTTTAACATTCTGGAAAGCTGAAGCCTTTTCTCTTTGTTGATGTAAACATTAAAGAAGAATTCCCGCTCCAGTTCTCGAATCTGAAACTTGGAATATGGACACCTCTTCTTCCTTGTGCGAGGAGTGCCTGAAGAAAAAAATGTAATTGGAAATGAAATCAGTTTCGTGGGAAAAAGCAACAACGTCACATTAATTAATAACAATAATAATAGGCTAATATTTACAACAAAAAAGGACAAGACGAGGCTTTAGTACTGAGGGGACTATAGGCTCACAGATGCAAATAATTCAGTGGCATTAGTAGGCTAATGATAACATTTCAGTCAACATTCATCAAGCAAAGTGGCTGAAGATATCAGATCAACCAGCCATGAAGAGTGTTAAATATCCGAATCGCTTGAAGGAAATAATATCAACTTACAGGCTCTAAGTACGTGTTTATATGTTACAAATACACAACAACAAAAGTATTTCACCGCATTATATGCGTCACATTCCTCTGGAGCTAAACTAACAATTTACACAATCTTTTGGCAGTGAGTTGAAATGCATTGCCCATGTTTGCAATGGCCTATGCATCTCTAAAACCTCTGTGGCCCTATAACTTCTTATCAAACAGGTGACTGGGGAAATAGATTGTTTTTATTGTTTTCTGTGAGGAAGATGGGCCAACTCAGTTAGCTTGTATCTGCAGCCTGGATGGGCTAATGTACATGAGGCTAAACACCAATGGGACATGTATTCTGCAATAACAGCAATGTAGGCACTTAAATTAAGCATCATGCTACGTCCTCCTGGTCTTTCAAGTTAACAGTAATGCCAAGGTCACATGCAAACCATTAGCAGAGAGGTGAAATGCAAAAGGAAAAGCATTTAGACTTAAGTATTTTTTTTCAGCGGCTACTAAGGAAATAGTATGTACTGCAGACCTAGCATTCTCTCCATATATGGACGAGGCAAAATCACTTGATTCTCTACCAATGATTAATTTACTGCCTACTTGTAAATGGAGGAAACTGTTCTAATCTGTCATTTGATTGCCTAGATAGATATCAAAATAGATATCTAGATAGATAGAGAGGAATGCGTTTAACCGTAAAGTGTGTAATACTATGTGCAGCATGTCTTTTGCGGGGAAACCCAGTGCTTAAAGAAAATTCACAAGACGCCAAAAGCAATGTTCTGCCCAATTGGTTTTTACTCTCGACAGCCCAACGAGAAAATCCCTTAAAATGCCCAACGCAAGTTCATGATCAAAGTTAACATTTGTCACAATAGCTCTCTCTTAAAAATTTCACAGACTCTCACCATAGAAGCGTCTGTGTATAACATCCCCTTTTTTTTCAAAGCGCTTTCCCATCGTAAAAATTCTTCTCGTTGCAAGAAAGAGCTTTGTAGGGTTATAATAAAATGCTTTGAATGCTTATAAAACTCCACATAAAATCTGACCGACAAAACACCGGGCTAGTCCCCTTAACCTTCCCCCATTTTACAGCTTCGGTATACCTACTCGAGTGGCTGCTCTTGTTGGCGGTGCCGTCCTTGGTTGTTGCGGAGGAAGAAGTGCATGAGCCTGAATTTGTATGTTCCTCTTCATCTTCTGGGTCTTTTTCCTGCTCCGGGGCTCCGAGTACAGAGGCTATGGGCTCCTGCTGTTGCTGCTGCTGCTGGGAGGCGCTTTCCAGCTTTCCCCCCTCGCCCTTTTGTAAACAATTGTCTGACTGATTGTCCGTGCTGCTGCAGTATGCGGTCTCAAAAAAGCGGTCGAAACCTTGCGGGAGGACGCTGTTTTTCCCCACGCCGGCGTAAAAACCTGTGGAGGGGTGATTGGAGCCCGGGTGGGTGTGATGGTGGTGGTGGTGGCTGTACACATTCTCGTTCTTCATAAGCATTTCTGTCATGGTGGATGGTGGAAGACAGTCCCTATGCACCAGATCCTCTCCCGAGTAGCACGATGCATAGTTGCTTCTGTGCCATTTACTAGCAGGGTCCAAGCCGTATGAAACTTCCCGTACCGGCTGTACTTGAGACAGATTTGTGGAATAAGGGTAGCTGATTTGCCGGGACGGGGCCTGTGGAAGAAACGAGGACACGGCAGAAAACTCTGGGACGTAGTAGGTGCAGCTGGGGAGGTAGATGTTGGACGCGCAGCCCGTCCTGTCCCCAAACTCGGATGTCCGGTCTTTGCGCGTCTGGGAGCAGAAGTTGCCCAGATTCACCGAGTTAAACATCTTTCACTCTCTCGTACTCCGTACTATAGATAGATGTTTTGGATACGAGCTGCAGCAGAAGGGGAAAATTTGGGAAGGCGAGATGACGCGCAATCCGTCTAAGTCGCCCCGCAGACACGTGATCGAAAGTAGATATTGTCATATATCAATTTGGAAGAGTTGGATGTGTAGGAGTGGTTGGCTTTAGGTAAGATCGAGGAGGTTCAAACGAATAATTTTCAAACACCACAGGCGCACTAAGAAAACCAGTAACAGATTCCTGTTTGCTGTCTTATGACAATTAGAGAGACATGTGCTGTGTGTGTTTGTGTTTATGGGCTGGTGGTAGGCTAGCTAAACAGCTACAGCTCCTTAAACAGGCATAGCACAAACTGCAGAGGTGCACCCAGTGACATGTATAGTGTTATGGAAATGTACAGGTAAGATTATTATTATTATTATTATCAATATTAAATTATAATTAATTCATAACTTAATTTAATGCTAATTGTTATCCATATCCCAAACAATTGAACTACTGGTGATTTTAATATTTCATTATTATCGCTGACATTGTTATAAATAGTACAAAATCTGCAATTAGAAGGTAGTACAGGTCAGCAGTCGCTGTGAATGTAGCCCAAAGAAAGTATAAACCTATAAAAAAGAAAAGAAATCACACGAGCCTAATCAGCGTTTCATTATTTACAAAAAGTTTAACAAATCACACTGATGACAAATATCTGGGACTCCACAGGACATTTTACACTGTCTATGAATATGCAAGATATCTCTTCATTAGGGTTATATTATTATATCTATCCTTTTTAATCTTCAATTGTGACTCCACGAGTCTGATGCACACATGATTATTAAACAGAGGTGTGGATGAGCCGGGTTCATCTATTTAAAATGACGCCACATATTAAGTCGTCATCCATTTTCTCTCTTTAACCACATAAAAACCTTACTTCACTAGACTGGTGGTGCACCACTATAATTGTATTGTTAAATGAAGATGAACCAACTGTTAGGCAATGTAGGATACACAGCATGCATGTTGACTGTGCAAGCTAAAGTAACCGGCTCACTCTTATTTCCTTTGACTTGATCATGACAGAGTCCATGGAGGACGATTGCGCAATTCAAGACCCAAGTTCCTGCAGGAATACTACCAGTGAAGCCCTGGGACCTTGCATCTCCTCCAGAGGGAAAATGTCCCCTGATGACATAAACACAAACTCTGAAAATAAAAATAAAAATCGTAATTACTCCCTCTCAAATTGCTGGATTCAGCACTATTCATTTTGGAGTGGTTATTGACAACACCGCCCAGAAAATCACAGCTATGTGTGAGCCTCTTACTCGGAAAATATTCAAATTGATATGTTGGGATATCATTTCTAAGTGGAATCCCAAATAATTAAATTAAATGTTTTGGGTTTCTGCTTTTTCTATAAACTTCAGAGTAGAGCAACAATTAGTCTTCTTGTAAACGGCTACTTATAGGCTACTCAGACAGGGCCTATTGACCAAGCAAAGGGAATGTATCCGACGTTTTCCTCTAAAATTAAATAAGTCCCAGCTGATGTTCCAAACTACTTTGATCATTTTATTTTCTACCAGAATGTCGACATTTTTTTAGTAACATGCAATAAAGGAATAGTTTGGAGAAAAGATACGCCTGCGTGTTCTTTCCTGCGTCATTGTAAACTTTTAATTATACTGTTGAGGGCCATCTTCGAGTCTTTATAGACTAACTGATACTATCACAAGGTGAAATTAATATAATGGCCCATTGTTTATGATAATAGTCTACTTTCCGAATGTTGCAATATACTTTTAATTATTATCCAATAGTCCAATAACACTAGGGTTCTATTACAATCATTTAGAGGACACCTGTGTTGTTTAAAAAAAATAATGGAAAACAAAGTTTGTGTCGTTGGTGATTTTCAACAGCAAGGGGAAGAACAAGCAGCAGCATCAGACCTCAGCATTGGAAATGAGAGTCCATTGCAGGCGTATTTGTGAAAAAGGTGCATTGGCATTAGCTTGTTTACTACCCCTACAGACAAAAGGTTGTCTCACATGATGCATCCTGCATCCAAGTACAAAGAAAGCAGACAGCTGTCCAGACACAGCACTTGAATTTGACCACTAAAATCCTCTCTACGTCCTCCATAAAACTCCGAATGGCAGTAGTAACGCTAATCCTTTGTTCTATAGAAAACCATAAACCTTGAGAATGAGAGGAATTTGGATTTCAGCAACTAGATATTCTTCAACTAAAAAAAAACACCAGTGAGCTGAATTTACACCATAACGTATTTTCTGCAACTTGGTTTTGGGTCTCCATTTAAGAAATGTAGCCAGTAAGACCACAAAAATAGCATAATAAAATCTCAGATTCTGTATTTTAACATTATTAGGATTCAAATTCAGTCAAATAATCAAAATAAAAGAGATAGTGAATGTAACAAACAGTAAGAAACAACAAGAATATATACGTGTATTTGTGCCACTTTTGGTGGATGAACAAGCACAGCTATGGTATAAATATAATATAATAAATAATATTTGTATAGACATTCTGGCCTGTATGGATACATGCTCGACACATGCTGCGGCATAAGTGTTTTGTAGCTGCATAACAATGATAATAATAATCAAAATGTCATTGCCTATTCCAACAGTATAATAGATATAGTAGGCTGTGTAATTAAAAAAGAAAAGAAAAGAAAAGCCGGGCTTGAATTTCAAACTAGATTCCTAAAAACTGAAAAGCCACCATATAATTGGCCTATAATAAAGTTTCAATAAATAAAAACTACAAACTTTTCTTTCAGCAGGCAGACAGTCCAAAACAATACTGTCAAATCATGTCCTCATCATAATCATTTCAATGATGCGTATTAGCGCGGTATAAATAAGTAATGTGAGTGTATGAATAAGTGATGCACTAATAAAAGTCAAAAGTCAGGGCTGCTAATCAAGACGACTGAGAAATGCAAAAGAGTAGTACAAATACTACACACTACTTAAAATGACTGCGTGTAAGTCGCGGGGTTTGTCATTATGTGACAAAATATGACCAGTCAATGTCCATCACTTGGCAATATCCGCTTTTCGAGGGTTTAAATACTGGCTTTTCTCGCCTTGGTGTGCTCAGACCATCAGTCAAAAATAAGGTTTACCATGTGTTAATTTCCCTAGATAGACTCACAGCAGCTGATATTCCGCTAGCAGTAGGACCCAGGAAAGTTTGATTTGGTTGCACCAAATGAGCAGGCTAAGTATGCAGAGTTTGCACGCACAAAGGTCTGTATCTGAGTTATTAGTCCCTTACTTATTCTATCTTATAACGACTCATACGATAACAAGTGAAGTCAAAATGGTCTGCTATGCGCTCCAAAGAGAAGATATTTTGTCATTCTCTGCCTAAATATCACTGTTGGAGTACACACTTTACGACTGTGTCTGTGGAATTTAAGCTATGTATTGCTACCTAGCGCCATAATTACAATGCTTAACCTAGTTGTCACCCTCTTGTTAAAAACTCTCAGTTCAAAAATGGCGCTAAATATTGCAGTGTTTTGGCTCTGCGTCGATAAATCCTGTGCTAAATGATACAAACAGAAGCGCGCGCGCACACACACACACACACAATGGGTTCGGTTCACCAAGACACTGCTGCACAGTTAGCTGAAGTCAAGGCTAAATGTGGGAAGCCTGTGTAATCATATTACTGTCCCCTCATGGCCTAGATAAGTTTAATTGGATGTAAGCCGGGTAGTTAAACTTGGCTGTATGAGCTGCGAACAGTTTCAAGCAACACTAAAGAGCCTTGTTTTTTTTACTGAGGTCTCAGTGAATGCACCAAGCGTGAAGCGTTTGTGGTGGCAACAATAGCTTACAAGATAAGGATGTGTTTTTCCCTTACATTTAGAGCAATCTCCAGAGTGTATTTCTCTTTCAACCACTGGGACATAAAGCTTTCACAACAATGTGTTAACTTTTTATTAGAAGTATTAAATGATTTCACATCTCAAGAAATCCCCCCAATAGTGACTGCTGGCTCTAGTTCCTCTATGTGTTATTTAGATTTCTATATGTCTAAAAATCTGAAGTCCTTTTGGCAGAGGGACAATAAACACTGATTTTTATCTATCTGTAACAAATTCTAGATCAGCTAAAAAATAAGCTTGTATGATATTTTGCTTGAGGGAATATTTGTTTCACGGTTAATACCATTCTACAAATGTCAAAATAAAGACCATTTGTGCAGAATTTACTTGAGGCTGTGGCCTGTCACATGCCGATATATTCAAGAAGATATTTTAGGCGCATTTAGATCTCTATTAGCTGGACAGTTAATCTTCTTAAATATCTGAATCACCTTTTTGAAATCAGCAAGGATAATATGCCCAGTGTTTGGAAAGAATTCAGGGTTGACAAACTGTGCTAATTAAACGGTTTCTGCCAGGTTTTGGAAATTACGCACAAGACACAATATTACGCACAACCCTTACGCAATGGTTTGTTTTGGAATTTGCTGACTTACAGGTAATGTACTTTGTTTGGTGACAATAACAAAATGTGTACAAAATCTAAGTTTGGATATATTTTGACATGCCTTGCGTATGTGCAGTAATTATACACATATATTTTGTCAGACTTTAGATACAAGGGTTTCACTCGATGCTTTTTCTTATATTATTATAAATCTTGTCTGTTGTAAGCAATATCTTGTCGGAATAAATGTGAGGCATTGTGCATGCAGAGGGACAATTAGGTGACACATGGAATAAGTGATTGAATTGCAAAACTTTTTTTTTTATGTATGTCCAATCAGTGCGAATTCAACCTGTATTTGGAACAGATCTATTTCAATTGAGGCGACGCGCGCACTGGTTGGTTCTTCCGCACCAGGGGTCAAAATGCATTATTTTAGTTTGCGCTGGCTTTGCACAAGAGTGGCTTAGTATGTGGACCCAAAATAGAAGCTCTGAGCTTTGCTACAGACTCACATAACGTTGAAATGCCTGCTCAAACACTTAGTGCTACTGTTTGTGCCTTGCCGTCTGAGCTGCAGGTTTTCCAAACTTTTCTTTAGAGCTAGTCCTTTAAACACAGAAACTGCATGTGAAAATATGAATATTCTTATAGAAAACAAGTCCAAGATACACTAAAATTGGAATCGATATAGGACAAACTTTCCAGTGATACAGAATTTTCTATCTTGAATTAAATTTAAAGAGCTTAAAGCACCGCCGGTTGTGCAGCTCTGTGCTGCATACTTGACCTTCAGCGTCGGCCTAGAGAGGATAGTCCACCTCCAAAAACAAGAGACATCGTTTGTTTATCAACACATTTATTCAAAACGTTAATAAACAGCGATTTAAAACCGAGATGAAATATTAAATGTTAAATAATATAGATTCAAGTGCTGACGAATGCTGTACACATTCTTTAAATAGATTGTTACTGTATTGTATTATTATTGTAATTTCGAAAATACAACATAAAAAAGGACAATGAGGCTGCAATAAACAAAAATGAAAACGGTACCGATTTGCAGGAGTCAATCAATTTTAATCAATTCCAAGATGTTTCTTTCCATCAATTGCAAGAGGCTCCTTCAAAGAAGCAATGACACTTCCACACCCCGTATTAAGGGGCTGCTGACGTACGATGCTATTGAAAAACAAATTGATATAAGATAGTACATTTCAGAAAAATTGAGCTCATAGAGAACTCATTTCAAATCATGTCAAAATCAATATGTAACAGTTCTAAAAGGAATTAAACGGTATGAATCGTCCATGTTAAGCATTGTACCTATCCTCTCTTTCTCTATCACATTAACACCCCCCACCCCACATACAGACACACACACACACGCCCAAACACACACACACACACACACACACACACACACACACACACACACACACACACACACACACACAGGAATAACATTGCTTTCTATTTCTCTAGCCAGCTTCGAACCATAAACGGCAGAGGGGTGGCGGGGGACGTAGACCGTAGACCACATGCCACACAAGTTCTCTGCGAAGGGCACTGTGAAGCTCACTGACCTTTGGGACGCGGAGACAGGCCGCCATAAACAGATTTAGCCAGTCTCAAAGTCAAAAGTGTTCAAGAGCAGTGAAAGATCTATTGTAAAGACCTGCAAAGCCAACTGAGATTCCATCCTGTTTACAATGTAAATACCTTGGGGTTCTCAGCAATGGTTTCTTTTGAGTTTTTTTAATTCCTTATATCCCGTATAGAGTGATGCTATATCTATGCATTTGAATGAAAACCAGCGAAAACTAATAAAAGCTGTCGTGTAGTGGGCCTAAACATTTTTAGCCCTTTGGGAAGACTGGATGGCAGGTGAAGACGCGGTCCAATGTTAAGGGGTTTGTTGGACGTTTTCAGCACAAGATTATTTGTCACAAGCAAATGCAAGGTAAAGGACAGAAATACCTGAAGTAATAGGATACATAGAATAGTCACCCGTAACATCAGCAGATAAGTGTGGTTTGAAGTTCAAGTTAAAACTTGTGCAAATATCCATTTGGCATCATTCAAAGACCAGACTGCTATGTTATTCAAGCCAAATAACCCCACCGTTTAACACAGGAATCACCTAACTTGCCTGTAAAAACACAATCACTGCTTGCATCATTTAATCTTGGTAGCCAACACGATTCACGCTGTGCTCAATGTTGTGAGTGGTTTAGTTGCTTACATTCATTTTCTCGTTGTCAAAATACATTTGTATAAACAAATTATGCAAATGATCGCAGCTGTGATCCTCATTTAACTAAGCGGATCTATTACAAATCATGAATTCTGATTAATATCTATTCTCTGTCGCTGTCTTTCCATTTGCGCATTTTTACAAGCACAAAGGCGTATACACATAACTGGACTTCATTAAGTTATTACAATTGTTAATGTTTAAATGTCATAAGCTCGTACGAGGACAAGGTTTCCAGAAACTTTTTAGAAATTGTAGACAATATTTGTAACAAAATTGACCTTGAAGATTTCCTTTAGAAATAATGGCTGAGGTACTGCAGGACAGTCAGGAGCGTCATGGTTCATTTTGCATCTATTATTCTCATCTAATCCATTTAACAAGGCAACACACAAACATAAGATACTAGTTTATCTCCTTTCATGGTCAACAGCGCGTTTGATCGGCTAAGAAGTTTGGAGTTGTTATGATTGATGTCCTCTGGATGATCGAATTCAACACACGCAATTTAAGATCTCAGTATTATTTCATGGTCTTGATTATTATCATATCGCAGCAAATACTTGGTACACTTACTAGTTATGCTTTGCAGTAGTCTGGCGCCACTTCAAAACTGTTCCTTGGATTAAAACAAGGACATATGTAAGTTTTCGTCTGTGCGTAAAAGGGTGCATATCAAAACATTACGCCTGTATATCTCCTTTTATACGGAGGAAACTATTGAAATTCAGATGCTATTATTTCCGCTGATATCTATGTTCAAATTCTAGGCAGTGATTTAATTGATGTGATTCTTCAAAAGCACCTTTAATCAGATGCGTAAATGTATATTGAGAACATTTTTCCAAAACATAAAACCAGCGGATGCCATATCTTGATATCTAGTGGATTTTTGACTAGACATATATTGTATATTCGCAAAAAATATAAGTTAATTCCATGATTTGTTTATAGTGTTTACAGATTTGAAATATTATTTTTGATATCTGCAAACTGACGCATTGCGCCCGATCAAAAAGCAGCGTGTGCATACGGACCTTTCCTCTCATGGAGTATATTACAGTTCCTATATTCCCTCTTTACATGTACAACAATACACAGCATTATTATGCATTTGTAGTCCATTTGGGAAGGTGGAAGTTTGGAATAAAGTAAACAGGCACATAAAGAAGAAGCTTCTGTCCGCATCAGTACAGCATATCCTACGCGATAGAAGAGTTTCCATACTGAAGCAATCAGCTCAGGGCCATGTCTTGTCGTAACTGCACTGTATATCTTCTATCTCAACTTATAAACGTTCGAGTCGGTAGTTAACAAAGCACCGAGAGGATTGTGTTAAGTAATGAGCTCACGTCATCTTACATGTGTGTATTTGTGTTGTGATCATAGACAAACGCCGGTTGCAGGGGCGGCCGTTCACAGTTCACTGAAAAGGCAACATCTGATCTCAACATTGGGACAGCACAACCGTTTCCAGTGGGCCTACTTCACCGAACTGTGACTGGAAGCTGTTGAGGACAAACGCATTGATGCTCGCTTAGTTAGCAGATAGGAAAACACTGCAAGGCATTGCATTGCTTTACACTTCCTTGCCAGGAGAGAGAGCTTTGTGTTATGTGCTTATTATACAACCGTGTGTGTCGTTTTAAAGATGTATGCCATTTGTGAAAGCATATCTATCTGATCTGTGCTCATCTGTGATTTGATATGCAATTATAACGCGTTTAAATCCATAATGCAAACCTCAAGCTACAGCCCGTCCACACAGCCAGTCCATAAGGCTTGACTATATGGAGCACTGGGGTGTAACCCTATTACTGCTTTACAGAGCTATTGCGTGTTTAGCTGCGCCATTATAGGCTTGTATACCAGTGACATTGATTAGGTCAAACTTCAAGGGAAAGCACTTCATAAAAAAATTGAAAAATACTTTTTTGTATACCTTAAACTAATGTAGTTGTATATATTAAATAGAAATACTATTCAATGCAAGATGGGGTTTAGAAATTGCATTGGGCCGCCATTTTGCATTGAAAGATATCATACCTAGAGTCTACCTTTGTATCTGAGCGGCCATAATAAAACAAGGCCAACCTGTGTGGGCTCCTATTGATTAGAGTTCACAGCATGTACAATTATGTGCCAACAAAACACCCTCTCAAATACTTCCAAATGTTCCCTCAAATGTTCCATTCACTGCGTTGGACACATGTATTTTGATAGAGTTACAGGTCACTTCAAATAAAATAATACCACCAGTCAGCAGCACTCAGAAAAGCTGATTTCGAAGCATAACATTCAAAGAAGCAACCCAATGACAGACTGAGGTGACACCAATAAACGTTTCAATATTCTGTTTATTGAAGACCTTACGCATATACATTCATATCAGTATTACTTTTACAAGACAACGTAGCAATCCTTACAAGCGCAAAGAAGGGAATGCGATGAGGGACGAAATAAAAACGATAACAAACAACTATTACACTGAAACAGGTTTTCGTTAAATGTCATGTATGGTAAAACTTCTTGAATACCATTTCTTACATCCTTGACAACCACAAATAGGCTATATGGAATGCTATATTGTACGAGACGATCAATAACATAACGCACTATTAGCGATAAGGGATCCTCAAACAGGATGCAAATAGTAACATATGTAATTTAATTTTACAAAAAGGTATACACGAGTACAAGGTAAGGAAAGGGGAAACATTAAGCACGTTGCAAGGAGCACGTACATTAAGTAGCCAGATAGGCCTTCCATCCTTCCATAATAATAATAATACTAATACTACTACTAATAATAATAATAATACATTCTTTGTAGATGTTTGTGTCAAAAAGGTTTAGGGTTGTGTTTGCATTTGATTTGTTAAAAAAATTAAAAAATCACCTACAGAAAAAGTGGCCCGCAGAACATGACTTATAGTTATTTCACATCAATAACATGCTGCAAATACATTTCACTGCTATAGCTTACTCATTATACATGACAGATGATGCATTCACACTGAATTAAGGGAGCACACAGATAGGCCTCTGATTAACTTTTCTAAATGTCTACATATTTATATTTATTATGAGCACCAAGTTTAAGAAAATGCTCTTTCAGGCCTAAAAACGTATCATCCCTCCTCCGTTGCAACTTTAGGCGGCTGTCTTGTTTAACCAAGTTGGCCTAAAAATGTAGCCTATTTAGACTGGTGAATATTTTCATTACACATCCTGGCGAGTTTATTGTTGAATACACTATTTTTAACGGGCACGATCTGGACGTGGACTTTAATAGCAGCTCAAAACCGTAGTATTCAAACGGTGATCTCACTCAACTAAAGAAATGCAACTCACGCAGGATTCTGTGGTTGTTGTAAAGACACGTTGATAGGTAATACAAGTAAAAATACATTTAAAAACGTGTTAGCACACGAACAAAGACATGGCAATTCATTTTTTCCAATGCAGTCATAAAGATTTTGATATGGATTACATTGCGGTTTTAGTCCTGCCTCTCCTCATGCAGACTCACAGACTTCCTGTCCGTGACCGTGAACGTGCCCATAAACAGTGGGTGAACAAATTATGGCTGTGGAAGTTTTAAGCAATCCGGAGTGAGATTCTGCTTTATAAGTTCATAGCCTAAGATAACTTATTGCGTTGATGCGGCTCAATCCAGGCTTCTCTATCTTTCTGACTTCCTTGCTATTTTTAGGCCTAATTTTTGAGATTTTACCAAGTGGCCCGCTCCCTCCTCACATTCTCTCACGAAAAATGGAACAAAAAAGGAAGTTGTCATTATGTGTCACCAAACTGAGCTATTGCATCGACATTTTCGCGTGGCTTACATGTCTCTTGACAAATAAGGGAAAACGAAGATGTGCATCGTACACAGAAATACACATTCTCACAGCTTTTTGTGCGATTATACCAAACATGGAGGCAGTCTTACTGACATATAGCTTTGAATGTCAGATAGTGGCTTGTTTTGGGCTTGTGCAGCCCGCACCTTTAAGGAAAAAAATCATATCAGAAAATGTTTTAATAATCGCCTGCAATGTCAAAAAGATTGATAGATGAGTGCATGCATTGAAATAAGACCTAAGGGAGCGTAGAACGCTTAGCTTTTACAGCCCATCGATTCACCTTCTGCCGCATCTCTAAAAGTAGGCCAAGGCTTGCTCCCTCAGCATGAGTCTCTTCTTCTTCATCCTGCGGTTCTGGAACCAGATCTTCACTTGTTGGTCGCTGAGGTTCAGACGGTCAGAGAGCTCCCTCCGCCTCTGCCTGGTGATGAACTCATTCAGCATGAATTCACCCTCTAGCTCAGCCAGCTGAAGTTTGGAATACGGTTTACGTTTCTTTCTGGTCCGAGTGTGCATCGGGTACCACGGGGCACCTGGAGGAGAGGGAGGAGGGGGCATACAACGGATTAGTCGCAACAGTTGCAATATCACGGTCACCTCCAAGGTTATAGGAGCCTACAGGGCGTCAGTTGTCCAAGAGAAGCTTGGCTAATTGCCTTACTGTGGGCTGAGTGAATTAAACATTCATTTCAGCAGTAAACTGGAGAGCAATCAGAAAATTCGACCTCAAAGTCAAATTACAGTTTCATGATAAAGCACTACCCAAAGATGTGTGCGGCCGCGGAAGTAGACGGCGTTTAAGTCATCTGTGCAAAATATCCCATGTAGCGATTCTATTAAGATCCAAAGGACTGACGCCACTGGAAGCTGTAGCTTCCTCCCACACAGCCAAACTGGATTTGTTTTGGTCTCTGTCTGGACCTATCTGATCGCAATCCCAATATCAGGACCAACGGAACCTGCCCAATGCTGTGCAATTTTTGATCATGTGTGTTTATTTTGTATTTTTCAACCCTTTCTATTGGAGACCGCCTGTTTACAGCGGCGTGTGTCACAGGAAGTTTTATTGTTGCAGTTAACGTGATAATTAAGTCGTGCTTGCAAATACCCCTACTTATTTGCGAGTTTCAAAGCATATTAAATGACTCTTGAGTACACAGCGACAGATATTAATTCTGTTTACGAGTCATTAAAAAGAAAACTCTCCCTATACAGTAAACCAAAGCGCCTCTCCTCTTTCAATCACTACACTAATTTGTTTGTACAAAAGTGTAACAATGCACCAACCATGTATATGTCTGACATAAGGTGTGCAAATCCAATGACAGGGCTGATCATTTATTCAAAAGCTAGTGGGCATTATGGCTTGGTGAGGTAATCTGTAACTGTACACAACCACATGGCGCGTGAGGTATTTTAGGGCAACCCCTAGCGGCGTTTGCACACCACGCAAGTACCCTGCAGGCTAATCGAGGCTGCAAGTTGTGCATCAAGGTAACAAGCTCTAATGACGGTGTAGTTGCGCAACTGTACGATATGTGCACGTCTCTTATAAATAATGTGAACGTGCGTTTACAGGGTTAGGGTCCCGTGTATCCCTTTTTTGGTGGTAAAAAAATAATAATAGCACCCACCTCCGCCTGCGGCTATGTTGCTTGAATGGCTTCCCGGTGACACCAGGGTCTGTGTGTCGCTGGATGGAGGCTTGCTGCCCTCGTTGAGCAGAGAGGAGCTGGAGTCGGACTCCAGTGACTGACAGGATGGCGGGTCTTGCGTTAGCTGCTCGGTCCCATAATCATATTTGGAGAAGGCGGCTGTGCTGCCAATTCCACTGTGCATCCCGTGGTCAGATGTTAATGATGATGTGTCTCTCGCCCTATCCTCTCGTTTGAGGCTGCTGCCACCTGAACAGGTCTCCCTGTTCCCGTTGTTATAATAACATTTACCCTCTTCTGGTCTGCTAATTTCGCACGACCGATTGAAAGAAGGGTTAATAGACACGGGGCTGCTAAAGTAGGATTGAGAGTATCCATTGCACGGCTCCGAAGGATTCCACGGGAGGGAGCAAACATTGTCCCTTCTCGGGTATGAAAGCGACGGTAGCCCCGCCAGTTGTCCCCCTGAGGCTCTAAAATTCGGAAAGTAAAATGTGTCTCCAGTGTGGATGTTTACCAAAGGTCCCACAAACCCTGGATTAAGGAGATTATGCTCGCCCATTTCCGCGGGCCCGACCAACAGCTTCTAGTTTATTGCAATCTGACATTTAACATAGTTAAACCTGGAGGGGCGCCTGATTGGTCATCCTCAAACCACGTGTCCAGGCTAACTTGTGCTACACATGGTACCACCCACTCGGTACATCTCAGACAAAACAAAACATTAACTTCTGTATTACAGAGGTTTATATGCTTTTTAAAATACTATAAACCTTTTATTAAAAATGTAGGATCTTGTTTTTCTTCACTTGAGTCACAGTGAGTCCAAAAGGAGCCCAGGCTGCTTCTCCTTTTACACTCGTGGAACTGTCCATGGCCTCGTTTAATTTATTTATAAGCTGGCAAAAGTTTTTTAAATTCTATTTCTTATGAAAACTATTTTTTTTCTTGAAGGAGAGGGTGCATAGGACATCTTGTTTTCTAGCAAATTATGGTTGAATTCCGTGTCATATAAAGCTGTGATGTCCCAATTTTACAGGCTTGTTTTAAGAAAAGACTGATACTCATTGCCGCACTCTACTCATATTTACAGTAACAGGGTCAGCAGGTTGAAGCCACTGGCTCTGTAAAAGAGGACGATATTCTACAAGGTTACTTTAAGAGGGTATATTTCACATAATATTCCCTAGTACACCTCACATGAACAGTTTTAACAGATACCTCCAATAAACGTTCGCAGCCAAACTCTAGTGGGATTGTTATACCTCTCACAATTCTTTTATATGAATTTTACAAGATATCAGAGGGCACTTAAGTGATTCAATCAGCTGAGGGTCTCTCTGCTTTATATCTAGCTAATTAGTTGATTTGTAGATGCAGCTCTGACACTGAACAAATATGTGCTATACCATACTGTAGTCATGCCTCTGCTCTGACAAAAAAATCTTTTTAACCAACAAAAAACCTTTCAGATACTTTTTGTGCAGAACACTTCGCTATGATGTGCAAAGAATTCAGACATTCATGCCAACAGCTGGCGCAAGTATTTCTAATGTGGTCATCAAACTGCCCAACCATCATCTTAAACATTTTCTTATGACTGACCCTTGGCTTTTGTATTCCACTCCGGGTATACAGACTCCTCGATTAATTAGAAAAAGAACTTTCCATATTATATCAGCCCAGCAACTATTTTGCTAACCCCTCTTTCCCATTATAAATTTATAATTTAGCACCACCCCTCTTCTCGACTACATCAGACAAAATCAATTTATGGGTCTCAAAAGTTTTCATAACTCAGCAGTGGGGAGCTGCTCATGTCTCAATTATAGCAATTTAAAAAACATACGTCAATGATACGTCAACGACAAAAAGTAAATATACCCAAGCACACATACATCGCCGTCCGTCCACTCAAGTTCACGACGCAGAGTCACGGTAGGTTGAACTTGATATTGAACTCAAATATTAATCAAAATGAAGAAAAGTAGAAATAAGAATCAGAAAAATAGAATAAACAGCCTGTTAGGCTGTGGCAGCTTAAAAGGAGGACTAACAGCCCGAGTCATAAAAATAATGTGACTATATTCCAGGATGCGCCGCTGATTTAAAAAGCAACATATCGTCTTCCTTAACATAGCACCATAAAATAAAATAATTGATAAGTGTCCAAATAAAAAAATAAAATAAACAGGCTGATTTAATTAATTAATAATTGATATTAAATGAGTTAGGGATATACAGCAGCTTGCACATGCGTGCTGACTGGCGCTGGTTGGGTGCTACAAATTCGCCAATGAAGTGTTATGTGAGAACATCAGCATTCATTTAAACATTGGTTTGGGAACGATTTGCAAGTCGGCTGACATTTGATAGCTGTATCTGTCACTTGTGACCATGTAGGCTACCCTATCTAACCCAAAGGCACCGGGCATTGCTCTGGCCTTAAATAGAAAGACAAATATCAAATGTTTAAACTGGTGAAGCTCTCAGGGATCCATTGCGGTATCATTCTGTCCCTTGGACTCATTGCCTCTCCTATCCATGCACAGTCTTACATCTAGTTAGTGAGTCTCGCAATGCAGCACAACATCAATCCAATATAATATCTTGCGTCTCGGTCTTATGAGGAGCAATGGGGTGTCTTGGTATCGCTTCTCGTGTTATTATAACAGCAACCAAAAGCAAAACAGCACAGTGTGATGTTTACAACAAAATGGCCCGGATGGCCATCCAGTGAGTGCGTAACGTGTATCCCTAAACCGCCACTTTACCTCGGAGAAAGAGGCCATGTGTTGCGCCTCCTTGCCTCGTCTCTCCACGCCTCCGATCCAGTAGTACTCCCACAGATCCGCATTTCACATTCAAACAATGATCGTCTGTTCATAGTCATCTTTTTAACATCAATGATGTCACATCTGACCGTAAGCTATAGGCCGTGTGCTCGTATTTAGCAAAATGGAAATCTGCTGTTAAAAAAGAACTTGGTAAACCGAGCACTGTCAAGGTCACTGTCTAGTACACTGTCTGCTCGATATTGAAATTGCCCTCCTGGAATCCACTGGTCCTGTCCAGACAGGGCAATAGCCTAAACAAAAGGCTTTTCTTCCCTTTTTCTCTTTGATTCTCTGCAGGCAGGTTGCCACAGTTATAGCCTTGTGCAACCCTTTTAAAGCTTTCTTCAAGGAAAACAAACCGCCAAGGGACGCCTAAAGAACCCACAAAAGTGGAAACGTTTAAGTTGAAACGTTTTGCTGATCTTTTCGTTTACAACACACGATATTTCATGCGGCCTTGTTACATTATACTTTGAATAATTCTGGAAAAATATGTATTCTATTCTTTAATTTTTTTGTTAAGGATATGCACCTGGAAAATATCAAATATATCTTATAGGTCTACTTCAGTTTCCATAAAAATATAACACATTTTAATTATCATTCAATGTAATTCCAAATTACATATATGCACATTAAACATTACAAACCAGCATTTATAGTAAAGCCATGCGTCATCTGATTTGAACGTATAACTGAAGTTATAATGCTATAAGCTGCCACAAGGGTATTTGCTCAAGTATTGCATTTTATTTACTAATATTTACATTTTTAATTTTCAATTCCAGACTGAGAAGCGTTATTGTGTGTGTGTGTGTGTGTGTGTGTGTGTGTGTGTGTGTGTGTGTGTGTGTGTGTGTGTGTGTGTGTGTGTGTGTGTGTGTGTGTGTGTTTATGTAATCAGAAAAATCAACTGTAAAAAGCTCATGCGCTACGGACTGTGTATGTATGGTTAACAAATTATGAATTTTTACACCAAACAAGGCTCATGTCGTCAGTCAGATGGGATACATTTTTAAAACGCGTCAACACAATGTGACTTTTCAAAGAACAGTGCTGTTAAATGTGTGGAATATATTCTTATAGCATCATATCTGCAAATACGTATTTAGGCAAATTACATATGCCTAAATACCTCAAAAACTGACGGTCAAAAACCTCTTTCTATCTTTTGTTCCTTACACTGCTCCGACATGTGATTTTCATTATTGGATGTATTCCACCAGTAGACCCGTCAAATCACAAAGCAATGCCTTGATTGCATTAAAGTAAAATTAAATGTAAACAACAATGCCATAACAAAACACCTGAAAAGCATTAAGACGGCCTTTTGCTGTAGTTTGCACTATAAGCAGGCCTTCAACTTTAACAGTTAGAAAAAAAACTTCTACGTCAAAATGATAAGAATTGTCAACTCCATATTTCATGAATACTGTCAAAAGCTTAGAAAGAATAACTACTGACACTTACCTAAATGAGTCATAACAATGAAACAAGAAATTGACTCAACTAAAGTATTTCCCTAAATTAGAGACAGTTGCAGCACTTCCTGATATTTTCCTCTGGTCACCACCAGAGGTTATCAGCCCCCTGTCTCATGTGGCTGGCTGACAGCGGCCTGCAGCTTTGACGCCGCACACACAACCAAAAGTAATGCAAGTTTTTAAACATTTTACGTTTTCAAGGTAAAATCTGCGGCGGATGAGGGTATAAAGCCTATAAAAGCTTTTTGTTTAGTTTATTTTGTGTTGTTATTTGAAAAGACGCTGTGTGCTTAAGTTGATTCATTTTGGGTCTTCCTTTGTTCTGCATTTAGCCTAAATGTTAATCTCGGGCGTGTAGAGTATTTGATTATTTTAGGTGACAACCATTAAAAAAATAACTGAGGAAACTGTATATTTGACAGTTATGACAGTGTATAACAGAAGATAATTCAAGATTTTCTTCTACAAGTGAAGCCATATGAAACTATTTTAAATTTGCGTATAGGGATATATATGTATACATTGTGAATGTATAATTTCGAAATACTCTTTACATTTTCATTTAGTCCACATTTTAAAGAAAAAATGGCCCTTTAAATTACACCAAAACAAGCTTTATTACATTATGTTGGTTGAGATTAGTCATTTTAAGTGAAATACATTTAATATAGGCATACTGCTAGACAACTTTGATAAAATTATCATTTCTGCTATAGTAGCCTAATGTTCCTAAATACCAGGAGTTGAAATATAGCCTAAGCTATAAACTATATTTAAAGCAGGTCTATTTTTCTCTCAACTTAATGCGTGCTCTTTACTTTGAAGAAAACTATGTATAATGAAAATATGTACAAATCACATTATCCATCATATTTCTGTAATTTAGTTTTGTCTGTTCAATGTACAGCGTTTGTTGTGAGCTAAATAGTCATAAAACAAAGTCCACGTAGGCCTACTGCCATAGAAGAAAACGGCCATACCTTTATCGTTATATTGTGGGCGACGTCGTGTTATCATTTCCTCTCGCTGTGTGGACAGTAGCTGCTTGCTGTGGATTACTGGTGTTGGTGTGAGACGTCAAAAGTCCTACCTGTCTTTCGTGGTCAATAACACACACCTCATGATGAGTGCTTGAAGCCATTGGTGGTTCCAGAGTGCATAAGCCAGAGTAACAACTTTTAGGGGACTTCTGAAAAACACAAAACAGAGCCAAAATGTTAATGTAAGGCTCTAGGAGATGGTCAGAAATGCAGGTCAGAGGATTTCCCTTTTTTTTATGTATTTATGGCATGTCATTAAGCCTGGCTGTCTAGACAGGGAAATAACACCTTGTTTGCCTACAAACAAACCGCCAGCATTGGTGTCCAGCCCCCTATTTATTATTCACAATCTGCTGTGATGTCAAGGTCAAAGTGACTGCATAGTCATGGTCAAGGGTAAATCAGGAGAGCCAGAACTTTCCATAAGGATGGAAAATCCAGGAAGCAGACAAACAACAACTTGAGGTCTGACGGCTTGGATTCTAATCAACAACCTCAAAAGATCAGAAGAGCTGGAAAAAGTGACCAGAGTCCAGCCAACGACTCGCCTGTAGAGAAATTAGGATACAAAACACCAGCCATCTAACTGTGTTGTATATATGCTGTTTTAAAAAATAACTACAACATAAGACATATTAGGTAAACATATTTAGGCCTTAGACGTGAATTATTTTGACTGAAGAAAAAGACAGAGCCAATTAATTTCATTTAGGCTACGTCTAAGATACGTGTATGTTTACTAAACCTGAAATTACAGACTTGAGATAGACTAGTTTTAAATATAACATTGAACTTTGATTATTTTTCTACCTTAATAACTACAACTAGAACAACAACAAGCCTAACTTGCATTAAACAAGGAGTCCTTTATGGTTGAAAACACTGGTTGCATGTGCAAAAAATCTTTCCGCATCCATTCATAAAACATTTGTAAATAATATAGGATAATCTCTAAATAAAACTAGGGATTCAAACTGCAATGCAGCTCCGGACTGAGCGTGTAATATTACCATCAATACGTGTTTAGATTAATAAAATAAGGAGTTCATATGGTGACGAAATCAAATGCATCCTGAAGTTCATTGCTTAACTCACCTGTTTATTTTACATCCTGAAACAGTGTTGCAGCATGCAGGTCTAAATAAATCCAAGTGCACGGGGCTGAAAGACATAATATAGCCTAGGTATCATGCGCTGTAAAAGTACATTAATTTACGGAATTATTAATATTTTATAAAAAGAATCAGAAAAATATAGTAGGTTATATTGCAAGGTACACTGGATGGGTAAGGGAAAGTGCTCGATGAACTCTTATAGGGTGCGGGTAATAATGTTCTTATTATTAGACCAACAACAACTAATTTGTATCTGTGGAATATGTAAAGGTCTGAAACTAATATGCTGTGGTCACCCAGTAAATGTTTCGGTAAGAGCTGAAACATAAATCGCTTTTAATTGCCTTTCGGTCTGTTTGGGATTATTCTGAAATTGAACTTCTGCCAATTAACAGGTAAAATATCTTTGGCATTCACTTTGATTAAACCTGCGGTTGGAGGGCAGGGCGGGATGGATTCGGAAATATAGTGCGTGAGTTTCTCCTACCCGCCGGCTGTTTCTCTAAACTGCATGTTCCGTTTAAAAGATCAAATCCTGCAAGTCTGAATATGTCTTAATATTTCGATCTGGAATAAGAATGGGTATAAATATCATGATTCCTTTGGTATTTTCTTAGTTTGGTGTTAGAAAACGCGCCCTGCTGCTCACCAACCACGCCTAATCACTGTATAATCTCCAGTTGCCATTAACAAGACTCCAGGATGCTTAATTAAGCACTCTACAACATACAACCCTTACTCGTCCATCAGATGCTGATAATATGGACTCAGCTTGAAGAGAAAAGACGACAGCGGCAACAGCTTCTGCAGCCTAATGACCAGGGCTGAAACGAAAGGAAATGCTGCAAGTACGTTTGATTGACTTGGATATTTAAGCGTTTTCATAATAATCATTTATTTATGAAACACGTTTCCAGTACGTAATTCAACACCACAATACAGTTCACATACCGCATCAAAGTAGAAATTACAGGCTTCGCAAGGCGTGTGATCAGCTGCAATGCTACACTAACAAAGACAAAAAAAATAAAATAAAACGATTGTGCATTTATGTGTAATACTCACTGACTTTTAATGGTTTACAATCATTCCAGTTGCATGACAGAATCCTTCACTGACAAAGGAAAACATACATGTCTTGGGATATTCCAGTTTACAGTTCCGCCATACTAGATAATATGAATTAAATAAAAAGGCATTGCACTATACAGATTAACAACATAAGAGCCTTTGTTTTATCCCAGGTTTAAGAGAACATTCCCCACACAGAGAAACAATACTTTTGAAATTCAGAAGGAAAATAAAAAAAAGAAAATCATTCTCTTTCGAAAGTCCTTTGAGAGCTTTTTTGTTGAAGAAATCTCAGGTTCAACGTGTCATTACGCCACAAATGATGTCCATGTGGCCATTATCTTTCGAAAATGACATAAAACAGTTTCCTTTGTTTTGATCTGCTCATTGGAAGTTTAAGAAATGCCATTAGTCCTTTTGAGAGTTGGCTTGAACACAATAAAAGAAAAACACGCAACACTTCTCTTTGAAATACAGATATCGTTTTAAATATTATATATTTATATATGTACATTCATATAAAACAAATGTGAAGTGAACTTTCAATATTTTCACAGTTTTTAGAGCATGAGCTCTAACTTGAAAACAGGGGGCGTGATGGCATGGTCAATGGAGATGATAGAAGTTAAATAAAAAAAAACACTGCCAAAATGTTCTTCAGCCACGATTTTCGATGCAAGAGGTAAATATATGGCATGATGTGTTGGAAGGTATAGGTTGTAGTTTCAAAGAGGCCGCTGATCTTATCAAGTTGTGTGCATGTGATTACTCTTGGATTTACTGACAAATTTCTTCTCCTTGACTCGCCGGTTTTGAAACCAGATGGTGACTTGACGCTCTGAGAGATTGGTGGCGGCCGAGATGCGTCTTCTCTTGTCTTTGGTGATGAACTTGCTGGCTGCATACTCTTTCTCCAGCTCCTTCAGCTGGATCTTGGTGTAAGGGACACGTTTTTTACGCCCACGTCGGTAACTGCTGACCTCAGGCTGTAATGGCACAACATCTACAGGAAAAAAGAGTAAAATATTAGACTATGCGCAAAAAAACTGGTGTACTTCTGAAGCAAACAGTGTTTAGATGTAATGACCGACTTAACCTGACCGAAAATCAGGAGGGGGAGGGGCACAATAATGTTGTTGTAGTCAGGATCTCAGGTATACTGCACCTGACATGTAACAACGCCATTATAAAACCGTCATCGTCTGTCCTAAGACAGTTCACTAATGTAAAATGTAGGCCACTCCGTTTGTGTTACAGTGCAAGACCATGCTTTGTTTCTGTGAATGAACAATACTGTCAAGTTACAATCTCAACCTCCTAAGGCTACACGTCGATACCTAATCTTCTGGTTGACTATCTACTACACAACAAACCTTGTTACCGGTATCTTAGATAAAGCTCTCCTATAGATGTTCATTGAACTGCGGTGCACGAATGAGTAAGTTCTATAAACTGCAATGAGTCTCAATCTGGGTGCAATACGCCGGTAAGAGCCTGTTAAAAATAGAAATCACTATATCTGCTTAACTAAAGTAGCAGATCAATTGAAAACTATAGTTTTGAATAATCGAGTCACACGTTACACGTAATTTAAGTTAGAGTTTACAATTTATCAACACCTCCCTGAATTTCCCTGAAAATTAGTCACACTTTATTTCCCTACTATGCTTTTTTAAAAGCCCCGAAACCTTTTGGCAATGGGCACTTATTTGTTCAGGTAAGCAAAGTTCTGGATTACACCCATTCGCCAAGACTGGAGCTGAGTGCAAGACAGTCAACGACAAAACATGACAGGACAAGTATGCCAATACCTTGAGAAATAGTGGCAAGCTGTGAGACATGACACAGTTATCCCCATGTCATTTTACACTTATGGGCTGTGGATATTTCTCCACAGTTCGTGGATATTACGATTGATTATGATTATGGTAGTTTTTGATTTAGGCAAAGTGGAGTTTACAGTTTCTTTTGTATTTATTTTTAGAGCAAAATAGTTGTGTATGTCTGTGTGTGTGTGTGTGTGTGTGTGTGTGTGTGTGTGTAGCGAGACAGAAGGACAAGGACCGCGCGCGCTTGTGTTTTTGTGCATGTGTGCGCGCGCATTTGACTGCGTGCCCGTGCTTGCTTCTGTGTGTTTAATAAAAAAAGGTGGCTAATATTGTGTGAGAGGACCAGTCGAGATCTGACAATTTTCCTATCCTAAATTAAAATAGCCTACATACAGATGTTACTTAGATAATAAACCCTTGTGGTAAAAGAAGCAGTGTGGTAAACACTCTGTAAACTGCATACTGGACGGGCCCATGTGTCCATCATCAGGTATTTTGCATGTATGATAGTAAGTATAGAAAAAGGCGAGCCTGAAATGTGAACTGGTCACTGGTTGTGAACCATTCGTGCAACATGATGTTGAAGTCTGTATGTAATGCAAATGTTACAAACAAATGAATCCTTCATACACACACATATACATAGGCTACATACATATACTCAAATATATACACATACATATATATATATACACACATACATACACACACATATATATATATATAGGCCTATATATATATATATATATATATATACATATATATATATATATATATATATACACACATATATACACATATATATATACACATATATATATATACACACACATATATATATATACACATATATACATATACACACACATATATATACACATATATACATATACATATGTATGTGTGTGTGTGTGTGAGAGAGAGAGACTGTGGACACATTGCAGGGTGCTGAGATGTATTGGCACCATCCAATACAAACACAGTAGGCTAGCTTAGTCACTATATTGTTAATCAGGGGGCAAAGGAATTTACTGGTGTTCCTTCCTATTCAACGTGACTGAAATTTAAAGCCATATTCATTATATGGCGAAAACATACTGCAAACTGTCGAAAGCAACTGCTCGTTTCTGAATTTAACCATTAAAAAAGGACCATGCAACTAAAAATCTCCCTGAAGTAACATTTCTGATTTTTACGCACATTTCTAGGAAAATTAGGCATGATGATTTGTTCCATGTCAAACAGAAGAATATCACTGGCTTTACTAACACAGTCCCTAAAGGACATATGATAACTGACATATGATTGACAGTTGTATGTTTATTCACAACATTTTAGAGTTTCCCTGGACTTCTAAGTTAATATTGGCACTTTAACACAATTCATACACTAAGCAAAAACATCTCAACAGAGTAAAACTGACTACATTTAAATAGCTTTCTTAATGTTTTGACACAGTACTTTAAAGCGTACATGCCGCTGGGCTAACCAGCCTGGAGACAGGTTTAAAAAACAAAAAACAAAAAAAATCTAACATTTTTTACATACCTGGAAAAGGTGATTTCCAGAGATGAGTTGACTGTGTTTGCTCTTTGGAGCAGTACACCTGCCCATCCCAGCCGTTGGAGAGAGCCCAGTGCTGGTAGCCCTCCATGGGGATCAAGGCGTCGTGCCTCGGTTCGGGATGGCCACTGATACTAGGCACCACCGACACGTCGAGATATCCAGGGACAGCCTGATATGAGCTGGCGAAACTCGGGTAGAAGGCAAACTCTTTTGCCCTGGTAGACAGTTCTTCCGTGGGCAGCGCTGTGCTCGGCTCGGCGTATTTCTCTGCGGGATGGTACGAGCAAGGCTTCTGCTGCAAGTTCACGTTGTGCGAATGAGACAATCTACAGCCGTAATATGGGTTTGCAAAGGGATAACCGTAGCTCAAAGATGCACTGGATGATGTTTGTGGAGCGGGACACTGCCGGCCGGTGTCTGGAGAGGAAATATCCGAGTAGACGGAGCCCTGGTGGGTCGCTATGGTGCCAGAATGTCGTCCAAGCGCGGGGTGCGACATCAGGTCCCTGCAGTGGGTCGCAGAGCAATTACCGCTCAGTCCCTCCATTGTTTGGCTTTTATTTTGGTTGTTTTCATTCGGGCTTTTCATAAACGTACATCAAGGTGTCCGCCCAGCGTGGATGCAGGACCAGCGAAGTCGTCATATCAGGGGCTGCCGATGCTTTTTAAAAGTCGACTACTCCAAGACGGACACCTCATTTCCAACTACATTTTACACCAAGCGCATGCGCGCACTCGAGACCCTCGTGTGTCCACTTCATTAAGAATCTTGCACGTGATACGCTAACAAGTCCTACGAGATTGGGCTTGTGAGTTGGGGCAGAGCAGCCCTTTAAAGACCCACTGCCTCACATGTCACCGTTTTTTCCTGCAGAATACAGAGTCATATCATTGGTTTAAATCACTTAGACCCACACCCTTAAAGGGGAGTTTGGATACTTTCAAGACTGGGGCAAACAAACTGTGAAATTTGGCCGACTCCGAGGACTGCCAGAGAATATAATAGCATATGATACATTTCACAGTTGCTACATGGAAAATAAAAACGTACATTTCTCATTCAATCGTTGAATCTAATCTTTCATGCTTCTTGGCGTATTGGTGCGCAAACTTTGTGTATCACTGATGGAAACGATATGTTCCGGCTGAAGTTTAATTCGATTATTAAATGTAGCCTAATAACAGAGCATTATTTAATCTGGAATCCCTGGTCTGTAGTCAATGTAATGTCTATCATGTATGTATTACGCATCAAGAAATACAGTGCTGTCAAAGCAAATATGTCTCCGTCCAATCTTATCAACACTCCTTTTCTGAAGGACGCATTTCCTTTAAACCCGTATACAACTGCCACTGGGTCACCTATTAACATGAAATGAGGATCAGTGACTAGTTGTGGACTATTACTGTTGCAGAAGGGCATAATAATTATGTTTTTAATGTTTTAATATTGCCTTCTAGAGGTTGATATTGTGGAGCCTAAATAGAGCATATTATAAACATTTGCATGACGTGTTTTGTAATCAGTTAGGTTAAAAAACCTTAAAATTTAGCATGTGCGTGCGGTTTGTGTGTCTGTGTGGTTGAACCAGAACTACAAGTTTTAGTATTGATCAAGTTGAATTTCGTCTCACCTCAGCATTAACAGCCAAAGGACTGAAGGTGAAGATTCCAGGTAAGATACCGTCATTGCAAACTATCTTTTAGTAGCCTACATAGTGTCTCTTTCATGTGAAGCTATAATTACAGTCATCCCCTACAATAAATGATAGCAGCATTTAGTTCAGGCTACAACTACTTGCATTATTAAATATGTCCGCAACATGTCTGGGCAAATATATGTTCCGTCATAGTTTTCGGTCTAAGCTTTTTCAGCGATAACGTGAGCACTAAAGTGAGCATTACACGACTTCATGTGATGTTTCAGTTTCACTAAGCTATTCATTCATAACATGCAAGTGATGCTGACGCTTCCAGGCGAAAATAAGAACAAGGGGCCGCTTTCAGCTAGACTGTGAGTACAGACCTTTTTCAATTAGACACCATGGTAGAAATGCAGAGCTATATCTTCCGACACTATTTTTACACGCATCCTCCTTCAGATTTGAATAACCACTGGTTAAAGCTCTCTTCTTAATCTAAAAAAGGTCCTTTTAGTTCACCTCGACACCAGGCCCCATAGTTGTGGAAATCCTCTATTCCCCTCCTCTTCTTTAAAATACTTCTGTGTTCATATTTAAAACTTGACTGTATTTTTTAGTTTGAAATATTAGCAACGGGATAGGCCCACAAAGTGTCTATAAAATAGACTTTTTGTAATGCCTATCCCATGAGTCACTCATAAATGAGGCTACAAGCAGCCCTACGAAGGGTTTATCAACATTTGTGCACTGCTGAGTTACCCTGGGAATAATCAGGCCACCGTTAAGTATTAGTATACTAAGGAAGCTAGACCCCTGCCCTTTCTCGGACAGACTACAGTTCTTTTGTCTCAAGGAAATTACGAAGGGCTCATCCAAACAGCAGCTGCACGGAAGTCCAAGGTCAAGGTAAAAAAACGCATACAAACAGGGTCGTAATCAGAGTCTAGACAGCCAAGAATGAACTTCACACTAGAGTATGCATGCAAACTAGCTGTTATTTAGAGACCCTTACTCTAAACTGTTTGCTGTGTGCGAACTGTGAAGAGAGAGAGAGACAGAGAGAGAGAGGGGGGGAGAGAGAACTCCAAATAATCTCTTGTGCCCCCCCACTAAGGACCAGGAATTTGACAGCTTTTGGGCTGCAGAAAATTGGCTCCTTCCAAACTAACATTTTACATGAAAGCTCTGACTTTGAGAAGATCACGTTTTTTGTTTGTTTATGAATGATATGTTATTTTAAGTTTGGTGTATTTTGTTTTCAATCAGCCTAACTTCCACATTATACCAAATGTTTGGGCTAAACAGTTTCACCCCGTGGGATACACGGATGATGTAGCGTTGGTCAAACAGGCGGCACAGTCTCAGAGATTATAGTTGAAGTTGTTAAATTTAGAAAAAAATACTATATTTGATTAAGTTACACTTTATGTTGCAATAATCATAAATCACACGTCAAGCCTATAGTTTCCTCAAAAACTGATACTACTATAATACTTTCATAATTAATGTTTTAGGAAAAAGTATATTATAAGACACATTTTCTCTTTTTAATTTTTGCAAGAACTAATACAATTATTATAGTTATGGTGATAGCAAATAAATGATTAGTCTAACATTACATATTTGGCGCCTTTCCACTGCAGCAAAATGTGCACCGAGACACCAGCGACCCAATCTTATACCATATAGCCTACATATACTTTGGCATCTAACGCACGCACTGCAAAAACTAATTTGCAATAGATTCTAAAATATATAGAACTTTAACTGCTAACTTTTGTTTTTATCATCTTTCATCAACAGTGGACAGGTTGCAGACACGCAGGTGGATTCTTAAAGAATGAAAATTACTTCTTTCAGGTTTGCACATATTCAAGTTTCATTGCAGAAGGGTTTTATATGTAATGCTATCACCTATACTATCGATCAATGTATTATTTAAAAATAATTTAGCTACCAATATATATTTAAGGCCAAGCCAATTGATAAGAAATGTGATGTTTTCTCACCCAAAATCCACCCTAAACTTTTACTTTATGGAGCAGAGATGCTGTTGGTTACATTGTGTACGTCTGTGCATTTATAAATCTTGAGGTTAGGAGAGGCAAACTAAAATGGAAATAATTAGCTGGGTTTACATTTCAGTGTATAAATTGTATTCCAGTACTTACAACTCGACCAGCCTCACGTAGCCATAGCGAAATGACAAATAATAGTCATGTTGCTGTTAGTATTATTAATCAAATTCCAAAACCAAATTGTAATACAGCTAAGTTAAAGGCTGAAACTGTAACCAAGCGTCAATTGAAACAACATAGAATGCGTTATCGCAGACCAAAACATTGATGTAATACAAAAACTGCGGCAGTGTCCGTTTTAATGCATTTTAAGTGTTTACAACTTCAAGGTGGTGGCTGGTTATACAGATAAGATGGAACTTCACTGCAAAAACCTCCTTTTTTCCTTTCTAAAAAAAAAACAAACATTTGTCCACTTTACATTTAAAAAGTATATTTCTTGAAAAACGTTAAACTTCTCCGCTGCGGTTTCTCATATTTCAGATACTGTTAATTGAAACGTGATAACCGGCCGTGATGTGCTCCTGTAAATATCTTGACAAGCAGCCATGATGTCCTTCCAGACAGGCCCTGTCAGACGCGGAGAGAGAGAGTCCGGCTGATGCGGAGGATTGTGGGGGAGGGGAGAGCATCCATTCCCATTCAAATGCTGCCTACCTGCGGCTTCCGCTCCCAGGAACTGACTGCATGTGTACATGGCTGAGCCAATGGCTCGTATATGCCCTTATATACATTCATGTAGCATATTTGATTTTGACCCAGCATCAGGCTACAATAGAACCCTATCATTCCAAATATTTCAAAATCGTATAGCTCTTCTACACATAACTCCATTCCTTTAATGGAAACAAGTGCAGCTATCACCATTTTCAGTTCCCTTTGCCTTGATTTACCTATTGACCACATTCTTTGCAGTGTGCAGTGCAGTCCCTCCATCAAAATGACTCCGTGTCCGTTTTGTATCAATGTTAAACGCCGAAAATGCCATACAAAGCAATACTATTACTTGTCAAACATTATCTCACCAGTCTTGAGAATGATGCAAATCCGTGGGCATCAAATCTTTGAAAATGCGATGTAGCAGTCCATGAATGTGTTGACAGCTTGCAGGTAGAGTCTGCGCCATGCATGCTGAAATCAGGTTGCGTTTATGTTTACGAGTTTCCAGCCAGCTTCAGCTCTGAGTTAAAATATACTGTGTATATACTGAATATTGTGTAATCAAAGTAAACCAAGTGCTTAATTCACTGAACAGTGTACTAGGTCAGTCAAAAAAACAACAAATAGACTCACATACTATAGCAGTATATAAAAGGCCATTATATTCCAAGTGCGTATTTTGAATGAGGATTCGAAGGTTTCAGTAAATTAACATGTCAAAATCAATGGAATCTACTTTGAACCCAGGAAGGATCTGAACTAAATGAATGGACAAAAATATGACTGTAGTGCATAGATAAATATCATAGTAAATCAAGACTGGTGCTCATTTGGAAGTTGCGTGTGTGACTCACGAGCTCCTGGTCTGGCGCGTTACATGTATTTTGCATGATAATGCAACATTTATTTCTGCAAAAAGATGAATTGACTTCATTTTTGTAATTCGGATTGCTTTATGTTGCTCTGTGCATAACCTGCCTCTGTGTGTGTGTGTGTGTGTGTGTGTGTGTGTGTGTGTGTGTGTGTGTGTAAAAAGTGGGCTGTTATTCAGCAGGCTAGAAGGAGAGCAGAGAACTCCACTGTCATGAAAACATTCCTACAAAACTAAAACAGCATCTCAATCTGGTGTTTTCCGTTCGGCCTCCCTTTAATTTACATGAAAAAAAAAAATCATAATCGTATAAGGCAATACCACTGCACTTCTAGGTTAGCAGCAAGGGCAACAAAAGGCAAGATATTTTGTCGAGAAAATGACAAACTGGTGAAAAGTATATAAATAGGGCAGTGAAGTGCAGTGCTGGTGCGTGACAAACAGAATGAAAATGATACACAAGAAGAGAGGGACATTTGAACAGCCCTTAACATGCGTAAATAGATTAGGTCTTTGGAGTTTTTTGCTTCAAATTTCAGCTCAAGATTCACACATTTATTTCTCACAGGATCTTGCTGCATATGCATGAGCACATTTTAAAATGCGTGCCCGAATCTAGCATGCCACATGACTTATTTTAAAAAATGCATATATTACAACACTGTTGGCGTTTTGGGGGAAGCCAAGGCTTCCCTTATATTCAGTATATTTCTGTTCATGTTGGTGGATGGTTTCAGGTATGAGAATCCCTACGGGGTAAATCAATCCATATTTACCCCTGATACAATAGTTGGTATATGCTGTTTTAAAGTCATGCATGAAAAAGTACTCACACTACAGTTAAGGGCTAATTTACCTTGGATTTGACTTGTTTAACGTCACCCACAGCAGGTAGACTATGAGAGGGTGGCTAGGGTTTAACCGCAAAATGAAGCAGGCAGGCGGAGCCGCGCCCAGAGGACAGAGGGCAGGCGGGCAGACCCCCGCTACAGCCAAGCCAGAGTGGATTTACAAAATACAGCCTTTTTATTCAGTGTATTTATCCTATTGTTATTAAAACGTCAGTGATACATTACACACCCTGACACGATTTCATCAAATTTGAGAGGAAGACATCTCTTCGCATCATTTATGCAACACAAAGTGTAGTTTCACAATTTCGAGGGAAGACCGTGAATTGGGATTAAATTAGGAATAGGAATACAACACTGATGCATTGTCACGCATGTAAGGTTCAAACATTTGCAGAATGTAGTAACATTTAGAAAACAGAGTACATGAGCATGATCACATAAATAGATATACACATCTGGATGTTTTCATATGCGGGTACATACGCAGCAATAGTCTACAACTTTAGACAAAGTATATCCTATATTTTAGATTCCCAATATGGAAGTTTGGAATGCACGACACCATGAGATGTCTGTTATGCTCAGTCACCAAAGGAGCGTAACGTAGATAAAATGTTTTGAATTCGACTTATTGAAACAAGTTACTTCATTGAAAGATATTATATTATATATAATTAGTTCTAATATATTATACCAACTCTTGCAAAGTAGTGTCTGGTCATTATTGAGGGCCTAAGCCTGCTGCCTTATATCTGAATAAGATTCATAAACAAACATTCTTATTTATTTATTTTTGTATGAATGTGGTCAACGCGTTATTCGCTGTCTACAATAGTCCTGCTGAAGTGGATTTTTAATTCCCCTGTTGTAGTGGGGTTGGTGAAGCAACACAGCAGACAAAGTCAATCCACAGTTTGACGCGTCTCGTCGGAAGTCCAAGTTCAAGTTAACAGACGCAGTCGCTCCATTCGTCCAGACAGCAAAACAAAAGACACACATGTTCATCATTAATCATCTCACTTCTTCTCTCACAGAATAAAGCACTTTAAACTTTCTCTGCATTTTTCAGACTATATGCAGCCTAGCTAAAATGGAACAAACATGCATTTAAAAACATGTGTTATGCTTGATGTGTTGTCCAGAAACAGATATTTGCTGAACTACAACTTGTGACGATTTATTTCTAGAAATAGGTTTAAAATGAGAACGTTATTTAAGCCTTGGCATATATATTTGAAATGTGATTAGCAGTTATCAATTGATCATACAGGGCCCTTTAAACAACCTTAGTGCTTCTTGAAAGTCACCTCTTTTTCAATCGGTAGCTTTATGAAAACTGTGCTCAAGTGCGGGAAGAAACTAAATCCTCTGGATCTGGCAATCTGTATCAAAATAATCTCCAAGGGTATCTTCCTAAATCTCGAGGCTTGCGTTATAGGGCAATATTTCCACGCCACTTAATATGCATTACAGCCTGTAACACCATGCAGCTTTCAAAATATTAAAATGTGTCAAAATGCTGAGGACACACGCTATGGATGTTTGTGAGTTTAACGCGCAGCTATGTCGTCTACTGAGGAACTCTTTTGCCAATACTGTTAAATAAAAACTCAAATAATAATCCGAGTAGGTTATATAAAAGGCAATCATAGCCTATCAGTTTTAAAAAGGAAAAGTGAGAGTGTGCACGAACTTGCATTCACTTCCAGCACTGCAGATCCATTTTATCCTATACATTTATTTTATAATAATTAAAACTGAAATAACAAATTCTACATTTCGTTCCTCAAATCACCTCGTTGACGAAATGCACACTTCCCCTTACATTATCCATTAACTCTTAAATGTACCTTAATGGTCTTTACAATGCATCATACTTCCTGTGGAGCATAAAGGCGACATTACATTTACATAAAGACACCATTTATGGAATAAACTATAGCCTAAAATAGTAAAAAAACTACTTTCTTAACACTATCGTTAATAGTTCAAAATGTAGAATCTGTTTTGCTGTGCCGAACCTAAAACGTGAAGATATTTGATATATGCAAATTATTCATGTATATAGCCCACGCTGGCAAGCCCACTTTGCTTGAAGACACCAAATAAGAATTCGAGACATTTACAGAAAGCGATTTAGGAACAACTTCTTTATCCAGTATTCAGTGGTTGTATGACGAGCCTAAAGTCTACATAGGTTATTGGTTTGGAAGAGCTGCGGAACACCTGCTTATTGTTGGTTAACTTGTTGTACTCGTTGTGTGAGGAATTCTTGAAGTGAAATGGTAGTAAGCCATACTCAACGAGACAAAAGTAAAAAGGGAGCTAATATATTGATCCACATTGTTTATGAAAACCTTTTGTGAGAAGCCTCCAGGACGCAGGTCAGCTACAAGAATATTCATCACAGAAATGCCCTAAGTGTTTTTCAAAATGCTTACTGATAATGATTCAGCAGAAGCACGTGGCTACGGGAACTTGCTGTAGCCTACCTGAGTCACCAAAGTAAAGTATTTAGAGGTGGGATTTAAAAAAATAAAAAACTATGGCAATGGGGGTTTCCTTCTAGGTTTGTATGAAACCACTGAAAGCAATTCTGAATTCAGTCAGTTTGACTTCACAAATGATAAGTTGACATGAAACATTAGTTAGAGCGTGTTTCCGCTCTTTGTGAAAGAGTTTGAAGTTTTGAGATGGCTGCTAAAATAAACTATCGCTATTTATGCGTTAGGTTCATACTAAAGGTCTACGCATATACGCAATTGGACGGTTATAACACATAATAAACTGCTTTCTAATTGCGCCTGCCTGCAACCAAGCCTGTGCATGTGATACCACCCATACCCAGCAAAATTAAATGAAAAAATAATTAAATATTTTTGCATTCATGCATGTACTTATTTGCAAACTGCTGTCCTCAGTTCAACCCATTGATGTTTTGACGCCATGTTTGTAGAATGTGTTTGTTGCCTAGCAAAAAACGCATGCTTAATATTAAATATGATACTCGTATAACGATGAGAATAGCAAAAGTAGTGAACACTATTTTAACACATTCTAATAGACTTCTCATTAAAAAATATAGACTTAAAAGTCGAACGACTTTCTATTAGAAATATGATTTACATCCTATACAGGTCTAAGTCAGAGCCCTCTCTTTTCGTGTGTATTGGACATTTGACTAGAACATGCGATGGACATGACTGGTTGTCCTGAAGACTGAAGAGTTTGTTGTCTTATAAAGCAGGAGCAAACATCAATCTGTCCATATTTTCAAAATTCCATGTCTCATTTAAAACTTCATCCAGGTCATAGTCTACCACAATAAAGTCGAAGGCAAAGTAACCAAAGCGCGACTTAAATCAAAGACAGATTGGAAATCCAAAGTAGAATTATGGTGAAGATTGTACTGTCGCCTGCTGTCTGGTGAATCACAGTTGCTTGGTCCTGGTTCATTTTTGCGCATGGTCTAAATGAATAGAGATAGAGTGATAGACCAACGAGGAAAATTCACCCATGGACTAAAATTAATGTATGCATATTTGTCGACCAGTGTATTGCACATTATGAAGAAAAGACAAAGTTCAAGTTCAAAGTCACTGTGCTCAGACAGAGCTGGTTGTGCTCAGGAGAGGACACCCCTCACCTCTCTCACCTCGCTTGTAAAGCAAAAAACAGTAGCCGTTTGCATAAGTGAGTCCAAATCCGATCCTATAATGAAAAATTAGCCGAGACTCCCATTTATTGTTTGAGCCAAAAATCTAACGAAACAAAAGCTATAGTCTTATCAACCTCTGCAGACCGGATTCCAGTTACAGAGACCTGGTCAGGCATTCATTTATTTCAAGACTCATCATTGACCTCCTTCACGCTTATCTGTAAATGATATGTTAAAGCAGTTGGCTGACAAATAATGCACTTCAGTGCACTGAGATGCATAATCATCCATCGGTTTCTTTTTTAGTCTGAATGACATCAGAAATGCAGTACTTTGCGATTTCCTTTACTCGGACATTAATTCAACAAAGCATCCAAATCCAATTATTTTTATATTTGGTTATTTCTTATTTTTAAAGTGTTGTTTAATAGGCCAAACCCAACATATCTTTGTCATGCATTGTTAACAGGATATGAAAAAAGGATGTGAAATCTGCGCCTAACAAATTACGTTATCTTCTGATTTATTAATATTCATTCATTATTCATATATATATGAATCTAAACGCATTAAAAAAAGACGTGCATGAATGAAAGAAAGACACGAATTCTGTCAAACTTCAGATATTATCAGGATAAACAAAGTAAAATAGAAAATGAAGAACCCCATATCAGATTTCTAAACTTCGTACAGTATTTTCTATTTTCTTGTTTAAAGTGGTGGTTTTAAAAACGGTTCATGGTTTTTCTGAATTTTTCTATAAAAAACACTTAAATACAAACCAGCACTTTTATTAACATATTCAGAGGAGTAATAGGGCGATGAAAAACCACATTCTCTCACTTTTTCTTCCTGCGTGGGATTTTATGGAGACGCCAACAAAACTCCAAAACTTCGGCCTCTGTCTTCTGCTGCTGTATCACTAGAAAAGGCATCGGCGCTTCAGAGCTTTAATTCATTTTCTATTTAATTGCACAATTAACGATTGAAGTAGCTGTAAAATAATCCGCATCGGTAAGATATTAAATGCGCGAGAAGGTTTTACATGTAGTTATATATGGCAATCATTTCAAGACCAAGATACAGGATACAAATTAATGTGCAACATCGAGCCATCCTAACTGGTGGACCCTGTTGATATTACAGAGAATAACACAAAACAACAAAAACGTTTCTAATGTAAAAGGAGGACAGATATAATGTGAGAGGAAAAATGTGAGGGAAAAACACTAATGATTGATCTGTTTTGAAAAAAACTTTATTTCTAGTGGCATAATACAAATTGAAATAATGAACACAAGAGTTTATTTATCATTGTATATCCACAATATATTTACTTAACATTAGATAGGCCTCCCACATTCCAGGAAACGTGCTGGTATTATTCATTAAGGAATACGTAATGCTCAGTGTTTTGAGAAGCTAAAACAAGTGTATTCATGGGGGTATAAAAAGCAAATAAACAAACATCAAAAAATGTTACATCACTGCAAGCAATGTTTTTTTTAAGACTCAGACATTTTAATTTGGAAATTTCAGACTTCACTATGAGCAAAAAAACGCTAAATGGCTAGGTGTGTGTACTAACAGACCAAATTGTCATCTAATATTTTAGCATTTCTGCTAAAAACAAAATACCTACTGAGAACAGCTGCACAAAGGACATGCAATCTGTATTCAGGCCTACTTAACATTTAAAAATTCAACTGACAATGTGAACACATCACACATTGTAAATGGAGAGTGAATACAAAACCTTAAGCCAATAAGATGATACAATGTTCTAAGAAATCATGTAATTTTTTACACTGAATACTGGTGGTCCACAGAACACCTCCCTGGCATAACTCCGGTGCCAATGCTTCTCTTAAGCCTGTTGTAGAATCCTGGAAATATTCCAAAGTACAAATATTTCTTCACAGTAAACACAAGACCATTTAGCTAGTTTGGCCAGGAACATGTGGAAGTCCATTCCAAGAGCTGGAAAAGATGTACAGTATATGACAAGCATTTCAATGTTTAGCCATCCAACCTTACCATATAAACTGCAATCAAATGATGTTAAAACTGCTAAAACTAAAAATGATGTTAAAACTGCTAAAACTACAGATTGAATTGACTGTGAGGCACTGCCTCTTTAAGCCGAGAAATTGATCGGGTGGGCCGTTAAAAGCTGGAGCCAGATGTGATCCACAGGCTGCTAAATGAGCATCACTGTTTTAAATCAATTAGGAATTGCTGCAGTACATCCTTACTGCTGTGATGTCAAAACTGCATGCTACACCTGAAACAGTATTTACTAGAAACATACTTTTGTTGAGTTGAGATATTTGAGTGCACGCAAAGAACCTCTTTGCAGCAGCTATGACCCAGTTTCCTTTCTGTATTTATAAAGTTGTATCTCGTTTGGGAGTTTTTCACCAAATGTCATATAATGACAAGTCTGCATGGCAATAATACAGACAGTAAATTACGTAATTGTTTTTACTGCATAATATTTTTGCAAATCCAATATAATTTATTCAAGTTGGCATTGTAGTAAACAAACTTAGTCATGATGTCTTTTTCATTTAAATAATGCTGAATCAGCTCAAAATGTAATGTGTAATATACTTAAATGTTATGTAAATGTACAGTAGTCACCTCAGAGTATGTTCTTTATAGTAATCATTATCCTGTTTTTCCTTTAGCCTTTTTTTATGTCTACCGGATGGCAAGATCATAAACATTATTACCCAGTATTCAGTTCAGTTATTTGCATATTTCATTTGATATTGCTTACATAGAAGAAAAATACTGTTTATATTTCTTAACTTACAAATATGTGGAACATTTTTGTGAAGTATAGTTTTTCAGATTCAGTACACTGGACTGTGATGTCTCTGAAAAACTAATGTCTACGTGGCTCCAGCTGCATCTAAATGCTCATCAGCACCATAATCAGTTAGGATGTATATCAGAAATGGTGAAATTGACCTTTGAAACATTACAAGCAAACCGTTAAAGAGCAGTATTTGTATTATTTAGTGTTGTTTTTACAACTAAAAACTACAAATGGATTGTTAATGTAGGTCAAGTGTTGTACTACTCTTGTCTTACTAAAAATACATAATCATTATCAGATATTTCACTGTTGGCTTTACAGTTTGTAAAGTTTGCATGTTGTACAAACCTTACATACAGCACACAAGGACAATACTGTTGAAATTTAACAACATATCTGCATAGATTCTCACAGCCATCTTTTTTCCCCAAAGAACTACACCATCACACAAACACGCTGACTCCACTCGGAGCAGTTTGAAGGAGAGTGATGGATACTCTGGGCAGAAAAGGTTTGTTTGTGTTTATTTATCCACACTCAAATGAGGGAGGAAAATGTCATTTTTACAACTTGCTTCCATACTGCGTGTGGGTATAATAACCACAAGAGAGGAGCTTTTCCAAAACCGGATATCTACCATTTGGAAAAAGACGTCACAGAGTCTTTCTACATGATTGATGGCATGAAAGAGAAACTCTTAAAGAAACATTCTTAATAAAAAGATAAGTCACATTTGTCCAGACATTCAGTGCAATTTTGCCACTCTACTCACTCAGTCAAGCAGTCCACATCACAAGTTCTTACATCTTATAACCAAACAATAAGCAAATGTTTTTTCTTTACTTTTTTCTCCATTCCCATTTTGTGTACATGTTTTTTTAAATTAAATTACAACAAACATCACATATAAATGAATGGTCTTTCTTGGCAGCATGTGACTAGGCAATACAAATATAGTAATTAAAATAGAGTTGATTTTACAGATGTTAATTTAATTAAAAGTACAGAAATCTTGAAGATAACATGGGCTACCACACTTTATAATCGTAGTTAACTCGCACCGACCCGTCTTTGGCTTTATGAATCCAAACCAGCATTTTGTTTCATGAAGCTCCCCAACATATTTTTAATAATTTCCAGCTTTTCAAATAAAGTAAGTTAGTTGTTCAATAGCAACAAGTTGATAGCTCCTTAAAGTATTGATTCATACTTGGCTTGTATTTTGCACGATTTATACATGTCCTGCTCTTACGTTTGCATTAGGCTATGTGTTTGTGTTGATCATTTAATTCCTCCCCTATTCCGTTACTTTTTTTTTTTTTCCTATATCCGTGTAGAATTTGCTGCTAAATTGACCCCCAATATTCAGAGAAAAATTGACTTCTAGTTTATCAAAGTTCCATTTCACTAGAAAATTTACATCAAACTTTTTAGTCGAGCTGAGTCATCCTCACTGACAACAACTTCCAAGTAGCTACAGCAGGTTTCACATCCATTTTATGGCAAGAAAAAATCCTGACGTTTTTTCTCCCCCTCTTCATCTTACCTCTTAATCCTTACTTCAGTGTTTTTGGTTCATCTCTCTACATGCAGATGGTAAAACAAGCAAACCCACTGCTGTTCTGGGCTGTAAGTTTGAGGGGGAAGATTAACAATGAATAGCATTTTTTTCAACAGTTTATCCAATTGAATCGATCAGATGATCGATTTTTTTCTTCAAAGGGTAAAATATGTAACATTTCTGCATTAAAACAACAAAATCAAAAACAACTATGTTATATATTTTGTTCAGTTGTGTACCTACACTATCCCAAATGTTTCCAACAATTTACAAACCCAGAGACATTTGTAATTTTATTTCTGACACGGGACGATTGGTTTAGTCGCCTGTCAGTGGAGTCATAACCTTTAACCCCTCTAGTTACTCTAACTTCCTTCAAAACACGGGTACACAGATGATACATTGAAGAGTAACAGTAAATCATACAATTTCACAGAAAGAGTTATACTCAGTAAGCGTAATACTGTTTTTTTCTGCCACACAGCATAATTTTCTCATTGATTACATGAAACCTTATTTATTGATACATTTCAATATCGATCAATCCGTTACTACAATGCGCTTGTTGACAAGTAACGGTTAGCTAAGTTAATGCTAATGATTAGTCGGTAACAAAAGATTACAACATCGTTCCACACGCTCATTAAGTTATTTTTAGTATGATTGTTTTGACCACGGTTAACAGCACTGGGCTAACCCAGAAATACATTACACAGTTAAGTTAGCTATATAGATAGGCGACTAATCTAATGCTAATTTAGCCAGCTAGCACACCCCAGTCTTTCTCACTCCCTGAGCACTAAGAGACTTCAGTCGGGATGAAAGCTGACAACAGCTCCGGGACATATTGTACAGTGCCTTGCGAAAGTATTCGGCCCCCTTGAAGTTTTCTACCTTTTGACACATTTCAGGCTTCAAACATAAAGATATACAAATTTTATTTTTGTGAAGAATCACCAACAAGTGGGACACAATTGTGAAGTGGAACGAAATCTATTGGATATTTTAAACTTTTTTAGCAAATAAAAAACTGAAAAGTGGTGCGTGCAAAATTATTGGGCCCCCTTGCGTTAATACTTTGTAGAGCCACCTTTTGCTGCGATTACAGCTGCAAGTCGCTTGGGGTATGTCTCTATCAGTTTTGCACATCGAGAGACTGACATTCTTGCCCATTCTTCCTCGCAAAACAGCTCGAGCTCAGTGAGGTTGGATGGAGAGCGTTTGTGAACAGCAGTTTTCAGCTCTTTCCACAGATTCTCGATTGGATTCAGGTCTGGACTTTGACTTGGCCATTCTAATATGTTTATTTCTGAACCATTCCTTTGTAGATTTTGCTGTATGTTTGGGATCATTGTCTTGTTGGAAGATAAATCTCCGTCCCAGTTTCAGGTCTTTTGCAGACTCCAACAGGTTTTCATCCAGAATGGTCCTGTATTTGGCTGCATCCATCTTCCCCTCAATTTTAACCATCTTCCCTGTCCCTGCTGAAGAAAAGCAGGCCCAAACCATGATGCTGCCACCACCATGTTTGACAGTGGGGATGGTGTGTTGGGGGTGATGAGCTGTGTTGCTTTTTTACGCCAAACATATCGTTTTGCATTGTGGCCAAAAAGTTTGATTTTGGTTTCATCTGACCAGAGCACCTTCTTCCACATGTTTGGTGTGTCTCCCAGGTGGCTTGTGGCAAACTTTAGACAAGACTTTTTATGGATATCTTTGAGAAATGGCTTTCTTCTCGCCACTCTTCCATAAAGGCCAGATTTGTGCTGTGTACAACTGATTGTTGTCCTATGGACAGACTCTCCCACCTCAGCTGTAGTTCTCTGCAGTTCATCCAGAGTGATCATGGGCCTCTTGGCTGCATCTCTGATCAGTCTTCTCGTTCTCTGAGCTGAAAGTTTAGAGGGACGGCCAGGTCTTGGTAGATTTGCAGTGGTCTGATACTCCTTCCATTTCAAAATGATCGCTTGCACAGTGCTCCTTGGGATGTTTAAAGCTTGGGAAATCTTTTTGTATCCAAATCCAGCTTTAAACTTCTCCACAACAGTATTACGGACCTGCCTGGTGTGTTCCTTGGTCTTCATGATGTTCTCTGCACTTTCAACAGAACCCTGAGACTATCACAGAGCAGGTGCATTTATACAGAGACTTGATTACACACAGGTGGATTCTATTTATCACCATCAGTCATTTAGGACAACATTGGATCATTCAGAGATCCTCAATTAACTTCTGGAGTGAGTTTGCTGCACTGAAAGTAAAAGGGGCCGAATAATTTTGCACGCACCACTTTTCAGTTTTTTATTTGCTAAAAAAGTTTAAAATATCCAATAGATTTTGTTCCACTTCACAATTGTGTCCCACTTGTTGGTGATTCTTCACAAAAAATAAATTTTTATATCTTTATGTTTGAAGCCTGAAATGTGTCAAAAGGTTGAAAAGTTCAAGGGGGCCGAATACTTTCGCAAGGCACTGTAAATTGATGAATTAAATGTAAATGTAGTTCACTCTGTCAGCTGAAAATCTATTGACCATGTCATGTGTTATCAACTGTGTTAGCATCACGGCTAACAGAGTTAATAACACAATGATGATAACAGAGTTGACTACAAAGCAAAGCAAAAAGACCCCCAGCTTTGATAATAATACCTTACCTTTGTGAAAGTGCTGTGAGCAAACAAGAATGTCTTTTGAAATATTGTCGAAGATGATGGTTTTCCTCTGTACAGTGGTGACCCGAGCCATCCAACGCCTCTTTGTAATGTCAGACACCAGGTTTCCTTGTGTTTTTTTCCAAGTCGGAAAATGGTAAAAAATTAACATGATTTATCAGGCATTTGCCCGGTCGATCGTGAGACCTATTGCAACAGTTCACAATGAAGCAATACTGAACCATTTTTCCCGAATAACCTAAAAAGTAACCTTAATATAATCAAATGACTGTTACAATTTCAATAGAATTCAATAAACTATTATAGAGTATATGTACTTCTACTGTGACAAAACCATCTCAAACTCTATTAGAAGGTAATATACAATCAAAACTCACTCTGACAGCTGTAGGGCAGCTAACAAACTTTAGCAGGCTTCATGAAGCTCCCAGCTAAGCTCCTGTAACTCGCGATGCAGTTAGGAAACAAGAATGAGTGAACAATTGTTAACTTAAACACATTGGTTCGGTGGATGTTGATTTTAAAATCATTTTAAAACTAGTCCCGTCTTTCAGATTCCCAGCCTGTCACTCTCCCTTGTATTAACGTTACTCAGTGCGCAACATTAGCTGTGACCCCAAGGCTTAGACCTCACAATGCCTTGTGTTTCTCACTCAAATTATTGTTCATAAGACGTGACATGAGTGACACATGCTGGTAGGCCAAACGAGAAGAGGGAGATTAGCTAACGTTAGCCAACATATTTATAAAAAAAAGTCACATTTGAATAGTGATTTCAGCATTCAAATAATATTGATTTTTTACTTTTTGAATTATATTTGACTTTTGGTATTTGTTCCTAGCTGTAACTGAAGTAAAATCAAGAAGAAATGGGGCACAATGTAAAATTCAGGATGTCAACAACTGGAGCATAATACCTAACAAACTAAATAGATCAAATTTAGGAATTTCAATACCAACAAACCATGTAACAATATACAGTAAGTGCAGTACAGTACAAACAGTTAATGGTTACAAATAATAATGGACAGCAAATTTGCAGCTTATTAAATTAGGGAAATAGATATGTCTTTTTTACTTGCTCAGTATAGCACACTATACCACCATAGTGTGGCATGCATATGGGCATCTCCACTGTGCCCTCACACCAGGGGGTAACCACACTGACCCAACAATAATATGGTTCTGCTAGACAACAGAACTTAGCCCCGAAGGTTCCAGCCTGCAACTTAGCCGTCACAACAAAATGACTGATTCAACATATGTCATATTTAAAAGGCTCTACATTTGGCTTTCAGTAGTTTTGAGTTTCTGTGATTTGGATTTTTGAACTCACTGTTGCTGTGTTGACATTTATCGTACAAACAGGAATCATGCTGTTTTCTGATCCCTCCTTTTTGCAGTGCTGTCAGAGCTGCAGTAACGCCCCTTGCTATGTCAAGCTATTGATGACGCAAACTGGAACACTTTTACTGTGAGGCAGCTGAAGAAAGTGTTGTCTTAGCAACAGACTACTACTTAGTTTTTTAGTCACGCTGCCGGCATGGCTCTAGTGATAGCTGTGATGGTCTGTCGTTCGATCCACCACTTCGGTTCAGACTGAAATATTTCAACAACTAATAGACGGAGTGCAATGACATGACCAGCCAAAGCTTTTATTTATCCAGTGAAACATCTCAACATTTACTGGATGGATTGACACATTATGTACAAACATTTATGGTTCCCAGACGATGAATCCAGATAAAAACCATGCTCAAGATTACTTAACAAATCTGCACATACAAGTCTAAAGATAAATCCAGTAATAAATTAATTTATTTGGTAGTCGTCTATATATTAAGTTATTGTTGTGGAAAATATATGGTCAATAGAGCTCCACTAAGCTTCCCACAAATCAAGAGGAGCTCTCTTCATATAGGTGTTTTCCCCTATTTTTCCCAATTTCCTTCCATATGTGTGTGCTGCTAGCAGTTGCGCTCTGTGAGTGTCCAAAAACCTTTGCTCCACTGTGGTTACAACATCTGTCCCAAAACAATAATGAAGCATTAAATCCAGAGAAGATCATTCTTAATCTCAACCTTTTCCTCCACACTCTAGAATTTTACTAAGGACTTGTAAAGACCAACAAGACCTGAAACTATAAATAGATGGAGCTATCGTTTTTGGACAGAAATTTAATCAGCAACTACTTAAATAACCCATTAATGATTGCAAACATTTTTCAAGGTAAATTGCGGTTTCCAATTTCTCAAATGTGAGGATTTGTTGCCTTTCTCATTTGTATATAGTAACCTGAATACTTGTATTTTGACATTGTTGGTCAGACAAAACAAAGAATGGGTATATACCACTTTGAAAGTACTAACATTTTATAGAGAAAATAGAAAACATTTCTGAGTAATATCAACCAATGTATCAATAAATTAGTTTCATTCCAATTTGTGAAACATTTACACTTGATTACACTACCCTACTGTCAATATTAACCTGAACTTTACTTGATTCAATGATTTCTCAAGGATAAATAAAGGTTGAATAGAGCAAATCTTCAAAGCGGTGTTGAGCTTTTGACCATTTTCAATTTACAATTATTTGCACTAAAACAATTACAAGATCAGCAGAATCTATACAGGTTTTAAGATGCATGTTAGTGTGTTTTTGGTAGTTAAATGAAATCTGCCAGACCACCACTGACAATGTGGAAGTTAAAATGTTGATAAGTCCTCATACCTCAACAAAAACTCAATTTCACAACTGTGCTGTCTCAAGTGATCACAGCAAACAGCCTTTTGTATTTAATTCTACAAGAAAGGCGAGCGCCCCATTGTTGAAGTAATACTTTGTAATGGTATTAGGAGGGCTATAAAAGTGTCAGAGCCCTGTACACAGGCAATCAGAGAGTGAGCCACGGTCTGTTGCTTTTGCAGGCATCAATCACTAAGTAATGTATATGAAGTCTGAAAGAACTGCTGGGCAATTGACATAATGTGATAGGTATACTTTGTTTGGTATTACTGAACAGTAATACTTAAAAGTGCCATAAACATCTGTGTATACAACTAGTGAACTGGGAAAAAAAAAGGATAAACCTACAAAATATTGGTACCAAATTAAGAGGGAAACTGAGTGTGTTATCTAGAATTTTCTGGCATTTCCTTTGCCTCGTGGCCTGCATTTATGAAATATCAAAATTATGGAAAATACAATTGTTTCATGTTACACATGTAAAAAAATACAGATTCTGCTTTTACTTCCAGCTGTTTGAGTATGACAGTATACAGTACAACAATATTCAAAACTGCAGTGGATGGTTAAGAAGTGACAGGAAACAAGGGGACAGAGAGATTGAAATTATATTCAACAATAAGCATTGAGATCACAGTTTATTAAGACACCAGGACACCTGCAGTAAATGGTAGCTTATTTGAATATTGCAATATTGAGATGAAACAATTACGCTACTACTTAAATAATTCTATGCAGTCAGTGATATTTTATTTTTACCCTCATTATTGGGACTTTTGCTCTTGTTCAAACACTTATAGTGAGGAAAATAAGTATTTGAACACCCTGCTATTTTGCAAGAGCTCCCACTTAGAAATCATGGAGGGGTCTGAAATTGTCACTGAAGGTGCATGTCCACTGTGAGAGACATAATCTAAAAAAAAAATCCTAAAATCACTTTGTATGATTTAACTATTTATTTGTATGATACAGCTGCAAATAAGTATTTGAATACCTGTCTATCAGCTACAATTGTGACCCTCAAAGACCTGTTAGTCTGCCTTCAAAATGTCCACCTCCACTCATTATCCTAAACTAGATGTACCTGTTTGAGGTCGTTAGCTGCATAAAGACAGCTGTCCACCCCATACAATCAGTAAGAATTCAACTACTAACATGGCCAAGACCAAAGAGCTGTCCAAAGACACTAGAGACAAAATTGTACACCTCAACAAGGCTGGAAAGGGCTACGGGGAAATTGCCAAGCAGCTCGGTGAAAAAGGTCCACTGTTGGAGCAATCATTAGAAAATGGAAGAAGCTAAACATGACTGTCAATCTCCCTTGGACTGGGGCTCCATGCAGGATCTCACCTTGTGGGGTCTCAATGATCTAAGAAAGGTGAGAAATCAGCCCAGAACTACATGGGAGGAGCTGGTCAATAACCTGAAAAGAGCTGGGACCAACCGTTTCCAAGGTTACTGTTGGTAATACACTAAGACGTCATGGTTTGAAATCATGCATGGCATGGAAGGTTCCCCTGCTTAAACCAGCACATGTCAAGGCCCGACTTAAGTTTGCCAACGACCATTGGGATGATCCAGAGGAGTCATGGGAGAAAGTCATGTGGTCAGATGAGACCAAAATAGAACTTTTTGGTCATAATTCCACTAACCGTGTTCAGAGGAAGAAGAATGATGAGTACCATCCCAAGAACACCATCCCTACTGTGAAGCATGGGGGTGGTAGCATCATGCTTTCGGGGTGTTTTTCTGCACATGGGACAGGGCGACTGCACTGTATAAAGGAGAGGATGACTGGGACCATGTATTGGGAGATTTTGGGGAACAACCTCCTTCCCTCAGTTAGAGCATTGAAGATGGATCAAGGCTGGGTCTTCCAACATGACAATGACCCGAAGCACACAGCCAGGATAACCAAAGAGTGGCTCTGAAAGAAGCATATCAAGGTTCTGCCGTGGCCTAGCCAGTCTCCAGACCTAAACCCAATAGAGAATCTTTGGAGGGAGCTCAAACTCCGTGTTTCTCAGCGACAGCCCAGAAACCTGACTGATCTAGAGAAGATCTGTGTGGAGGAGTGGGCCAAAATCCCTTCTGCAGTATGTGCAAACCTGGTGAAAAACTACAGGAAACATTTGACCTCTGGAATTGCAAACAAAAGCTACTGTACCAAATATTAACATTGATTTTCTCAGGTGTTCAAATACTTATTTGCAGCTGTATCATACAAATAAATAGTTTAAAAAAAAAATCAAACATTGTAATTTCTGGATTTTTTTTTAGATTTTGTCTCTCACAGTGGACATGCACCTACGATGACAATTTCAGACCCCTCCATGATTTCTAAGTGGGAGAACTTGCAAAATAGCAGGTTGTTCAAATACTTATTTTCCTCACTGTAGATGTGTGTGCAAATACATGCAACACTAATAACATTCCCATCAGCCTTAACTGTACTTTGTGTTTAGTGGTAATTAACAAATGTTAGCATGCTTATGTGCTAAACTAAGATGGTGAACATGTTAAACATTATACCTGTTTTACATCAGCATGTTATCATTGTTATAGTGAGCAAGTCAGCATGCTGTTATGATCATGTAGCTTGAAGAACTGCGGTGCTGTAGTACAGACTCACATATCTGCTAGCATGGCTGTAGATTTCTCGTCTTGTTAGTAAATGTGGCAACATATGACCAGTTTATGGGGCAAAGGAGATACTAGAATTCTGGTTGGAAGTGCTTTACTATTCTGTGGTGGTAGTGCTGCCTTCAGTTGTGTAAATGATTTGTGTGCTCCCTGCTCCTCTGACTCAGGGCTGACTGGCTCAGTTACAGAGAAGGTACGGCAGACATGCCATTTCTTGAAAGTTTTCAGACAACTCAAAATGTTAATATCTAAAAACAGGTGACTAGGCTAATGAAGACAGAGCAGTACAAATTGAAAAACTGTCAAACCAGCCGTGCCATGTAACATTTATGAATCCAGCTACAGTATGTCACTCACCTACAGTATATTCCCTTTGTGTCACCAATGACACAAAATGTAAATTGAAATGTGACACTCATGTGTTATTGTGTCTAGGGATCGTCTGATTATCAGCCTGCCCATTCTTACCCATTTAACAGTCAGAGAAAATCTCATTCTCAAGGAACAGAGCTTAAGAATGTGGTTTCGGAAGTAAAAATTCCATTTATTTTCTCCATAAGGCTTTTTGATTATTAGCCATAATGTCCAAACCATCCAAGGTTTTGAAACAAAGTTTTATCACCCTGTAGAAGCATATTAACTTTGTTTTAAGAAAAGAAATTGTTATTTGTGCCATCATGGAAAAGTACTACATTACCCACCACAATCCTAGGTGTAACAGTGACGTCTCTGATTGATGGAGCTTGCTGTTGCTATGGAAATGCTTACCGCATCCGTGAACCTGCAAACGTCTATAGCAAGCTGCTATCACTGAGATCTATGATCGTTTCTGTATACACTTTTACTGTTTCCTTTGTTGTCGTTTTCCAAATTTTCTTTGCACCGAATCAAATGTTTTATTGTCACTGTTCACGTCAGTGGCTGGTTGGTTTGGTTCCAGGCTTAAAACTCTTCATATAAGCATTTAATAAAATGTCAATGGAGCTATTGAATGGTGAAATTCCCTTCCAGAACCGTTGAAAAGTGGGCGGTCAAAGTTGAGCTCTATAAACTTCTGTTATCCGAGACAAAAAAAAGAGTCATATTTAAACAAGACTATGGGTTTATGCCCATGCTAGTGGCTCTGTGAGGTTGCACTTAGGAAAGTGGTGGTTTGAGCTACTACTGTGACCATTTTAAGATGCTCAGAATCATAACGCGGATGTTAAGCATGTTCACCATCATTCATATAAAAAAAATAAAAAAAATATCCTCCTCTCACCCCTTGTGGGGTGGTATGTGTCATCCTCAAGCTCGGGTCCTCTACCAGAGGCCTGGGAGTTTGAGGGTTCTGGCGCAGTATCTTAGCTGTTCCTGGGCCTGCACTCTTCTGGACAGAGAAGATATATATACAAACTCACCGGCCACTTTATTAGATACCCCATGCTAGTAACGGGTTGGACCCCCTTTTGCCTTCAGAACTGCCTCAATTCTTCGTGGCATAGATTCAACAAGGTGCTGGAACCATTCCTCAGGGAGTTTGGTCCATATTGACATGATGGCATCACACAGTTGCCGCAGATTTGTCGGCTGCACATCCATGATGCGAATCTCCCGTTCCACCACATCCCAAAGATGCTCTATTGGATTGAGATCTGGTGACTGTGGAGGCCATTTGAGTACAGCGAACTCATTGTCATGTTCAAGAAACCAGTCTGAGATGATTCCAGCTTTATGACATGGCGCATTATCCTGCTGAAAGTAGCCATCAGAAGTTGGGTACATTGTGGTCATAAAGGGATGGACATGGTCAGCAACAATACTAGGGTAGGCTGTGGCGTTGCAACGATGGTCAATTGGTACCAAGGGGCCCAAAGAGTGCCAAGAAAATATTCCCCACACCATGACACCACCACCACCAGCCTGAACCGTTGATACAAGGCAGGATGGATCCATGCTTTCATGTTGTAGACGCCAAATTCTGACCCTACCATCCGAACGTCGCAGCAGAAATCGAGACTCATCAGACCAGGCAACGTTTTTCCAATCTTCTATTGTCCAATTTCGATGAGCTTGTGCAAATTGTAGCCTCAGTTTCCTGTTCTTAGCTGAAAGGAGTGGCACCCGGTGTGGTCTTCTGCTGCTGTAGCCCATCTGCCTCAAAATTCGACATACTGTGCGTTCAGAGATGCTCTTCTGCCCACCTTGGTTGTAACGGGTGGTAATTTGAGTCACTGTTGCCCTTCTATCAGCTCGAACCAGTCTGGCCATTCTCCTCTGACCTCTGGCATCAACAAGGCATTTCCGCCCACAGAACTGCCGCTCACTGGATGTTTTTTCTTTTTCGGACCATTCTCTGTAAACCCTAGAGATGGTTGTGCGTGAAAATCCCAGTAGATTAGCAGTTTCTGAAATACTCAGACCAGCCCTTCTGGCACCAACAATCATGCCACGTTCAAAGTCACTCAAATCACCTTTCTTCCCCATACTGATGCTCGGTTTGAACTGCAGGAGATTGTCTTGACCATGTCTACATGCCTAAATGCACTGAGTTGCCGCCATGTGATTGGCTGCTTAGAAATTAAGTGTTAACGAGCAGTTGGACAGAATGTTTAGACGAGCTATGATGACAGAATACGGATAAGTACAGCTGATGCAGTGTCTGGAAAATTTTTGCAGGTATTTAGTCATAAACCAAAGTACAGTATTGATAGTAAGAGTCAAGTTAAGGGATCATCAAAGTGATAACAATTTACCCTGAGGGAGACATAACTGTCTATAAAATATGTCATGGCAACCCATCTAATATCTTTTTGTGACATTTCAATCCAAATCCCAAATGAACCCAAGTGAACCTCATTCTGGCGTTGGATTAATAGTCAGGGAATCACAAAACACATTAGGGTTCATTTTCTGCACATCATGGATATCTGTACCACATTTCATGGCATCCAAACAGTTGTCAAGACATCTAACTAAAAAGCCTATAACGTCAACACGATGGTGATGCTAAACGTAAAACAAGGGGATCACCAAATTCACTAAGCTTCATTCTCTGGGTACCTTAAATTTCACAGCAATCCATTTGGTAGTTGATGACATACTGTACTTCAGGTGTCATTATGTCACTTTGACAGCGAATAACTTTACCTGAAGCATTTAAAGACTATTTAACCATTGTTTATCTCTAAAGAAACATGACAATGTATAAAAGGCTACATTACCTTGTACCTCACGTTATGGCTCTGTAGCAGACGTTTTTGTATTTGCCTATTTTTTGTATTTGCCTATTTTTACAAAAACGTCTGCTACAGACGTTTTTGTAAAAATAGGCAAATGATTGTGTCATATCCAAGCGACTTGCATAGTAGAATAGTCAACAAATCACCGTATTGTCAGGAGAAGCTTGCAGACAGTTTTGACTTGCATCAGCTGTTTAGGTTTAATTACTAATGTTAACTAGCATTTTAGTTAGCAATAATTAGCCTGTATCTATGTTATTTCCTTATATATACACATGTGCTCTCCGTCTCTGCAAGATTAGGAATGATTGAGATTTCTCTTGGCACAGCTACCAGAAGACATAACTTTCAGACAGGTTGCCCACGTCACATCTACGTCTTCAAGCTCAGTTGGAGGCTGCGCAGTAACGCTGAGCACTCACCGGAAAAGTGCTTCTAATATGCTTCACTGGTCTCCGTCCAGAGCAACGGGATCTGTTGGTCCATTTAGTTAACTGTCTATGATTAAACCGCAGGAAACATATTGAAAGAGAAAATACTGATTAAAGCCCGTTTTTATTAAAAAGCTGAGGCTCTTACTACCAGCCGGCACATCGTAGTTTATTTGTATTTAATTTTTATAGCATTTTTGTACACATTTATATCTCTTGAATTTTGATCGGGGCAGCGCTCCAGCGCCCTCTATTGACAAGCCGCCATTGTTGGCTATGCTGCAATTTCAATACCAAATTTATTTTAAAGAAATCCCAACTACCTCCGAATTCTGAAACACAACACTGCTAAATATCTTACACTTTTGAGCCTACAGCATATTGCCTGCTGGGTGCTTAACCCGTAAGTTCTGTTAATATCTGAGGAGCAGGATATCTTTTATTTTACAGCAGTAAGTGGGCAAATACAAAGAGATGGACTTGTACCTGAAAAAATCTCCTATTAGCCTAAGGTTTGACTGACACATACATGGAGTATAACATGGAATCTGTTTTAGTATGTGTTCCCATTTCAAATTAGGTGTAACAAAAACTATTATACAAAGCTTAGGCTCCAGTTTTGGGCTATATTATGAGTATTTATAGATATTTCATGAGCCATAGCTTTTCACAGTTTTTTCATCACATCGTAACTCAAAAATAAAGGTCTTCTTTACTAGACCTTTTACAATCAATAAACTGTTTTTTTAATCTTGTTTAACAGTCACTTACTGTCAGTTTTTGTATAAAGAACTTGGGCTATAAATATAGGAATGAAATTTACTCCAATCCCTTGTTTTAACTTTCAGTGGGAGGTTGTCTGTTTATTTATGATTGGATTTGGCACAGGTCCATAAAATCGTCTACCACTGCAAAAGCTGTGACTGACTCACTTTCTGTGGTGCATCACTCTTGACTGCCACTGCTGTACCTCTAGAGAGTTAACCACTAACGGTCATTTGACAAGGTCTTCAATTCCCTCCATCTAAGCAGTTTTCCCTCTACTTCACTGTTTTCCATGTCTGCATGAGCACACACCCATGTCTGGAGCCTTAATACGTGCCTGTGAATAATTACACAAGTATATGCCTATACCATTGTCATAAAATCCTAGCAAAAGGAAAAAATATTTTTAATCAGACCACAAAACCCTTTGCTTTGCATCAAAGAAAGGTGAAGTATAGTGTGGCTTTGGGGACTTATTTGGTCAAGTGGGTGGAGTTCAAACTGCACAAGAGAAAAGGATTTCTCTTTTCTCATCCACTTCTGACCAAATAAGAGGAAATATGCCTCAGCACAATATGGCTCCAACAAGACTTTTCCTGCCTTCATCGATTTTTCCATATTAATTATTCAGAAATGTTGTCTTTTTTTTTTTACACCAGTGAAGGGGTTTAACCTTTATATGACAGGTATGCACAATGTTATTTTTGAAACCAGAGGCTGAAATGTCTGTTTATGAAAATAGCCGCTTACTTGTAAATGTAGTCTGAGGCAACAATATATTTATTGTGCACAGGTAATTTGTTTTAGCAGATTTCTTTTACTGCCAAAATAGTCAAAGTGTGCAATGTCATTGTAGTCAGAAAACAACTGTGTGGATTCAGACATACACACATCAGATGTGTATCTTTCACAACTGACATGGCTGTTGCCGATCTTTTATTTATTTATTTTTTAACACCTGTGAAGGAGTTTAACCTTACATTTCATTACGGCAATGATGCATACTACGTAATAAGACTTCATTTGTTTCCAGTTACATATGCTGATGTCACTGTTTTCACTAGCGCCTTTCAACTCTACAGTATGTCTCCACCACTACTACCAACCATTTCAGAGCAACATGGAAGCCATTAGGTAGTCTCTAATGAAATTGCCAGAAAGCCTTTGTCACTATTTATTCTGGCTAGAGATTGAATGGGTTACATGGCAAGGTATATTGCAAACTGTCACAATGCATACAAGTTTCCACCACAACTCTTAAGTACATTTTACATGAGTCATTAACCTCTATGGAAATAGTAGAGCATTGTGGGTCACATTAACATACATGACTTAAAGATACTGTAAAAATGCATTAGGTGTTCTGTCAGTTCAGATGGATTTAATTGAAATGATAACTTTGAGGAAATATTTCTCTCTCTCTCTCTCTCTGCAGCTGTTAGTGTTTTGTTTGTATCAGAGATTTGGCATGTCTTAATCATTTTTCCTCATGTCAAGCTTTGCTTAGGTACTGACATCTGGGCATTTATAGCACTGGCAAGTAATGGCTGCTGGCTGAGATTTAGCATACTTCAAGCCATTAGAGGGCTAAGCAGGGGTTTGTTCAAACGGACAGATAGTCATGCTTTAATTTGAGCTAAATCCTGAGACGAGCCAAAAGTTCCTCAGTTTGGACTGAGCTGGCTGATGTCCCGTTTACACGTACATGGTTATTTTGACAAACGGAGACATTTCCCTTTATTTGTGCCCTTTGTTTACATGCAAATGGAGAATTCGCTCTCTGAAAACGAGTCTTTCTAAAGTCAGAGATTATTGAAATCTTTGGTTACACGTAAACTGAGCCCAGGAAGTGAGGACGAGAAGAGAGAGGAAATGATTTGTTTCTGTTGCTATTTTCGGGATTGTGATTGGCTAACATGGGCTTGAGCTTCTCATTACCCTGCCCCCTACAGGTTTGGCATGCTCTTGACGGCATTGGTGGCATATATAGTATACACGGTACGGTGTAACCCAACACTTTTCTGAAAAATGACAGGTATGCACAATGTTATTTTTGAAACCAGAAAGGTTCAAATGTCCGTTTATGAAAATAGCCGCCCACGTGTAAACTCAGTCAGAGGAAACAATATATTTATTGTGCACAGGTAATTTGTTTTAGCAGATTTCTTTTACTGCCAAAATAGCCAAAGTGTGCAATGTCTTTGTAGTCAGAAAACGACGTGTGGAATCAGACATACACACATCAGATGTGTATCTTTGTCAACTGACATGGCAAATGAATACGGTTTATCCCTTTAAACTGACAAATTTACAATCCATTTGCATTACATTGTACGAGTGTTGCTTCTATTGTGTCCAGCTTCTGTATTCCACCCCATTAAGGAAATAAATGCTAAGATTTTAAGTAGCTTCTTTTGTTGACAAGACCATAATTGTGTTGAAGTTACTTTATGTTCGCCGTTTGTCGGGTATAATATCGCTCTTAATGGAATGAAAAGTCATACACATCCTCCCTACTCCTTTTCTCATTATGGTGTCAATCACTTTGCCATCCACACAACTGTATAATATAACAATAAATATATTTATGGAAAGACATACTATTTGACTGTAAATATGTCTTGGCCAACACTCAAATACATGGGTATGCCAGTTGAGCACCATATGCAACTAATTATGAACTCTTTTTTGTGTGCTTTAACAAGAAAGTGAGGGAGGAGAGGAGAGATAGGAGACAACGTTTTACTAAGCAGTAACTTGCAATGTCTCACTTGTGCATTAATACACAACTCTCTATCTATCTATCTATATATGCAGTTACAGAAATTACACTTGTGTAACTGTTATCAAGCAGCTTAGCATGCAAGAAAGATGTTGCAACAAACAAATGCTAACCAACAGTTTAAATGCAAATACTGTTTCAGATTTACCGTGACAATGTTCCAAATCTCACTCCATCTCAATGAGAACACTTTGTTCTTGTGTTAAATTACTGTTACTGGCAGGGACACACTGCTGTGGTTATGAAATGCAGCCAAACATGTCAGGGATTGGATCAGGATAAGGTTAAAGACACACTAGCTCTATACTACTACATTACATGTTTCTTTGCAAAAACTAACCAGTCAAACATTATTAATATTACAAACTCTTTTTGAGTTTGTAATATTAATAATTTTTTTTTAGACTTATTTGGGAGCTGATTGAGTTGTCCTTGGTCTTAAGAAACAAAAGCCTTAAGGGTGAGCAACAAATCAATGCAGACCTTGTTTCCCCTGGGCTATTCAGCCACTTGGGGTGTAAAACGCTCAAAGGCAGTGAGCACTTGAAAGTCTGGAGCTACGGACAGTTTCTGCCCAGCAATTATCCTGTCTGCGTGCCTCCTAAACACTGCATACCAGATATGTTTGGGCCTCTTCAGCAACAGTCCCACTTATGGAGACACAGATGCTAATGACACCATATTTTCAGAGCTGCAGAGACAGAGGGCCTCTGGCCATCACTTCTAAAACACATGCCACACAGCCTGCACCACCCACACCACACAGACCTGTTATTGATGACCATTGACAGCTCTCCTCTTCACTCAACTCAGGGTGGCCGCCATAGACCAGAAAGCAGTAAATACATCTTGTCAAGGTAACGCAACTTACTCATAACTGCTTATCAGTTATCTAAACTTGTCTTGTTAGTGAGAATAGATATTCTATAAAAATGTGTTCATATATTGACATATTTTCTGTCTAAGTGCCGTCTAACACTTTGTGTTTCCTTTTTTGGGCTGTTGCTCAGTAAGGAGCAGACTGACAAGCACCTGTCACATGGATTGATGAGTCCAGCTGGTGAGCAAGATGTGGGTTAAGAGACACAGGAGCAGGACACATTAAATCTGATGGCCAAGACGAGAGGGGTGTGGTTGAGGCCCGAGCAGAAGGTTTGAAGGTGATAGAAAGATGAGGTAAGATAGAGGGGTAGAAGAGAGGGAGGGGTGATCATTGAGGGAGAAGGTGACAGGAAGTGACTCTACCTTGGATACCTTCAAGGTGACTCAGTTTGACAGAACATTCCCAAGGGTTTACTGCAAAGACGGATAGTCAGAGAAAGAGAGAGAGAGAGAGAGAGAGAGAGAGAGAGAAAGAGAGAGAGAATTTCAAGGTGCAAAAGCTCTTTGCAGATGTCCAAATGCGCAGTAAATCACTCTGAGGACCTAAAGGTACTCAAATACTTTTTGACTGAATCTGTCTCCCAGCCCAGCGGCTCAGGAATGACTAAAACATTAACAGGAGTCTTCGGGGTAGCACCAGCAGCCTACCCATCCCCCACTAGTGCCTGCACAATCCCAGGGCTGTGCAAACATAAGGCCAATCCAAAATGGCCTCCATTCAGATGTTGTCCAAATGCACGTTTTGTTTGAAACCAAGGGAATGCTCAACTAGACGATAGGCTTGTACACAAACTATATATTTAGTTGTGTGTCCCCATTCTCATGAGTCATAAAGTTGCCCCTGGCATTTCTGTAGAGAAGTCTGTGTGTCAAGTTACAGGTGTTCTTTTTAACACGGTTGCTTGAAAAAAAAAAAAAAAAAAAAGGTTTATGACTTCTTCTATGGAGGGCTGAGGAAACAGAAGTGACACTGCGCTTAAAAAACAAGTTTAAACGTAGGATATAATTGCCATACAGCGTGCTATGCAACCATACTTCTGCAATCAATATACTTTTCTGCAAACACCTGCCGACAAAAGTTGCAAACCTTTAATCACACCGAAAATGTGAATGAAAACAAACAGCAATATTTAATTTAACATGTTCTATTATTAACGAAGAAGCATTACAACGAATATAAATAATAAAAAATTGAGACTACTTCAAAAACTTCATCATTAGTGGCCTGGAATCATTACTTGGTTTAAGTTTTACTTCTTTGGTTTAGAATTAAAAGGAAAAAAACAAAACCATTTGGTGAATATTCAGTAAGAAGTTTAATGCAGCACCATTATTCAAATGTGCAATAACATTAATGTATCTATTTCTTATTGCTCATAAATGGGCCAAGTAGTGAAATGAATGAAATTCTTTTAACAGTTTTATGGGTACAAAATTACAACTCCACATTTTAAATTCATTGAACTGTAACTGGCAAGCTTACTTTAGAGAGTGAATAAATGTTCTTTTAATGTACGCTGTTTAAACTTTTTGAATGCATTAACATTACTGTGTTATAGTCTTAACATTTCTTTTTTCCCCCAGACATCATCCTATAGATAAGACCATTTCCACGCCATCCCTCATTTTGAAATCCTCAATTTCAATCCATTGACCTCTAAATAGAAAATGACTGACATGACTTAATGCTAATGAAGAGAACATTAATAGGGGATATAAACCAGAGTGCTTATAATTACAGCAACGCTTTACAAAACTATATCCCAGCTCAAATAATTAAAATAGTAGTAATAATCTCAACAATGATTCATAGATTACAAAGATATGCTTAATTAGCAACTTGCTTTAAAGATCTTCTGATAGAAGGACAGAAACAATATTGACACAAAAGGAAGAAATGGAGGTCTAAAGAGGCAGGACTGTCTGTGGCTTTCTGTTGCCTTCATGTGTGTGCTCGACTGCCCCCTGGCAGATGCAGCTGTCACTGCATTAACATTTTACCAGAAAGGAAAACCACTCCCTACAATGGAAAACCCCAGAAAAATGGTCCTGCGTCTAGCAAATTTATCATATACCCTCTAATCTATGCCATCTGCATTGTTGGGGGCTTAGAGACACTGCAACTGTCTGGGGATCCAGGAATGATGCAAGGAAGCACATCATCTGAAACTTTCAGAGGTTTATTACTTCTTTTACATCTTTAAACACACAGGTGAAAAGAAAGAGCTTCTGAATACAAACATGGGATAGTCTACAATACTATTCACAGCTTTGCAAAAGTATACACCCTTTGGTAGCCTATCTTAGGAAAATGAGTAAGTAAAGTAATGGCATATTTTCTGGTCTTTGGTCTTCTGCATTAACACAATATGGTAATCAACCGCTGAGTCAGAGCCTTTCCGTTTCATTAAGATATTTTGGCAATGTTTAATAGCCAAAATTGATAATTGCTGATGAACAGTCACACAATATGGATGGAGAATCGTTTCCATCTGAGCAGGGGACTACTGTGTATCAAATGTAATGTACATGGCGGGGGAACATGCCAAGTAACATTTAATGAGTAACAAACAAAGCAGAGTATAAGGAATGAGGAGGGACACATGATGGACTAAATGTATAACAAAACCTAAAATGCTCAGTAATCCAGCACTGCAAAGTTAATACCTAGTTTTTAAACAATGGCACTGAGAGGGTAGAAAACCTTAAAACACAGTTGGACAGTATATCTTTGTGACAGTCCATTTTACATTAAGCCTGCATGTTCACTGGTACACTAGCTATAATGCAGAAATGCTAGGCTATATGTGTTGTTAAACTACCCTCTGTCAGAAACACATGCTGTGTGACTGAACTGCAGAGTAGCCCACCACTGATGTGGGAATGGATACTGCATCACAGTACCTCAGTTTAACTAAGGGTGGCAGCACAGCCCCTGTCACACGACTTGGCTAACTGGGATCACTGCCAGAGAGTATCTTTAATGTCTCCACCTAAACCACCAGGACCACAGAGAACCACGATGACCAGTAACTTTGGTGAATGAAGCGAGCGTTGTGGCAGTTCTAGATGAACATTACTAGTTCAGAAATTCATCAGAACTAGAACTATTAGCTCTATGTACACTCAATCAATAGCCCACTCTATCCTTGCCAATTATAAGTGGGAAACACAGCGTTGACACTCCTTAAGGACTGCTTTGTGCATCCCCTGATAAATGGCAGAATATTCTAGAGGGACCACTGCAGATGAACATGCAGCACTGCATCCATTTTTAAAGCCTGCTCTGTGCAGGATGACATCCTCAACCAAGACCACTGGAGCAGAACCAGAGCCTGTAAGGCTATTCAAATTAATTAACAAATGACCTTAGATTAAAAGGGTAGTCATAGATCAGACAATGAAGGCATTTGTCAATTCAATAGGCAAGTGTGACTCTCACATGATACCTTTATATAATTTCTCTGTGCTATAAGCCCACTCTTGGTTACACTGACATGAATATACATACACTGTATTATACAGAAGTTAATATAAAAAAACAGCTATTGGGTATAAAGGATAATTTACTTTTTCCTCTAAACCGTTTCAATGAATCTGCCCTGTATTAAAACGCCTTTGGATATAAAAGCATCACCGGTTGTTTTTCTTTTTGGGGAGGAAATTCCACAGTAAAGAAGAAACCAGGAATCATGTCACAGTGCTGTCTGATAAAGTGTGAAATAAGCGTCAGGCCAGATGTTTTTTTTTTCTTTTATTTCAAGTACAGACTATATCTGAACCATCTCAGAGAGACAAGTCAATCTCAAGGTTCGCTAATACAGTCCCATGGACAGGGGATAAATCCCTCGTAGGCAACAAAAAGCAGATCAATAAAGAAAGCATGTAAACAAACCCCAGTGGAAATGAAGTTAAGATGGATGGAGAGTGGTGTAGTAACGGTGACCAGCAGTGCTTCAAATGAAGCACATGGACAGGGACTGAAAGAAAAATAAAAGGGCAGAAAGGAAGGGGGGCCGTCAGGGTAAGGAGCAGTGGAAGATGCGTGGCCATGAAAGATAGAAAGGAACAGAGAAAGAGGGAGCTCGTGAGGGAGATGGGGGAAACGAGAAAATGGGAGGGAGAAAAACGGTAGTGTAGAAGTGATTTATGCTAGTTGTATAATTTTCTACACTGCTGCTCCCCCCGTCTTCCCCTACGGCCCTCCTTTCCTCCTCAATATCCAACCCTCCCACCAGGGTGTGCTCCTCCTCACTGTCACACCAAGGAACAGTCCCTTGCCACACCAGCCAGTGATTAAGATTCTGCCGTGATGCGACTGCAGCACTTCGCAAATGGAAGACTGGACATAATTTCCCTAAAATGCTGTTTTTTATCACCTATTTCCCCTTCATCAGCTTGCCGCACACGATTGATAGCTGATGGCACCTCTGACAACTTAACGTTTTTATGGCTAGATTTATGGGCTATCTGCTCCTCTCCTTTTACAGCTCAAACTCTGTAAAAATGCTTATTTCTCAGATAAGGAAAGGGAGGGTGTGTGTCTATGTGTATGGAATGGTATCACACCCAGCTAAATGTATGTATGAGAGAGAAGGACCCACCTCACTGCATTGCAGTCCAGATCAGTGCTAGGCTTCCAAGGATTTTTAACGACTAAAATTACGTCTGCATAAAACCATGGATTAAATAATACTTCTCACTACTTGGATAGCATGCAACCCAACTCTCATCACCTTCTCAGCAGCAAACATTTGCCATCATCCTCCTTTAAGGGACTAGTAAACACTTAAAACGGACAGTCAGACAATATCTGTATTATTTTGGAGACTCTTAAGTCAGAGATATAGGCACATCAAGGCAACATTTTATGTATTTTTTTAACCATAGACCAGACACATTATAGTGTAAGGATCGACAATAAAACACCCTGATGAAAGGCACATGCCCCGTTAGCATGTATATGCATGCTGGTTGATTGTGAGGGGAAAAATGTATGAGAATACATTATCACTCTCAAGTTATTTAGCTAATTACAGTGACACTAAGATAGGTGAGCTTTGATGGCAGTGAACACCTGGGTGAAAACTACCTTGTTGAGTATTTGTGTGCATCTGTGTCTGCACATGTTGATGCAAGTAAGAGGTTTTCAGTGTATTGGGGGACTGCTGGACTTACTGGAAACCTGCAGTGGAAGTGTGGCCACTGCAGGTTTCCCCTCCCTCCCTGGTCAGATTTACAGCCAGTTCTGGCTCCCAGTTAGCCTTCTCCTCTCCTACACTGATGAGCCTGGCAGATCCCAGACAGACGCCCCAAGGGACTGGAGTATGACAGGGTATGGGGGAGGGGAGGGAAGGCGAAAGAGAGAGACATGAAGGGTAGGGAGGAGAGAGAAGGAGAGCAAGAGAGAACCAGTCTGATGAGCTCAGTGATTCATAGACACCCAGGAAGACACACCCTGGAATGGGGTAATACCACACATGTTTTAACTGGGCTGGCCCATAATTAATTAGGGTTACCAAGACTACAAGAAGCACCTTAGGGGGAGAGGTGCATGTTGTTAGATGCAGACCATATGGGGGCAGGTGTGTGTGTGTGTGTGTGTGTGTGTGGGGGGGGTATGCTAAAGTATGCTGGTCCCTTAGTGGAGAAGACCAATTTGTTGAGTAAAGAAAACCAGCACATTTTATGACTTTATGATTATATTTCCATATCATCTTGCTCTGAATTTCTCTACACTCTTTTGTATCTGCAGCTGAGGGTGTCAGTGGATGTTTTATGACATAAAATATGTAACTGGAAAAAGTGCAGCTATAATGTGCTTAAATACAGCTATCCTCCCAGTGCAATAAACCCAGTATGGTGCTAACTACTTCCAGAATAAACCATTGTGCCTTATGCTTCATTACAGGAGATAAATACAGTAATTATTGTGCACTGTATGAGAAAGCAGGCTGGTCCTCATTTACAACAAGAAGTGAATTACATACCATCATCTTTGTTTATAAAGGTCTACTAATAAAGCTGCCTTAGTATATCACATCTCTTCTAAAATGTAAAGCTACCAGACCATGTTTGGCTTAGCTAACTCTAAATACTGCACAGATAAATATTGAATTGGAAAAGACTGCCTTCAAATAATATCAATGGAATAAATTAGGCCTACAAAAGGATTTAAAAACTAAACGTCTCATCCCACTGTGGGATTTTAAGTTTCTGATGCTGTTGTCTGTCTTTTGTTTTTTTTCTGCTGCACTTAGGTCTTTCTTGCAATAAAAATCTTGATCCCACTTATATTACCTGATTAAATAAGTTATACTGTATGTCTGCATCACACCCACATTCATGATTCACATTATAGTGAAGTAGTGTACTCATGAGTAAAACCTTGTAGTTCTTCACCTAAACGTTGAGTGTGTCCAAGATATTGTACTTCAATAACCTTTTCCCATCTTAACTGATCTGATTATTTCCCGTGATTACGTTTGCTTTCTGTCTTAAGATTTATAGGGTCGAAATGAACAGGTATGGTTAAAAATTGTGGCTTTGGAAAACGGACATAGCTCATGTTGTTTCAATTAAATTTGGGGAATAATGCATCACGGTTTGGTTGACTGAGTCAGACTCCTCATTTTCATTTACCGAAAGCAAGATAGGATTATGTACAGGAGGCCAGCGGATGATGTGAACGAGGCTATTACAACTTTACTCAGCACCTGGGAGGTCCTGTAGGTTTGTCATCACCTGGTTTCCTAACAGCACCAGCCTGTTGACAGCATACTGTGAAATTCTGGACATATGTGAAGTACTGAAACACTTTCAAAACTACCAGATAACATGACCTCAGTGAAGTAAAAAAAACTGTTCATCATCTAAATACAATTTAATAGAAGCCTATTAATCACACAATAAAGCATGGTCTCTTCTAAAAGGCCACAAACTGAGTTATTCTTTGAAAAATGGTCTCTTTCTGATTAAGCAATCACATTGCAAGCATACATTGCCCAGTTTCATAAATCACTTCAAACCATACATGGCATTTGATTAGAACCCATTAGCAATGAGCAACAGTGTGTGTATGATGTGCATGTAGGAAGGGAGGCCTGTGCATGTGTCTCATCTCACATTTTCCATGGTCGGCTCCTTAGGATGTTCCTCATTAGTGTGAATATTAATGCGACCAGAAAGGGGGGAAGAGGGGAAGAAAAATGTAAAAGGAATTTGGAAGAGCTTTTTAAAGGGGCCATTTCATCAGAATCGTTATTTTTTTGCGGTTCTCTGAAGGCTCGTAACCGGCGGTCTATGAAGAGAGACATGCCGCAGCGGGGCTTAATTTAAAACCAGAAAGGTCACTGTGCTAAGAAAGGTCCACGGCTCAGCCAAAAATATAAAATGTGGAGGAGAAAGCGAAAGCCGTGGGGGAGGAGGAGTAGGCCAAGAAAGAAAGCAGAATGAAAGGAGATCAGAGGATGCCGACTGGGAAGGGGGGACCCAGGCGGGAGGAAATACAATCAAGTAATTTGGAAAGAGTGTTATGGAAGAGAGTACAAAAATCGAAAAATACGACAGAAAGAGGGAAACAGAATAATGAACTAAGTTGGAATTGAACTGGAACAGGCCTAGCATCAAACAGATGCAAGAGGTTTTTTCTTTACTTTAATGATGTTTTTGCAAGTAATTTGTTATAATGGCCAACAATTTCAAGGAAAAACACTCCATCCATACACAGTGAAGGATTGCCAATCTGTCCGACAATCTGTGTTGGCAGAAACACAACCCTCCCCAAGCCTTTGCTGAATTAGGCTCCCTGTGCTTGGTACTGGACCAGAGTACTAATGGTCAGATGGGAAATTAGCATTGCCATATGCAACTCAGCACAAATTACATACAACTTTGAAAACAACATTTCTTCCTAGATCAGTCTGCGTATTTAAATTGATGATGATATACAGTAACTTGATTTGGCTTGATTTTGTCATTGTGTTAGACTTGGCCTTGTTAACAATTGTAAAGTGTTCCGCAATGAAGTTGGCCCCCCCCCCCCCCCAACTCCACCTTACGTTCCACAAACTAACATCCCTGTCTTCAATCACTTGTTTATCTATCAGCTCACTTTAATTGTCCGCTGGGTTTTTGACTGCACCACATTACATAAAAGCACACAGGAGCCTCATGGCAGCAGCACGACAGCCTCTGATGTAGAGCCTCACGCTTTGCACAGATAAGACAGGTTCAATTTTAATGTTTCTAGCACACCGAGACGCACCAGGCTCACTTGTAAAACAGAATGCCCCCTTCGCTTGTAAACGCAGCAGCCCAAGAGGAAGCAAGACATGGGGGTTGGGCCGGCTGAGGTGGGACTGAATTAATAAGGAAGAGAGGAATTCCACTTGTCCAACTCCTGCAATCCATCCAGAGGATCAATTTCTTCTCTCAAATTCCCAATCCATTCCCCATCTCTTTTAAAAACTAATACCCAATTCCAATCACAGCTGCAGTAAAGCATATCTTGTAAAAGGTCAAAGTGTGACCTATGAGTTTTCTAAATTGGATGCTGGTTGGCCCACTTTCCTTTGAAATACTGCGCAGCCTGAAATAAAAACTGCCCTGTACACAATCACACCACCAGTGGGACCTGCATCCAGCCCATCAGGTGGTGTTCATTTTGTTGTGAAGTGTCACAGCACAGAGTTTAACAAGATATTGGTTGTCTGTGTTGAGGGAAACCGGACCAGAACTCAAACCTAAACTGGAGCGTGGGGACCCAGAGGTGATTTTGGGATAGGTATATCTGTGTGTGCTTGCCATAGGCAACATACAGGCATATCGTGGAGCATCTCTCCTGCAGCCAGCCAAGGGAACTGATCAGATGGACGATCAAACACTAATCATTCCCTCACGGCCCGTTCCGAGTAAAGCTGTCATTAATTTTGTGGAATTACATCAAATCTGAGACATTCTTTATGTGGCCCACGGCCTGTAGACAGTTATACGACAGGGACTGCTGCGCTAAGCAGATGGGGCAGCTTGGCCGTGCATACTAAATACCACCGTCCCCCATTTCTCTATCTCCGCCCTCCCACTCTGCCCGCCTTCCAGGCACATTGGTCCCTCTTTCTTTGTTTTCTACCCTTCTAATGCCTTTCCTTGACTATATCACACAGCCCTCACTGATGTCACGACTCACCCCCGACAGTGATAGGCACTATTTAACTCAAAAATGCAGATTGCTTTAAACATAATATATCCTTGACAGAAGAAAACATATTTCTAAAAGCTCTTTTGCACACAAGACACATCTCGGTTAATTTAGTATGATGAGAAAATAAATAGTTTACATAGGCTACATAAATCTTTAATGTTTGTCTATTGGATGTTGACAACTTTAACAGTTTACTTGCCTACACACAACAGAAGGTCATAATCCCATTTGAGGTTTCCTTGGCAACTGATTACTGCTGAAGGCAAGTTACAATTTATGACTAGTGACACATACCTGCCATTCCCTTTGAATCAGACATGTGGTAAGCTATATTCAGACAGAGCACCTTAGGTAATAAAACTGCAGTAGCACTCAGGGGCTATACCATTTTCTTATATTGCAAGGCATTCCAAGCCAGGCTGCTAGAAATCAGCAGACGACAGGGATTCAATTTGTGTGGATTAAATTTGTGTTCTGCATCAGATAAATAAACAGCATGCTTTTGTGCCAGAACAGTTGATAGACAGGTGTTTTTCCAACTAATTGTTAATATTTGTCCAGTTCACACTTTCCAAAGTAAAAAAAGTATACATTTGTGTGTGTGTGTGTGTGTGTGTGGCCAATATGTGCATGTGTTGGGGGTGGGGGGTTATGACAGACAGAGGAGCCATAACAGCAGGCAGCCAGGTCAAGATCAAGCAGTTTCATGGACAATCCACTTTCAGTCTAGTCTCTATTAGGGTGAAGCCTCACATTCCTACCGCACAGCCATCTTCACACAACAGTGAGGCTTCAAAGTCAAGGCTAACTGAGGTCTGCCTGTTTTATAAAAAAAAAAACAGTACCACAAAAGACCAAACAATTAGCAAAACAGGTACAAAACCAGTCAATAATAAATAATGGATTTATATAGAAGTATTTTACATTCATACATATCTGCTTTTTATTTATTTATTTTTTTAATAAAACCCAAGCGAGACATCCATTTTGAATGTTTGGAATGTACAGTTGCTACAAAATCAAATTACCGGTAAGAACATTTGTTATATTTTCTTATCCTAACATCCTAGCCTAAAACAGACATGTAAGCTAGTCATTGCAGTACAACATATTTAATTATCCTACTGCATAGAAAGCCACTACTTCCAGCATCACTTTGCTCACACAGGCTCAGCACACTATTAATCCACTTAAACACAATTTATAGGGTCTCAACATCGACTGTCCGTTGGCATAAAATTACATGAAGCGTCCTTATAGTGTCTTCAACAGACTAAATTAGCCAAACTGGACTTACTAATTGAGGAGGAGTAAAGTACTGTGTGACTGGATTGACTCATCAATGAGCAGAGATAAATAAGCAGGCTATGGCAAGAACATCAATAACTATAATAATACAGGATGTGCATTATTTAAGCAGCGGTTACTGAGGCATGATCACCTTAAATACTTAAATTTCTACTTATATGATCTAGGTTTCTGCTTTTTTGTAGTTCCAGGAAGCAAACTGATCGTCCTTAGTGTACTGCAAAGATATTGAAGTGATACCCTTATCCTGGGGTTAGTCATCTAACTATTTACACACTTTGCTGTTCTGTTGTAATATTTGCAAAACCTTAATTGCAGCAGGCTTAATTAATGCAAAGTTGAAGAGATGTCAGCCTTCATAGCATTTAACTGTTATATTTAGGATCTCATAACGCAGCCTTATTAAATACTTTATTTCTCAAATCTAATATGTCTCTCCTACATTATGGAAAGCAATGTGTATCAAGATTACTTCAGAAGGCCATGGGCCAATCTTTGGAGGCTAAAGGACATGCACTGTGTGTTATACATGGTTTAGAAATATGGTCTGCATGTGACAAACTGAATGTAAGGCATTGGGTTTTTAAGATGGTATACTGCCATCTGCTGTCTGGTGCTGTAACATCACCATGCCGTTTTAATTGTACCTACACGTTACAATGCACACTATGGGAGATAGGTGTTTCTCAAACCTAGGATGACTGTGTTTTAATAAAACCTGAAATCCCCATGAAACCCAGAACATGGATTGATGTCAAAAAGATCTGTTCTGCATACAGGTAACTCTGTAATCCTGCTTAATTGGCCTCTGCAGGACATTGATTCAACAGGTCAGCTAAATCTAACGGTGAACTATAAAATGAAATCAAGATAATATGGAGGTTGCAAAGAACATATAGTATTTTACTTAAATTTAAATTACATATCCTTTATAGTGTGCATTGTCTAAATAATCCGTTATAACAATGTTAACACATGCAGATTGTTATGTTTAGCCTACGAGATGGGCAGTTGTAATTGAACAATGCATCACAACAGAAATTGAATTTAAAGGTCCAAATTGCTCTGGCCCACTTTGCAAACATCCGTTTTGCTGTTTCACTGGCTAATCGTTTTTTTACCTCATCGCGCGAAAGAGATACGCATTTCCATTGGTCAATCTGAACAACTCTGTCGGACAACCACTGTCTCTCTGTGCTTTGACATCCGATGAGAAAAACAACTGCATGCGGTGCAAAGCATCATATCACGACTCCAGAGCGACCTCTGCTATTCTGCTTTGTGCTTGGGGATTGTAGTTTAAAGTGCGGCGTTTCATCGTAATGTTGTCGACGTGGTGAACCACAGCTCCCATAATTCCACGGTGGAAGTGAAGCTGTCATGCTTGTGTTTTGCTTTGGGTTTTTTTTGTTATTGTTTCGGGTTAGTTGAGCAACTGAGCCCAAGGAGGAAAGCAAGTCTGTTTTGCTCACATTTTTGTTGTTTTCTCACGCATTGTGACTCCTGTATCTGATAGATACGGCTCGTTTAGATAAAGAATTTTACAAAGTGAGGGTGATAAAAGGTAAGCGAGATACCGGAGGCAGTCGATAGATAATGTGCGCAGATGTCTTTTGCAGTTAACAAAGCATGTTATTTTCTTGCCTTACGTGCACGCGCGGCACATTAACTAATTGGACAATGATAATTAATGAGTACATATTCAAATCTACCTTTAATGGCTTTGTTAAATGTTTGTCTATCTAAGCTCGCATCGACGTAGATTGCGGTCTTCTCGACATGTGCTACTGTTGGGCCTCAAGCCTCGTGCTGTGTAATGTGAACCCTCCAAAAGCTACCTGTATATTTTAGTCACTGATCTATAGTATTTGACGGCATCTGAAAAATGTTCTGCAGTATTAACACAAGGAAAGTTTCCTCCCTTATTCTTAAATTTAGACCGATGCTTTACTAAAAAAGAAAACTCTACACCCCTATAATTAAACTGGATTAGCCGACCTCAGGGATAGATATAAAGTATGGGAAAGTGACAGTTAATTCACAATTGCAGCATGTACACTGAATGTCATAAAAGAGCTTTTAGAGTTCCCCCTAAATATTTTTCTCTTGCACATTTTGTCATATTAGTCTGTTGAATTTCTGCCATAGGGTACATTCAACAGTTGTGCACATACAGTATGACCTAGTGTGGAGTTAACATGCTAACAATGAAAAATGTTAACTTAATAAATAATGCTCACTGTAAGCCACACATCTCTCCATGTGATGTGGTTAACTGCAGGCATGAGTTCCTCAAAATTGTCAAACAGTGTATTTTCCGGTGGAATTTGAGCCCTATACATGCTGGAGGCCCCATACTGTACACCTTGTACTGCATGCTTACAAGGGACGGTGTACAATAGCAATTGATGTTGACGATGACGGAAATAGCCCTAGTGACAAACATGTTTTGTCATGTAATTTAAACAGACTGCCAGCTATTTCACAATTAGCTTATCTAACCATGTATGTCAGCTTCTACCTTGAAATTGGACCAAATACCCCCCCTCAAAAAAAGAAGAAAAGAAATAAGGAATTGGAACTAGGGCCAGGCGATATGGAGAAAATCAAATAAAATATATTTGTTACCAAATTACCTCGTTACCGCAAATTTATTGTAGAGTTGACTGTAGGTGCTTTTAGAAAATATTGACACAATGAGATTTTTGATAAATAATCATCAGTAATGTGGACATAAGTGGGTAAAGGCAAATAATACAACAGTCTGGTAAGTTCAGAAATTGACATAACTTTACTGTAATGCAGCCTTTAAAACTAGGAAAAGACAACACATGCCATATTACAATATCCAAAATCTAGGACAATATCTAGTCTCATATCACGATATCGATATAATATCGATATATTGCCCAGCTCTAGTTGGAACTTTCTGTTTTTGTCCCTGTAGGTCCAAAATAACCTGCCTTTATTGTGTTGCCATGGAAAAACCCTGGCGGGTGGAGTTCAGAAATGTGGGCTGCAGTTACTTCCCTCAGACCAGAGTCGATTGCCACTACACACTGAGCGCACAGCACAACTGGGCCAGCAATGACTGGATAGGGCTCTTTAAGGTATTGTTAATCTGATGCCTGTAATAAAAATCAAGTGAATAAGGATGTATTTAACTGCAAAATAACAGCATTATTTCTTACTCAGGTGGGATGGTTATCAGTGAAGGACTACCACACGTTTGTTTGGGCACTTGCCCCGGCCGACAATCAAGAGGGCACAGATGTCAACTGCTGTGTGCACTTCCAGGGTACTCGTGCCCTTGTTTTCTAACTGTATTTTATTTCCCATAGTTAGGCAGAATCTAGTACAGTGCTTGGATCTGCACATTAAACCTTCAGCAGGAGATGGATGTTTCTGTAAATGGAATTGCTCTCTTGTATACAATAGGCTAGCGACTGGTGTATTGAGTGGAGGAAAATGTTAAGTTATTTCTATCTTAAAAGAGTATTTCCACAGATGTGGAAGGGAAAACTATCCTGTATAGAAGATAAATATCCCCCTCAGCTTGGATAGCTTGGTTTGAATTCATTTCTTGAGGTTGAGTAATGAGGATGACAAAGACAATGGCTTTGTCAAAGCCTGCTTTGACCACCAATAGTCACTGAAGAATACAGTGCTCACTCTGTACTGTCTATCAGTGGCAACTGATAAGCCTGATTAAGTGCGAGAGGGACGTGCACAAGGAGTGGCATTGAACTCTAGAATAATAATTTAAAACTCACATGAACAAAATGTCATTCTACATTGGAAAAATAGTTATGGCTAAAGAAACTGCTGATGGTCCCTTATCATCAGCGATGCAGGGCAGCACTTAAAGCTGGTGCTGGAAGTTACAATAGGCCTACATTTGCTGTATGTAATTCTTCTTTTGTTTTTCATCTGGTCCTTTTACTGTACATTGTGAAACAGAGAAAAAAACTGAATCACTCTAAACATTAACATATAGCCTGTGTGAGATAATGATAATATTAGGTTATATTAAGGTTGTCTTACTTTATGGGCTGAATGAAGTCACGGTCGGATTCGGCAGCAGGTGTCATAATGTCATCAGTCCTGTTTTGTTGAGGAAGAAAAATTAAAGAATTAAGACTGTGGATATATGGACACATGCGTTCAACTCAATAATCTGGAAGTCTGTTGCAAGGTTATTAATGGCACAACTAGCTAGCTAGCTAGTCAAGAAACCAGTTGCCGGTATTAGCATTAGCATTATGCTGGTAAACATTACGTTAGCCTGATACTTTCTGAGACCGAAAGCATGGGTAGCATCATTTACGTTAACAGCATGCTGTTTGCTTTTTTTTAAATTGAACATGTAGCTTAGCTACATATTTAACCCCAGTAAGACAGAAAACAACCGTACCTCACAAAAGCGAGTATGGTTATTTATTTATTTAAGAACAACAATTGTAAAAAGTTGGCTAGCTAACGTTACCCTGAAACAGCGCGGTCGGAGTTAGCTAGGGATCCTGTGCTCATTAAGTACTTCAACGGAAGAATAACTAAAACAGGAACTCACTCGAAGTAAGCGGGACTTATTGACGATATGTCAGAATGGAAAACGTTTATTCCAGGTCACTGTAAAGTTACAAAACTTCAGCGAAATCTTAAGGCGTTCGCGTAATTCCCACCAAAGACATTGCAAACGCTGTAAAATTCAAATATGGCGCTTAACGCCATTTTTTTCTTTATCACTAACCTGTGCTGACATACCTGAGTGGTGCCACTGGTGGTAAGAAGCTGTACTGCAACCTTGTGCTCATAAATCACTGTTGCTGCAGTACAGCAAAAATTCTTGGAAATACAATTAGAATTTTCGTTTTATGCATTACAAAATTAAAACCATATTTGTAAAATAAATCCGTAAACTCTTTAAAGACTTGTATGAATACCAAAATACTATCTGTCAGGCTGTTTCATAAAGATGTATAGTTATCTTTAAAGGTGATTAACTCTTCCAAAAATAGAGATAGTTTAATTATCTAAAGTGCATTTAGCTTCCACCTTGTTCTTTGTTCAACACTATATCATCATTGGGAGACAGCTCATCAATGAAAATTGGGCTACTTTGAAACATAATTATTCTTCACTGAAAATTTATTTCAACATGTGTCCTCTTTATTCCAACACTTTTTAGCCTCCTACCTACCCAAGCCCAGCTCCCAAGAATATGAGTTTGTATACATCGATGCTAAGGGGGAAGTGTTCTCCCGCAGCTCCAAATTCACTTTCTGCGCTCCAAAGCCACTTGAGGATCTGGTGACCCTTGAGGAGGAGCCCCATGGAGAGGAAGGAGGCACAGACATGTTGCTGGTAGTGCCCAGGGCGGAACTGCTGCAAGTAAGCACAACAAATGGCAAATAGATTTACTAGACAAGGTATTGAAGGAGAGTTTTCAGTTTTCCAAAATGAATGATTAAACAAATGCTGGGAAATCAATACTGTTGTTTACTGCTGGCACACAAAGACTAGAGCACAATTATGATTCCCCATCCACTGCACCGCTTCCTCCTGTATCTTGTCAGAGTCGACTGCAGGAATGTCTGCGAGAGCGTGCAGAGTTGCTCCAGGCGCAGGAGGCGGCGAACAAGCAGAGGGAGAAAGAGAAGGAGGAGTACAAGTGGGCGAGGGAGGCCTGGGACAGACGACGCAAAGGGTTAGAAAGTGATATCGCCAACCTGCAGGAAGAGCTGAAGCAGAGTCAAGAGAAGGTCAACAAGATGGAGATGGAGCAGAAGGTGGTGTATAGAGCTTAGCAAATAACAGGGGCAAGATAATTTGACTAGGATCAATTTGCCACTTACAATATCCATACTTAGTTGTATCTCCGGCCTTATTCTCTAATGAAAAGCATGTCTCTTCTCAAACAATGCTCTAATATAAAATTATTCATTAAAATGTCTTGGTTTTTATATTAAAATGTTAAACGTAAAAAAAAAAAAATTATATGGATAGCCTAGTCTATGCCATGATAAATTAAAATTCCTCATAAAAATTAAAATGCCTCTGGTCTGTTAGGAGAAACAGGCTTTTGGAGAATCACTAGCCCAGGAGAAACGTGATTTATTGGATTCAAGGGAGGCGAGCAGAGTGCGAATCAAAGAGCTGGAGGAGGATATCAAATCCCTGACTCAGACAACTGTAGAAAGAGAGACAGAGTTGGAAAGGTGTGACATTTTCTTTCTTTTTTCCGCTTTCTCTTCTTCTTTTTTGAGTTTTATGTGTGTCTCATGAATACTTTTGATCATCAGTAACTAAATCTGTGTGTGTGCAGGATGAAGGAGAGAGCAAAGAGAGCAGGAGCTCAGAGAAAAGAAGATGAGTGTGAGAGAAAAAGCCTGCAGGTAGTTATAATTCAGAACATGCTGTATATCATTATAAAACTTGTGTCTCTGTTGTTATTTTCTTCCACATCTCACTTCTCATCATGTCTTTCTTTTAGACCAAGCTGGAACAGACAGAAGGTGAACTCCGAAGTCTGTGTAAGGAGTTCCAAGTCCTGAGGAATTCGCTGGCCCAGAGAGACACAAGTGTCCTGCAGCTTCAAAACAGCATCACCACCCTCACCCAGAAACTCACCACTGCCCACAGGAAAGAGGTCAATCAAAGAGTACTAATTCAGCACCTTCTGTCAATGGAGAAGTATTTGCACCTGACACCAGAATTTATTTGGGGCAAACAAATGATCTCAATTACTGGAGATCCGATGTTTTTCTATTCTACCTTTTCTTTGTGATTTAATCTTGCATACTGATGTAGTTTTTCATAAATATGCTTAGCTTTAAATAAGAGTTATATGTCAGCACATCCTAAAACTTTGCATTGCAAATTCATTATTAGTTATTAGACTGGCATTATATGGGAATCACCTACAGTTACAGATATGTAGCCAATACACACTTTCATGTCCATTCATGGCCAGGCGGAGAACGAGGCCACACTGAAGGAGATGCGAAGCCTGCGGGAGCGTCTGAACGCGAGCGAGCGTGCTGCAGAGGGCTTGAAGAGTGATCTAAGTGCCATGGTGGTCCAGAGGGATCACGGGCAGAGCGAATTGCATCAGGCTCGTCTGCAGGCTGCCCAGCTCACCCTTCAGCTTGCAGATTCCAGTCTGGCCCAGAGAGAGGGAAGAGCCCGCTGGGCTCAGGAGAGACAGAATCTGCAGCGCAGTGCTGAGGTACTGTATCCCTGCAGAACATCCAACCTCAAGTGCAGAATATAATACATTTGTACTGAGTTTTGAATATGTTTTTTCCATAAGTCCCATTTCTGTCCAAATATTTTAATATAATATTTCTGTCCTGATGTTTCAAAACAGCATCTGACGGCTTCAACATGAAATGTTCCCATAGCTCTCCTAAGTGGCAAACATTGTTTATCCTATTGTGCACTGCAGCTGTAAAGTCGATTCAAGTTTTTACACATTATGTGTGTCACCCTGACAGAAGGACCACGAGCGTCTAGAGAAACTCAACACAGAGATGCAGAGGATGGAGGAGAGGCTGCAAGAAGAGAGGATGGAGAGAGTGAAGCTGGAGGTCGAGCTTGGGAGAGAAAAGGATTGCAACCGGGTGAGAAAGAATACTAAGAGCTTACTGCATTCAGTGTTTCTTATTAAAGGGGTTCACCTCAGTGTGTTTGTAGTTAATAAAATTACATTTACCATACAGAAATGACAGGAACATTCAAATCCTCATCTAACTCCATGTAAGAAAGTATTTACTCTGCATACAACACAGCTGTCGTTCTGAAATCATAGTATCTGTTATATTGTTCTGACAAATCCTGTCATCCTCTCATATCTGACCTACAGGTTCAGCTGAGTGAAACCCGCAGGGAGCTCCAGGAGTTGAAGGCCAGCCTGAGGGTTGCCCAAAAAGAGAAGGAGCAGATACTTGCAGAGAAACGGGTCAGAAACACAGTTGGCTTAGTCACATGGGACAACTGGAATTTATGCTGACAGAAAGTTTGTCCAAAATGTGGGAAACTATACTGATTTGGGATTGTATATTAATGTGTAAACACTGCATACATTGTGTCACGGGTACTGACTTTGTGCCCTGTTTATTATCAGCTGATCTCAAGGCTAATGAATGGCTTGTATGGAATAACAAGTAAATTTCATCAGTTTTATTCTAATCAGGTCACAACTGCAATACTTTAGTTGTTATCATCTTTAAATTTAGTTCAAAGCCAAGCTCAAGTACACAATATACAGGGATTGTGAATGTCCCATGTGTTAGGAATCCTAACACATCCAGATTGTTTAGTCTGTTGTTGTCTTCTTAGTTGTTATTGTACAATATAAATTGTTTATAGTGCAATATAAATCAGTAGATTTCAGGGCAGTCAGTGCTGCCGCTGTTAAAGTGCTTGCAGAGTTTTTGTTGGCTAACCACCATCACATTCATTCGCTACTGGCAGAGTAGATAGTCAATGTTTTTAAAATCAGTGTCCAGCTTAATTTTAACATCCGCTATATGGGACCATAGGAGCCAATCTGTGGCACATCATAAATCAAACACGTTTATTGAAAAGTGATAATGATGTTTATATAATAGCAAGTGTTGTGTTTGTGTATTTGTAACCATTTTATGTGGGTTTGGCTTAAAGAAGTTGGACATCATGAGGGTTATGAGGGTGATGGCTGCCATGATGAAAGCCATGGTGTGTGATATGATGACTGTATTTTCCACTACAGGAGTTGATGGAATACATCTGTCAGCTGGAGCAGAAGCTGGGAACAGTGGCCAGTGCCAAGTGGAGCGCTGCCCCGATTGCCTCTACAGGTGAATGGAGCCACACATTAATCTACTGTGTGCCCTGCAGATGTGAACAGTAAAAATGTTAACTATCATTCAACAGCAACACTAAATATTGCTCAGAATGGTGTGTTGTGGGGGCTTCAGGAGCAGTGCTCTAAGGAAATGTGACCCCTTTTGCAATTGTTTCTATCTGGCAGGGCGGCCTGGCAGCACATTATCTGACTCTGAGGACGAGAACCCAGAGGCTTTGCAGCCCCTCCGTCCCCCAAGATCTCTGGGACACTACAGCCTGTGTGAGCCGGGCCAGCTGGACTCTTTGCTCCTTGCCACCCCTCCTTCCTCCCCCAGGGAAGTGGAGAGGAGCACAGTAGTCATCAACCAACCAGCCCCGCTCTCATTGCCACACCAGGCCGACACTGACACTCTGGCGCACAGCTCTGATTCGGTGAGAAACGCTTTCTGAGCCATTCAGCGTCACCATAGTCTAATTGCATGTGATACTGAAAACAAGCTATGTTGTTCATGCTGATAGCCATGCACACCACTTAAACACGGACAGTGGATCATTTGATACAGACATTATCTCCAAGAAGTAATTAGGCCAATAGTCTGCAAGTTGTTAAGACTGTAATAGCTTCTGTGTGTGTGTGTGTGTGTGTGTGTGTGTGTGTGTGTGTGTGTGTGTGTGTGTGTGTGTGTTGCTTTCTGGTGTAAAGGAGGAGGAATCTGATATACTTCAGTGTGCAAGACCCAGCTCTGGAGAGGAAACAGCACTTTTGCTGCCTGAGCAGGCTGACACTGTTCTCAGGTACAACCTTGCCCTCAAACAAATATTCATATTCATATTTCCACACACAATGGCCCCTTCCTGCCCCCTTACTTCCAGCGCCTTTGCTTGAACCACACCCATATTCGAACTCTGCCTTCACTACCCATCTGTCTGTAAAGTTGTGACTGCATCTTGCACAGTTGTGACACTGTCATGGTGACAGACAGACAGAGAGACATATAAACACCTCCCAAAATACTCAAAGCCACTGTGGTAGTTTCTGTTACAATAGGTGAGACTCACAAGGTGAAAACGGTATATTTTTTTTTAGGCCAAACAATTCAACTATTTTTTTCCTGTCATGCTGGCTGGTTTTAAACAGCAACATTTAATATTTTATGAGCCCATGGCTTGATTTGTGTGTACAAATCTCTTACTCTACAAAGCAATTATTGAACACAGCAGTCAGATAAATGCAGTGGAGGAAAAATCATATTTATTTCTTAAATATAATGAAGTAAAAGCCCAAAGTATCTTAAAAAGGAAGAATAAGGTACTTGTACTTTAAAATTGTACTTGAACATAGTACATGAGTACTACGTTTCTTTCTTCCTCTGGTCTCACACAGAAATAGTTTCAGGCGTACACGATGAATTCAAAGCTTGACACATGCGACCAATTATTTATGGTGACAGGGTGAGTATGGCTGGAAGATAGAAGTTTTGAATATGTGGTCGTAAAAGAAGTTGAGTTCGGGTGAGGCGGGGGAGACTGTGTGAGACAGAGCTGGGGCGTGGGAGGGGCGAGATGGGAGGACAAGGGGACAGATAAGTTGACAGCAAGCTGTAGCAATGATTTACCTGAGGGGTGTACCGCAGTCACGGGCCAATTTTCAGCATCATTAAAGCCCTCTCTCTCCCACTCACCCGCTCCTTCATTCTAACCTCCTCTTTCAACCAGAATGTGTGTTTCTTTCAGTTTTTCACACACGAACACTCTGCTTTATCTCCTCCAGTGATCTGGCTGACACCTCGCTATGGTAACCAGTTGACATCCAGCCCCGGCAAGCGATCTAAACGGGGACCAAATTGGACTTTCTTGGAGTTAATGTAGTTCCACGTTGCTTCCACCAACAAGCACATATACAGCTCAGTCACTACACAGACAAAATGTTAATATGCAATTTACATTGTATTAGCCATGAACCTTGGTTTTCCCCTCTTAGACTGTTGTGTTATTGCCCTCGCTGTTTTGTGTTTAGGAATGACATAATGCTTGTAGTGGCAGGTCAACTCTGTGTTTATGACTGACATAAGACTGTTGCACAGTTTGAAACAGCGTGCTTTTGGGCATGGGCTCTAGCGTTTGAGAGTTCACAGGCTGTAGCAGAATGATTTCTGTAGAATCATTGCTATGTCGAGAGCTTTACGATGGATGTTATGTCGTTTTTATGACATTTGTGATTAGTAGTCATGACAGGCACTGTAATTATGATGTTTTGTGAAGGCCCAGCTCCACTGGAAATCATGACAAAACACTCTTCCAGCATTAAATTCTCCACAGCAGCATTGAACGCTATTCACAACAGCATAAAGTAATGATACAGCCTCATGCTAAAATTGCAGTAATGTAGGTCTATGACATAATTTTTCTCCTCCATTTACTCATAACTAAGATTTGATATGCACTTTCCTGTATGCATTAGCAGTTGATTGTTGTCATTCAGATGCAGTTACGGAGATTTAGTGACGCAGTGGCGCTCTAATACGGACAAGCATTTGAAATGGGAAGCTTATTGAACAGATTGTTTTAAAGTCTATTAAATAGATGCCAGATGCAACTTTCTACTTCAGTACCTTCATATCATCATTATTATAAAATTAATGCTCATAAGCTTTTCACTATAGATCAGCTGCAGTTTTTACTTGTAACGATCCTGGATTTAATAAAAATGAAATGGTAATTTACTAGCTGGCCATTTGGATATGTAGTCTTTGTTACAGTTTGTATTTTACAGAAATCTTTTCTCACATTCATGCAGTTCTAAATTCGTGCCTAATAAAAATAAAAAAAGAGTCAAAGAAAAGCATCTTTATAGATCCTGACATTATGAGATGGTGTCGGTATTTTCCTTTAGCCCGATGGCAATATACAGCCTAATAAAAAATAGCTGGCTACCTTTTAATCAATACCATTTGCATTTTTCATGATTTTCTATTTATAATTAACTTGAGTTATGCTGCAGCAAAATTATATTCAGGTTTAGTTAGGTGTTTTCACACAACTGTCTGCAATGTGTGACAAGTTTTCCATGCTTAGCTAAGAAGATTAGAAACTGATTTTATCTGCTGTATTTGCACCCTATTTTTACTATCAAAGAGTTTTTAGATGAAAAGTTGATATATGGATACTTAATTTGTCAATTGTGTCCTTTCATCATTATAATTATCTTTATTAATATCATTGTGTGTTGTGTTTACGGATATTTAATCAGCACTTTTTTGTTTTCACCTTCTGCTTTCAAATACTCATGTTTGACTCTATTAAGATTTGATATATGAGTTATGTTGTTGCAAGATATTGGTGCTAATGAAAGGGAATGATACCGGCATGTTGAGTTTAAAGTGAGAGAAATTGATTTTGAATGTTTAAACTGGGGGAACAGGATTATGAAGGTAGTCATGAAAGGAGTAAATGTCTGTCCATCCTCATGTTACTGTGTACATGTTGATTCTCCTTAGTATAAAAGTGGGAATGTTTTGAGGCGCCTGGTATTCTTTCCCAGTAGATAGCACACTACACTACAATACATGTATTCCCCATAGTCCTTGTTTGTGCTTGTAATCTGACTTTATGTTTTAGGGAAGTTATACTTTTGTTGTTCCACTGAGAGCTCCAGTACGAGTGCACCTCGTCAGGACACCGTCTCCAGTTGCAATAAAGCTCCAGTGGTTATGGTTTGTTTTGAAGTTTTGTATGTGAAGGTTATCCCACATGTACACCACTGTGTATTTTCTCATCAGTCATATAAAGCTTTGGGTGGGGTTTGGCTATATAATAAAATGGTTTATGTATCTATTATTTTGTCTAATGTGTCTTTTTCTGGCCAGAAATCATAACAATATTTTGCTTCTCACATGACATTTCACTGGTAATTAACTATACAATTTCTTTTCACACATCTGTATAACCTATATCCCCTTTTGGCTCATTGCCTGTTTCAAAAACCTTTCTCATTCTGGATTTTCTCTCCACTCACCTTTGGCTCTCCCGCTCGCTCCCCTCAGGCCTGACCTCCCCATCATCTTCATCCTTGTGTTTCCCCACTCCTCCGGCAGTCTCTTGCCTCTTTCTTTTAAGCTTCCATCTACCACACTCCCTCCATCTTAAGTCTGGGGTGACGGTAGCTAATTATAAAATCAATGATGCTGTGCTGCCTAGTTTACAGCCCCCTCTAAAACCTTAACTGGGAAATCACTGTGGGATTGATGACTCCCTCACTCTTTATCTCTTTTAATTAGAAATGTAAAAGATATGAAGACCCAGAGGCCAGAACACATCTCCTAGTTTTTATGACCCCAACGTTCGCCTTCCCCAGCTTTCACTCCCCTTCCTCAAATCACCCCTTTCCTTACCTGGTCTTGTTTATTCCCTCTTCCTCCCTTTCTGCTGGCACACCCTCCATTCTCACACTTGTCACAGATACTTTCTGCATACCCTTTCTTTCAGATCCCCCACCTGCCTCTCTGCTCGCACAGTGGAAGGTGTTAAATTTATGGTCTTTGCATTTGAAAACGTTTTTCACATTCCCCTCTCCACTCCTCCCTTGACTGATTCCCAACCTTTCATTTACTGCATAATGTAACAAATGACGAACATGTCCTTTCTGTCTGTTCTGACCCAAGCAGGAGACATACTGTAACTGATGTGCTGTTTCACAGTGTGACCCCGCTTCCACCTCCATGCATCTCGCACATGACATATGCGCCTCTCTGTCTTGTATATAGCATTAGGGTCACACAGAAAGACCCCACAGTTTTTTTCCGATCACAAGCACCTCGACTGCCTTTATCACACCCTGAGTTCGGGCCCTTCCTCCCTAACTGCTGCCAGGAGCACTTGGGTTCAGTGGGCTTTATCCTCCCGATCACTCTTTGAGGAGCCAGCTTCTGTTCCATTATCTCTCCTGTGTGTTGACTCAGGTACCACTGCAGTTGGCTTGTGTTCAGAGCAAACTCAGCAAATGTGCTCTCTCTGTGTTTAAATATTCAAATCAATGTATTTGGTATGCTACACTCATGATCTTTACAGATGCTTTACCATTTTTTATGAATAATTGATGTCTTGAGGCTGCAAGAATATTACAAGGGAGATTTTACCCTTTATTGGTTCATTGTACAGTTCTTTTCCCAGGGGCCGTTCTTTTCCCATTTCCATCCTTTTTTTCATTTCCAGTGAAAAAGCCTTCCTACCTCAAGTAATTAGTTAATCCAGCATCACTGATGTGGAAGGATGAGTATATAGAAATCTTGCCTGGCTCCTTTAAACTCCCCCAAGCACACCCAAACCCTCTCAAGGGTTCCCATGGTAACACCTTGCAGGGGCTCAGTATATGAGACCATTTGATTGTTCCTTGTAAAATAGTGTATAAGGTATGGACCTTATTTTAATTCCAGTCTGCCATTATTGATCTGTCTTTAATGATAGTTAATTAAAGCAATCATATAATTGATAGAATCTCATCTCTGTTTATCACCCTCCTCTGATTCTCTCTCTATTAATAAAATCAAGGTGAGGCATTAGTATCCCACAGTGGTACGCTGGAAAAAAGAGAGATGTTTACTATCTCAGGATGTCAAGAGAGCTGGTCTTATCAGTCACAGTGACTAAAGGTAATACATCTGTGACAATAAATTACTCTTGATTTGTTGTGACATTTATAAGTAATCTGAAATGTGTTTAAAATGTTTCCTTGTTTTATTAATTTGCTTGTTTCAAAAGTAGTTTTTCAAATATTCTGACAAATGTGTTGACTTTAAGTTGAGTTTAAGGCCCTGATTTTTTTTCACATTTCACAGGTTATTACGGAACTAGAGTCAGTTTTGGATCCAAGATGCTCCCTTTTACAAGATCAAATATGGCATGAGTCCAATAAACTCATGTTGGACCATGTTCTGATTGTTTAGCTGGAAGCATCATTTTTACTTTCTTTGGCAATATGAACACGATTCATATCTGAATTATTTTCGTTTTCAATCTGCCAGATTTCTTTTTGATTAATAGTTTATGAAACATAAAAATAGGGGGTAAGTGCCCATTACAACTTGGCAGAGCAGCAGGAGATGTCTTCAAATGTCTTGTTTTGTTCAACCAAAAGTCCAATAACAAATATATAATTAATATACAATAACATGGAAAGCAGAATGTCTTGTTGTTTCATTTGTGGTGTACATCTTTCTAATGTACACTCTTTTTTTCTGTACATATTCACCTTTCAAAAAAACAATAAATAAATCCTAACAGACACATTTACTTTTTAACTTCTAAAGCACTCTATCTTTGAGACAAGACTTAAGGACTTTATGCTACCTCCAACTGCACTGTGAACAAATCTTAGGAACAGACCTTTATCTGATGTCCTTGTTCAGCAGGAGGCTGTGATTTACTGGCCTCTGCACCCACAGCTCTCCATGACCTAACAGACCTTGTTCTTATCCTCCATGCAGCAGTGTTCACCCTACAGTCATGGTGCAAGAGCTCCCTCTACTGATACATTTGGTAATGCATGGGGTAAACTGATTATTGATTGATCATTTTGCATGAGGAAGGAAAATTAAATTAACAAGTCCAATAATCTCACAAAAGTAGTTTATTGTGCCTCTTACTGTTTATATGGCTTTTCTTTGTATGACAAGAGTTGACATAAACAGACGGTAGACAACACCTTGGCCATGTTGAAAAACAAAAACCTAATCTCAATGTTCTGCCTGCATTACCATCACTGACATCATGACAAGCCAGCAGAGAGAGAAGGGATGAGGTCATCACACAGTTTTTGTGTGACAGCACCGTGCTGAGAACATTCACCCAATGACTCAACACACACACACACACGCACACACACACACACACACAGGCGACCTGCCCATATTCAGAAAGTGGGACCTCTCACTGCTACAGAAAGAATGTTCATATTGCTTCAAAGAGAGACAGAAAAAACATTTGTACTGTATTTCAGCCGCGCTCTCCCAGCTAATCGCCTACTGAGACATTTTGGCAATAAAGAAATGATACATGAGAACACATAATCCTCCACAACTCATTTAAAAGGAAGTGAGGATACACACAAGAATGCAAAATGATATAATGGCTTTTAGGATGAGAAGGCGGTTTGATGCATGGAAGCCAGTGCGAGCACAGGTGGGGCAGTGTTGGTGACAATGACACATTAGTCCCCCTCTGGAAGAGAGACTGGCATCCATGTTTTTTCTCAGACTTGTCGCCTTCTGTATACATGTAGAGGGGTTGAGCTGATCAAAACAGAGTCAAGAAAACACATAAATATTGCCTGTTTCTAGCATGCCTGACAGCAGCTAGGGTTTGGTCCTTACTGAAAAGCCCTGAGTCTGATTCCAAAATGTCTTCCATAAAGTTTCCTGCTTACGACTTGCATATTTCTTTGATTGTTGTGTTGAAGCATGATGTTGCTACTGTGCTAGGATATTTTTTGTCCATGCTGAAAGTGTGCATTCGTCTACTGACATCATCAGGGAGTGCTCTAAGGTTGATTGTATTCTATATGTTGATGTTGTCATCAGTATGAAAATGCTGGATGAGATATAAGCTCGCAGACACTAACTCTACTCTCAGCGGACGAGATGTGCCTTGCTTGAATAGAGGATCACCAAAGTGCTACATATACGGTCAAGTGTAAATCTCTGTCCGGGCAGGCTGTCGATGCCAGGTTGGCACGTCTGCTACAGCTGAGGGTAGAGGGCACGGAGTGTGTGTGTATGCTTCTGTTTGTTTGTTTGTTGTGTGTGTGTGTGTGTGTGTGTGTGTGTGTGTGTGTGTGTGTGTGTGTGTGTGTGTGTTTGTGTTTGTGTGTGGAAGATCAAGGGTGTGTTAGTGCATGTGAGAGTGAGCGCTGGATCGTGGCTGGAGTCCCTGCCAGTAGTTAAACTCATGCTCCAAAGATGACTTTCCTAACTTTGGCACAAAGATACTTAATTCCATATTGACAGCTTCAGTTGGCTACAATGAGAGAAAATAGAATAATGCCAATTCCCTGATAACAGAAACTGATTAAGTCACTGCAACATAACAATAGTCTTCTGGGTTGATTATCATTGACATCCACAGTGAGCCAAAGTGCCCAAAAAGCCCCAGCTAAGCATATGTAGCTGATAAGGAAGACCCAGCCAGTTCTGATTACCCTTCTTTTCCCCAGAATATCTTCTCAGGAAAGCTCTTCTCAAAGAAAATACTCATTTAAAAGGATTCATATATAAAACCAGAATAACAAATAAAGACAAAAATGTAATGGTATATAGATATGTATGGACTTATTCATAAATTGAAGGAAAAAAAGAAAGTAAAGTAAAATGTAAAACAATCTCCACAAAAACAAAAGATTAGCATACTCAATTTGGTTTTGCCCTGTACTCTTGTTGTCTTTTGAGAAATGTGCTTGTTGTAATCCATCGAGTCAACTGCTCAGTTCTGGTGTCTGGTTTGGCCTTTCCCCTATTTAGATATAAACAACAATATAGGGGAAAAAATGACGTTTATCTTTCTCAAAGAGTTTCTGTTCTTTTTGTCAGGTTAACTTCCCTCTTGGCTATGCCAGGAGTTCATATGGTTTACTGTCATCTCTCCTTTACTTTATTGTTCTGTAGTTCACTTGTCATGGACCATGTGGCCTGAGTTAGAAGTGTCTCATAAGGCTCTGCTGTGCTCCGCTGTGGAAGACACAGTGATGTGCAGTGAGGAGAGCGAAAGGGGTTGGTAAGGCCAGCATTTTGTTGAGGTGAGTGAGTGAGGTTGTGTTGTAAGTATCTATGTGTGTGTGTGTGTGTGTGTGTGTGTGTGTGTGTGTGTGTGTGTGTGTGTGTGTTTGAACCTGTATGTACTGTACATAAGTGTGTGTATGTATGAAATGCTCTGTTCACTGCGCCCTCCCAACAAGGCCTTTCCTAGAACCATCTATGGCATCCAAAACCCCCCAGGGCTCCCCATCACTGTCCGAGCCCCTGTCCCGATCTTCATCCCCCACATCCTCATCGTCGTCTTCATCCTCCTCCGGCGATGGTTCACTGCCGTTCTCTGTGGCCCAGCTGTCGTCCTCATCCTCAGCCTCCTGCTTGACCTGGGCTTGTGGTGGGGGTGGAGGTGGCGGCGGCGGCGGCGGCGGGGGGCTCTCGCTGCCCTCTGTTTGGTCTTCAAAGGCCTCTGGGTTCTCAAGCATCTCCCTGATCAAAGGGGGCATTGGCCCTGGGATCTCCATCTTCAGAGTAATGGCTCTCTCCGCACCTGGAAGCAGAGAAAATGGCAATGGTAAATTATTAATCATGTTTTAACACTGCTCCTCCTGCCACAAAGACATACAAATGAAACACCAAAAGACTGAAGGTAGTAGATGTTCAATGTCTTACTGACAAAGCCGTCTCTAACAAATTGGTTATGACAGAGGCCAGGCCTTTTTCAATAATCAAAATTTGTTCTAGAAATTAACCTCTTCACACTAACCTTTAGTGCTGATACCCCTAAGGTCGGTGATCTTCATCAGCATGCGGGGGAACATGTGAGGTTTGTTGGGGCGACGGCGGCGTGCATATATTTTTAGAGCCTCAAGAAGAGGCTCTTGCAGCTTATCCACTTTCTGGGGCTCCTCTAGATCCATACGGTCTGGTAAAGAGTGCAGAAAACACATTATATTCACTATTATTTACCAGAATTGTAAATAGTCATAAAAAAAGAAAAAGAACTGAAATAATTCAGCTCTTTTACATTACTAATTCTGTCAAAGCAGTGACATGAATCCTGAAACATAGGTTTACTAAAGCCACTTCCTCATTACAACTGATATAGTCACACTTCAAACACTTAGTTTTAAGTATATAGTGTTGTAGATAATGCAAAACGTCAGTGCACTGAAAGTACCCGGATGACCCCCTAAAAATGGTCAAAAAGTTCAGTGTGGAACAATCGACCCTACGCGCACTGAACCTGCGCACTGAACAATCGTAAGTGGGCACTACGGCAGTAAGTGGTCAGTGCACATTAGCAGTGTACTGACGGAAGTATGCGGAATGAGACAGCCACTGTGTATTTGTAAGTTGCAGTACCTCCGCAGATGAGGCAGATGGCGCTGAGGAGGCCAGTTTCTGTGTCGTCCATCTCCAGGGGTAGAAGCTGGCCAGCAAAGGCAAACACCAGGTCTGTGAGTGGTCCAAAGCCGGCGTTGTGCATCTGAGTCCGGTTCAGAGTCAGGCCATCTGAGAAAGTCATAGTGTCCTGTTCTGGAGTGTAGCGTGTGCAGATCCTCAGCATCTGTGAGCAAAAGAAGGTGGAAAACTTTGTAAGCATTGAGCAAAATATGATGTAATGGTGATTGAACAAAGTTTTCTGCAGCAGCAAAATATCTGTATTAGCTAAACACATAGATATCAACTCAAAGTATCATGTGTGCATAACTATTTTTACACCAATAATTCAGTAGGCTTTGGTCTGGCTATCACCAGACCAAGCTCAATCTTTTAAGATTGAACATTGGTCTGGGAAGTTTGCTCTGTATTTTCTACTGCACAAGAGGCGTGATCAACTGGCATAGTTCAAATGACTCCGTATGCAATTGGATAGTCATTCAACCAATCAGACCAACGATCTGGGTGATGTAGCATGGATGTATTGCTGCGCAAACACCATGGATGTTGTCTGTTGGTACACTTTCCGTCCTGCCTGCACGATCCGAACGAATTGCGCATGCGCGGAACGGGTAGTGCAGGCGGGATGGATCGTGTACCGACACACGCTCACTTCGGTGGCCGCTATGTTGAATGTAAACGAGAAGCTGCTTAAACCCACCAATAGGTGGATAAGGTGGATAAGGCAGTTTGTGATTGGTCCCCGCAAAATTGTAATGGAAGCAGGATAAAAGATGTGCAGGTTTCCAGCCTGAGCATGAGCCTGAGCTACAGGGCGACATCAAATCTCCGGTAGATCGGGCTGGGTTTCCCAGTCTAAGTAGGCTCAGTATTACTTGGACAAACTTTTCTGCACTACCTCCTTTCACCACCAGATGCCAATATTTACTCATCTGTCAAGTACACATGTTTGTAAGAAAAGAGGAAGTGAAGATGACAAAAAGACCATAGTTTCTCACCAGTATGTCCAGGCAGGCTGACTTAAGTAGAGTGATCTGGTCAGCGATGGTGAGAGTGGTGAAACCTGGCAGCCGCTTGGCAAATTCCACAATCTTGATGATGCATTTGGTGGAGAGCTCACTGAACTTGTCCCATAAACCCAGATCCAGCTGGACACGGTGGTCTGAGCTGGAGTTCTGAAAACACACACACACACACACACGTATGTTGTTACAGAGGTGATGTGCAACCCTCTTTGCATCAAGAGCGAGCATGTCCGAGCCTCACAACACACAATTTACATTTTACATCAATCAAGGGGGGAGAAATCCATTTACATGTTGCATCAATCATTCAGAGCCCACACAGATGGCTTAATGGAGAACTGAATTAGTTAAACCACCACTATGTTGGGAAAGCTACGGTGAATTTACGTCTTTGCATGCAATCTGGGAGCCCTCAGTGATGGCGTAGCTTGAAGAATGTTGCCACACACAGTATGAGTGAACAGATGTGTGTGTGTGTGTGTGTGTGTGTGTGTGTGTGTGTGTGTGTGTGTGTGTGTGTGTGTGTGTGTGTGTGAGTGGGACTTACGGTGGTGTATTTGCCCAATTGGCCAAGTGACGGGAAGGTTTCTTGGTGAGCTTTGCTGACTTTATTGACCAACTCCTCTAGCTCTCCACTTAGCTCATAGCTTTCTGGAAGCACCAACTCTTCCTTCACATCCTTCTTCTTCTTGTTTCTGTCATTGCGCACCGCTTTGTAAAGAAAAACAAGATGCAACAAAGATCAGCTACAAAAGTTCCTCTTCTTTATCTGTGATCACATGTAAAAACATCCACAGCACTCATACTCTGTGTTTTATATCACTGTCAAGGATAGTGTGCACGCTAGTGGAAACCAGAACACAGTAGCAACGGAGATTTGTTCTTAACAGTTTTAACATATTTCCTTTAGCATGGGACAGATACTGGCTATCTCTTTCTTATCGCCGGCTCTCTTCCTTGTCCATCTCTCTATCCACTTGACCGGTGCACATAAGCCAGTCCTGCACTCTCTCCCTTTCTGCCTCCTCTCCCTCCTCCTCCCATACTTTCCTTCCTCTCAGGATATCCAGTAATAGCAGAGGCACAATGTGATCCCGTTCCTAACACACATCTCACACAAACATTGCACCCACATACATGTCCCACGGGCTCTGTGAAGGACAAGCAACTGCCACTTACACACACAAGGTTAAACTAAAGAGGTCCCATAACTGCACGTTTGATTTGGCACAGTGCGTGAATCCTGACGCCATAAGCTTTCTCAAAACTCTAAATCATGTTCTTCGCTCTGTTGTCTTTATGAATGAAATCAGTGTCTGTGCTGGCCACAGGGGCAAGGTTCTGTGGTGAAACAGGAACTCAGAATCATTTCGTAAAGCGATTAGTCAGGTTGGTACAGTGCCCAGCCTCGCCCTGATCACCACCCCTGGTAGGCTCATCATCTGCTGCTGCATAGTTTCCCAGAGTCTCTGACTGAACTTTAAGAATATATTAATAAGTTCATACTGTCTGAATAAGACCAGATCTGTCCTTTGGTGGTAAAAAGCCAAGTAGAATTTAAATATCATCTGCTTGCCTATGTCTCCAATGTAGTCAGGCATATCATACTGTGTCATAATCTATGATCTAAGAATCTGCAGCATTGTGTATGTGTGTGTGTGTGTGTGTGGATATTCACATGTGAATAAATATCCATGTTTTGAAAGTGGGTCTCTCTATATCTTGGGATTCCAGGGAGGGCTCACCTTCCTTCGACATGCCGACCTCAAAGCACTTTTGCAGCCTGCAGTACTGGCAGCGGTTGCGTGTGACCTTGTTAATCTGACAGTTCTTGTCTCGGTGGCAGGTGTACACCATGTTTTTCTGGATACTTCTGCGGAAGAAACCCTAGAGAACCAGGAAGCAAAAGACATTATAGTCAAGTCATCATATTTAGGTTATGACATTCAACTGTTTCTCTTTTTTCCTAACTTGAATCCAGAATAGAAAAGCAAAACATTCTAGCATTTAAACTACTTGTATTGTCATGATCGGGGCTGTTCACTTTCTTTTTCTTTTTGTTAGTGATTCAATTTTTCACTCTACAATCTAACCCACATAATAAAAGTACGTATACTACCGGTCAAAAGTTTGGGGTCACATAGAAATTCCCATTGCACTCCATTGTAGACAGAATGCCAGCTGAGATCAGTTGCATTGTTTTTTTAACCAGGGCAGCCGTTTTCAGATTACATTATGTGCTTACATAATAGTAAAATGGTTCTCCAATGTTTTTCTAGTTTTTTATTTTTAAATGATAGATTAGTACACAGAATGTGCCTTTGGAACATTGGATGAATGGTTGCTGGTAATGGGCAATGTAGGTATTGCATTAAAGATCAGCCCCCCCCACCCAAATTAGCAGGTATTCTGTCTATAATGGAGTGGTATGGAAATGTGAAAGTGACCCCAAACCTTTGACCGGTAGTGTAGCTTCAGACTGCCTACAAGACTTTTCCATTATCTTGAAAGAAAAGGCAGGTAACGAATACCTAATATCAATTTTGAATGTGAAATGTAATGTAATAAATCCAGTGAAAGCAAAGCTCAAAAGGTTCTTCTCACCTTGCAGCCCTCACAGGAGCTGACCCCGTAGTGGTACCCTGAGGACTTGTCCTGGCACACAAAGCAGGGCTTGTAGACACGAGGTGGAGGAGGTGGAGACGGAGAACTGGGTACCATCTCCTCTGAGCTGGTGCTCTGGGTCTCCACCGCTATGAAGAAGATAAAAAGAAAGACACGCATGAGCACATGATTTGTCACACATCATTGTCCCGCAGCTAGTCAGAAATGTTAAATGTGCACTTGTCAATACATGTAGCAGATGAGGATAATTGAGTGTGTTCAACTGCATTCAAACATGATATGACAGCTGATAGCATTTCCAGCAAAAGATGCTGAGTAACGGTTATGTTCAGCCTGAAGTTGGATTGAGATATATTATCACATATTCTTTTTTAACTGGTCTCTCTGTGGGGCAGTACAGATAAGATAAGAGAGAGAGTATGAATTACAGGCCACAGTTTCTATTTCCAGGACCAATTGCCACCCTAAGGGGCAGCACTCATGTTTGTGGAGATTATTGTTTTGTGTGAACACAGTGAAACAAAGGAAGGATGGCTGTATGACAGCAGAGACAAAATAGTTTTTTACAGCAGCAAGCAAGAGTACAGTTGATCGACAGCTTGTCTGATAAGGTTGGGTAACAAAGTGAGCTGTTGCAGCCAAGAGTCATAGCTGGCTCTACTTCATTCCAAGGACTGACAACACCTCATGATGACATTCTGCACGCACAAGAGTAGACACATGTCCACACACATGCATGCAAAGCTCTTCCGCTACCTTTTAAACTGGAACACAACTGTGATGTCAGCGCAAACCTGAGTCACATACTTGCTATGGTACATTAAACTTCACTCTGTTCCAAAGAGGAACACATACAGGCTCTATTGGATGTTCCAAGTGTGCAGCATATGGATTCCATACTTCCCCTGAGAAACATAAGCTGCTGCACACACATAGAACCAGACCCTCGTCATATGCTAGCCTGCACAAACTCACAGACACACATGTGGTATGGGGGAAGTATGGAATCCATACGCTGCACACTTGAACATCCACTTACCCAACAGCAGCTCTTTCAACTTTCACCCTTAGTTACCCTCAAACTTCAACCCCCCAACTCAGCATCCCACCACCCCAACACACAACCCCTATTTTCTCTTGTTTCCTGGCCCTAAATTCCTCAGTGCAGCCCTGCCAAGTTTTAATAGAGGCCTAAGCTCGTAAGGCGGCCTATAAAGGCAGTCCCATGGCTGGACTGGAGGCCCCAGCCCGGCTGGCCTACACTTTATTGGGACTCGGTCACCTTGGACAGCTATTCACACCACCAGCTGTAGCTCCCAGCCCGTAAAAAAGCCAATCATAAAATAAAAAACAGGGAGGCTCTAAAATTCTAACTTTTACTGCCCCCACCTACCCCCAGCACCTTCAATGGAAAGCACAGAGGGCTAGCCTAAACTTAACCTACAACCCCCCCTCCTCCTTTCTCTCACACCCAAGGCTGAGGCAAAAACCACCAGCTTGGCTTTTTTTACAAGAGACTGGAGACTTCAAAAAGAAGAAAAAAAAGGGCATAAAAAGTGGAATTTGATAAAAAAACAGAGAAAGGGGCAGAGGGGGAAAGGGAAAGGGGGAGGGTGGACACAGGTTGCTCCTGAGGGCAAATCTTGTTCAAGACCAAGCTAACCATTTCTTTCACTTCTGCTACAGCTGCTGTGACTGCCCAACTACTACCTCATTAATGACAGTAACAGAAATATGTCAAACATTTTTCATTTGTTGCCTGCTGCTCAAACATCTGTTTTTCATATACATATTTATATCTGACTATTCAGAATTCACATTCAAATTCCTCCAATGAAAGCATTACTTTGCTGGAGGCAAAGATGTTTTCCATTAGCTTTTAAGAGCGATCCCAAAGCCAAATGTGCAAATCAAACTAAAACCTGAAGTTTATACCCGCTGAATGTTTCTACAGCAGGACTCATATCTCCCTGGCCAGAATGCAACAAAGCAGTAGGGTCAGTGGGAGACCAAAAACCCTCTGAACGTGCCATGAACCTCTGTGTTTATGCAATAATAACAGCAGCAAATGAGGCTCCAGACCGAGCGCTGACAACCCTTTAGAAAAGGACAAACCATATGTGGCGTCAAGTAACGAACACTGACTGACACTGTCTAAATGGAGGAAGAAAGCAAGCCAAACAGAGAAAGGCCATCTTGGAGAAAACTCGGACAGGCGGTGAGAGAGAAAATACATCAGGCTCCGTCAACACATTGAACCTGGTTCCTGCCAGAGAACATGACTCCTGTACCCGCCTCCCAGACTTTGCCTCATTCAGCCTACTCCATCCAAAGCCCCCGCACCACTTACCCCAGGGCGCCACAGTGAGAGGGCCCATTCAGGCAGCCCCTTTCCCCAGTCTCCTCAACTCAGCTCATCACTGTTTAGAAAACAAAGCCCTGTGAAATGAGAGGCCCTTCTTATCAGTGCGCCGAGGCCTGGGGCACCATTTGCATGACAATCCGCCGGCCGAGGCCTGTGAGCCGATGACGGACAGATGAGACGAGAGGAGTGGGATAGGTGGGTGGCTGCTGTTGTTGGGGGAGGAGAAGAGGATAAGAGAGGCAAGAAGGGGGATAGTTGAGTTACCAGTAGCCACTGTTCGTTTCCTGCTAAGTATCAGTTTACTCTCTAATCCCTTCTCTCAATGCTCTCTGTGCACAAGTGGCCCAGCTGCACTGACCAGACCTAATCCCCTGGTCACATACACAGAGATACTATTCAATGGCTACAAACTCCACACACGCACACAGGAGGATAATAATCACTGCCTACAAACTATCAAATACACACAACAATCCGCCCCTACATTGCACTAAAGTGCTTCAGCTTGAGTGGGATGTGCAGTACATCATTCTCCACAACCTCGTTAGATTAGAAATCTAACTGCACACGACAGAAATAGCTGTTTAGCTGAAGGTGACTTCAACTAGGTCAATTACTTTAAATTCTAGGTCAAGTCAACTGGGCCAATTGACGTCCCTTCAGATTAACCAGATACATTAGGAGAAAAAAAGATTGAATAGGAAGAGATTATAAAGAAAAACACTGTGGTGAATGTGCCTGTTGTTCACTCAACTGGAAAAGGGAGTGTTTCTAATGTATGTGAGCAAAGGCCGTGACTATGCTGTTCATGTTTTTTGTTGCAACACACTCCTTTTAGCTGAGCAGCATATGACATTCTGGCAGGGTAACAAGTATTCTTTCACAATAGGCAGATTTTGTCTATGTGACTTGTTGGCGTTATTGAATCTTCAGCGGGACACTGTTCAAAATGTCTAGTCTTGGCATGTGAGAGCGAATGCACAGGCTGTGTGAGGACAGTGTACTTACAGTACAGTACATGAGGGACACATTTCTGTTCATGTCTATTTGGTTTGCAAATGCAGGACTGTTCATAACAGTGCACTAGTGAGCTCCACTGTTCCAAAAAAAATGTGTGTGTATGTGGCTCATTGTGTGTGCATGTTTTTTTGTGTTAAACTGCAAGCACAGGCATGTGGGGCATTTGTCTCCACCTCTACCTTCATTAAACAGACTGTAAAGCTTGCGTGTTCTTGTCGAATGCACTGAACAGTAACTGAGTGTGAGACTTGGAGGCAGTGTGTGAGAGAGGGGCACACAGTAGGGCTCACTATGAAAAGAGGGGTAGGCAGACAGCAGTGGCAGAAGGGGAGCAGATTGAGAGAGGATGGTGAACAGTGGGTTGGACGACTTGCTGGCACACTAGGTGGGGCCTTTGAGGGTGCCCTTGGCAGTCTACCCCATGGCAGAGACTACAGCACCGCAGGGCGCTCACTGAGTGACCAGCAACACACCGAAAGATTTCTAAGAAGAACTGTGCTTTATGAAAGAGGAAAAGAAACTACCACACCCGTGTCTCTAGTGCCAGCCTGTTTCACTCTAATTTTCTGTTTCTCTGCCCACGTCTTCCTGCCATCTCTCTGAGGCTTCTGCTACAAGGTCCCTCACAACAGGCATATTTCCTTCCTCTTGTCAGTACCAGTCTTTCCGGAGGATCTCCGTCACTGCTCTTGTAGCCACTTCTGTGTCCCTCACTGCTACACCTTCTACAATTGCTTTCATTTCCCACAGGTCGTATAGTACTGCTGCACTGTTCAAGCTCTGTTGCACACAGTTGAGTCACCTGCAAGCTTTTAGGTGGGAAGTCTCTCTTGCTGAGTAACACAAGCACTCACAATGTAACCTGCCTTGCCTGCAACTAAGAAAGAAATGGTTTATATGGTGAGGAAGTTGAAAGCAGGCAGGAGGGAGGGAGGAATGTGTGTGTGTTGACAAGGAGGGGGATGCTTTCATTAAAAGGTGCTGAGCAGTAGCAACGCCCTTTCAACAGCTGTCAGAAAGCTCATTACCTGGGCTCCTACAGACACACACAGGCAAATTCACTCTCATGCCTGTAAAGAGGCCTTGCTAAGCTGTGTTTTAAAACAAGGTCTATGATAAAATTAGCTGTAGAATAGGAGATGGCTCAGGTTTGAGCGGTGAAAACACACCCAGCTGGCCAGGAGTAGTGAGAAACCCAAACACACCCCTCCAGGAATTTACATCATTTTGTAAGAACCAGCAGAAAGTCATGAAACACAAAGAGAGACAGACTCATGTGTAGTTAGACAGATAGGTGTAGTTTTTTTTGGCATTTTTTCATAGCTGCCATTAGTTATAATGACAAAACTCTGGACATTTCAAGGCACACAAGTCTGGCTTGCGCACGCACACACACACACACACACACACACACACCTTTAACTATAGCTCCCCCAAAAAAGCATACAAGCAGAGCAGGAAAGACGGCAGGTGGGAGAAGCCTGTATCCTCAGGGCACATTTTAAAAAGTGGAATTACCCTTGCAGTCTGGTGGTGCTCTCAAAACACCCTTTCTTCTTTACAGCACCTCATAAAGGGCCTTTTGATATTTTCTTGATGGAGTCGGCCAAGCCAACATTTGGCAGCAAGCACCACCCTTTTCCTGCACCACACAACCCTGTCAAGAAACACACAAGTTGGCTTCAAATGGACAAACTTGCCCATCAAGCTGCTTGTCCCCAGTGAACCTATGCAAAAAAAGTTCCCTTCACATGTCCTTGAACTAAACCTGAGGAAGGAGGTATTAAAAAGAGAGGGAAAATTAAAGGAAACAAACTTTATAGGATTTTAGTCAGTGGGCTTTTATAGCTAGTGCAGGAAAAAGCAGACAGTCAAGTGCAGATCTGTGGAAAAAATGTGCCCCCTCATCCCTGTGGTGAGCTCCAGCTGACTCTTCATCTGCCCACCAGAGGACAGAGAGGAACACAGCTCTCCTCCGGTGACTGCAGAGTGAACCCAAACCTGGCAATGCTGTGCAGGCCTGGGCCATTGATCATGTCAAGAAGACAGGACAACTCACGGGCAGGCGAGGAAGCAGACAGAGAGCGAAGACAGGCAGACAGCTGAGGTGAGGAGAGAAGAGAGGAGAGAAGAGTCATTGAGGCAAACCCTGAGTCCTTTGATCCTCAGGTTGTTCCTCATCCTCCAAGACTTCCTCTCACCATCTGTAGCCCTGGCTCTCACCTGTCTGTCTCTGGCAAAGCCACTAGTGCTCGTTCAATTGCTATTGCTTCCTCCCCACAACAATAGAAACTTACAAAAGTAGAAGTAGCCCAGCCCTGGCTGCAGCCTTGCTCTGTCAGAGGAAGTGAGGGGAAAGGAGGATAATGTAAACAACAACAGTAGTATTCACTCCAGCTCATTGGGGAAGCACCACAGACCAAAGCGGGGAAACGCAAACCTCTTATTGGAAGGAACAAGCACACGTAGTAGTAGCACACAGTTCATTCCCGCTGAACATGTAAATGTCTGTGCCCAAGCGTACACTAAGCATTTCCTCTTGCTTTTTTTCCTAGGCCTAGCCATCTATCTAATCCCTCTATCTAACTATTTGCATCGAGATACAGTTGTCCTCCTTTTTTCACTTGGAAGGACTTTAAAGTGTTAATATTTTGCTTTTTGGCTTTTTCTCTTTCCTTTATTGTGTTGTATATCTTTTTGTGCACGTTATAGGTTTACAAAGTGAAAACACCCAAAGTCCACCCCAAAGGGACATACAATCTCCAACAGAAAACACTTTTCACAAACTTCCCAAAATAGCTCTATTGTAGTCCAGCTTTCACTTCTTTAACCAACATGCGTCACTTTGTAACACACGGTATAATGCTCGCCTAGCTGCTAGCGTGGCACGCCCTCATACTTTTCAACTGCCTAGGTAACAAACAGTGCTTTCCTAGTTAATGCGTATGTGCAACTCCCAACAAAGATTGAACAGAAGTGAGACGTCGCACTCGGTAGATAAAACAGAGAGCTCAAACACAGGGTGAAAAGAGGAGCTGCAGCAATGTGCAGTACAACAAAAATATGTTGTTTTTTGAAAATTAAACCATGCAAACCTATTCTGGTACAACCTTTAAATACAATTATGAACATGAAAATGAGCATAATATGGGCACTTTAAGACAGCACTATGAGAGACAAAAGCAAAGACAAAGACTGAGAGTAAGATCAACAGTAAGAAAGAAGCCAGAAAATGACTGTGGCTTCCTGATGTCTGAGTGATTAGCAGTGCATAAGTATGTGGTGAACACTTGGACAAAGTCCCCTTAAACTGGCACAAACAGTCATACCAGAAGGCACTCTGAGAAACTTCTGCTTTGAGTGGTTTAGTGGAGTAATGATGCATATCAGTTTTTCACTTTTGCTTGGCAACCAACCGCTAACAAGTTGCCCAACTCTGTGTCTGGGCGGAGGCTGTCAGAGCACTGACAAAAAAATTCAGATTGGAGCCCAACAATGATTCATTTCCTTCGAAGTATGCCTTTTAATGTGTTGGAAGTTCCCTGTAAGATTAACATGGGGCAATAACATCACATTTTGACATTTGACGATTACCATTCATAGAATACGTCAGTGAGAAAGTAAGCAATGCCCATTCAGTAAGTTCCCATAACAGAAGTGCACCTTGAACTCATTCAACATTCCTGAACAAGGCATAAATCATCCCAAGCAACCCTTAACTTCTTTGCTGGATTGTTTCCTGTCTAACTGTCTGTCTGTCTGTCTGGATGGCTGGTTTACTCTCAGTGTTTTCTGGTAAATGTGAGGTGCTCAAACAATGGAAAAGGAGCTGATAAATCCAGGCTTACTGACAGGATGACTACAGCCAGCTCTCAAATGATCACAGGTCATGCTACAGTGTAGACATGGCCGTATAGTTTGCAGCCCCGGAAGAGCTTGTGATTTTTTTTCTTTGTGTCTATGCATGCCGGCTCATGATTGTGTGCCATGTATGTAAGTGATAATGCACTTCTTGTGTCAGATTCAGAGCAACACATTTACTACAGGGCTCCACTGAACAGTGAGGGGGTTTACACGCACTTCAGTTATCTGGCAAACAACACATGAACATGACAAAGAGCCGGCACAGGGAAAATAGCACTGTAAATGAAATACAGTGGGATTAAAGGAAGGGTCATTACTATGACTATGCATCCTTGTATACAAAATAAATACATCCAAAATCAGTTTCCACAGCTGTAGAGTAGACTACTACTACTCTGGAGTTTGAGAGTCTTCAAAAATATGACAGTAGGTTGGAGAGAAATCTGATAATTGACCAGCTGTATGTAAAGTTTTCCTGATGTGAACACACGTTCCTGTTTCCTGTCTTAACCTGTTTTCTCCCAATACCCTGGTTTCATGTGTGCGTGTAAACATAGTCAATGAGCAAACACAGAAGCACACTGTGTGTGTGTGTGTGTGTGTGTGTGTGTGTGTTCTCCACTGATTTTTATGTTTACTCAGTAAAATGTCTAAAATGTCACACACAACACACACACACACGTTCCCCCTCATTGATCACAGGCAAAATATACACAAATACATATGAACTAATGTTAGGTATATACACCATTGACCAGAAAAGTGGTCAAGGTAAGAATTTGACTAATATCCAAGTGAAAGCGACGCCAGCGGGCCTCCCTCCCTTGGCTAACTTCTCTTCCATCACTCTCCATCCGTGAGCCCAGATAATAGCTGTACTACACCAGACGCCCACCACTCCCTGCCAAACACTGTCTGCTGCGTAAACACAGCCCATTCACACATACACAGAGGGAAGACAGTCAGGCTCGTCTGGGTTTTTAGTCCCGGCTTGGCTGTTCAAGCCCTCCGCTTCTCATAACAGTAAGCCCCTAGCAACACTCGAGCCAAGCCGTCAGTCAATAACATGGTGGTAACAGAACTGCTATCTTCATTCTCCGCTCACACATGGCTCCAAGCTAGCTGACATACACACACTCCTATATATACTATACACAAAAACACATGCGCAACAGTACATTGCGTGCTCACCAGTTAAATAAACTCTCACAGCCTGTGTACAACATGCACACACAAACACCAAGGTGCACACACATACACACATTGCCTGTCAATTGCCCACGCCTTTGTTCAAGGGAAAATGTGCCTGGCAGGGAAAGAGCTGTTGTCAGTAAACTGCTACAATAACAGCAGCCAGACATTGGTGTTAGGGTGGGCAGTCACAATACCTCAGTGACCAGCAAATTATTGTGAAAGAACTTTCAAAAGTCACATTTTATACTCTGCTGATACAAAGGGGCAAACTGTTGGCCCAGTTGTTTCATAACAGCCTGAGCAGCATTCCTCGTAATGTTTTAGCGTAAGTGTTAGCACTCTTGTGAAAAATGTAACAAAGATGGACAGGAAGTCATGTAGATTCAGCTTTCACACTGTGGTTGATGGGTTTTATTTACAGCAGTTTGACTGACGCTGCTGAGGCTATAAACTGCTATTAGAGCAGAGCTGGATTCCAACACAGGTCTGTGGAATCCAGCCTGGCACATTGTCTGTCTCTGGATTTGACACAGCAGTCTGTGTGACCAAAGTCAGCCAAACAGGCACGTAAACACTACATACATTGACATATAAGAATTCACATACATACACTCATATATATGCAAAATCACACATGAAAATGCAGGTTGTGGAAATAACTTTAAGCAACTGTAGGGATTGAAACTGTTTATTTATAGGCACTGACTATTAATGGGCTCAGCTAGTACTGCAGAGCGGAGACAGATCTGTTAGCAAGGTGGTGTGATATTGCAACACAAGTAGTCCTTATACTAATAATGGATTCATGCTATGAACATCTTTTCCATGTTGTAATGTAATGTGACACAGAAATTATATTAACTATTATGGAGTTAGCATGAACTTGCCTTCTTGCCAAATGAAACTTTATCTAATATTGTAGTTTCAGATTAAATTTATTGGCATTGTAGAGTGCTAGTGTGAATACAACAAAAAGAGCTGCCTTAGCTTCTACAAAATAAAGTATTATCAAGACATACATATAGTATACACAAGCACACATACCTGCATACATGTATCAGCCCATGCATATACACACACACGTACAAACAAACACCTACACTTACAGTATACAACCATAGTAATCGACCTTTCCCAAGAGAGCAGCTTAGCAAAGTAGGGGCCCTCCATCCACTAACTGCACTCTAAAATATGGTGTTTTTTCAATTTCAACTTGGAGTTAAAAAACAGAAAATATTAATCTCATGCTTTTGTGTTTTGTACATTTCACTTAAAACTGATTTTCTACTGCAAAGAGCTGATTTAGTTGCATTGGCTTAATTGTTTTCAGACACAAGTGAAAGGTCTTTCCTGATGTCATATCAATTACAACTGAGTGACCTTGGACCACCTGACTACTTAAGCCTTTTAACTTCAGCCATTCATTTGACATTATCTTGAAAGGATCAACAAGGTTTATGTATATATAACAGAACTGACAAGTCCTCATTAAAATTGCAACCATTGTACTATACGTCTCCTTTATTCACACACACACACACACACACACACACACACACACACACACACACACACACACACACACACACACACATATACACACACACTATTCTGAGTTCTGCCCCCTCAGGCATTCTAATCTTTTAATTGAATCTTTTGTAATTATAATGAAATAACTGCGGACTTCCATCAGGAAGAAAATGATCGGGGGCCAGAATGTGCCAACGGCCACAGGAAGCTCTTATTTCTCTGCCATTGCTGCCTAGATATTCCCCCATTTCAATTAGCTCCTCAATTCACATTTGAACAGCATATTAAGGGAAAACAAAGAGGTGTGTGTGCCTGTGTGTGATTACACACATGGTGATGGATCATTTTAGCAATCTGTTACTGCCATGTTACTATCTTGTTTTTATCACTTGCAAGCATCACAATTAATATTCAAACAGTGTTCTAAAAGATCTAGCTACGAGTGTGATTTAGTGAAAAAAAAACACACTTCCCCTTCTTCTGACCCTGGAGAACTGCTAAGCATAATTGGCTCATTCTTCTAAGCAAATTAACATTGACAGAGAAGGGATCAGTCTGCATAGGCTCTCTGAAATGGCTTCCCTGGCAGTTGACTAATTCAGTTCTCATTGACGTATGACTAAATCAGTGTCCATTATCCTTACTCGCAGGGCAGCTCAGATGTAGTACCAGCTTCGTGGTATAAGGCACTTAAGAGCATTACACAAGCCAAGCTGGTTGAAAGGGTCTCCTTTTCAGCAAGCTGACAAGGCCGCCACACATGGTGTAGATCTGACATTGGCCAGGCCATAGCCTCTCACTAACCTCTGACATTGAGGTCTCCCACTGGTGAACAAAAACAGGAAAACTGACCACACACTTTTAAAGTCCTTTGACTGTCCCGGGCTAACAACAGTGACACTTATCACCCCAGGAGATTTACTGCGGAGACAATAGGATATCTCATTTTGTGTAAGATTTAGGAGGACAAACATTTTAAACTGCATTTCCCACAGATTATCAAAGAAATACTGACCATTTTAAGATAAATTTGTTTTCCTGAAATTCACCTCAAAGCGCATATTTTCCCAGAATTATTGTTATTTTTACAAGGAAAAACATTTTGACCAAAGTAATTAATTGTTGAGTATCATGCAATGGCCAGGTAACTCTTTACAAACCCGGTGGTTATTTTGGTTTGCAGAGAGCGTGCTCATGAGCGTGACATTAGGAGCCAGACAGGTCCCTCTGTTGTGCAGCTGGACTGGCTTAATGAGATATCAGACTTAAACATCAATTCATCAGCCTCATTGATGAGGACAATGAGGGGCAACTGCTTCAGCAAAGAGAGGCATTATGGCTCCTCATGTGGGGATAGGGCTGCCTTGTTTACAAAGGTTATTGGGCACAGAGGGCTTGAAACAGTACACCACACCAGCTTCCACTTTGCTCTGCTAGACTCAGCTCCATTACCCTCAGGGCAGCTTCTCCAGAGTTTTTTTTTTATCTCTTTGATTTTTCTGTAACAAAGACTCAAAAGAAAAATGTACTTCTGGAATCTGGAGGCCTACTTTTCAAATGTATGCATGTGTGTGAATAGGTTAACAGGAGAGGCCATAGAAGTCTGATTGATTAAATAAACAAATCTCATCTTGTCATCATCAGGGCTCCTCTAGCTAAGCAGAGCAGGCTGGGCTGGCTGGTGTGCCCCCCCAACAGGCCCCCCCCCAGCCTCGGCCTCCACTGACAAGGCATCTGTCTTCATTAAAGCTCAGCCAGTGTGCATGACAGCCACTGAAACGCTGGTGTCTTCACGATTAATGAAGACAGATGACTCCCCCCCCGAGAGGCAGTTAAAAGGAACAAAAAGTAGGAAGATGAACAAACAGAATAATACCAAAATAATCAGAAACAATTTCAAAAATCTTTACAAAAACAAGAAAATAGGTTAGTTGTTTATCCCACCGCTCTATCTATTCTTGTATTTGTGATTGTTTTTACACTGTCATATCTGGCTTGGATCCCTCCACACTTCTCCCACCATGCCATGCATACACACCCCCACTCCTTTTCCACTCTCACACGCTCTCTCACAGCAGTAGGGGCCCCCTGGAAGTGTATGAAAATGGACCCCAGTTTTGTCTGTCCAGAGACAGGCCTGTTGTTTGAGTCAGAGCCTTGTCTAAAGTCAGAGGGGGAAGACGGGTGAGGAAAAATGAGTCTGACAGAGGAAAAGAGAGAAAAGAAAATTGGCCAGAATATCCATCAGTTTCTTTTAGACTGTGTATGCATTCTATATTTCTAATTTATTAATTTATCCATTAAATAATTCATCTACTTATTAATTCATAGCTCCAGAGGAATATCATTATCCATCTTGTATCCAGAAGCATAAGCAAACCTCTGACTTATGAGGACTGCATCAGGCAAAACATCTGTGATATTACACAAGATATTACACCAAACTTGTAGAGTCAAACCCACATGTAGACAGACAGATTAACTAAACCTGTTTTGGTATCCAAAGCATCAGTGTTTCCCTATACCTGTCACACACACACCTCTTTTTCTCTTTCTTTCAACTGTTCATACTCATAGTATTTTTTTTAGTATACAGCACCTGGCAAGGTCAAACCTCAGGTGGCAACACAGTGTCATTGAAACTTCACTCCATGGGCTCAAACCCACAAGTCAAACATCAACACACACAGACACAGACACAGACACAGACACAGACACACACACACACACACACACACACACACACATCATATCATATCATAGAGTTTTTTTCAAATGGCTGAGCAGCTTAAACTGGCTGTGGGCTGTGAGGGGGAGAGGAGAGGAGAAGGGACTGTCCCAGTCTTTTCCTGTGCCCCTGATAGCAGCCCCCTTGGTCAAGCCCTGAGGGGTAAGCAAGCAAAGAATAAGAGAGAGAGAGAGAGAGAGAGAGATAGCCATGGTTGTGTCATACAAGAAATGCCACTTACACTGAACGCTGGCACTGCCTGTCCAAGCGAAGGGGTCCAGCCCCGCAAAGAAGGGGCTCGCCTTCCGCAGCATGCATGCACCGCGGCTGGTGACATCATAGAGCTGACGGGGGCCCATACCCAGAGCCTCCATACAGTCGAACATGGCACCCCACCCCCCCAGCCCTCAGCAACAATCACTACAAGCCCTCAGTCTTGACTGTGTCCTGCCCTGCTTCCACTGCTCACGTCACCCACTGGAGCAGTGACAACAACAAACAGCAGCACTATCTAGCTGGATAGCTTCTACCTTCCCTTCCCTGGCCTGCACTTATCTCTCGCTGTCACTCTCTCTGCTGCCCTTTCCTGCCGATGCTGGATTTCCCCTCTTTCCCTCTCAGCTGGAATGCAGATCTGGTTCCTGCCTGGCTGAGCTGAGCTGAGCTGAGCGTGACTGACTCTCTTCTCTCCCCCTGCCCTTGGGTGAGCTGCTCTCTGTCTGCTGTAACAGACCTAAATAACAGCCTCTCACAGCTCTCGCTGAGCCCCGGACACAGTGGAGCGAACCAACTGCCTCGGCATGACGCTCTGAGAGGGGGTGGAGAGAGAGAGAGAATGCAATAGAGGAAGGGCTAGAGAGAGGGACCCAGGAGGAGGGGGGAGAAGGGAGGGAGAGGGGGCCGACAAGCAGAGCCTGCACTGGAGGAAGAACTGATCTGGTTAAAGGATAAAACTCTATTCCTATTCTTCTTTTGCGTTTTGTCCATGCTGCTTTTGTGTTTTATATTTCAGCCCAGAGAGCAAACAAACAGGCCCCCTCCCCTCGTGTCCCATTCAGATCTGGTCCCTGTCTCTGTCTCTGTCTGTCTTTCCATTGCACCTCCCCCAATTCCACTGCAGTAAATATGAGCCCACCTCCCCTACCTTCTCTGAGCCCCCGTCTCTAATCATAACCATATTAAAGTCCAGCCACTGGCTGGGTGAGTATGTGTGGGTGAGAAAGAGAGCGAGAAAGACAGAACATTGTGCTGTGGTTGAACCCAGAAACCAGATGCCAGGATAAATCCCTCCTTCTTCTCTGTGTGTTTGAGGGAACAGAGGATGGGCAGTTCTTTCTGTCTCTCCCTCTGGAAGTGCTTTAACAGTGATGAATGAGGGCTGCCTTGCTCAATCCCTGCAGAGCATTTACACAGACAAATACCCCCAGTATACAAACACACCATGTGCTGGACACACTTCTCACAGGTTCTCTTGACCTTGTTTGTGATTTATCTCTGACCAACTATTGCGAAGAAATACAGAGAGACGCAAGGATGCAAAAGTGATAAGGTTGTACGAGTAATGAATTTTAATGTGCCACCTGAATGTATCATTGAGCCTTGCATAGTCAGTATTCTTTATCACAGACTGTTCTGTGTATTGCTGAAATAATTCAATTTAAAACATAGCACTGCCCTCACAGTGACAGTAAATCAAAGGAATTCAATAGGCGGTCCGCGGTCAATAAAGAAGCCTGTCACTGGTCCTAACTGTTGCTCAGCAGACGGATAGACCCTAGCTGAGCTAAAGCAAACAACTTGATACAATGGGAGATATATGATAATAGAATGGCTTTCGTCTGTGTGCCCTGCACATTCATCTCCCCCCTGTCAGACTAGTACAAGTGGTACAGCCCAGCAGGCAAAAAAGACAACATTTCCTGTCAATCTGTGCTGCTGGCTACGCTCTCCATAAACACACAGTGCCCTCCCTCCTCCCCTCCCTCCGTCCTCGTCTGTCTCACTCTTCACTCTTTTTCCTGTCTCATGAAAGAAACCATGCTTTGACATTTTGGGCGATTTTCAATGATTTTGATTAAATTGTTTATTGACATAAAAGCTTTTACTTCAGTTGAGATTGTTTATTTTGTTAAGCTTGCACACTCAAGCAGTCATACACTCATGCAGGCTGAGACTCCTTGTATACACACAGGCTCACATTTAACAGCTCTTTTGTTGCATCAAACAGTTAACATCAGTAGTTTTTATGTGTTTCTTCAAACAGCTGTCGGGTCATAAAGAGGAAGCTTTATGACAGCAAGAATAGAACAGTGAGGCCAGATAACAAACTTTTATCTATCAAAGATGCTCCTGCTAACAGTTTGTTGTTAAAAACAACTCTTCCTTTCCTCCCATTTACACAGTAATTCCAAAAAGTCCTGATCTGGATGCATTTCAGAGTAAATCATTGCTGTCACGAGTAACATTTTTATAATCGACAAGCATTCTTCTCACACTCGTCTTTCCTCCGTTTCCTGTTTTTTGTGTTGTTGATTTTTTTGCTGCTAGTTTCAAACTGCATCCTGGAAACTAAAAACTGGCTTATCCCCTGGAGTGCAAATATTCTTTGTAACATCAGTGTTGTTTGCCAGGGCTGCTCTCTGGACCGGCGAGCCACAACACAATCGATTTATAATATATCATATTTTTTTGGGAGATTTATGGACCTTAACTGATTCTCTTCTGGTTTTAGCATTTCTTTTTTACTGTGTTTGAGACTATAATTCAGACCACTAACCCCAGGTTCTTTACTTATTGGCATCCAGCACTGTGAGCTGAGAGTCTTCCGGCGCTTCAGAGGGTTTGCGGAGTGAGTTTAGACATCTAATCTACACATACTCCATACTGTTGCTGACCCAGGCCGGTCCCTGCCTCCCCTTCCACCTCTCCCTCCTCCCCTTCCTTCCCTAGCCAGAGAGGTTGAACTCTAGAAGAAACCCCCACTGGGCCACTAACTTTCCCCCCCAAACTTATCCTGCCCTCCCTCCTTCTATTCTTCGCTCTCTGGCTCACAATTCTCTCCATCGCTTTCCTTTAATTCCCCCCATCTGTTTCTGCAAATACTCTCTCCATTTCATCAAGTTTCCTATGGCCATTATTTTCCCTAACTGCATGAGTTGTTTTAGCTAAAAACGTTCTCTGCTTTTGTTTCTGGTTTTGGAAATATTCCATTTCCAGAGTCTGCCAACTCACTGGTCATTTTTTGATTGCTGCTTTCAATCATGTTTAATTGCACTGATTAGACCAGACGTCTACACGTATTTAAAATTGTTAAATGTTTCTTTTGTGATATGATGTTTCTTCTCTTTATCTATACAGTAGATGGAGTTAGTCACTCAGCTGGTCTCAGACTGCTTATAGCTCCACGGGGGCCGGGGCCCAGGAAAATCGAGCTTTACTACTGTCTGGCGTTCTGATGCCGATTACAGATAAGACGTATACAACACACTGTTGCCACTTCCTCTGTATACAGTCATTCAGGTTCCAGCCAAGCAGTCAACAACACAGTGGTGTGTGAGGCAATAAAGACTTGTTTTTAAATGCCTATGCGCTAAATGCAGCATGGTGATTTTGAAAGGAATGTAGAGCTTTTTCAATGCTGATGTGAGTGTGTGTGGACGTGCTGAAACAGATTGACGGTGATGATACACTGAACACCAGTTCAGAGCGCCCTCCCACTGCAGCTAGATTCAAGTTACTCACTCACTCACTCACTCACTCACTCACACACTCACTCACTCACACACGCACACACAGACACACTCACAAACACACACACACACACACACACACGTCACACTGAGGTCCATGCACCCAAAAACATTTTCCATCATTTTCATAATAGTGTTCTATATAAGTTACAGTGGGCTGTTATGTTTGTTAGCAAAAACAGTGCACAATCCTAGCGTTCTTACTCATCACATCCAACGTCTCCACCAACCGTAGGTTTTACACGTTTAGCTCTGACAAGACATGTAATCTTAACCACTCATCTATTTCACTCTCTCACAATATATCTCTAGAAGATACTTGATGTGTCACTGAGGAAGGATGTCAGGTAGGTGAGGCATAATTTATGAGAGAGCTCTTTTATTAGCAGCGGCCATGCTGGTCCCACCAAAGACCAAACAGAGCTACTTTTCAGAGCACTATCAGTCTTGGCCATCTTTCAGCAAAGTCTTTTTCTTCACTCTCTGTCTTTCTCTCTCTCTGTCTCTCTCTATCTGCACTGTCATGACATTTTGCTACCCGTGTTTTGTGGGGAAAAAAAGAAAGTTCTTTCAGTTGTGTGGCCAAAAATATGAAATCCCCCCCATCTTGTTCTCTGCCCTGTGCACATATGCCCTCCCACGCCTTGTGAGGGCCCATCCCTCTTTTCTCGCCATTGCGCGCTCTTCATCTTGCACGTGCCCATAAAGGCACATCTAAAAACAGACCCCTCCCATTTTTGATCGTAGCTTCTTTATCTTCATCTGTCATCGTGTCAGAGCTGTAGTACACTCTGGGGCCTCTCCCTTACCAGCAACCATTGCTGATTTTCAACACACACAGGCATGCAGGCACAAGCTTGCACACACACACACACACACAAAGTTTCAGAAAGTTTCCAGCACTTAGGGCAAATTGGCTCCAACTTGCACAGAGGGATAACCGGAGGAAATCCAAGGTAAAGGCTAAGGAGAAGAAGAGAAAGAGGAGAAAGAAAAGCAAGGGAATTCAAGAGTGCATAAGCCGACATGGTTTAGGTGGATATTCATCGCAGGAGCAGATTCCACAAAAACTCCTTCAGTGTGTGCTTTAAATTGACTGGAAAAACAAAGTGTGTCTTTCTGGCCAGTTCACCCATAATCTGATAAATCATAGAAAGCAATGGTTGAAAAATATGAAAAAGAACGATGTGAGGGGAATCAATTTCCAAAAGAAGGGGAGCGCCTCAGAGAGCTGTCATCTTGAGGCTAGCGGTAGCCAAGGGAAATGAAAGCAGGGATGTCAGATGATGCAGGGCTGTTTATTAAAGCAGAGGAGGCTCCAGTTTCACTGATAGATCAAGGATGTGGCCAAACAGCACTACACACAAATACACACAAATGATTGAGTTCTAGCATTGCCAATGTGCTGTGTAGATTATGGTCACAGGAGAAGAGATGCCAGCGAGCAGATGGGTCTATAATGGCACTTTTTTTCTAGATTAAGTTTTGACACTTGTAACGTTGAACAGCGGGGTCAAAACTAAAACCTGCTAACAATGATCTAGTGTAATAACTGGTTGCTTCACAGTTTGATGTAGTACTATCTTTAATGTGATTTGAAAATGCAAAACTGTTGCTGGATAGAGATTCATTTGTAGTTTAGCATATCCAGACTTGATTTTTTGTATAGTTTTGATAAAGGTTTTGGACAACATGATGATGCTAGAGTTGTTAAGAAAGAAATACAATATTGGCCGGTGATCATGCAAAATCAGAGATATGTTTCAAAATACACCTCATGCATCCTTACAGATCCCTTTCACTGCTCTAATTTAGTCTTTACAATGATTATAATACATATGCAATGACCACATATGAGTCTCTCATTCCTGAATTTTTTTCAGAAATTCTTTGAAATCCTCGTTTGTAATGTTTTCCCCCCCAGGTTCAGGCCATTTTTCAGCACCTTCAATAAATCTAACCAAAATTAGGAAATCACACAGAGATTGACAAAGGTCGGCTTTGCCCTCAAGAGCCAACAGAAAATCGAAACAGAAAAAAAAAACCTCAGGTGTCTCAGAGGGCTTTTCACAAGTTTAAAAGAGAGGTGACATCACGGTTTGTAAAGAGCAAAGACTTTGAGGAGGAAAAAAATTGTGATTGTAGTCTTTCTGTGTCTGTAGGGAAATAATGGGTAGCAGGGCTGAGCTCATAATTTTCATAGCCATACATACCTCACTTTCTCTTTTGTCTCCCTCCCTCCCTTCCCTCAAATATGCAGTATCCACACATAAGCGCACACGTTATGCAAATGCAAAATTCAAACCTTCACAGTCAGGCACGTACCCACCTACAGTACCTCCATCAAGGCCGTGCTGAAACCCAGCACTTCAACCTTTAAGAAAATAAACATGCTGTTTGTGTGCTGTTTCACATCCAGCTGGGAGTTCTTCACTCTGCTAGTCGTCAACATCCTTCCCTGCTGTCCCTCTCCTCCATTTAAAGGTTCGCTTTAACATTCCTTTTTGTACCACATTTCCCACCAAAATGGCTCCTTTACGGACCTCCCCAAGCTCCTTAAGCCAACATAACTTTCTTGTATGTGTGTGTGTGTGTGTGTGTGTGTGTGTGCACACAAATGCACGCATATATGCTTAGCAGCCAGAATACTAATGTTTGTGCATGTGTGTGTGTGTGTGTGTCATATAAATCCATGCCCAACACACACTTCACATAAACAGCTGTTCACCTTGTCTCCATCGGAGGCACAACTGAGCAGACTCAGGTAGCTTTTACACGAGTTTCAACAGGCTATTTATTTATTTCTATTAAAACAATCCTTTTAATTTCATCCCAATGTGATGCAGCTGAAAACATTTACAGAAACATCTCATTTGATTTCTGTTTGCATTTCTCAGCAAAAAGCTCAAAATGACGGTCAGAGTAGAAAGTCCGAGCCTAGCAAAGGACTGCAGATTTTGGTCCCAGCCATGTGGGCTGAAGGAAATTTTACTTACTAGCTTTTCAAAACATCCCTGTGGCTGGCTTTAAGGCCAGGGCTCCGGCCCTGATTGGTAAAAGCTTATAAAGGTGTTTCAGGGCTCAGTGGTGATGTTATCACATAATAAGTGGCCTTAATGGGCTTCCAACTGTTTGTTTGAAGGGCTCCCATAATGACAGGGATCAACTGATAACGGCCTCTGCTACATACTGCACAGAGAGCCGTCAGAGCCTCTCATGGATGAACAAACGCCTTTGCACATTTGTAAAGATATGGGTGGTAAAGAGGGAGTCTTGCAGCCCGCCCACATGGTCAGTGAACCTCATTCACACATGACTTGAACGCTAAAGTGAAGCACTAAGGTTTTCTGGGTCTGCTTACTTCATGTATGCATTAAGAATAAAGAAACGCCTACTATCTCTACATGTGCAAACACAGCCATCCCTCCCCTGTCCTGTCTCTTCCCACCTCTGTGCAAAACAGGTATTTCCAAAGACACTCTGGTGCCAAAGCACAGCGCCGCTGTGGGAGGTGCTCTGACCTGTCGGCACAGCATTCACACCCAACAAAGGTAGGTGTCACCCGGGATACCTTTCTAACAACAATTACGCACGGAGCTCTGAAGCCGGGCAAAAATGCAGTTCTATTTACTGCACACACAAACACACATACACAGAGAAATATCCGCAGTGCTACTCCCTTTATGTGGAAGGTCTTTTCTCACTCTGGTCTACAGACAGCCCTGACAACAATGAGCAGGCCTGTTAAGCCAACTCCTGGAGAAGAAGTAGAAGGAGAAGAAAAATAGAGCCTGGGGAATGTCCAAACCAAGGGCTTTTGTGTTCAGCGCTAATTTTTAAGAGAGGGGGGAATGAGACTGCTGTCAGTAAACTGACTTGGAACATTGCTTGTCAAGGGAAACATCAAAAGGATGTTTTAAAAGCTGATACTAACAGCTGATTATTTCCATCCACAGGCTGAAACCTACACTGATATGCAAATGTATTTGAAAGAGCTTTAGTATAAATAACCTATAGGTAGGTCTTGTGCTGAAACAATTAGTCGATTAAAAAACAAAAAAAGCTTCAAGGACATTACTTGTGCTTTGAGATCTTGCATGTTTCACTATTTCATGACATAAAGTTAATAAATGCTCAAATAAACAGTTATGAACAGATTACAAGTCATTAGTCACAGCTCCTGACATACCTGTTTTAAGGTAATTGATTATGTAAAAAAAGACAGAAATAGTTTACTTTATTGCTGATTTGAGACTCCTAGGGAAAAATAATAATGCTGATCCTAATGTTTACAGTAAATAATATTAGACAATACTAACATTGATTTGATCAGCTAATAAAGAGGTAGAACTAAGCAAAATGTCAATGCACACACATAAAGCTCAGTCAACACTAATTGTCACTATGATCCTAACTTAATCTTTGACCCGAACCTTGTTTAAACTCTGACATAGAAATTAAACGGAATAATTGCAGTCCTTAACCCTTGTGAACGATACTACTGCCAGCGTAGATGTGTCAGTACAAGCAGTCATGCATCAGAGACCCAGTGCATGTAGTTGCCTGCGCCTGTTTGTGCTTTGATACTTGTTTTTGTTTTAACTCATGCCAGTGTAAAAACCAAAAGAATCCATCTGTCAGTGCAGTGGGATTTCACTATGCATCAGGGGTATGTTTCTAGTTTTTAGATGAAAGAAGTGCTCTGTGTGTGAGAGACTGAGAAAGAGAGAGAGAGAGAGAGGGAACTGTCTGGTGGTGTGTTTGCATGTGTGTATCTGTGTTTTCCTAGTAGGGTGTGTTCTTAGATTCCACCACACTAGGACATTACCCCTAGGTGCTCTCGCTCCCTTTCTCGCTTGCTCTGGTTCGATGAAAATACCTTGAGGATTAGGTGGGCAGCAGCGGCGAGGAGGAAGGGGGGAGGGAGGGGTGGGGGGTGAGGTAGTGATTGACAGCTGAAAGGCTGGAGAGGTGCTCAGGCATGCTGTGGTAGGGGAGAGAGGGGGACTGCACACACAGACTGGGGGCTTTCAGGCTCTGCACTCAGCTGTTGCCACCCATACCCGTTATAGCCCCTCCACCAGATACCACCCACCAACACCTGCTGCCCATTTAGCACTGCACCCAGCTACGATTTCAAATAACTCCCGCTTACCTTTACCTCAAGCCCAAATCTTAACGAAAGTGGTCCTTCTGTACTCTCTCTCTTTCTTACCTTTCTCTCACACTGACATTCTTTGCAGCGAATTATGCAGCCGTGGCTTTATTCTAGGATAATCCTTGACCTGGAATCATGATGCTGATTAAAAAATAGCCTTTAGAAACTAGCAAGTGTTTTGAACAACAATGTATGTCCACAGTGTGTGTGTAATCTGGCCAGTTTTTCCATGACAGAAAAACACTCTGGATTGCCAACAATCTCCTCTTTGTACTCTGTGCTACATGCATCATCCCATTTTACTGCTTCAACATACAACAGTGCCCCCTGTGCTCAGGATTGAAACTACTAGTCTGACACTACTGGAGCGTGCTGCTTTAGCTTACCTTTCTTTCTCCAAAACGGTGATGCCACACAATGCTTATTCTGAATAAACAGTCAGATAAGTCTTTCAAATATTTGTTGATGCTCAGAGCACTCATCACCTCACACTGAAAGAATGTTGCTTTTTCTCTAATTGCAGACTTGTGGGTTGCCTGCTTCACAAAGGCTCTGTGAGAGCACACACACACACACACACACACACACACACACACACACACACACACACACACACACACACACACACACACACACACACACACACACAGAAGCCAGAGTTTGAGGTCACAACCACACCATCTATACGGAAACCACAGGAGCAGAGTAATCATTGTATTGATGAAAGTGGACTTTTTCTTCATGGTTTCTATGGGGGTTTTTTATACCACTCGTTCTATATCACAAACAGACTTCTAAGGTTTTCCATTTCCACAAAATTACACATAATGAAGTGCAATTTAAATAGCCGCATTTTCCTCTTTCCAGTGCACGTTCAAATTGTATAATGAAGGTATGGACCATATATGTAGCTAAGAGTAAAAATGGAAAATGATACATGAGAGGGAGGAAAAGACAAACGCACACAGTAATGAAAATGACTTACAGAGTGCGGCCATCTCTTTGGGCAGGTCAGCACCAAATCTTCCAAACAGGCTGCTGTTGGCCAGCAGGTCGAAAGGGGAGTGGCTTCTCATGGAGTTGAAGGCAAACGGGTAGACAGCAGGTGGGAAGCCGGTCATGTGACCCACCTGCTGTTCCCTGTTGGTAGCCATGGCAACGGAGCACACCCAGGGGTCCGCAGCAGGCCACTGGGTGAAAGACACGGCCGTCACAACACCTGGAAATCCCCGGTAAAGTTTAAATTTGTGTCCTTTGAAGACTCTCAAGATGTGGGGAACGGATGAGTGATGATGAGGCCTCTGGTTTTAGTGACTCCACTTTAGAAGGGTCATCCAATTTAGCTTTCTGGGGAAAAGAAGGCAGATAAATTTGTTATTCCTTTCTAATAAATTCCCCACATAAAACATGATGATAAGTGTTTGTGATTTGTATGAACACGATGATACAATCAGTGGTTTGTGTTGAGATCCTCTCTGGATTCCACAAACACAATTCACCTCACGTCTGAGACTCTGATCCATCTACGTTCTGGGACGGAGAATAGTTTACCCACGGTTCTAATGTATAAGGATTTGCAAACTTTATACCAACAACAGGTATGAGAGAATGGGAAGAGAAGAGGAATTAAGGATGGACAACGAGAACCAAAACAGATAAAGATGTGAGAGAAAAATAACGAGTGAGCTGTAAGAGAAAAGCCAGAAAAACTGGGACTGGGCGAGGGGAAAAGAAAATAAGAAAGAAGTTTGGAAAAAGTTATATGAAGGAAGAGTGGGTGGGAGGGAGGGATGGGAAAAGAGAGAGAGAGAGAGAAAGAGAGAGAGCTCTTGTTCTTGCAGTTTTGAAGAGCTTCCAGACTTCTACAGTGATTCCAGGCTATGCCATATGATTTAAATCAGCAGAACTCTACTATAAAGAGCTCCTCTGTTCCTGCTGCCAGCCTAGCACAGCAGCCTGCCTCTCTGCCATTTTCCCCCAAGGACCAGAGGCCAGACACGGGGTCCAGCATGAAGAAGGGGGGAAGGGGGGTTGATGGGGGTAGAGGGTAGACAAAAATGAGATCCACTGATTGCTAACTGCTGCTGTCACTTCCAACTATCTTCTCTTGAGGTCAGGCTCCCATCCCACAGAGTCATTTTGGCTCTAACCTCCTGCAACCCGCTCGTCACTTGGACTCCACACAGTAGGCCCAGACAAGTCAGGCTCAAGAGTGGACAAGGCTGCAGTTATGGCCCACTGTTGACTGTTAATACAAGAGAGGGTGAAAAAAATCCCAGCAAAGCCTCCCATTTTTTCCTGTTTTCTTTTTGCCTTTTACTTTTCTAGCGTGATTTCATGAGTGGGTGGTGTGATCAGCTTGTTTTTGAAATGTGGCTTTGAAAAAAAGCAGAGCCAAGGAATTTGGAACTGCTGTGGCTTGGGAATCTGAGAGAAAAGACAGGGAAAAAATCTTGGTAATGAATTCGGTATAAACAAAGAAATTGGAGGTGGGGGGGAGATCTAAGGCTCAACCGGTGAACTGCTGAACTGTGCAAAAAACAGTGACAGGGTCTGGGCACTGGGGGGCACTAAGAGGTGGCGCCGTGCCCAGGAAAGAGGGAAAGCTTTCCAAGATGCACACATATGCACCACATAGTCTTAAACACATACACATGCAATCAAGCACAAAAAAAAGAAAAACCTCTACACATGTGTGAGGGAATACACACACACACACACACACACACACACACTTCTCACCCCTTGCCTTTTTCCAGGACTCTGGCTCCCTCCCTGCCTCTCTTTCTGGCTCTTTCTCTTTCAACAGAGCCAGTTAATTACACCCTACTGCTGCAGGCAGCTTCAAACCACCACTAATTTAGAGTTCCATTACAGTAAACTGTTCCACATGTGCATCCAGGGCCCAGGCAGGCTCGGGTGGCCACGTTTCAGGAAGAAGCAGCCGTCGATAGGCACCCACCCCCATCCTGCCAACACAGCCATATTGCCATCTTTCTTTTTCTTTCCTTCTTTCGCTCTGTAAGTCTTTCTTTCACTTATTCAGTCTATCCCTCATCTTAACTACTTTTGATTTTTTTTCTCCCTTTTCTGGCCCACCCCACATCTCCTCCTCTGTAATCATGTCCTTATACTGAATCCTCTCTCCCCCACTTCCCCCACCCGCACCCAAACCCCATCTCTCTACTGCTTATACAACTTGTACCATGACCCTGTGCAGCGGTTCCACTGTGTGGCTAGAACACAAAAAACATCACTAAGGATTTCACAGTGGGCCTAATGGGAGAAGAGGTACAGACTGGAAAAACAAAACTGCCAGCAATGCACAGTCTCATAATGTGTAAGTGTGTGTGTGTGTGTTATGAGTATGTACTTGGCCAGCGCTTGGCCCGTTTGGTTATTTGCCTCATGAACTCAAACCAGGACCCATAAATGCAGCACGATCTGTCTGAGAGTGCTGGGAGAAAAAAAAGAAGATGTGTGACAAAAACAATTATTATTAAGGAGAGAGAGATAGTAGAACTGTACACATGTGACTTTTGTATTCCCACAGGGGGAAACAACAGTAGATTAATCTACAAATTAAGCTTTAAATGACTTTCAAGCCACCAGACCCAAGCGGAAAATCCTACCTCAGCACAATAAACCGCAGTGCCACTGTCCTTTCGCACATAATGTAATGACACAATGACAGAATCTGAGAAAGAAAAACTAGTAGAGTACAGAGAGACACATAGCCTTTTAAAATAGAACTCAGTAACTTTACACTCCCCAAACACAATAATGAATTAATAAAAGAGTTGGCGCCAGTGTTTTTTAATGAGTCACATCAGCCCAGCAGCTTTTTACAGAGCCATTTATGTTTTATGTTGGGTCCTGTGGTAGGCTCACTTCGCCAGCCCGTCTGGGGCTATAAGGGGATAAGGGGAATTTGGAGTGACCTCATCCACTGTTAGCCAGGGCCAAATGGGCATGGAGGGCCCCCCTACTTCCCTTGAGCCTGGGGGGGCACACAGGAGGCAGAAAGCAGCCAGGCAGGCGAGGAGCAGCAGGGCCGTCTATGAGTAGGCTCACGGCTGCTGATGCTGCTGCTGCTGCTGCTGGGACTTTCCATCATTACCTACGTCTTAGGGCCTAGAGGTGCGCTGTAGCAGTTAAAATTTATTTTGGGTGTTTCTGTAAATAGCGGAATCTTAGGTGAGACCTGACAGTACTTCATCATGTTAAAATAGAGTCGTTACACTTGAGATAATCCATTGATATTATTGGTAGAAAACGCTATGTAACAAAAAAAATTAAATCAATCAAGATGACAATTTGGAGACAGCTCTACAAGACGCAGCATGCTTGTTTGCTAAAGAGTTTGGATTTTAGCAAAAAAAGATGTAGCAGAACGTAGAATCGAGTGGACAAGACAGAAAGAGAGAGAGAGAGAGCTAGAGAGAGAGCATGAGCGAGAGATAGAGAGAGAGAAATAGAGAGTGGAGAGAGAGAGAACAGTTCCCACAGATTGAATGACTTAAACAAAGGATATCAAATCCTCTGTGAGTAAAACAACAATTGTTGCTTAACCGTTGTGACGGAGTGAGGTCCCTCAGGCAATAAGAACTGCAGTCAAAAATAACAAATAAATCACGGCATCTCAGGAAGCTCTGCACCACACAACTAAGAAAGGCAGTGGGTTTTTTAGTCAGCACGGGAAACCACAGGTGATTACTCGGCGTATATGAGCAGTATTCTGGGTGCCATGGCTGGCCCGGTTTGAAGGTTTCTTTTTGCAGTAAGGGAAAAACAAAATAAATTTACAGTAACTGTGTGTGATGTTGTATTGAGTTATAACTGTATTTAACTTTGTCGATATTTGGCTTTGAAGTCAAATTCAAATTCTATTCCTTCCGCTCTGACTCTTGTGGAGATCTTTTTTTCTTTCTTTTCTGAGCTTGAGTGGGTTTTACACATTTTTGGGGGGTTTTCTGAACCCCCAGAAGGTCACAATATGCAATTTAAAAAAAAGTCAGTCCAGGCACAGCAGCAAGTCAAAACCTTTTCTCTGGAAGAATTAAATTGTAAATTCACAGCCTTGAGATAAATCAACTGTACCATTTATCCTGGCAGTGGAAAGCTTGGCAGAATGGCAGAATCACAGACTCCTCTCATGCTTTTTCTACCTCTGACTTGCCCACTCAAGCTCATTTTTTTGACAAAACACTGTGCACGTCTCCCAGGCCCTGTCCTCCAATTGTCAACATCATAAAGTGATTTATATTCAGTAACTTTGTAAAGGAAACTATGTGAAGCAGACAGGGTTATATTTTAGTTTGGGGTCGTGGGTGAAGTCATGCTGCCACAGCAGTTAAACAATGATTTTACAGTCCGTTTGTCCTGAGTTGACAGACTGGCTTTTCCAACCGCTTGGAGCAAAATGTACACTTAGTGTCATCATCACTGCTTAATATGCCCACACAGAGCCATCAGAAAGTCACAGACAAATTTAGATGTTCATTTTAAAACATAATGAGAGCGTTATCTGATCTTGTTGCTGGCGTCAGCAGTATTTTGGCAGTGAAAACAATTTCCTCACCACTATTATCTGATGAAAAGCTGACAACTCCCAGTCTTTCAACAAGTGGTGGGCTAATGGCTCTGAGAGAGACACCTAGTGACAGACGGTCCAGTGCCTCCAAACAAACCGGCATTCCATCGCCTGAAACTTGTTTGACATCTGCCTCTGCAACAATGCAAAGAAGCACCTCTGTGTAATCCCTTGTCAAAAAGAAGTATTGTATTTCAGGAGTGCCACTGGGGGAGAGTCATTATGCAATCCTTGTTTTTGAATCTTTAAATCATCTACTGTTAATCCCTTAATTTTTTTTTGTTGTCTCTTCCTTCTCTATGTTTAAACATAATATCACAAAACAGGGTTTGTTGACTTACAGTGATGGAGAAAAGTATGGAAAGAGTGAGAAGTCAGTGAGACATAAAACACTTGTGACATGATGAAGTCATCCCGACAGCTTGCTGTTTCCATGATGTGGTAGAGCTCTTTTGAGTTCTTAACATGGGACTTCAGCAGTGGGTCCAGCAACACAAAAAACACACCACAAGAGGAAAAGGCAAAGGCAGATGATGGTAGGACATTTTGAGAATAAGCAAGAGAAGAAAACTCAGATTGGCAACAATGTGATGCCTACTCTTTGAGATTTGAAAGGTAAAGTTGGTGTTACTAATATATGTAGTTTTGTAATTACAAAGAGATGATTAACACAGGTGGCAATGAAGGTGTTTCCCTTCCTCAACTCAGAGAGAAAACAATCCTGTCTTTGTATAAAGAGATGCATAATGAATGGGTTTCACCACTGCTGCCGCTTCTAGCCTCGGGAGTCAAAGCAACACTCAATGCAGGCCCAAACACACACATGCAAACCAACACACATTCACACCAGTTTAACTTTGTGCCAAAAGATCTTTTAATGAGAGCTTGAAGGAAGGCTGAAAATGTAAATCCTTACAATGAGAGCTGCACACCTGCAAAAATAGACATAGGAAATGGTGTTCAGATAGTTTCCTTGTTAATTACAGTGCTGTAGCAAAGAGCCCCTTGATTCTCCTAAAACCACCTGCCTAACCCCTCCCTACTACTTGAGCTTAATTGCTATAGAAATTCCAGAAAAAGACAGGTATCAACAACTCCCAGATTTACTGCTCAAAGACAGACTGGAAGCCGATTTTGCAATACAGAAGATTTAATGGGGCAAGTTGGCAACTGTTGTTTCATTGGTTCCCACACAACCTCAGATGTATCTACCCTTAAAAAGTATTATCACATAATAGACCAGGTTTAGCAATTTTGTTAAAAAAAAAAAAAATATATATATATATATATATATATATATATATATATATATATATATAAACACAGTTTTTGGAAAATGTTTAATCCTTGATGGTTTCACTGGAAGAATGATGATTCTAAAAAATTTAATTGTAATTATTTATTGTTGTTTTTATAACCAGTGTTTCTCCTGGTTTCATTATTCTGAGGTGACCTTTAACCTTTTGATCTATGAAATGTCAAAGTTTTAGGCACATACTCTATACCTGAAAAAACTACCACTAATCAGACCGTTTTTGTTCCAAATTAGTTATTTTTATGGACATACAGTACATTTAATCAGTATACTAATGCTGACCTGTACTGATAGACAGTATGTGAGCACTAACTGAAGAATTTTAAAGCTGGGCTGTAGCCTGACGTGTAAATAGAGAATGTTTTTGGTGAGGATTATCAAGCTCACATACCTTATGATCACAAGGACATGGATCATGAGTAATGACACATACCCATCTGGTGCATATAAAATCTAGCACAAATAATAATTGATTCCAAACATTCACTAAAGACAAACAGGATGCTGTGACTGAACGCCATAAAGGTAAATCTGCTCTGCATGGACAGTGTGTCTTCGAAAAAAAGACCCACAGGTGGTGCTCTGGAGGAGGGGGAGGAGGAGAGCAAAGTGATATTAATCTGCCTTAGAGATGAGCTCCTTGTTTTCCACTCTGGATGTCACCAAATCAGAGTCAAACTGATAGACCAGATGACAGTGGAGGGGGCAACAGATATCACTGGCCTTCAAGCAGGTATCCCTCACTCCACCGTGTGGGTGTTTTTCTTTTTACAATTTGCTTCAATCAAACTGTCCCTCACACGACTTATGTCAAGTCCACCAGGGGAAATAAGGGGTGGACAACAGGTGCAAGGCTAAGGCACCCCAGCTGCAGCGGTTTACCTACTGACCAGTCACTGCTGGAGCAATAAACCAAAACACTGCGAAAAGCTACACTCCGACATCAGGTGCCTGATTATTTGATATCCAAATCAAACAGTCCCTAACGCAATGTCTTACACATGGCTGTAACAAGTGAAACCTGTTAACCCAGCACATATGCCAGCATCTATCAATAACCTTCACTGACACACTGCTAACTATGTGAAAACAATGAATAAACTTTCATGTTAACTAAGAGCAGAGTTTCAGACACACCTCACTCCACAGGAATTAGCCTCTGCTGTTTAAAAGGTGGAAAACAATGCTTCTCTTTTCCAAGTGTTCATATGTTGCTTATAAAAAAACAGGTCAAGGACTGGTGAGTCTTCTGGTGAATACATTCATACACATCAAACACATGCAAGCGTGTACACACTAACACACACACATGTGCTAATAATAAAGAGCTCCATAGGCACTGGGTAACACTTGAAACACTCACTAATAAGCACATATGTGCACACAGACACATGCAGGCACACATGCTGAAGTATATTTTATATAAACTCAGTGTCACTCCCACATTAATAAGAAACAAAGACGCTAAAACACTGCATGCAAACGGCATGTGTGTTAGGACGTTTTAGTGTTTACACATGAATGTCTGATCGGATTGCAGAGCAAACAATGATTAATTGTTTCAAAGCCTCTCAAGTGTTTAGCACACTCCGTCTCTGTCTCCAATTAAAACTGTCGACCCATTCTCAACAAAAATGCAGTCTCTCTCTCTTTCCTTCTTTTTGTTAACAAAGAAAGAGAGAGAATAAGAAAGGAAGACACACAATGACTAAAGTTACAGATTCTGAACTTTTTAAAAATAAATGACTCACCCGCTCTGGTGTTGATGAGGCAGACGGACAGATGAAGCAGTTGCCGGAACGGTCTGATGAGCGGAGCTAGCTGGGGGAAAAGGAGAAAAGATGTGTGTACGTTCATCAGAGTCCTTCTGACAGCGAAGACAGAGTAGCGGTGAGTCTCTCTCTCTCTCTCTCTCTCTCTCTCTCTCTCTCTCTCTCCAAACACAAGCGCACACTCACTCACTAAGAAATAATTATACTCTCTGATTCATAAAGCCTTCCTCTGTCACGTGACCCAACACTTCAAATATACAGCACATTTTTTCACAAGCCACAAAATGCCTGGAGGGAAAAAAAGGCCCAGAGAGCTTAAGTTTCTGTTTTTAATTCTCTCTCCTTTCTTTGTCTCTTGGGTGAATTTTTCTCTCCTTCATCTTCTTGGCTAAAGAGTTGGTTTACCTACAAACAGTTTGTGCATGTCAAAATGCGTGAGCTATGGCGTTATTTTAGATCATTAAGGTTTAATCTATAAATTCAGATAATGTTGGTGTATCCTGAACACAAAAAGTATAATGTTTTGATTTTACACCAATGATGCTTTAATGGCAAGCCAATAAAGTAGTAGAAAGTAGTTTCCCCTGGTCGCTTATTTCGGTGTGATCAATTCATAGAATAATCATGATGGACTTTTGCCCTACCTGTCTGCTCACGACAGGCATGTAGGTGCTGTTTTGTGTTTCTCATGTGTGTTTGCCGCTGTGTTTTCTTTCTTCTATGTTTCTGTGACAATCTTCCCAGATCTTGCTTCTATGTTTCTGTAACAATCTTCCCAGATCAGTGATAATAAATCCATTATTACTGATGGCACTACTACTGATAGGACGTAATATTAGAAGTATATAGCATATAGGAAGTATTGTACACAAGAAAAATAAAACATAATTTGTCATTCAAAACTGGAGTCATTTTTTTCAGGATACATAACATCTGACAACCTTCTGCCAAACATTACACTGTTTGGAGAAATTATTTTTTAAGTCAAAATGTTTAAAAAAACAGCCTGCAGATTCTGGTACCTAAAATCGCTTTAGCTCTGAAAATGTAACTCGTGGTGGCACAGCAGCTGCAGGGAAGTCCCGTGTGAGATGGCAGAGCTGTGCATCAGAAGCAGCAGCGACAGATTTGGGTGTGCCCCTGAACGTGCCACTCTTTCCATATGAGATCATATGTTTCAGATCTGTGTTTATGTGTTTGTGGTTCTGGGCGTGTGCCCTGTTTTTTTAATGTAATGTTTCTCAAGTTGTTTTGGTTATGAAGAGCACCTCAAACCTCAGAACTGGGAGGAGAGGGCACACCTCTACTGGCATCTCAACAGGCACTTTTACCTCTGCCCTGCAGCAGACCATAGATAATCTACACCTTCAGAAGAAAGAAAAACCCAAACCCAAGTCAATTTAAATACAGGCATGCTTCTTAACACTCCAATAAGAAACATCTAGTCTATTTAATATCTACACCAAGTAAGTGCAGCAAACCGTTTCAAAATAACAAACTTATACATGCACTACTTGTTGTGAAACTTCATCTAAAACGATGCCCTGCAGGCGCATCGGCCACACATCACTTCACATTCTCACAAATTTCACAGTCTAAAGCAGAATTGCCAACCAATGCAGCATGTTTCTTTTGGTTTTCCCAACTATTGTACATTTACAACCTGATATACTGTAACTGCTGCGTATTGTGTTTATAAATCACAGTAACTGTCCTGATACAGGCAGAGATCTTATCCACAAATAGACTGACCCCAATATGTCTCCAGGATAAAGTCAAGCCATCATAATAATAAAAAACACAAGTATTGGGCCTCACTCTCGTTATACCTATATGTGCTTCTGATCTTCAAAGCCACATATGGTCTACAGTAGCTTATTGAAAGGCTCTTTTATACATTTGATGTGGATTTGCTGGTACATAATCAGGGTGAATGAATGGATAAGCAGTGTTGCCTTTTGCAGAAACCTTATATTCAGGAAGCACAGCTCTAAGCCATACTGCAAAAAAACACGTCAGATGATCCTTATCTTGTTTACATTTGATTTATGTGTTGCTTATGAGGCCACTAAGGATAATATAAATCCTTTAACTGTTTACATAGCAGTACTAAATCAGCAATATGAAAATGATATGAAACAAGAAACTAAATACAGCCATAGGATGCTGCAAAAACTCTATATCAGCCATTAGAGTGATGTAAACTGTAAAGTGTGAATTTCAAGTCTGTGTGATGCCGATCAGGCTGACCGCGATCATGCATTTGTGTCATAATGTGCTGTTAAGTGTGTGTGTGTGTGTGTGTGTGTGTGTGTGTGTGTGTGCGTGCACATGGATGAGTATGTGTAGGCAGTAGCAGTGAGAAGGTCAGAGGTTACTAGTGTTTGTGTTTCAGTGTCAGTGAAGTGTGCTCCAGGCAGAGATTTATGATCATTGTGTCTGGGAGGCTGCAGAGTGGGGGATAATGAAGATAGATCAGGGTGCTATCTCTCTCTCTGGACACCACTGGAAACATAGCCTATGGCCCTGTCCGTTCTCGTATCATTAACTTCAGCCTGTGACATCACAACACACTGCCCTGACATCAATCCTGACACAGTGTGCTCTGACAAAAAGTCGAACACAAGAGAGGCAATTCCTCACAGGAAGTCTTCCGGCAAACACAGGCATTGTTTAGCTTTGCAGCTTCTCTGGGTGTGTTTATGAAGATATGTAATATTCATGGAAACATTGTACTCAGTCGTGTGTTTCCACTTTAGTTTAGACGTATTTGCATTCACAGAGCTGTGGAGCAGAGGCCGGAGGCTCACTGGCAAAGGAAAAGCTGCAAAGGAAAGGAAAGAGAAAGGGGCGATGATGAAGGGAGCAAAAGAGGGAGGAAGTGAGGTTAGAGGGGTTAAAGCGAGATGGAGAGAAGGGGAGGAGAGAGGGGTTGGAAGACCAGTGGCACAGGGAATGTGAGAGAAAGGGGTGTGAAGTAGTAAAAGGGAAGGAAAGAAAACTGGAGGGTGAGATGGAGAGAGGGATGGATTGTAGGAGGGAAAGGAGGGGGTTTGATGGTATTGGTGGTGGGGAAGTGAAAAGGGGCGCAGGGAGCTGGTGCCTGAGGCGGTAGGTTTTAATCAGTAACAAGATGCCTGTAATGAGATCACTATTTCCCCACATTCAGATTGGTGTCATGTGAAGTTTGGTGCTACACTGAGACAGGCAGGCGATGCAGGGCGAACACACTCAAGACAACATGTTTGCGCACACACACACGCGCACGCACGCACACACACACACACACACACACACACACACACACACACAAATATACACTTGCTTGCACTTTCTTGGTTACAGACTTAAACACACATCCTGTGAAATGAAGGAGCTCATTCATCCAGGCTGGCAAAGTGCGCTCATTTAGAGTCCAACCGCCTTGAAGTAAAAACATACACACAAGAATACTACTCACAGGAAAAGGAGTTACTCATGGCAAAAGAGAAATCTATGTGTTAGGGGCCGAAGGGTATATACCACTATGTACTCCTCAAACAAAAACAAATGAGCACAAAGCTTGGAACAGTTAGAGAGCCAAAAGCTTTTTTACTGCAAAAGAAACTAAAGGAAAACAAGAGGGAGACAGGGAGGGAAAATAAAAAGAGAAGTGTGTGTGTGTGTGTGTGTGTGTGTGTGTGTGTGCTTTTTGTGCACATTTTGGGGTGCATTCAGTGGCTCGACACAGCTACCAGCGTGTGTGCCAGCACATGAGCACTCTGCTTATTCCCCAACATGTGTGTCCACTGAAAGGTGAACGGCTCTCCTGTCTATACTTTCCTCCAAAAAATCAGCCATGATGTCACCATGAACCCATCTTGAACCAACCTCTGTCAAAAAGTATTACTCCAGCCCTCCCTCTCGCCGTTTCATTTTCTGTTCCATCTCTCCCTTCTTTACGCTCCGCTCCTGCCTCACAAATTCTTCACTGAGCTCCCATTCTTTTGTTTTGCTTTTTTTTATATTTCCGTATACTTCAACATTTCCCCTCTCCTGTCCATGTCTCTTTTCTCTCTCCCTCCTCTCTTACTGAAGCACACAAACTCTTTTTTTTGGCAAGCGTGGTCTAATTGAATCACCAAAAAGCGCAGCCATTTGCCAAAAATGCCAGGATGTTCTGATTATCATAAACTTTGTTTAAGCTGTGGTTTCACAAAAAAATCCTCAGTGCATGACAGAACGCCAAAAAAATAAAAGCAGAAAAGAACGATGAATAGTGGAGAATGCAAATGAAAGAGGGGAGAGGGAAAGAGAAAGAACACTGGGGAAGAGAGGGGTGGTGGGGGCAGCGAGAAGGCAGCCAGAGAGCCACATATGGAAGTGATTCTGTAATTACTGCAAATCTGTGAGCTCAAAAGGAAAGGTCTTCTTTTCCATGCCTCCTTCCCTGCACATAAAACTGCCCTTGTGAGAAAGTTGGGCCCTAAATACTGAGCAGGAAACATGAAAAAAAAACTAAGTTTTCATTTGCTTTTGGCATGTTTGTGTGGATATTAAATATGTATATGGAACATTTTTTTGTATGACAAGAGTCTGTTTTTGCTATCTTTCTGCACAGAAGAAAATTCTCTGCTGATCATGAGGCTAATTCCACAAAGTCTGTAAAGGTTTCTGCATTCTTTACTCATTTGCTTTGCTTTCCTGAGCTTAATCATCCGTCCTGGAAGCTAATCTAAAACAAACTGGGGGGTTCCGCATGGAATGAACTCAAGTCTCTCCTCAGCAACACACCTAACTGACATCATTCTCATGAAGCACACATTCAACAAGGTGCGTGAGGGAGGGGCGGATGGGTTAGGGGATGGGTGACATACAGACAAGAAAGACAAACAGTTGAAGAGGACTGTATTCTAAGCCTCAGGCAAAGCAGTGCTTTGCAGGTGTGTATGTTGGCAACAACTTCTGTTCTGCTCAGTCCCCAAACAGTTTCAGCAGCCTCTAATTATCTCGTGCCCTGCCATAACGTGTTCTCATGATGAGTGCTTACACACACACACACACACACACACACATACACAGGCCTACAGTACACACCAAGATTGTGCTACGTTTATTTTTAGACACATTCCATTAATCACGACATGATTATGTAAAGTACACAATCCTACCTTCTTCGCCTAGAATAGTGTATGCTTCGGCTTTATACGCGAGCACATTCCCCCCGAAGTTTGAACCATAAATAGTGGATGACTTGCGCACGCACACCGAAGTTTTCTGTTAAGGAGATAAAACAAAGTCAGGGACAGTCTTCGGAGGGATCCTCCACATAGGCATAGAAGTTTGTAAAGATCACGCCATTTGGTCTCGTGCTTCAGAAATCATTTCAGTCATTTGTCAGATTACCTTCGTTTGTTGCCAATCCGTCACTCTGTCCCGGACGGCAGATCAGGGGCGTCGATGGGAACTACCGTGCGTGGAGATTTCTGGCACTGTGCCTCCCCCTAGTGACGCAAAGGAGGACTGCAGCACATGTCCAGTCTGAGGATAAGATAGAAACCCACACAAACAAATATTTACTTAAGACAATAACAAAATACATAAGCAAGTCAAGATGGATGTCGGCTATGTAAATAAATACTAAATGTGCTATTTCTGGCGTTCTAACGTATTCTATTATTACTAACGTTTTTGGGCTAATGTACAAAAATATACTTGTATTGAAGTATTTATGTCTTACTATTGAAACCTAATGACCTTAGACATTTAGGCAATAATGTGTCATTTTTTAAGTGAATCGAAATTGTGTTTGGAACTTTATGACAAAATCGTAATTTGATGTATAAAAGCTATAATTGTTTGACTGCAATGTCAACAATAATTCAACTAACTTGATCAACTGATCCTGCTCATGTGCCAATGCCATGAATTGCCACTGAGGGGCGCTTTCCAAAAGCTGAATAGTTGAGCTGCATGTTCAGAGTCAGACTGCAAAGTTTGGTGCTGACAGAATGTTATAAAACCTATTGTTGCGCAAATTGATTTTAAAATAAGGAGTAGCCTAGGATGAAATGACAATAAAAATAAATATATATAAAAATAAAATCTTTACCTTAAAGCAAAGCGCACATAGTGGGCATTGTTTTTAAAAACGAGAAAATATTCACACATGCTGAAATAATCAAATATAGAATTTACATTTCAATTAAAATCTAAATTTCAAATTGCGTGTTACGGTTCGTTCCCACAGCATGTTGTTGGCATGACAAAGGTTGCCATCTACAGTTTCCTTTGGCACATGTTGCTTGGCATGATAATGTTTGGAATGTCTAACAGTGTTTTGCAACCGTTTGCAGCGCTGCTTGTCAGAGAACAAGCAGTCACGGTGAGCCACGCCTATTTTCCATGTGCTTCATCCTCCAATCTCTCCATCCTTGCACACTACACGCTCCGTATTTTGCATAAAATGTGTATCAGTAGGGCAGCGCTCTTCCCTGCACATGCAGAGCGCACATGTAGCGTGGCTTTACTGAACACATACCACGGTCGAATAAGCGCATCAAACTCCCCTCCGCTCCAGATCCCTGCCAATGAAAACGCACAAAAGTGTAAAGGAGAGAGAGAACGGACTCCGCGAGATAAAGAGTGAGCCAAATCCCACACAAACAGACCCAACCCAAGTTATGCGAGCGACAGGGCGGTCACATTTCCTACTCACAAGCAAACGTGGTTGATGTGGGTGTTTGTATCAGTGGGTGTGTATGCCAAGTCTGACAGCGTTCACAGATAAGATGACACTATTTTCTTGGAATTCATGAGAATCTTTTAATCTCTGCTAGTAGGCCTACAACATCCCATGCGCTCGAGCCGAGGCGCAGTAGCCTATCCTGAACACAGAAGACATCCATGTAGAATATTTTTGAGAAGACCAGCCTGAATTAGCTAAAGAAAGACACATCTCGACAATTTACTGGGAAACAACTTTACGCGCACTGGAAACATTTCCATCACTTCCTCCCATTTTTGCGCTCCGTGAGCAGGTGTTTTAAGCAAAGCTGTTTTTTTTTTTCTTTTACTTTCTCCTGTCTTCAAAAGACTTTTGCTCCAGTCTAGCGACATTCACGGACATCTAACTTCAAGTCTGTTTAAATTGATCGACATCAGCAAGAGAAATGGATAACAGCCCAGGTGGTGGTAAGATTAACCATTAATACCATTATAATAACAATGCTGATTTAGACACAAGAGTCAGAGTTGATTAACGGGTCATTGTTTAGCGTTTTCATTCATGTTGTTGCCATCAATTAATAGGGGAATAGGCTACTATTTAGCTGTGTCTAAGTCAAGCTAAACCTTAAATAAAGTATAAAGAGAAATATTTAATTAATGTAAAGCAAAGTGTAATTTCCATTATTTAGGATAGGCCTATTATTTGTGTAAAACATGTAAACTCCACTTTTATTTATGTGCGAGTTCTCCAATGCATAGGTGAACGAAATATAATTTTAGTTAGTTATGTGTTTTAAAAAAAGTGTTTAACTGATGTTAGTCATGTTATTGGTTCATGTAGGCTACATTTGCACGAGTTCGGTCCTATTTAATCACGTCAACTTGTTCCTAAATACAATTACAATGATTCAAGTACAATGATTGTAAGACTTTACGCAAACTTGTGAAAAAAGTTGCTGCACTGCGTTCAAATGTTAAAACGCAGCGCCTGGACTGCAGCTCTACTGACAGCGAACCGCGACATATGCGAGACTTCCTGTTTCTCTCCATAAAAACAAACTCACGTGGAGCTACAGTAGGCCTACACTGGCTGTCACATAATCTTAATCTTTCAGAGCCAGAACTTTAACTGCGCACTCACCCTTCATCATCTCACGGGTGTAAACTTTGGTGTAAAGAGCGTGTTTGTTTCTAAGGCCATTGCTGAAGTGCCTGCAGCATAAAAAAGAATTCCACTCGTTAAGTAGTATTAGGCAGTGCTTTCTCATGATCTAAATCCAAGTGACCACCTTGAACTGGTTTCCCTTCCCTTGAATGTTTCAATAAGTCAATGGAATGCACATGACTTCATTTCCTTCATGAGTTCAGTGCACTGATCTTAACAAAGATCATAAACATCAACATAACTGGACAAAAATATGGCTGCAGGGGTTGTATGGCTCATAAAGTCTAGATCAAATGAGAAAGACAGAGTGTGCGTTGTGTGCGGTGTGTGTGTGTGTGTGTGTGTGTGTGTGTGTGTGTGTGTGTTGACACAGAACACCTATTTCACCTGCAGAGATGATAAGATGATGGGTTGTGGGGTTAGAGGGGTTGTATGTTATGCATAACTGTATAATGTATAACTATACATCTTCATTATGCAAAATGCAAGATGACTTTTGAAATGTGTAGCCTATTTGTCAAAATGAATAGTTTCATTTCACCTCATGTGAGGGTCAACTGTACATCTACTAATTGCTGTCAGTTGTAACAAGTTGGCTATTTAGTCTTTCTTAACACCAACATTCATTTGAGATTTAGCTGCTAAATTATGCTCATATTAAAAAAAACTTCTTCCATTGACTTCTCCCATTTTCCATTGCATAACTTCGTGCAATAAGTTCTCACTCACTACTACCTCCTCTGACACTCTGCCAGTGGAGGTTTTCTGCAAAGGAATGGAAGAAACGGAGTGGTATAACTATTCTCTTACAAGTGAACCCATTCTCTCATAGCCTAGTATAGCCACCTAAAATATAAAAGGAGTTTTTAAGAAAACAACTGGCTTTATTAAACATCCTAATTCACCAGTAATAACGTAATTAGGCAATAGGCCTATATTAGAGAGGAATGCTATTATCATATGCATTTCCTCACAAACTTGGGCCTGGCCGCCTACTGCAGCGCCAGACTGACAAGGCGGTGCTGCTGGTGGTGCACAGTCCACCACATAACCGCATAACACGCCGCTCCATTTAATTTGGCTGTTTAATTATAAGCCCCTGTCGGGCTGTGGATGGACTGCCTTCTGGCTGGAGCACGCAGCTTCATGTCTTCCCAGTGAATGCACAGTCAAAAGCATCCTCACGTGCCTAAACCTCGCAGAGCCGCGTGAGATGCCTACCGGGGCCCTCCTCCCGTCGCTTCCTAGCACGGACTTCTCTGTGCTGATGCCGCCTGTGGTGATGGTGTGCTTGGTCAGTGGGTCAACGATTTCATGCATTAAATGGTTTCTCTCTGGTCACGTTTTCCCGCCACATGCGCATTTTGCTTGTATTGAAAGCATCCGTGAGGTAAACTGACTCGATTTTGACTTTGCAACATCTGTCCTTTCCTCAACGCGGTAACGTGACTCTGTTAAACACATCTGTCCTGTCATCCGCTGCTTTCTACAGACGACGCTGAAACAGATCGGAAACATGGAGAGGCTGCATCTTTGTTGCGGATAAAATCGCACCTAAAAAAGGATGTTTTTCAGTCAACATTTGACATTTTTGCAATTGTAGCCACCACAGCTCTAAAACCCCAGACAATTAGACTATAGATTTAAAGCATATCCTGGTGTTTATAAATTAGCCTATTATCCATGGTGTTCAGTTCAGTTCCTCATGGTAACTGCATGAGCCAGTGTATGATGCAGCGTTGGTTTGGAGAGATGCTGGAGGCGCATACCCACAATTCTACCAAGTTCTTGTGATATTGACCTACTTACACAAGTCTGAGTTAATGAAGTCTACTGCAAACATCAAAGCAGTGCTTACAGATTGACCGTGTTCAGTAGCACAACTCTATTGGCCATTGCCTATATTTCCTATTATTGCATAATAAACACTGCATGGCTTTATCCATAAGAAATAAAACCACACATATGCCAGGTTAATTAACTTTACACCTCAAGGGCATACAAACACTATGGTCACCTTAACTGCAAGCTATCTGTGGCTGCCTATCCATGTCTTGCATTATAGGTGGGAACAAATGAAAGTAAGAAAAAGACAAGAGAGAAACAGGGAGGAGAGGAGCTGCTGTGCCAGTGCTCACCGCTCATGTTCAGGCAGAGAAACACGGGTAGGCTAAACTTAACATGGGCATTAAGGCAGGAATTTCATGTATTTGAAATAAATGAATGTAAAATAGCTTAATTTAGAAGTTGATGCTGCTTTATTCTTAATATTAGGACTACATACATTTTCTGCAATGTTTGCATGAAAAACATAGCAAATAACAATATCATTATGCTATATTTTCTGTCAACCATGCTGAGGACTGTGGACATAGTGTCCATCCAGCACTACTCAAAAACAGACTGTAAAAGAGATTGTTAATTGACACAGTGGCTGTAGGAGTCATTTTTACAAAATTACTGTACATGTGAGTCTTCAGGTGGGCATGCAATGTGTCTGGGTGGATTGGGGTGTGGGGGTGGCCATGACTGTATATAAGCTCAGAAAGGAGGTAAGGCTCAGGCATGCATCTGCTGGGTCTGTCTATGGCTCTGGCATGAGTCAACAAAACACCAACACTTCTATAAGGGATAATGACAATTATGCATGATTGACATAACCTGTTTACAAGGCTGATGGGTTAATGTGGGTTCAAATAGATTTTATTGTGAAGCACTTTGTGATTTTATCTGTGAAAAGTGCTATACAAATAAACTTTACTTACTTACTTACTTAGACAACTATATGACATAAATTTTGGATGTTGGAAACTATTTGAATTGAGTTGTATGTGCAAATCAGTCATTACTGAAGTTTGAAATTGGACACATAATCCTTTTAAATATTAACTTAACTTGTATTATAACTTGTCATTAAGCCTGTCTCTGCTGGACTAAATATCTACTGAGTTGTTAGTAGGCTATAGGTTATTATTACACCAGCCCAGTCCATACAGTTGAGGCATTTTTCTTGGCAAAAACGTGACTTACATTCTCCGACTGTCGGTGGCGCATCAACATCAGTGGCTGACACTTGGTGCCACCTCACGCCAGGGGAGCTTCCCAGTCAGCATGTGTTTGTAAACACAGATCTGACTTCAGATTATTATGTGTTTCAACACGAGACTGCGGATTTGGTTCGGGCAGTAACCGTGTCAGGAGACCATGCATGTGAGGCAGCGGTCAGGTGTCGTGCTGTTAGCTGACGCTTGGCACGGTGCCAGGGAATCGAGGCTATTATTGGAGCGGAGGAAGCAGCAGACCCCCGCAGACACGTGAGGCCATGTCTCAGCTCGCATGACTAGAGAGAGAGCGAGAGAGATAATAAGGTCATAAATACTGCATTAGCATGACGCAGGAAATATTTTCAAAGAGTAGCTATTCGTTGGTGCTTCTATCGGAAGTCTGCCTGTTTTGTTGCTGTGCTACCAGCAGTATGCTATTTTTGGCGCTCACTTTATCCGCTTGACCGCAACATTACGCCGGTTGCACGCAGGACGCGTTTAATGATGCCAAGAACTTGTAGCTGAACGGGTTTTAAGGAAATATGGATGGCCAACTATCACATGTATGGGTCACACAAAATAACAGCAATAATGCCCCTTCTATTTATGAGTTTTTACTCAAATTTGAATCATCTGACCTCAAACTTTTATCTCAGAGGTCTGATGTCTCCATTATTTCCCATGTCTGCAGGAGTCATCCTGTATGTAGGATCCTCTGGCAGCTCCAGTCCCAGTCCCGGCAGCCCTGGCAGCCCCTCCAGTGGGTACCAGACACAGTCACCTTCTTCACACTCCCAGCCCTCATCACCAGAAGAGGGTGCCTTCACAGAGATTGGAGCGTTGAAATGTAGGACAGCTGGATGCACCACATCATCCTCCAAACTGATATTCCAGTTCCCAGAGGTCTACAGTACACCCCCAGCGGCAGCCACTCCACAGCATACCTATGCACACCCCATTGCAGGAAAGAAGCCATGTGGGTTCACAGGAACTTTCACAAGTAAGTGTCTCCTTACTGTCGATATGCATATAGATTTATACCTTGATTGAAGTTTTCTCAGCTTATCTAACAATCTGTTTACCCTTTTTAGAGACCGGTGGGATGGTCCTGCTCTGCAAAGTCTGTGGGGACATTGCATCTGGATTCCACTATGGAGTGCATGCATGCGAGGGTTGCAAGGTAAGCCCCTGATCAGAAAATTACATAGAGTGATTCAAAAATATGTTGCTTTTAGTGCACCGGTTTCATGTGATTTATTTTTCGTTTTAGGGTTTTTTCCGCCGCAGCATTCAGCAGAACATCAACTACAAGATGTGTGTGAAGAACGAGAACTGTCTAATCATGCGCATGAATCGCAACCGGTGCCAGCACTGCCGCTTCAAGAAATGCCTCTCTGTTGGCATGTCAAGAGATGGTGAGACATCCTGACACATTTTTAAAGGCCCTCATGCAGTACTGCCAGAATGCCACAGTGCTCTGATTAGCCAAAGCATCAGGGAAATGGATGGCCTGAAAGAGGCACATTACTCATATGTAGGTCTGTTGGAAAAATGTAATGCGAAGGATTTTTGAGGTCATCGTGCCAGTAGCTCAGTCACTCACTTCATTAGCAGACCTGTACCTGCCGTTTCAATGCACTGCAAAAGCTTACAATCTGCCTTTGAATTACTCTCTCAAGTTCCTAAGTGTCTTTCTCCTGCCTTTTGCAGCATCCTTCCGCAATACTCTTACCTCTATGCTCTTGTTTAGTATAGCCCTTCCTCCCCACGTCCCCACCATGTTCCCTCAGCTCTTTTGCATCTCCCTCTCAGACAATGATTTATGAGGAGAGGAGCCTTGAAGTCCCCGAAGCTATCTATCATGTGGAAAACTGCAGCAAACACAGGAATTATTTTAGGAAATTGGAACAGGGTCAACTGGATTACCTTGTGCATGCCCATGGAACATCTTGGTGCAATTAATGAGGGATAGGGCAACAATTAAGCAAGGGATGCAGAAAACAGTTGTGGCAGACTTTATCAGGCGTAATGCTCACATCACAGAGTTTTAATTCTGAACATTGATTGATCACCTATCATCACAGATTAAGAAAACAGCTGGGCTGACCTAGAAAAACAATACAAAATTTGGCGTATAGTGTACTCATACATCATGACCTACTTGGTGTATTTTGCCTGCCTTCTTCTTCTCAGTGTGGTTTCTGCTTATCTCCACCCTCCAGTATACTCTGCATAGCCTAATCTAGTAAATAGGTCAGTGTTATTTCGGCAGGTGTTTGACACTTCTGCTTCACAGAGATGAATAGCGTGGCAAAATGCATCTTAAGAGAACAAACAGTCAGGTCAATCCTGTTAGAGGAGATTGCTGAAAGTGTTGAGGACCACAACCTAGAAACCCCTTTTTGCTCTGCTTCAATCATTACAAAAACAGGAAAACCGCATGCAACTGCCTGCAGCCCACAATAAATAGTACACCCTGATTTCACACTAGGCAGCTGTGTGACTTTGGCTGTGCAGTGTAGGAGAATTCTTAAGTCCGTTAGCATGATGGCACACTTTTCTTCCTCTAACCAGAGCATAATTTTTAGAGCGATAACTCACTAGTACATTTGTTTCTTTGCAACCATGATGAAAGGGATTAATCTCATGCCCCATTATTGTCCCCATCCTCATCAAGAGATCCTGCTGGCAATTAACAGATTACTGTATATTTGGTAAACATAGCAATATCTACTCTGCATATTACCAGAGCAAGCAAATCAACTCACTTGGTCCAACACCGTAGCTTTATGTTTACATGTAAAGTGCTTATGGTTAACAAGTGGGTATAACAGTACATTGATTTACAAATATTATTACAGCAATACAAAATGTTCTACTACACTTGAAAGATTCAGATATGCTATACTTGCAAAAGTCTTTGAAGCTGTACCAGCTCAACTACTGCCTTATCTGACTCCACCTTGAACACACGCACAGACACACGCTCACTCACTTTCCATGCATCACAATGTGTCAAGCCCACCTCTCTTTTATCCTTCACCCTCCCATGATATCAGTTCCAGTGACATCATGCTCATGTTGCCCCACTGCCCTACTTACAAATGCAGGAAGGGAGTGGGAGACGTAGGAGACAGCAGTTGATAGAGGAGAGGATGAGGCAGATGGTAGCAGGGGGTCTATAAATAGCCTCTCCAGCTGATGGTTACTGTGGGAAGAGGGATGGGGATATTGGTGAAGAGAAGGGAGTTTCATCTCACAACTTGATTCTCCTTAAGATCATTCAACACTTTAAGAGATGTCGTGCTTTTGGTGTATGTGTGTGTATAAAGAGGTGTAAAGGGTAACTTTCACCATGCTTAGCTTTAATTTATAGCCACCTACAGTAGCAGTCCTGTCTTTCCCAAACTGTATAGCAAAAAAACAAACAAACAAATGTGTCTAGTGTAAATGTCCATGTTGTGAATGACTGAGAGCTGATCTGTCCTCACTGCTTGTTTTCCCTAGCTGTGCGTTTTGGCCGCATCCCCAAGAGAGAAAAGCAGCGACTTCTGGATGAGATGCAGAGCTACATGAACAGCCTAAATGAGTCAGCTGCCGTGGATGTGGACTCACCTTCAGCGAGGGACACTCCCAGCACCCTAGAAGATGGCAACTCAAAAGAGGCCATTGGAGCCATCTCCAGAGCCTACCGTGACATCTTCACCAGCAGCAACAGCCAAGGGAGAGCAGCAGAGAGGGCTAAAATCACCACCAACAACATGTCTCATGTTTTTCAGGATGCCAGTTTTACCCAAGTCTCCTCTCTCACCACATCCACCCAAAGTTATCAGTCTTGCCCTGTTGTGGCTGCCACTCTATGCTCAGCTACGCTTGATGACAAACAACCTACGTTTCACAATGTGGACAACAATTGTTACAGCTACTTAGTGTCAGCAAATCAGAATCATGATCAGTCTAACAGTACAACATCTCAAAGGGGCAGCTCTGCCAATAATAACAGTTTTCCCAATGCAGGAGGTACCCAAAATCAGTCCTCCTGCCCATGGAAATTAGCTTCAGGAGCTAAACTGCTGGTAAGTTCAGGAAAAATACTAAATTAGATCAAGACTATTGTGATACATCTTGTCTGACAAACAACGTATGACTCTTTCTATGTCTTTCTCTTAGGCCTGTCCTCTGAATGCGTGGCCTGTGTCAGGGGCAGAGCGCACAAGTCAGGAGATATGGGAATCCTTCTCGCAGTGTTTCACTCCCGCTGTCAAGGAAGTGGTGGAGTTTGCCAAGGGCATCCCAGGATTTCAAGAGCTTAGCCAACAAGACCAGGTCATGTTGCTTAAATCAGGCACCTTCCAGGTAATTACATACATTTCAGATGATTTATTTAAAATATGTGACTCCTTCTTTGGAATTTCAAATGTATTATTGATGCAAGTATTTGTCTCAAACTCTTTTCTTTCTTTATTTCTCTGTTTCGTGTGGGTTAAGGTTCTGATGGTGAGGTTCTGCACCTTGTTCAATGCTGAGGAGCGTACAGTGACCTTTCTGAATGGCCAAACTTACCCCCTGTCAGCACTGCAGGCTTTGGGCATGGGCTCTCTGCTGGATGCAATGTTTGAGTTCAGTGAGAAGTTGAGCTCCCTGGGGCTAGAGCCTGATGAAATGGCACTCTTTATGGCTGTGGTTCTGGTCTCTGCAGGTAAAAGAAAGACACTGTTTACTTCACGAGTAGAAAAACAGTGATAAAAACTGGTAAATAACAATAATGCAGTAACTATGTCTGTCAACCATTCACACTGGCATCCCTCTGTGCTCCTCAGATGGTTCTGGCATCTCTAACATGCGGGCTGTGGAGCAGCTACAAGAGGGTCTGATCCGTGCCCTACGGTCACTGATTACTCGCCGTCGCCCAGATGACAGCACCCTCTTCCCCAAACTCCTCTTGCGCTTGCCAGACCTGCGCACCCTCAACAATATGCACTCCGACAAACTGTTGGCCTTTCGCATAGACCCTTGAGCAGGCCGCTTGTTCACGGAGACACAGACTGTTTTACAGAATATACAGTCCACCACACACATGTGCACTGATTTTATCTACCAAGGACAGGACTTCCTTAAAAATTAAGAAACAAGGAATTCTGCAATCTTAGAGGTGGTTTTCAAAAGGATAAATGAGGGGAGTAGCGGACATATATTTTACTCACTATTGATCTTCGTGCTATGTTTTGGGACAAATAAACACACATGAATACACATAAACCTCAACAACTCTTGAGAGACATTATTCCATTATTATAATATAGATTTAGTATTACCATTCTGGACAAATCATGTGTGCACTTTCTTATTATATCAAGGGTACTTAAGAATAAAAGCCAATTCACTTCTGTGTATTCCTTAAGACGTAAAGTATCGACAGGACATCACTAAGCAGCTGCTGAAAGACAGTTAATACTTAGGGACCATTATTGGTGATTGACTATGTCATTATATGTTCAAGAGAAAGGGAACCTGTATAATAATACATAGCGAAATCTGAAATATTAAGGAAATTGTTTATCACTGTTTCACAAACATACCATCTGCATTAGTGCTGGAAAGAGACCAGTATTCTAATGGCATTTGTACACAAGAGGATGCATTCTGTCTCATACGATTTTTGACTAATATTCCAGAAAACATTTGGCAAACCTTGGGTTTAAATATACCAGTCAATGGCATTTTACATTATTTCACAAAAGTATTGTGTCTGTATCACTATATTGTATAAAAGCGACTGATGGAGGAGGCCCATGCATGTTGGGTTTATTAATTACTCTATTTTTTTTGCTGTAAATATTATGTTACCCTATGTCTGTGTATCAATGACTGTATTGATGTGATGAATTGGACAGATGAGTTTGGTATACAGAAGAATGTACTGACCTTGGTGGGGGTTTAGGCCATGCCAAGGGTGTTTTGCACAGGAGAATATTTAGTAGGGATTCACAGATGGCTTCAATACACTTCCTGCTATCAGATGATGTAACCTACCAGCATAATCCCTGAAATCACCAGCAATTACTCCACATGCACCCAGCTTTCTCTGCCCCCAATGTTTGTCATACAAACACAAGAGAGATTTTGGGTGATCTTATTGATGGGTCTTCTCACTGTTTGCTTGTTTGATTATTGCTGATTGAGCATCTTGTACATTTTGTAAATCTCTCTTCCTAAATAGAAATTATATAATGATATAAAGTTTGAATTATGTATTACTTTGCTTGTGTGTCATTTTATGTGTCTATTCAGGCAAAATGCAGTAAAGAAGATTTAGTTAGGACAAGTAGTGGAAAGTAACAAGGTACATTTACTAGGGGTGTACGATTCAGAAAATGTCACGATTCGATATTGATTTTTTATCTCAAGATTCGATTTTAAATTGATTTTCGATTCAAAAACTATTCTCAAATTTAAAAAACAAACAAAAAAACATGATTCACAGTATGTACATGTAGTTACTTTTCCCATGTGATAGTATACACGCCATTACAAAACGGAAAAAAAATGAAATTAAAAAAACATCATCGATTTTTGTAATTGTATGAATTGATTCATGGCTATGAATCAATTTTTTTGTATACCGCAAACATTTACTCTAAAGTACCGTACTGACGTACAATTTTGAGGTACTTGCTGCTTTATTGTTCTACTGTACTACATTTTAGGTCGACATATTGTCTGTTTTACTACACTACAATAAATTTGACAGCCATATTTAACTAGTTACTTTGCAGATTAAGATTTCATATAGTGACATATAGTATTATAAAATATAATGCATTTTAAAGATTAAATCACTGGTTCCCAATACTTTTTGATTTCTCCTCGAAGTTCTTGCATAGTTTCATTTCAATAACCTATTATATAACCAAAGGTGCAATCATTGAATATTTAACACACAAAAAATAAAAGATTAAAAATGGTCCAGAAAATAAATACAAATGTGTACAGCAGAGCTTTGTTTCTCTTCTTCTTTCCTCTCCCATTTAACATGTCATGACCCCTCAGATTTATCTTGTAACCCTTTGGAGGAGCCCCACTCCTAGGTTAGGAACCCCTAGACTAAACTACCCGAATTGTAAATAAAAAAGTTAAATCTTTCTCCACCTCTACCAGGTACACCAGTAAAATGCTGCGTGCACAATAATGTATCAGTGTAGGCATCTAATAACGACCTAATAACAAATCAGTCACAGGGGACACTATACTGCAGAACAATCAGCCTTTACTTTTAGATGTGATTGTAGCCTAGGATTTTGGATGCGCATCCTTCAACTTGTAATAGAGTATTTCTACATTGGTGGCTACTTTAAGTAATGGATTTGGGTAGGCTACTTCTGCCACCACTGGTTAGGACTGCCTCTCAGTAATAAGTAATGCAACTATAAGTAACAAACACAATACCCTGTGTTGTTAGGGTGTGCATGTTAACAGCCACTAAGAGGGGTAATTGCCTTCATAGCTACAAATCTAGGTCAGAGAGAGAACAACAACGTAATTGTCATTAAGCTTAGGCTACATTAATGGAGTTTGTGTGCCTATCTCATAAAAAAACATGGAAAACACTTCTCAGGAATTACTTAGGCTACTTCAAATGACGAGCTATTAAAAAAAGAGTAGAATGGTCCTCTGAGAAAGTTGCAACACGGGATATCTGGAAACATGAAACAACTTTCTCCTAACGTTACCCTGGAAATCAAAAGGCAAGTGATGGATCGCCACCTTGTGGTGAAATAATATGCCCAGATTCTCGGAAGTGAATGGTCTGTTTGGTACCTTATCAAAAACCAACTTAGTTACGTGTAATGTCATCACTTTTGTACGTCGTGTTATGGGACCGCTGTCAACTGGCATGGTAAGATATATTATGTATGCTACAATATAGTGGAAAACATATGATAGGATAGTGACGCAAGTTACGATAACACTAGCTTGTAGGCTAGCGTTAGCTATATAACAATAGCATCTAGCTATGCGTTATACATGTTTAGGTAAACAAATCTGAATTGTCACAAGTCAAGCGTTCTGTCATTGACGAGTAAACTTATCCTAATACTCTACTGTCGTAATAACTGGCTTATGCCGTTTTTTAGTAGTGAACTTTAAATCCCTAAAAGTACAAGCTTATTAGCCATGTTAGCTACGAATTACTAACAAAGCTAACTTATTCAGTGGTAACGCTCTTTTTTCTGTCTTCACTTATCTCCACAGGTGCTGAGAAATAGAAAAAAGAGAATTGAAAACACCCCAGGACCTCAGGTTTGACTTCAAGTGGGTGCAGTTAATCACACCATGTTGGTGACAGTATATTTTGCCATCATTTTCCTGCTTGCCCTGTGTGTTGGCCTCGAGCTCACAGCACGCCGCCTCACCCCACCTCAGTCTACTCCTACTGCCGTAGCCAACCCAGTTTTCCGACGCTTTCAGACTATATTCCTCCGGGCATACCTTTTGGCTTTGTGGGCAGACTGGCTCCAGGGTCCTTACCTCTACAAACTGTACCGCCACTACAGTTTCCTGGAATCCCAAATAGCCATCCTATATGTGTGTGGCCTGGCCTCCTGTGTTCTGTTTGCTCCTTTTTCAGGCTGGCTCCCGCAAATCTTGGGCCGCAGACAGACATGTCTTGTCTTTTGCCTGTCCTACTCTGCTTGTTGTCTCACCAAGCTGTCCACAGACTACTTTGTTTTGATTGTGGGTCGGATATTGGGGGGTCTGTCCACATCCCTGCTTACCACCACATTTGAATCCTGGTACGTGCACCGCCATGTAGACGTTCACGATTTTCCCAAGGAGTGGATCCCTAGTACCTTCACCAAAGCTGCTACCTGGAATCATGGGCTCGCTGTGGGAGCAGGGCTGGTGGCTAACTTGCTGACTGAATGGCTTCACCTCGGCCCAGTAGCTCCTTTTCTCCTGGCTGTTCCCTGCTTGGTGTGCTGTGGCTGGGTGGTGCTAACAGACTGGGGCAAGGAAGAGGCCGAAGAATCCCCTGAAGGAGACAAACAAAAACTGCTTCTTGGCACTCCTAATGGAGGTGGGACCCGTTTGTCTGCGAGGGCCCGTTTCTCACGTAGCTGCCATGAAGCCTTGCGCTGCCTGCTGTCAGACAGGAGAGTTATGCTCTTAGGTGGAGTGCAGGCTTTGTTTGAAAGTGTCCTATATATTTTTGTTTTCCTTTGGACCCCAGTACTGGACCCTCATGGGCCTCCTTTGGGAATAGTGTTCTCTTGTCTGATGGCTTCTAGCATGGCTGGTTCCTTGCTCTTCCGCTTAGCCACCTCCACACGCTACCATCTACAGCCTGGCCATGTTCTCTGCCTGGCTGTGCTGATGGCCTTCTTCTCCTTCTTCATGCTGACCTTCTCCACTGTCCCAGGCCAACCTAGACCTCATGAATCATTTCTGGCCTTCCTGTTGCTGGAGCTTGCCTGTGGGCTCTACTTCCCTGCAGTCAGCTTTCTCCAGAGCAGGGTGATCCCAGAGGAGAAACGGGCCGGTGTGCTGGCCTGGTTCCGGCTGCCTCTGCACCTGCTGGCCTGCCTAGGGCTGCTGGCGCTTCATGGAGAGATATCAGGAACAGGTGGAGGGGAGGAGGGCAGCGGAACCAGACACATGTTTGGAGGCTGTGCAGTCATGATGCTGGCAGCTTTGATGGCTGTAGTCAGTCTGTTCACACTGGGCAGAAACGACACAGACCTGAGACTGGAAGGAACCAGAGGGGAGGGGGAGATGTAAGGATGAGATGGACCATGAATACAGGGTTTTTCCTGGCTCAGAATGGGCCGTTGGTGGGGAGACTAGGCTTGGCAGTAAGCATAATCGGTCGGCGTACAGTAGGGGTGTCAAACTCAACTTCACTACTTTTTGAATTTATTCTTTCCTTTTTAAACTTTTTTTTTGGCTTTCTCCAATGTTTTTGTTGCTTTTGTTGACATAAAGCCCTACAAAAGTCAGCAAAAAGTTCCAATACAACAACAATACACTGGAGGGAGACTAAACAACACACGCAGAAACAGACACATACATAACAAATACACACAGACAGACACCAGACAAGGGACCAAACACCTGTGAGGTGAGTCAGCGATGCTTTACCACGTGTCCAGAGTCTTCCCTGGGGAGAAATGTATATTATGCTTTTGAGGAAAAAAGTACCCCAATTAACTAATTGGTTAAGATAAATAATCATATTTTATTTTATTTATAGTATCAAATCATAACTAGAGGTAGCTCAAGACAATTTACAGATAGAACAGGTCTAGACCACACTATACATTACAAGTGGTGAGAAAATATCCTTTTAGCGCTCATATTCAAGTTTATGTTCTGCTTGTTAAACGGTTGTTTGGTAAATTATTCTTCACAATCAAAGAGGATTTGAAGTGTTTTTATTCTCAATTCTTATCATGTTGATGCTGGTGATATCTCTTGGGGGGGGGGGGCGCCAAATATGCAGGAAAAACCTTGCATATACATTCATGCTTGACTGTTTTCAAATGTACTGGGCCAGTTTTGTGAGACTAAAAGTAGAGATGTGTTGCACTGGAATAGTCAAAAGTCTGTATTTTGCCAAATTCATATGTGAAGGAAATCAGGTTCCAGATGGGGTGTTTTGGTATATTTAAATGTTGCCTTGTTACTTCTTTGTTGTTGTTTTTTGGGAGAGATTTTTACAAATCCTGTCTGGGTAAGGATGCTTTGGATGCTTTGCCATATCGACCTACATTTATCAAGTAAACTGCTGAAATGTCCAAAACTTGTGTACCATTCCATAACTTATTCCAGATAACACATTACTGCTATGTCCACCAGGGAGACAAGGTGATGGGATTGACAGGATAATCTCACCTGTCAGTGTCTTCATGAGAATCTGTGAGTAGTTTGATTAGATGTTTCATCACAATGTTTAAATCAGAGTTTACAGAGAGCTCAATAAATATCCAAAGAGATAAGGTCATGACTAGCATGTAGACCAGTATCTGAATGTCGATTCTTACAATGCTTCTGTTTGTTGTTGTTTTTCCATCATCTGTGTATTCTTATTGAAAAGAGAAATCTACAGTTGGTCATTTTTACATTAAATGCTTTTCTGCACCATCTACAAGATATGATCTCTGTATTGTCTGTGTTGCTCTTTACACATTTAAATAAAGCTGTACATATTGTACATTATGAATATTTATTTGTTTTACATAACAAGGAATGTCTATTCTGTGGCATATTGATGATTTATAATATTTATTCAGTAGCATCAGTTGGGCTTTCAAAATAATCCAAATGGTGCAATATCATATATTTTAAATTACCTCACAAGGTTAAATGTATTCCTAATAAATTCTGCCTGGGTAGATTGTATTTTGTAATTTTATCTTCATTACTTTGTATTTTGATTTAATTCAAAATTAACAAAGGTTATTGGTATTAAAGTGTCATTATGTACCAATCATTTGAAACTGTAAATAGTTAACCTTTTATTTAAAAATACAAATGCAAGAGGCCTATTCAAATCACACAAAAAAAATTCATCTAACATTGAGCCCAGTTGTTTATTTCCCTTACTTAATTTTTGCTGCAGACCATATTTCTGGATTTTTCTGGACTTCTTTCCTCATAACGCACCATGCAGGCATCCATCCTCCCCATTTCCCCTGCTCCAGTGGTACAGTCCCATCTTTTCTCTATGGTGCAGCTTCACCTGGATCCTGCTAGAACATCCATCTGTGGGTGAGGGAGGGGTATCTGCACGAGTCTTAACTGCGTTGTTTTGGGATTACATCACTAAATCGTCACAGTGTCCAGTCTGAGCAGGCAAGAAGAGCACTATCAATCTGAGTTCCCCTAGCTAGACTCTGCAAGAACTACATTTTCAAGAGACACCAGCCCTATTGACTGGTCGGAATACAGAACAAGACAACATACTGCAGGACGACAGACAAGCATCATGACAAAGGGCAAGGTATGATTTGCTTTAATGATATTTTTCTACCCTTAATTGCGACAAAAAACAGTTATGTATTTGGATTTTCTGAATGGGGTCTAGACTATTACCTAACAGAATGTGTGTCCTGTACATCCCTTAAGTCCTACTATTGGGAAATGCGTAATGACAAGGCAGGCAATTCAGTTTTGATTATAACCACATTTAGTAATTTTATTGAATGATAACTAGAACTTAGGTAGTGGAATTGTGGTGTGGTTGTGTGTCCTGCAGTTGCCTATAGCCTAGTATTTCTATTCGCAAAACAAAAGCTGTTTCATAGCGTAACCTGTTAATGACATCTTAATCCTGTTGTAATTTTCATGTATATTGTATAGTCTAAATATAGCCTATTGTTGTGGTGTTTGAAGCAGCTGAGTGTTATCTGAGTTTATGTGAATGAAATGCGTCACAGGCCATTTTACCATGCTGCGTCACCATGACAACACATTTCCTTCTGTCGCTCGCGTACAACACTACTGTCTCCTCCTAGTCCCAGTGTGTGTCTCATCATTTTCTTCCAGATGGTTAGAATACGGCTGTTTTAAACCTGGTGGAGGTTTTAGACCTGTTTTTTTTTTTTACATCGATATTCTGACGATTATGCTGTCTTGTTGAAATATGTCTGTCTTCATACGAACTTGTGGCTTCTACAGGAACGGGATGCACTCATTTATTTGGAAATAGTATTATGACGTGCCTAATTACATACTTAGTTACAAATATGAGTGACAGGCCTACTCTAAAAATATTTTGATGCTCTAATAATAGGCCTAGATTATTTTTTTCAGGGGTAGCAGAGCCTATAGGCTATTTCGACATACCAAATCTCCTGTCAAATAATTTATATAATGCACATAACGACACTCCCTGTTTATTATCTTTTAGCCACTAGAGAAACCGATAGTATGCTAATAAGCTACACGAGAGAGGCACATGACAAGCCGTTTTAACAATTAATAGCTAGACTGGATATAGGCTATTGCAAATAGGCCTATCTGTAGCCTAATTCATTTCTTCCTAATCAAAAAGAACTTTCCCATATCCACATTGACATTCTTTCTAGGAAAAATGACATCCTCTTTCCATGTGTATTGGCTTATAATTTCAGATATCCATAATTGCATTTCTGCAATATAATTGCCCATTTCAGGATCCAATTTTCACTAGTCATCATTTTTATTTCAGACTTCCAAAATGAAAACCATTCCTGATATCCATAATGTAATAGTAATATTGTATTCTCCTATAGCTACCTAGTAAAAATTCAAGATAGGCTATGTTTAAATCCTTAAAGAAGTATTTAATTGCTGGGAAGATGGCCTTCTCATAAAACTGGTCTCTCTATGCAGTAGAATTATGCAAACACTTTTTAAATAGTTGCTACATGATCAGAGACAACAGAAAAAAGGGAATGTGGCATTCATTTTTGCAGGTAGAAAACCTTCAACTACCAGAATGCACTGCTCTACACCGGGGGGGAAAACGCTCTCACTGGTGGGTGACTGTGTATAGTGAGCTCTCAGTGGTGTTGGAGTAAAAGTGTAGATCAAAACCATGAAAACCCTTTACATTTCAACTGATTATGACCATTTATCTTACTAGGCTATTTTTTTCATATTCTAAGATGGAGAAACTCCTGCAATGTGACTCACTTGTAATCATCCTGAATAGTATGGATTACATTGTGATTATTTGCACCCTAAATGTTTGCAATTTCATATTTACATGTAGAAAGTATCTATGTGTTATGTTTGTATCCCACTAGTTAACTAGTTAGCTTTACTAACACTCAGGGGAACAGTAGGTTACTTAAAGGTCCCATGACATGGTGCTCTTTGGATGCTTTTATATAGGCCTTAGTGGTCCCCTAATGCCATATCTGAAGTATCTTTACTTTGCTCATTTGAAAGTCATGATGTCCCTCTCTCTCATGGGTGGGTCAAATTCTCTGGGCGGGCAAAGCATAGACAGGAGAGATAACCTTGCCCCTTATGACCTCATAAGGAGCAAGATTCCAGGTCGGCCCATCTGAGCTTTCATTTTCTCAAAGGCAGAACAGGATACCCAGGGCTCGGTTTACACCTATCGCCATTTCTAGCCACAGGGGGACCAAAGGCAGGCTGGGCGGAGTCATATTAATGTTATATACCTCATATAATGACATTTTTATGCCATGGGACCTTTAAGCATGTGCAACACTGGTAGTATCGGAAACATTTTACCTTGCATTTTACTAACGTTTTTCTGCTGTGAAATATTTTTTTTTGCTGTCACTTAGAATATGTAACAGACTATAAACTAAAAGATAAAACATGTTCATCTTTTGTGCTGCATCAGCTTTCACTTGCAAACAAGGCCAACAATGGCTCCTTCAGTGGAGAAGCCTTAGTGTCACCAGCTCCTCCCAGCTATCAGGAAGCCACCGAGGGTATGACAACACCTTATCCTCCTACATTATATTTAATCATAAAGTTAGTGTTTCATTGTCTTTAGCTAATACATTTGGTAATGTGTTTCATGTTTTGTGATGGTGTGGGAGTGATGGATGCCGGAGAATATGTTGACTGTTATGCATTGTACATCTTAACCACAAAATAAATGTGGTTTCTAGGCACCAGTGCTCCTTGCTACAATGATGTTGAGATGCTCACAGAGTTCACCTGGGATGATCGCAACATCAGGAGGGTCTTCATCCGTAAGGTATCAAAAGCTTTATCATCACATTGATCTCAGTATTAGCTTTGCTGTGAATCCTGTGTATCACTGATCATTTACCTCTTATGAACCATATTAAACTTTAAAGGCCAAACCAGCACATACCAGTACATGTACAATTATGCAATATTTTTTCATTCTAACTTGCTTTCATTTAGGTGTACACAATCTTGATGATCCAGCTTATGGTCACTCTTGCTGTTGTGTCTCTTTTCACATTCTGGTAAGTATTAGATGAATCCTTTGCAAGTCCTTCTGATTCAATTCACTGTAGTGTGCTTACTTAAGACTATATCTTTTTTAGTGACCCAGTGAAGGACTACATTCAATCCAACCCAGGCTGGTACTGGGCGTCTTAGTAAGTGACAGGATTTGTCAGTCTGTAATACACAGTTACTCTTTACATTTTTGGGTTTATGTCACTTCTATCTAACAAAATATCTAACAATATTTCTGTTGTTTATCAGTGCTGTGTTCTTGTCACATATCTCACCATATCTTGCTGCTCTGCACCAAGGTAAGTAAAAAGTTTTAAAAAAATAAATAAATGTAGGCTACATCATTATAAAATTATCTACATTGTTAAATCTCTAATCTGTTACTTACTCTTACAGGAGACAGTTTCCATGGAATGTGATTCTCCTTGGCATCTTTGTAAGTACAAGGCAGATATTTTTTTTTTTAATAAACATGTTCATAGACTGAATTTTGTTATTTATTAGAAGTGTAGAAAAGAGTACATTCATAGATTAACAATATTTGTCAATGTGTAACTTTCACTTCCCAAATGATTGTAAGTTGACAGCTAACATGATCTAAAACTAATTAATTGATATATTTTATAAAAGTTCTCTCCAGTCATGACTTGTCCAAAGAGATTTATCAAATGCTTGCATGTTCACAATAGTATCATATGTCCTGTTACAGACCCTCTCACTCTCATACATGACAGGGATGTTGTCCAGGTAATCTTTTATGTTTTCTCACAGTTTTATGATTGCCATGTGTTACTTTAAAGCAGAAAAATACACTTTTAGTGCAGTGAGTCTTTCCTCAGCTAGCATGATGGCTTTTGCATCCAGATAATTAGACAGCAATGTATTTTCTTTACATTATTTAATGTTGTGTGTGGAGACAGTGATGTAGGCCTGTATAAATATGTGTTATGTATTCTGTTTTATATTTCTTGAAAAAATTTCAGGATGTTTTGTTTGCATGTTTCTTGTTTTAATAGCTACTATAACACCAAGTCGGTGGTGATGTGTCTTGGCATCACAGTAGCAGTCTGTATCCTGGTCACAGTCTTCAGCTTCCAAACTAAGGTGGCAAAACATTTTTTTTCCTTTAATGTACTTTATAAGTAAGTACTATACATATTATCCAATATACTGTATGCATGATTATGAGTGTAAATCATTAATGTGTGTCAGCTTTTCACGGTGGATAAACATAGGTTTGATTTCACATGTTTTCTCCATCCAGTTCGATGTGACATCATACCAGGGCGTGCTCTTTGTCTTCTGCATGGTCCTGTTCATCTCTGGACTGGTGCTGGCACTTGTCCTCCCCTTCCAATATGTAAGTACGACTATCCAAATCAAGCAGTTACATCAGATGTGTGTCATGTAAGGCTGGAATTTGGAGGATTTTCAGACAACCAGGATAAAGTTTCATCAAATACAAATTAAAGTCTGACAAATACTGTATTTGACATGAGACTAATGACTTAACTCTGAATTTATATATACTCAGATGTTACATAGTGGACCTTTCATGTTGTGCTCTAAATACTAACATTGAATCTAATAAAGTAATTTTTGACATTTAGGTACCCTGGTTGGATGCTACCTTCGCTGTCCTGGGAGCCATACTGTTTACCATGGTAAACTGTCAAGCCATTACAGACATGATCATGTTTTGTAGACTATCAAAATAAGAAACAGACAAAAATATGTCTTACTTGCTGTTTTATTTTTTGTTGCAGTTTTTGGCATTTGATACCCAGCTACTCATGGGGAATAAACGCTACACCATGAGTCCAGAAGAGTATGTCTTCGCCAGTCTCAACCTCTATTTAGATATTATCTACATCTTCTCCTTCTTCCTCCAAATCTTTGGAACAAAACATGAGTAAACCATTACCCCACCTGTCTTACCTACAGACAAGGAATGGGAATTTAGGCTGAAATAATAAGAGTATTTTAAAATGTTGGTGATTGTGATGACAATGCTTCCTATTGTAACAGCTTTTTTTTTTTTTTTGCTTGATACAGATAACGCCACACATACTTTGTGAATCTTGTGTAGATAGATGTATGTCAGTTTTCACATCCAAACCTTACCTTCTTCTCTAGCATGTTGTGAACCCTATGGGGTTAGCCTACTAGTTTTACCAACAAGAAACAATCAGTGATCTTCCTCCATTTAACGTAGATAACAAATACTGTGAGTGTTCATCTGAAGCTGTATGGCTGTCTTTCTGTCCTGCCTATATCACAAATGTCTTGCAAACAACATATGTCAGTGCTCTTTAAGTGGTATGTAATCTATTGTACATGGCTCTTAAAAAGCCCTAACTATGCCAAGTATAGTCATCCCATCATTAGGATATTTCTGTGGGAGATGAATTAATGACATATCTGAAAGCACAAATGTAATTTTAAAAAAAGCTTCAAAGACTTTTCCTATGTTTTTAAGCATACATTATGGTCTATGTATTGGTTTTACTCCATTTAACTCTAAGGCTATCATTCATTATATTCACCTTGTTGTATTGTTTATAATTAGTATGTCATTTTTCTAATATGTGTGTTTAAACCTGAAATGTTTTGAATGAAGATTGTGCATAATATTTTTTTCATGAATGCATTTAGTTTGGACCTTTCTGGATTGTTGGCATTATAGTCCTTTGGTTTTTGTTAATATGGAAATGTATTCAGTTGGTTTGAAGTGCTGACACAATCATGATAATAATACAATTATTTAACATTAAACATGACAGTGCCATACATACACAGATTTACTGTACCTTTTGATAAGGCCTGCATTTGTGGAGGGGCTTGAATGCTATTTTTCATGACATGACAAGTTTATTTTTTTATGACAGAATGATATATTTCAGAAGTGTGTAATATACCAATGGTGAGTTTGAAGCTTAAAATGAATTCATAAGTTGTCTAAAGTGGCCTTGGACTTCCTTTATTTCACGATATTGATGCAATATATTGTATTGTCCCTGCATTTCACGAAGCATTTGTGTTTCTGTATTGATTTATTAAAGGGTGAATGTGCATGAATGGAATTACAAAGTTTACATGATTTAATAAACACCTATGTTTATTTACATTTTTGTGTCACCTTTCACCAGGTTCTTATTTACAATGGCAACAAAGAGGGTTAGGGAATAAAATTAATATTACATTTATTTTTTCTTGTCTGTACTCATGAAATTCCATTTAATACATTATTTTAGGAACATTTTATATATGCCACTTTTCATAGGACAAAAGTGAGTTAATTTAAGTTTTATAGTTTTAGCCTAAACATCACAATATTTAGGAGTTGTCTTTCTAAATATTCTGAATACTGGTCCTATGATTTAAAAAAATCACCTGCTAGCGTCATTAAAATATGATGCAGTTGCTTGGTGTGTTGTTTTCTTATTTTCTCAGATGTGTATGAACTTCCTTGTCCCTCTACGTTTATTTTGGAGCCATAGTTATATCTAGGAAGTATTTTCCTGAAACTAGTGGTCATTTTAATGTTTAGCTCAGTAGGTGTGAAAACATAGCAATAAGTGGTTTTAGCTTCCTGAACGGGGTTTCTTCTTGTTTTACGTTTGCCGTCTGTCAAGTCAATTACAGCTGGAAAAGAAATAGTAAAACGCCTCATTATGATAATAATGGTAAATACATCTAAGAACACTTTAATATGTGTTTGACATATAAATCGGATTATTTCATTAAAACATATATAATTATAGAATTTAGAGAAGACAAGATCGGATATTTCTCCACACACAATTGTGTCCGTGCGACAGATCCACAGAGGGCATGAAAGTAACAGAAATAGTAGGCTAACGCTGAATAATTGCGAGCGTGTGGTCTCTAACCTCTATTTAAATGTGATAACCATAGACAGTTAAAGGTGATAATAGTGTTGAGAAGTCAACTCAACTGCCGGCAGTTGTGACGTGTTATTAAATGGTCTCCTTCAGTCTGCAATCAACCAGTAGATGTCGGGTACACTCGGATTTACCACAACCAGGCATCCAATCACAATGTGCGATGGTTAAGCGTCCTATTCAGCCATGTTGTGGTTTTGAATGAGGAAGAAGCGGGAGATAATAGTCTTCAACGAGTTTATATGTTATTTAAAGTCACGTTAAGGCTATATGAACAAGTTAGGTTGTAACTCAAAATGATAACAGTTTTTCCGAATGCGTTGGTTGCGACTTGTCGCATTCCTATTGGGATTTATACATACTTCAATTAATTAGCCGTGTTGCTAGCAACGTTAGCTAGCGAGGTAGTTAGCACAGCGTGCTAGCTAGGCAACTAGCTTATTCTCAGCTAGCTAGCTAGCTAGCTAACGGTTAGCTCGTTTTGTGAGAAAGTAAAATGATAATTGTTAGAAGTGTTAGCCTTTAAAATAGCCTCAGCTAACCTGCCTCGGTCGAATGAAGCGCTTTCGCTTCATTTGGTTAGACTATATTGACAGGTTGACAGAAAGCAGCTATAGCGATCTATCTTTAAACCAGTGGCGTTATTTCTAAAACTTTTGAGTCATGTTGAATAAAATCTACGAATGGGTCAGCTTTGGTAATCTTCGCAATGGTGTACCAGCTGCGGAGCACTCTGATGTACACCGGGGATCGGAAGATGGTCCGACGAGGAGGAAAAGACCAATTGAATGGTAACGTTAGGAGCTGTAACATCATTATCCCCCGTGTAACCAAACGTCCGTGTGTTTAAAAACAAACCGTTTGCTTTGAAGTTACTTTATGAGTCAGTAACAACCGTTTATGTAGAACCGCCATTCTTTGCCTCCCTGGTCCTTTAGCTAGCGAGTGTTTCAAACGTTTGTTATAATGTGAAGGAAATAGTTTAACGTTATTTTCAAACTGATTGACTGTTATTAACAGTAAATTGTCATTCTGTTTTCCCTCTTAAGTTTGGAAGATGGAAATAACATCGACCAAGATGGCTTAATCATAAAGAAGTCTCGAATGGGTAATTAATCACTCCCTTTGGTATATGTTATGATGTAACTTGTAGCTATATGTGACGGTATAGTTAAGTCAGATGTACCTACTTACAACCTTGTCTGTCTGCTTTACACTTCTCTAGGAGATCTTATTGACACAGTCAAGGTTGCAGCTGAAGGGTTAAGAGTCACAGCTTCAGTGTGGCTACATGGATGAGGAACAATGTGAGCCCTGCCTTGAAAAATATACTGCCTGCCTCCCCTGGTCCTCCACCTGGAGAACCTCAGCCACAGCCCTCAACATCAGCAGCAGTCTGTGGTGGGATGCCGGTAAGAAATAATGTTTGGGGCTGGAGTGTAGGGATGACAAAACATTTGTTTTGCTTTTTTATTTAAACATGTCATATATATGTTTGGTTTAAGAGTGTTGAAAGGAACTATATGGATGAGACATTCGCTGCTCCCTCGACAACTTTGGAGTGGAAAACATCCAAATCGGGTAAGTTTATGACTTCAAGTGTTTTATACCTTTTGCATCAAAGTTGCTTTTGTTTGTGTAGGCTTTAATGTCTTGGAGAGAAGTTATTTATTGTACTGTTTTTGTTTTTTCCTTTTTTTCTAACTCTAGAATGGTTGCGCAATGAGAAGTCCATCATGGGATCAAAAGTCTGTAGGCGACAAGTGTGCATGAGCCCTACACATCGTGAAGTGCCAAAAACAAATGGGCACTCGGTCAACTTGCCACCCTCCATCACCCCTAAACTGCATCCCCCTCCAAGGCTAGGCAGGCCCCTTAACCTCCGACCATATGGAACACCAAGGTATTCCTCACATTTTACCTGGGGAAATGTTTTCTTCCTATTTCAATAGATGTTTTTTCTGATGTACTATAATGTAGTGTGAACTGTTGTCAGTTGATGATGTTCTGATTATCACACCATCATTTTGTGTCTGCAGTTTGCATTGTGGGGTGGCAAACCGCTCCTGCACCAGCATGTATGAGAAGACCTTTCCCATCAAAGTTGTGCAGAGCCCAACACACAGCACCTCATCAGGGCGCATGCACAATGCCAGGCCCTGCAGCACAGCACAGGAGGTTAGACATCAGGACAAATGTAATTCATCTTTCAGTTGTTGTTTTTTTTTGTTGATTTAATGGTTCTCCTCTGTGTTTATCCAGTCTGTTTGTGACGAGGAGAAGGAGGTCTACAGGCAGCTTCTGACCATGGTCTCTGGTGGTCAGTCATCTTTCCTTCACAACGGCAGCTCACACGGCATCGTGAGATCACACAGAGATTTGTATGTATCCAATACAAATATTGTAGACGTTAACAGTGCCATATTTAAACTGTTAATAGAATGTAAAAAAAAAACGAGGGGAGGGGTGGGGTCACAGAGAAAGGAGTTCTGTCAGAATTTAGTCACAAACTAGTGGAGGCTAGTTAGTAGCCATCTTTACTGCAATCACAAACACTCCCAACATTTATATGGGTAGTAAATAAAAACAAAAAATGCATTTTAATAGTTTCATGTCTATCCTTTTTCAATTTGACTGTTCTGGGGTGTATCTAGATAGTGCCTGCTCTTTCATGTGCTTACTCTTGTCACTTTCTCATCAGCACCAGCTTCTTGACCACCAGCCGCAGACTGCTACAGTTCTCTTCCCCTACTGGGTCAGCAGCAGGAGGAACTTCAGAGGGAACTAGCAGTCCCCCCAGCCCCAGGGTGATGTCTAGCCAGAGCTCTAACAACCTCCCCAGCCCAGTGGGGGCCTCCAACAGGCCAGGGATTCAGATGTGGTCTCTGGATATGGACCTCAGCTCCAGCAGAGCAGCTCCTCTCACATCAGCCCCATCCCCATCCGCTCTGCAGGATAACTCCTCTCAGGACACACAATCCTCAGGTAAGATTCTCACCCACTTGTGTGTGCACTTAATAGAGATATAGGCATAGTGAAATGTGCTTTCATTAATGAATTGAATATTTGCTTGCTCCTGTATTTCTTCTTTGGTTTTAAATTTGTCTTTTTCTTGCAGCTCATGATGGTGATTCGGTAATTATTGTAAATGAGCAAAAGGGTAAAAAGCAAGACAACTCAAGGTTAGTATCTGTTTTCACTGTGTTACTAATTTGTAACATTCTTGTTTGATCACAAGCTATATTTAACTGTAGTTAATAGTAATGCAATTTGAAATATGATTAAATGGTAAACAAGCATTGTCAAATATGTAGATGTGTAAACATGTCATGTTGGATGCTGTTTTATTAATTCTAAACTTAAATTGAATTCATATGAACACACCATGTTAAGTCTGTGATACCTAGTAGATTGAAAACAATGACTTCTTAAAGCTTAGAGTTCACTCAAGTGTTTTTATTTTTATACACAATAACACATTTCTCTGTCTTTACAGTGTGCCATGTTTCCAAGCTGAGTTATGGATCAAAGAATTGTAAGTACACATCATTGTATTTATTTATAAAATGTATCCATTGTTCATTGATACTATGTTTGAATAGAGAAACACATATATTTTTTTCATCACTGTAGGACTAGTATGTATGACTCTCGGGCAAGAGAAAGACGGAGACAGATAGAAGAGCAGGAGGCCCTAGCTGCCCAGCTGCAGCGACAGGTGAGTGTGCACCACTGAAACCTCTTTCACATTCAGTTTTATCAGGTGTTTCTTGACCTCTTCTTATGCCATTAATCTGTATCATGTTACTGGTTCCCAGCGCCTGTCTAAAGAGGGGTACCGCAGCTCAGATGTGGAGGTCCACGTTCGAGTTCCTTTGGAGAAAGAGGTTCCTTTGACTCTTGTGATAGAAGACCAGAAGCCTTTGGACGTGAAACCAGAATTCCCTGAACTCACAGAGGTGTGGCCATTGTCTTAATCAGCATGCAGTGTTTACCATGTATATCATTTATTTAGATGACCCACCAAAAGACTTGCTTTCACTTAAAAAATTATGTCTTATGTCTTCCTTTTCTTATTTCTTCCTTTCTAAAAAATAGAAATGCCATTGAAACTAAGTAAAAAGTGACTAAATATTTTCCTGAATGTTGTGCATGTTGGTTTATTGTAAATTCCTTCAAGCTCACAGTAAGTCTTCAATGTTGTTTTAAGTTAAGAGCAAATCTTTTTCCCCACTAAGTCCCTTTTCATGTTTTTAAAACAATATGACCAGATGTAATCAAAATATTATAATTCAGAGTATTACAGGGTGTTACAACTAGTGGCTTTTTTAGTTTTTGCAGGCTGTGAAGCTGTATGATGTTTCTAACTAATTGTAATGAATATAAGAGTTATATTAATGTTTCCTGCTTTTTCACATGTACGCTCTCCAATAAGGAAATGGAAGCTGAGGTGAACAGGGGGCTGAGAGGTGGTAGTCATGAAGTTTTAAGTGAAGGTTTTGGTCTCAGCCTTACACGCAAAGACCTGCAGACACTCAGCAACCTCAACTGGCTCAATGATGAGGTGAGTACACATTATCCTTGAGGTCAAATTTGTGTGTAAATGATCAGCAGGCATTATCTTAGCATCAGGTGGACGCACTCTTTTGTTGCATATTTCAAAATATAAAAATAAAATACATGACCATGATTATGTTGTAATGTAATAATTGTTGCACAACACTATAGCTAAGTGAGCTCTAGCGTTGTGCTAGTTAGGAATTGAAACTCTCCCTCCTTAATCTCTTAGGTGATTAACTTTTATATGAACCTGCTGGTGGAGCGCAGCAAGGACCCCAGCCTGCCATCAGTCAACACGTTCAACACTTTTTTCTATCCCAAGCTGCGGAGCAGTGGCTACTCTGCTGTCCGCCGTTGGACCAAAAAGATGGACATCTTTTCCAAAGACATTCTACTGGTTCCTGTTCACTTGGGGGTGCACTGGTGCCTCTCTGTAAGTCTTAATGACCATAATTGTGACCTGAAAGAGACAATCTTGTGATTTATATTTAGTTTTTTAGTTGAACAATTTATTTTCGCAGGTGGTGGATTTCCGTAAAAAGGCTATCATGTACTTTGATTCCATGGGAGGAAACAATGATGAAGCATGCACAGTATTGTTGTAAGTTTCAGTATCAGATGTGTTTTGTTGTTGAATTTTTTTATATATATATGTGTATGCGTATGTATGTTTATGTGGTGTGTTTAAAGTAATTCATTTTTGTTTCCCTAGTGAATACCTGCAACAGGAAAGTAAGGACAAGAAAGGCAAAGAACTGGATACCTCAGGCTGGACTTTGCACAGCAAAAAGCGCAATAAGTCCTTAACACATGAGGCTGGAGAGCATCAAGTAGTTTGTTTTTATTGTTGTGCCATGTTCTGTGTCATCAAACTGCATACTTTTAGGTGATATGTTTTTAAAGGAAGTTTCAGGTTTTTCTTTGCCTCCATAGTGAATACCTGCAACAGGAACCAGTAGACTAGGACAATATTCATATTGTTTTGTTTATATTTTAGTTATTTTGTTTGCACCTCCTTTGTAATTATACAGCATGCACAGGAGTAGATTGCATCAGCTATTTAAAAAGCCATCTCCCAAGTTTTGTGTAAAGACCTAAAAGGTTCTTGGTAACTAGTAGTTAGTTTGACAAATCATGGGGATTTGCCCCCCTCCAGAACTTTTATAAATCATCTGTTGGCATACAGCCTACTTTATTTCACTGGCACATCTATAAGGTGGCCAGTATAGAGAAGCAGGGCGCCCTCTAGCTTCAAAACAATGCACCTGTGCAAACAGTCTTAGGTTGCTGGTTGTATTTAAGGAGAAGCCCAGCTTTTTTTCTTGCTTTAGAAATGTTTCTCATTAAAAGTGTGCTTTTACAATGTTGCTTTTTGTTACTGTGACTTATTTTTACACTTACACTTTTTACACAAGTTATCTAGGTCATTGGAGCTAGGAAGCATCTGAAATATCAAATCAATTTTGTGCAAAATCTATTAAAGATACTATTGCATTGTCAAAAACAACACCTCATGATAAATGTAGTAGTATCTCAGCAGTGGGTAATTAGTCAATCATTACTGATCAAATATCCTCTCAGACTTGTACAGTACATTATAGTAATTTTGCACTGTAGAATGTCCAATAACATTTTGATCTCTCCTTTGCTCTCAGGAAATCCCACAGCAGATGAATGGTAGCGACTGTGGAATGTTCACATGCAAATATGCAGATTACATTACCAAAGACAAGCCAATCACATTTACACAGGTAATCACTAACACAGATTTATCTAGTTATCATCATCATCATCATCATCATAGTGGCATAAACATGTCTTATGTAACCTCTTTTCTTCACAGAAACACATGCCCTACTTCAGAAAAAGAATGGTTTGGGAGATTCTGAACCATAAGCTGTTGTGATATCAGTATGAGGATTGTGAACTTGTATGCCATAACGATGGCTGAGTTACTCTCAACAGCATGATCTACGTACAGTAGTCCTGTTCTGGGAAAGACTTGCACACCAGCTGATTAGATCAGGAACCAGCACTGCTACTCTGCATCCTCTACCGTCTGTCTAGCTCTCAATTGATCTTTGAGGATGATGGATGTTGCTGTAGAACCACGCACTGCCTCCCAGTCCTTGTTTTGTTTTTTGGTGCACCCGTGGAGCATCAGTATAGCAGCTGAAACACTGCATGTTTTGTAGTGTCCAGCCAGAACTGTACAGACTTGCAAACCATACTCTGAGCTGCAATGTTCAGTTTAATGCAGACATAAAGTTTACATGTTTTGATCTTACAGGGAGATGAGGCCATATGCTGCATCATTTTTATAACAGTAATGCCATATTTTGAGGTCGCTGTCAATGTTTGATACTCTTAGTACACTCAAAGGATGATGTACTTTACTATTTAAACTGAAATTTGAATGCCCTCTAGTCTTAAAAAAATAGTCTTTGTATTTAGGCATGATACCTTTTTTTCATAATACGAACATTTTACCTAAAACAAAACTATTTTTGTAATTAGTTAGTTTAAAAGGTACAAAAGTCTTCAAGCATTGCCTCAGAGTATGATTTTATAATGAAACAATGTTTTGCCTTGCCACGGATCTGCAAGTGTTATAAAACAGTCTTGGTTACACCTTAAAACACCAGGATAAAAAAATGTACCAGTTAGTCTTGATAAAATATTGTAAATTAAGGTTCAAAGTCTATTTTATGTATTTCAGAGTCTTCTTTTACAGCAACTTTTGAGCACATTCAATTTATTTTGAACTGTGTACATACTTAAAACATATACTGGCTCTTGAACAGTGTAATATACTTTTTCTTTACGTATTTCTTATATATTTTTTATCTACATTCAAGTGTGTTTTAGAAATAAATTCTTGTATTGTGACTGTTCTTTGTGCATTACCTCAAAATCAATTGGTTTGATATAAAAAACCTCAACATTTGATAAATATGAGAACCTGGCCATGTGTCTTGGCTTATTTGAAGTGCGTTATCTCTTGTACAAACTATAAACCTGCAGATGGTCCCTTGTGTAACAGAAAGCACAAACCACGGTGGAACAAAAAAAAAACTATTTAAAAAATGACAAGTTCCAAATCAAGCCAAGTAAAAGTTTAATAACTTGGGTTTTTTTGTATGAAGAAGACAAAGACCTGCATCATGGCACAGACAAACATTTACTAAGGAGAGGTTGTTTGATGCACGAAACAGAGAAGACTGCACAGACATCTCTGAACATGAGTTACAAACTGACCCCATATGTGACTAAATCTATTCAATGAACTTCAGCTAAAAGACTTGTAAATCTGCAAACATTAGCAGCAATAGTTCTTTAGACTTAATAAGCCACCATTCAGCTTTTCTTCAATGTTTTGGATAGAAATGATGGAATGACAATGGAACAAAATAGTCATTTAAAGAAGTACATTTTTCTTTGCTTCATAGATCTATGTTTAGAGGAGTTTGATATAACAAAAATCTTTTTCAACATTAGCAGTGCATGAATAAACAAGCCCACCAAATCTGAGTAGCACTTCACTATCCCTTCCAGTGAAATCTAAGGCATTTCTGTGAAGTTCTGTGAGGTTTTATCCTGGAAATGAACTGTCTCATGGTTCAAAAAAGGAAAAAACTGCATCAATTACTCAGCAAGAAAGCAAGTTAACAAACCGGACCAGACGGGACACACAATGTAACCACAACATAAAAATTGCAACTGGATTCAATGGTGAGTTGCATCTATGTTGGGTCCATGTAAAATTAAAGTTGGTAGACAAGTGGGCAACACCTACCATATATTTGATTTATTTAGAGTTCCTACATTTTTACAGTCATATTAACAACCACATTTTGGTATGAAATAGTTCCCTTTTAATGCAGCAATTTTACTAACAATTAACCAAAAATGAATGTGTCAGTCAGAAAACAAACATATCTTAACAATAGATAAATCTTGAAAGATAAAAGCTTTTTGGCCAAAATGTGAAGTCATACTGTGAGATGATCCATTGTCATGAAATGTAAGGTGTTTCTTGGATATTGCATTTATTAGGATAATAAATTAATTGCATAGATCGTCAGACCTTGGGTGTGTTTTCCGAACATTGGACGGAAGAGTTAAAGGATGTGGACACAGTACCAGCTGTGAACAGCCATGAGACCTACTGGAGTTGGTTATTGCCAGCGAACCTTATACACAAACTGAATCTACATTTCTCTGGCAGGATGAGGTAAGTTAAGGTTTTGAACATATATTTATCTTACATTGTTCCCAACTGCTTGGGGCACAACTCTGTAACAATCCATCTGAACCTGGCAATAATAATAATTCAGGAGTCATGTTTGCAAAGTGCCAACATTTGTGACACAGATAGAACTGAAATGTCTGTAAAACACACACACACACACACACACACACACACACACACACACACACACACACACACACACACACACACACACACACACACACACACACACACACACACACACACACACACACACACACACACACACACACACACACACACACACACACACACACACACACACGTTTGTGGCACTATCTTTGTGGGGACCCACCATTGACAGTATGCATTCCTTAGCCCCTTACCCTAACCTTAACCATCACAACTAAATGCCTAACCCTTACCCTAACCATAACCTTATTCTAACCCTGATCCTAAAATCAAGTCTTAACCCTCAAACAGCCCTTTAAAGCTGTGGGGTCCAGCATTTTGACACCACAAAGCTGTTGGGACCCCACAAGTATACTGGACTCAGGTTTTTGAACCCCACAAATATAGTTAAACAAGACCACACACACACGCATGCACGCACAAACACACACACACACACACACACACACAAAACAACACAAACAACACACTAAAGCTTCTTTGACATCAACACTGAAACCAGAATGAAAGAAGTATGCAAACATACAAACAAATCACTATTTAAAAAAAGAAACGTTGAAAACATCTATTTCTCACTATTTGAAGCACACAACACACTATCAAAAATAAAAACAAAAATTCTTTGAAAAATAGGATCAATCTCAAAAGCATTGAATTTTAAAAACCTTTAAATAAGAAATGTAAAAAACAAACATGAGGGTGAAAAACCAAAATGCAGAAGTAGATGCAAATACACAACAAATGCCAGTATTAAAGGATCTCCATACTGGCCATAACAATCCGTATAATTAACCGTGATAGTGTTTTCTGTAGCTATAACAGGACAGAGCCACGCTTTACCAATTGATCTCCATGTCTGTGTAATAAGAACTTCACACTCTAATAACAACATCTAATTCTTGCTTTAGAAAATGTATAGATGTAATTCAGCTTCCCTTTTTATAAAAGGGAAACAAGTCAAAAAAGCAAAAACACAGCAATACATACTACATTGCTATGTTCAGACAATTTGGTAAAATACTGTTATTAAAATAAATGAAGCATTACTACACTGATGAAAGGAAATCAAAAGAAAGCCTAAATACATTTAAATCTCTTATTTACAGGCAGCTCTGTGTGAGATGTGATCCCTGTTAACTTTGGATTTTATCAGGTAGAGCAGCTTAACGTGAACCAATATTTCAAACTTTCTGATAATAATCTCTGGAATGCCTTAAATCTATTTAGCTCTTTTGGAGAAGTGAAATCATCTCTGTGAAATCATTGCTACATTTTTCTTCTTCTTTGTTATCTTATGATTGTCCAAAGCTTTGTCGAGATTTATTGGAACTATAAATTATTTGAGAGTCAAGTGCCAAAAAGAAGGGATGCCGCGTCATGTAAGGTTTTATACCTGATCAGCTTGCTGCGACTTCGGGAAGACGCTAATCCAAGCCAGCACCATAGCCGTCTAAAATATGACGCATCAGCTTTTTAAATGATATAGTTTTCTTTCCTTTTCAGGCCTACTGTATTCAAATATTTGCACCAATCAATCAAACTAGGACACATAAAACTAGAAACACACCAAAACAAAGAATTATGTACAAAAAGGCAGGTTCAACGCTTGAAAGTATCAGACAAAAAAGTGAAGTAAAATCAGCATATCTTACAAAAAGGTCAAAACAAAGAATGACTCAAAATAAAACATGGTGTTGAGATGTTCTTCTACTGGTTTCAATCTAGCTCTCCAGAGTAATATTAGAAAAAGAATATTAATAACGTTCAAAAAAACCTTTTATGTAGTGTGTGTCTGTGTGTGAATTATTTTGTGTGACTGTTATCAAAATAGATGCTCCTTGTTCTGTTTTCCCATTCCCATTTCCTCCATCCTTGCTTGTTTGGAGTAAAAGAGTTTGTTTCAAGATATGAGTTTGTAGGAAATATCTTTTTTGAGTCCTTTCTGTGTAACAGTCTGTTTTCCTCCCAGGTGTCTGGTGCCTTACGTGCAGAGTCGCTGTGCCGAGTTTCAGCACTTGGGGCCCTTTAAGAGTCACTCCGGCTCCTGAGGAATATCTGACACAAGGTGACAAGACCAGCCAATTACAAACAAAAGCTGCAGCACCGTCTCCTTTTGCAGTATCATCTTAGCGAAATGTATGCACATACAGAGACACAAAACAAACACAAACACTTGCAAGGATTAAAACCCACCTCTGCCACCTCATCACTTGTTATGCTGGTAGGTGTAGGTTGTGTGTTCTGTGGGTGTCTCTATGGCAACAGGTGGTTGGACGGCACTTTCCTGAGAGGAAGGCAGCAAAGATTTAATCCATGAGTGATTGTTTCACATAACATTTGACCTGTTTTAGTGAGAGAAAACCAAGACTCATTACCTCAACTGAGATGTTGGTGGAAGGCACTTGGGTGTACTGGGGGATGTAGGTCCCCTGCATAGATGTGTTTGCAGGCATATACTGCAGAGTGGAGATGATAATTACATTAGACCTGACAGCTACATTGGCAATAACACTGTCAAATAAAGCTGCACTAGACATGGTTTATATGTGAGATTACACCTGCCTTTATCAGCCTAGATTACAAAGGGCAGCTGCAACACAAGTAAAACATCCCATCCAATTCTTACTCTGTTGATTTGCCCAGTTTCCCCAAATAAAGGTTAAGTTATCTCCAGCATAAGGATTTGGCAGATCCTTAATAGCAGTAAAAGCACTCTGATTTCCTTGGTTTCTTTCTGTATAACATGGACTGGTCAAATTGCCTTGTCCATCTTTAACTGATAAACATAAATAATAGCTAAACAGCTAAAGTCTGTTTAGTGACAGCTAAAGTCTGCTCTCTACTGACTGTGCCGCTGCTGCCCATGGAGAGGTGGCTGAGCTGCTGTGTCAGGGGCCCCATCATGGAGGTCGGCTGGATGGACATGGTGTGGTCCATTCCTGGCGTCAGGACTGCTCCCTATAAAAACAACAACAACACACAGCAGCATTAGCAGTTCAAGTTGGCAATTAAAACAAAGAGACGGACAGACAGAATGTGAAGGCAGCAGCATATTTACTGTATTTTTTATTTTTTTTATGATTAATCATTTTTAACGCCTTTAATGAACAGGACAGCTAGGTGAGAAAGGGGAGAGAGAGGGGGAAGACATGCAGGAAATCGTCACAGGTCGGACTCAAACCTTGGACCACTGCATCGAGGCATGAACCTTTATATATATATATATATATATATATATATATATATATATATATATATATATATATATATATTTAAGTATATGCGCGCCTGCTCTACCAACTGAGCTAACCTGGCCACACAGCAGAATATTAAAAGGCTTCTCCTGCTAAAAAAACAGGGAGGAAGGCCAACAGCTTTAAGATTCAAGATACTCACTGTGGGTGGCATGATGTACGACTGATGATGTAGCCAGGATGGGTTGTGTACCTGCAGGAACAAGAAAGACACACATGTACCAGGAGATTACATAATATTAAAGCAAAACTCCCTACATTTTGCTATATTGTTTTTAGATTTAAAGCATTTTTATTTTTATGTTTCCCAATTTATAGAAATGTGACAGCAGGTCTGTTCTTTGTTAAACTCCAGTACAGTCCAGCTTTGAGGGTCTGAAACTACCTGGTAAGTGGACACAGGAGAATGCATGTATGGGGAGAGGGAAGTTGGCCCCATCATCCGGTTGGGGGCGATGCTGTAGGGAGAGGAATAGAACCTACCAGAAAGAGACACAAAGTTATTAGTCACCACAACATGGTTGCACTCCCTTTGGGTGTACAATGGATTTGTCAGAGTAGTAGTACGGACCCATTCTGTAAGGCTGTGGTGGGGTCATAGGTAAGCGTCATTCCTCCCTGGAGAAAAGAGACAGTGTCATTATGGGGCAGATCACACGTAGTGTTGTATTATAAGCGTTTTCACAAAAGTCATTAAGACATGAAGAAATAAACTCACCGTGTCCCCATCTCTAGTCCAAGGCCGGCCGTTCTGCAGATATTTTCCTTGGCTCTGACGCTTCTTCTGGCCTCCGTCAGCAAATTTACACAGCAGGGGTTCTGGTGGCACTAGACCAGTAAGAAAACATTACATTATATCAAATATATTTTCAGTATCATAAATGTAAAAACTCTTTGGATAAGAGTTTTTTCTTTAATTTAACTTTAATTTCTTTTAATTTTTTTCAGGATGCTACATTCAAAACAAGATGTCACTTCAAGGAAGCCTCACCTGGAACTCCAGGTGGAGTCTTGATATATTTTCCATTGAAATGTTGTATGATGGCTTCACATTTCTCCGTTGACTCCATCCTATAGGAAAAGGAAATATTACATGTTTCAAAAACAATCATAGTGTTTAATAGTAGCAGGTTACAAGGTATTGATGCTTTGTGCATATATGTCCTTACCTGTGCTGACCACCAGAGGACTCACTCACCATGATTTACTGAAATTTGTGCAACTGGATATTTTCTTCAAATCAGCACAAGAGGCTACACCTTCACTAATGAACTTAAACCAGCTGCCCTAATGCGTGTGACTAAATAACCAAAGCTTATACCTGGCAAAGCCCACTCCTCGGCTGGTTCCGTTAGCATCACGGAGGATGCGTGTGGAAATGGCCTGGCTGAAGGGCTTCAGCATGCTCTCTAGCTCCTGCTCGTCCATGGACATTGGCAGATTGGAGATGTATAAGTTGGTGGGGTCCTGCTCCTGTTGCTGAATGGAGTGAAGACAGGAGAGGATTAATGCACAAGGATGTGCGAGAAGACATATCTCTTTGTTTTCTCTGCATTTTGATGTCCATTTTGATGTCCCTCCAAAAATCAAGAAAAAAAACACAAAGCTGCCAGCAAAAATCTGAAGGAATTGATATAACCTTTTAACAGGAAATGTATGCTATTTGGAAGGGTGGCATGTGCAGGACATTAGACAGTCTGAGAGAAAGGGTAAAGGGTAAAGGCGGATTTCATTTTGGCATGAGCTGCTTGGATGATGTCTAAGGAGAAAAGAGATATGCAGAGATGGTGAGATAGTATTCTAGCTGGACATCAGCTAAGCCTCTCTCTCTCATTTTGACTCTCTATTTTGGTCTCTTCTACTTTTGTTTATCCAACACGCTCCTTTTCTTCTTCACTCTCCTCTCTCATACTCCATCACCAAAACGTTAAGACCAAAAGGGTAGAAGACAGGCCCATTATGTGAGACTAGCCTCTTGGGACGATGAAAGTGCAGGATCCAGGTAATGTGATATTAAAGCATAATTACATTTCAAATGGCTCTCCATCCATGGGCGATCTAAAATGATTATGTGCTCTCACTCGGTGGAGAATCACAGCAGAGACATTTTGGACAAAGACCTTTGAAAATGATCTGAAGAACATCTAAAGTATTGTGCTATCACCGTCCCCACAAGGCAAACGTTATCATCCTGTTAGTTTGGTCATGGTAATATGTCGCTTTTATTCAAGCAGTTATATCCATGTGATAATCCTGACCTTGAATGCAGGCACACAGGCCGGCTCTGCTGGCTTGCATAAATCAGACCAATTATGCAGCTTTTCACAATCTGAATTTGAAATGATTAGAAAACAACCTGTCACACGTGTGACAGTGCATTTTATCCTTTCAAACTATTTTGTAGGCTTTTTCTTTGCCTCCACATTTAATTTGACCAGCAGCATCTTGTAGGATAATCTGTATCACCCTCTAACCATTATGCATATTCATTATCTCAGAGTGCAGATGTGATTAAATTCCAGTTAATTTCCAAGCCATGAATAATGCATGTGTAATCACTGCGACCTGTGGTGAAGGTGATTTCTCCTCCTCCTCTGCCTCCTCCTCCACCTCCTCTTTCTTCTCCAAAGTAGTGTGAACAAGAGATGGAGCTCCAACTCATGAGAACGAGCAGAGAAGACCGAGAATGAGTCAGAATGAGTCAGAGAAATTTTACGCAAACATAAGCCTTGTTGTAAACCCGGAGTGGAGGGGTGAGTGAAATCAAGTTATTCTGTGAGAGAGGAGCCATATGAATGTCAGTGATCCAGCTTAACGAGAGATCAGCTTTCCCAGGGTGTTCGTAGTGTGCATGTACGTGTGCGTGTGTGTCATAATCCGGTTGAAGCAAGGCTGGTGAAGTGCATGTGTGATTGCCGTGTGTGTGTGTGTGTGTGTGTGTGTGTGTTAACAGGGCGGGTGGCTGGGCACAGGGCCCTGCTGACTGGGGAGCTGCTCAGACACTGAGTCAGATGCCACCAGGGAGAACAGACATGTTCTTTGTACGGGAAGCTCAGGGAGCAGACCCAGGGACACACTCCCTCAACACTGTCACCACTATGAAGCATAACACACACATACACACATGTACACACATGTAACTGTGTACATCCATGCACTCTTGTTTTTGAACACACATATTCTACAGTTCATTAATACCCATAAATACACAAATTTAAGCATATACCCAGTGCACCGCCTGGCAAACATTCAAGGACGCACGCACACACAAACTGAGGCTTAATTGGCTTATATTCCTGAGCTGTGGCTCAAATAACAAAAACAAAATGAGGAGAGAGCTAGATAGAGAAAGAGCTCTGAATAGCTTTAACAGAGAAATGTATAAGAAGCAGATAAGACAGACGAACAACCTTTCTGCTGTAAGGTTAATAATTCAGCATTTCATTTGTAATGAATAATTCATCGTTCAGCTGAGTCACTGTCAAAGTGCCTGAAATGTTTTTCATTTGCTGAAAACTCTTTTAACTGACCAATAGTTCGATTTAAGCTGACATCAAATCGTAAGAAATAAACCCACCTAATATTATTATATTATTATATATTATTATATAGCTACATATCAAGTGTGGCTCTTACCTTGGCCATCTGAGCCTGCACTCCACCAGCCTTCAGCGCTGTCACCGCCTTTTGAGCGGAGGACGGACTGTCAAAGTCAACAAAGCCATAGCCTGCAGGGACAGAGACATACAGCAAAACATACACGTAATGACAATGAGAAATGCACACAGCAGGACTCTGTGGACACAGGCATGTAATGTGAGCTCATGAAGCAGTCATTGTACTTAAATCTGAAGAGACAGCCAGTCCGGTTTGGACTGTGCTTCTTCACAGAGGACAGATGTTGAGTTATACAACACGTCCCATATTATCACACAATGCACACCTGTTAGGTAGGTGTAGTGTGAAGCTTGGCACACAGCAAACACTGGGCGACAAAATGCAAACAGCTTTATTAAGAAGAATGTATCAGCAATGTGCTGTAACTGCAATCTGTAACTTTCTTAAAGTACAGCAGGGATGAGAAACTCTTTAGTGTTATGCTGACATTATTTCACCTGTTTGTTGTTGATAAACAGTGAAGATATCATCAACTGACAAGATAGTGTTGGTGAATACATTATCTACTCACTTTGTGAACTAGACAGGCGCTATCCAACAAAACAGAACATAGTGGTGTATGGGGTGCATACAACCATGGAAAATTATTTTTTCCTGTTTACTAGCTGCCATACAGGTAGTTAAAATACAGTTATAGTAATGTAAAAATATTATGGATTTCCCTTTTTCAATTTCAAATTCCCATTTACTCAAGACCACAAAATATATCATGATTAGAGCTGCAATGATTACTCGATCGACAGAAGCTCAATCTGCAACTTTTTCAATCAGTCAATAAAATGGTTGTCAATTTTCAAGCCAAAATTCCATTCAGCTTCTCAACTGTGATCATTTTTGATTGATTAATCAAGATATTTTTTTTTTTTTAAAACATTAGTTGCAGCCTTAATCATAATAGAACAATGGCACCTGATAGGCTTGAAGTAGCTACAAAATCGATTACTTTAACAAGCGTAAAATTTGTCGTGATGCAAACATTCTTCAAGAAGGCACCGAATTTACAAATACCTACCAAATACCAAAAACAAAATTAAATTAAACATGGATGAACAATTTAAATAACACTTTAGCACCTTTGTTCAACAGTAACTGTGACCCAGCTGATGCCTTTACATCTCACCTTTGCACTTGTTGGTGGTCTTGTCCAGGATGGCCTTGGTGGACACTATTTTCCCATACCTGAAAAACAGTGAGGTTTACACTCATGGATCATCCTTGCAGTGCAAACAATGACTTATTTACATTCAATATTAGCATTGCGACATTGCTGAGGTAATCTAAACACCCTAAGGGGGTCGTGCTGCATGATGACTGAATTATAATTCACCTGGCAGATTCAGCGCAATGACACTGACTATAATTACAACATCTGATAATAAATGATGTGCACAGGGAAAGCTTTAGAGAGGGGGCGGGACATAAATTAAATTAAATTAAAATGTCCTGTGGGTTTCTGTATGCTAGAAAAACCCTATAGATTTCCCATATCTTATTCCATCCTGCTTTCACACAGATGTCAATAGGGATCGTAACTCAAGGGGAATCCAACATGAAAATAAGGTAAAAATAAATGTATGCATTTTCAGATAGTTTCACAATGCACTATCAATATTAAAATCCTGCATAATCTATTTAGCTAGCCTTCTATATACACTGCCGATCCATGTGCTTGGCTCAGGCAAATGCTTGTTTGCAGAGTGTCTATCGGTTCCCATCTCTCCAGGCATGTGCATGCAGTGTAATCTGATATGCCTCTCCTTGGCTGTCCTGTCCTATGCTGGCTCCCAGCCATACTTTCATTCTACTAACCAACTTCTTTCTAGGCAGCGTTCTTCCCTCCACAGGGTCTTAGTGCCTCTCACAATGCAAAACAGCTTTCATCCAGCAACACTGCACCACTGCCACATTTCATCTAGACGGGAAGAGTCACTTTCATAATGTACTCTAAGGATTATGCAATGACCTGCTAAAATTGTAATCTGACAGTTAATCTGTTGGATTACTCCAAATTAGAAAAGAAATTATTTCTTTTAAGTTAATTTGGGATTACTTTCCCTTCAGAAAAGAAATCTGTAAATCTTTATTCCTTTACCAAGGTGGCTTAAGGTCGGGAATGTACAAACATTCTAAATTAATTCTGAATACTACATGTTGGGAATAAAAATATTGAAATACTGACTACACATTATGTTCAGATTTTAATGGAATAAAATATATATCAAATTTCAATACAAAGGCAAAGCAAGAAGACCAAAATATCATTTGATCCTAAAATACTGTTTATCATCAAAGTTCACATTATGGAACTCTCTCCTCTTTCTGCTTAATTGTTAATCCACTGAAACATATTCATACATAGTGTCTGATTTCCTGTTTATCTTCATTTTTTGGTCTTATCTGTGTTCATACGCTACATAAAAACACTTGCTTTTAATAAATATTTTTTTTATTTTACTTGCCATTCAAGGCATCACATACGGACATTGTATGTTCTAACAATTTATCCTATACACATTTACAGCCAATTGTATCCACCCAATATTGGTTAACTTCCTATTTAACATTACCATTTCTGATTTTAAGCCATAAAACGCAACCAACTGGACTGGATGGATATGCCAACATTGTTTTCTATATTTTCCTATTCATCATTACTGTAGGGACCAAAGCAATCAGTGTGATCTATGACTTCGATTATGACTAGCATTTAAGCTGTGAGCTCTACTTGCTCACTCCACTGCTTACACAGTTGAGATACCCATGTACTGAATTGCGCTCAGAGGTCTCGGACTATGTGATGCAGAGCGAAAAGAGGGCCAGGAGACTCAGCCACGTGTGAGAGAGCACAGTATAGGTCCAGGACGATGTCCATCCATGGTCAACCACCAGAAACGGACCAGTCCGAGAGAACCAAACCGGCAGCGAGGCAGCCAGAGAGACAAATGCAGGGGCTGGAGATGGAGAACCAACCCCCATTCCGTCCTCTCATCCCTCTCTCCCTACACAGTACAACTCAAACCGTGCGTATACAACTCTCAGTGTGGGGGAGGGGAGCTTTGGAAGTGTTGTGTCCTTATGTACACATTTCCTGTTTAAACTTAGAGTTAACTAAGTAAAATTCCCTCAATGACTTGTCTGCCTACTGTTTTACATCTTCATCTACAAGCACTTCCCCTATTAACTATTATTGGATACAGTATCCTCTCTCAGTCTAGTTTATCCGAGAATTACATTGATCTTAATGTGCTCTGCTAAAAGGCAAATTTCATGCAGTGATTTTATCTGCTCTGTAAAAGCAGAAATATGAGAACTACCCCCACAGAACACCACCTGACACACAAACCCTGAACTCCATTCACTCCTCCCCCTCTGATTCTCTCCCACCCCCCACCTTCATGCCATTGCCCTTGTTTGTCTTTCCCTTTCCCTTGGGCTCGCCGTTTCCTGTAGGGTTGGGCAGCCTCATGTGAGCCATATCTTCCAGACAGCTGTAAAATAGCAGGCCTCTCTCTCCCTCTCTCCCTTATTCAATCTCTCTCGCCCCTTTTCCCTCCTTTTGTCTTACTCCTCTCCTCTGCTCTTCTGGTCTTCATCACCAGGCTCCAGAATTCAATTAAGTGAACCCAGACCATTCATCTCAGCCCTACTTTGGTTTGATGTCTTCCACTGAAGTCCTAACAAACATCTCAGATGGATTGGATGATGCTGTTGTTTGATGTCTGACTACATGCTGCCACAACAGAGTTTTCACAGGCTCACAGTGATGAGCAACATAGTGTGGTATTTATAGTGCAGAATATGACTTTAAAACAGCATAGTCTCATTGTCATCATATTGTTTGATGATAATCTACAAGATTAAAGCACAGAGGAGCAATAACTCATGTAGGTCAAAAATAAAGTCTGAAAAAGAGCAAGAGGAGAGACATACAGAAAGAATTAGCGTGAGAGAGGGAGACTAATTCTGTGCCTAGTTGTGCCAAAGTGAAAGGAATTAGTTTGCTGCCAAAATGATTGTTGGTTTTTCCATAAGGCCACTAAATTATGGGCCTTAAAAACATATGGATGAAAATGTGGCCGTCTCCTTCGCTTGAGAAATACATGCTATGGTGTAGTTTAGCAATAATGTGCATTTAAAATGTAAGGAAGTTCTGTAAGTATGCAGTCATGCAATCCTTGGTGTATTCAGCCAGCCAGCCAGCCCTAGCCCATATATCCATGTACAGTACATGCAGAGTAGATTAAGATAGAGTGATGGCACTCTATCTTAATCTACTCTGCAACTCTAACCTGGTATATGTGCACACCGGCGGTCAGAGAGATGTTTTGGGTGTAGATATAGAAGTTGGAGCTATTAGTTTTTGGGTGACTTACGGCTGACAGAGTTTGACCAGATCCTGGTCTGTGGTTCCTGGATGGAGGCCACGGATGTAGAGGTTGGTTTTGCTCAACTGCTCTCCCCCATTGCAACTGCTGCCATTGCTGATGGAGGTGGTGTTGCTGCTATTGTTGTTATTGTTGTTGGGGCTTGGAGGAGCCATCTGATGGTTGTAGGAGGACACATACGTCTGCTGCAGAACAAATACAGGGAAAAGTCAGATTTGGTTTTAGTTCAATCGTACTTCTTTAGGTACATGAAATTAAATTTGTACACTGATACAGTACTGTAGGTAACTGGGTATGGAATGGTTTACCAACTGACTTGCTCAAACTACAAGCTTATGAGGAATAAGGTAAATAAAGACACAATTAGCCAGAACATTTGCAACAGTGGCTATTTAACCCAATGAGATGGTGGCAAAAGTATCAAAAGGATATCGACAGCGATCTAGCTGCTTCATCTGGCTCGACAGGTCAGGTGAGACCTTTTTTTTTTTTTTTAAGATGTACAGTAAAAATAAGTTATATAATACAGACATTAATATTATCCAATGTATATACTAGGGCTGTGAAATTAATAAAATTTTGATAGGGATGATGATTTTGATAGGAAAATTTGATTTTGATTTTGGCTCCTAATGATCACAAGAACAATGTAATTGAGAAAAACGATTATTTTGCACATTCAATTTTGCAAGTAAAATCTTATTTTGTCTTGTGTTCACTCCCAAAGGCTAAACTTACTCAGCCAATAGTCAGCAAGCTCCTGTTTGTGGTATCTGGTGGCATTTAAAAAATCACATGTACAATTCTAGTAAAATCCTACCTATTTCCTTAATTTGTGCATTAAAACGTTTAAATGTATCAATGTACTACAGGTTCTGAATGTGCTCTGGTTTAATAGAGATAAGAATCATAAAAATCATCAGCTTCAAGATTACACAGATTCAAACATTGATTATTAAAATGAATCAACTTGTCCATAAGCAGCCAGCAGCAAAATGTTCTCTTCAGGAAACCTTTTTTGAGCAGGAGATAAATGATTGGTGGCCCTACACGTCAATCAGTTTGTGCAAAAATGAAGGACAGCTGGCAATATTTTTGGAATATTAAGTATGACACAGTCTTTAATGTTGTAAGATTGAATATTTTAATAGACTAGCCTTTATTAACTAATTATATAAAACAATTATACACCCTGTCTTAATGTAATTGTGGACCTATTTAAACAATATGTCTTTGTTTGCAAAAACTAGAACATGGTACACGGATTGTAATGGAAATCTATTACAGGTTGTCTAAGAAACACAGTATTCCTTGTTATTTTTATTGTAATGGTTGAGACCTTACCTGTAATATTATATCTTTAAGTGTGTCATTCAAATTGACCTACTTTTGAATAGAATTTTAGAAAAATGCTACTTTTGGCAGAAACGTAAACTGTAAAAAATGTGGCATACATGGGAACTATGCTTTGCCTATCTTGTGTTGATAGTGAGCCCATTTAAATGTAAAACAAAGCGTATAACATTAAAATCTGGTTGGAATTAAACTGGCTGAGAGTCACACTGCTGCAAGAGAGGCTTTTATGTTGTGGGTTGAAGCTGGAAGGGTTTTTGCAAACAGTTTTCACTGGGAGTATTTGAAACAGTTCAAATTAAAACTGTTCACAGGGAGATCTGTGGATTGTCCACAGTAACCAGGACATTGTTTCTGGAAAAATAAACATAAACTTACTCACACATAAGAGAGTGATAAGGGGTCTTAAATGTATGTGCAGATGTGTGCACACATAATAATTTTATGCAATGGCTGTTTTCAATATTTGCATTTAAAACCATATATTAATACTATGGTTCATGGTTGGGAATAAACTAAATCAAATTGATATGGAAGTAAAAATTTGGCCTTGGTTTTGCCTTCCTCCCAGAGCTGGCGGAGGAGGAATTGTTTGATTAGTTAGGGTCAGTGGCTCTGCCCCTGGGAACAATGGGATGGCTTGTTGAACACCACAAGGTCAGCTCTGGACCAACAACTTATTAACAGAGAGGGAGTTGTCAAAAGACTGCTAGAATCAAGCTAATTATGACCGCTCGATTTTTCTGCTGAATCTGTTCTAAGCAGCTGGTACAGGTTTAATTCCAGAAACACAAAACCACGAGGGAACATCACATTTCTCACAGTGCGTGGGCAAGAAGAAAGAAAAATCAACAATCATGTGTGCGCAACAAACCATGACCAATCAAAAGAGCTGAGCTCACTAACCGCGTTTTTATTGGTCACATGTTACGTCAGTCAAAACAGAAGTTCAACTAAAACAAAGCCTAAATTCGGTAGCAGGGAAACGGGATAAAGTTGTATTAATTGTCTATATGTCAACATTCATTAGTACTTTATTTTGGATTATGTGCAATACAGACTCACAAACAAATGTGTCCCCGAGCTGTGAAAGACTTGTGTGGAAGCAACAACATAGCTAACATTTAGCTATGTTAGCTAGCTGGATGTCCTGCCGATGCAAGGTAACGTTAACGGTAGCTAGCTGTTATTTTTTTTTAACACTTAGTTAGCTAGCTAGGTAGCTACGGTAGAGTCACCCATTACATGTTTTACCTGGTCTAACGGTAGTTTTGTTCCTCGTACTTGTCAAAACTTGGTTCAACATAAAGTTAAACTTGAAGGCCCTTTCAGACGTGGAATCTATAAAACGTCAATTAGACGATCTATCAAACAGTACTAAAAAAAACTGTGTTTTTGATAACAGTAAAAGTAATTTCTTTGTGTTCCCTCTAGCTACAAACTTAGATCTATAGCCATCTGATGTCTGATCTACAGACAGGATTATACCTAGGAAAATGTACATATTATTGAAGATACGGATACATACGGCATGTATGATGACGTGTGCTTGAAAAATGAGTGTAATATCCCCTAATACAAAGCCATTTTTACGTAACAGATAAACCCAGAAAACAGGACAAATGTGTAATCTGATATATCTTATTACTTAAAGGTTGTTTAATAGCAACATCCTTTCAGACAATACTGACATGAGTAAGCAACACCACTGATTCTTTTGCAAGCTTTATCGTATCCAAGGTACACCATCTTATCCAACGGTCTAGGAATCAGCTGTCAGAACTTACTTCTTTCTTTTTAGTCAAGCTGAGAGAATCACAGTTGTCCAATCTGCCTCTATTCTTAAGCATCAATAGCACACTGTTTTTCCACAATCACAGCCTCTTCCTGTGCTTTCCCTTGCCTTCACTGTAGGCAGCCCACACAGACTATCAGAAGGGATGCACCTGCAGAGGCCTGGGGAGATAGGATCTGACGGGAGACCGAGTCCGGGCCCAAGCCTGACTAGTGAGGCCTGTCTAATTAGGATCTGCGCTTGTTAGTGGAAAACACTAATCCGTCTCATGTGCTCTCAAGTCAGAAGGTAGTGTCTCATTAAGACTGCTCTGCTGGGCTCTTTTTGAGAAAAACATGGCAGTGAGTCAGAACCACACCTACTCCCCACCTGCCCAACTACCAGCTCCAGCTGTTTTGCCATCTAAGTAAGGTAATGCTAAACACAGGCAAATATGTGTGTTCTGAACAACACAAATGCAGTTAGAAAGGGAAGGTTGGAAAGTATGACCAGAGTCTTAAATGTGCATGATTGGGGAACATAATTTTTCAGCTCATAAGGTGGCATATCTGCTCAGTTTGTCTGTGTCCAAAACCTGACCTCCTGGCATGTTACTGATTTTCTTCCTACTTGTCACTGTTTAGACCACAGACGGCCACAAAATCTTTTTTCAATTGTTCTTCATGTGCACCAGTGTCATATCTGAGCATTATTTACTTTTATTTTAATGTATTATGAAAAATCATATTCTGATAACAATTGATGCTCACTTGCTTCCGTCATCACATCCCAAATATTATCACATATAATATGCAGTAATAGTTGTAAGTTACATCAGCTCTTTGTATTAGTATTATTATTATTATTATAGTAAATGGCCAACAGCATGATACAGGGAGTGTGCTCCATGCAGCAGCTGAGGACTGATGAGGTGATTACAGTTGGATAGCAGAGGTGATGCCACAGGTGACTCAAGGACTCAAAGAGAGAACAATAAGTGCCAAGTGAGGCAGGATGTATGCCTTTAACTCTATAGTAATGGCAAAGATATAACTCTGATTGTCAGATGCTTGAATGGTTGTATCTCTCTGGCAACACAAACATTTTGTGCAACTGATAATACGCTCTTCTTAAGATAATTTAGTTATTTTTTTAATAACATGTATCCCGATATAAGCATATAGTTGCCTACAATACCCTAGACAAGTGAATTACATTAATTTTACAAAGTGTCAAACATTCATTATTTGAATTAGTTCCAAAATTAAATGTATTTTGCTTATCATTATCAACATAATTCTACTTCTATTACCATACAGTAGCATTTCAAATAATCTATATATTGCCAGAACAGTTTTTATTCATGCTGTGCAAGTGCATGCTTATGAACACATGAAATATCTGAAATGTGGAGTACTACCTGCTCGGCTAAAGAAACTTTAAAAGTCACCATGGAAAAGATCATAGTTTAACATACAAAATCTCTTATATGTTATATTTCTGCAGCTGCAAGAAAATGTGTGAAAGATGGGAAGAACCAAATAAGAAACGTAATGGAAATCCTTGGCGTCCTGTGGCTAAAAGGTGAGACGTCTCCTTGCTCTCTTCTTCTGACCCAGTCCAGTTTCATAAAAAAACAGAAAAATCCTACAGACGGTTGTTTTCAAGGGGTATCAAGCACTCTAAAGAGCGCAAAAATTCTTGGGATATGTGATTTATCAGTTAGGAGGAATGTTAAGGCTGTCTTCTCCATGTGGACTGAACCACTGACAGACAAAAAATCAAGGTATGTGGAACACAGGGGAGGAAGAAAAAACAATGGGGGAGTTAATCGAAAGCAGAGGAAAGCAGGATCTCTTAATCCTTTTCTTTTCTCCGCCCTTTTTCCCGTAGTAAAAGACACACCAAGGGTTACCACTTGACGTTGGACTTATAAGCCTTCCCTCTTTGTTACTTTCACACTCGAACAATGCAAATTGTGTATAAAAAAAGAAAAAGGTCAAAACAAGTGTGTGCATGTCTTCTTTTAAGGTTTTAGGGTTTATGTTTGCAGAGTTCCTCTTGAAATGAGCATATTGTCTGAATTCAGGATTCCAGGAATTCCAGGTCATTAATCTGACCAATCTGTATTCCTGCCAGCCTCAGGGAAGGGAATAACACAGGGAGGGAAGGAGATATTTGATTTCAGCTTTGTTCAAACGTTATTTAAAAAATGCTGAGAGTCACGCATCAACATACATCACTTAAGAGACATTTTGTAATAGTTTAACAATACCTTCAAGAATCAGCACTATACTCCTAGGCATGACTAACTAGTTTACACTGTTGCTGAAACCTGTAATTTTCTATATGTCCCAGAATGGTGGTTGAACATGTCCCCTCCATAAATTATTCACATGAGAAGACAAGCTAATCAATATTAGACCTTATATAGTGTTCCAGCTTTGTTGTCATTGCTGTATAATGGATATTCACATCCCATACAGCCACATTTATTACATCTACATGAGCCTTATTAAATGGGCTCTGTAACTTTCCTCTTCTCCATAGTGCCATGCAAAACCCGCTCAGTCATCAGTTGGACTGAAGGGGTGGGGCATATCGGTACGCGTAAAAGAGGAAAAAAAACTTTGCTAACTTGTGGTTAATTCAATGAAAACATAACTTAAACATTACGCATTTGATTCAACCCCCATGAATTCACATGTAAGTCGAATGTCATTATCCTGTATTAGCTTATTTGCAGCCGTAGAATGATCTACAACACATTTATAAGCTGATCTCTACGTGCAGGCTGGGTGTAGGAAGAGAACAGCGACCGTATCGGGGGGAAAAACCCGAAAGCAAACTGTTGTAACCAACAGGCAACAATGTAAAGGTGCCCAGTGTTAGTTTGCAACAATGTAGCAACAACATAAGAAATCCGATAGCAAAGGTTGCAAAAGCAAGTAACAGAGTTTAAACGTCGCCTGTGATCCACTTTCAAGGACACTGCAGCTTAAACAGCCGAGCAGCTTTTAACTGAAGGGCTCGAACGCCGCATCAAGAAATTTCTGTTACAGAAAGGAGAGATGGTAGAAGTGGGCTGTGGGTGTTGTTGTTTACCTTCTTGATGTTTTTGCCGTTGTAGCCGTTGTACGGGTTGAATCCTGTCCTTGACGGCACAGAGAGCAGCATTTTTACACGGCACTGTGTCCGGAGGAGCGGAGAGCCAGGCAGTCAGCTGACGTCAGCTAGGGAAATTGAGCCAGGAACAGCGGTAGTGATTGGAGTCGCTCTTCCCAGCACTCTGATATGCTCCTATGGCAAGCTCCACACACTATACTGCCTATATGCTTATGTGTGATATCTCACTTTATCTTAGGGTTTCATGCCCACAAGCTTTCTCCTCAACCATTAAATGATAATGAAGGAAATAAATACCAAGATATTGCTGGGAATATAACATTCCTTTGTACCAGTGCTCATCCAAATAACCCTGTAGAGTTTAGGATTTGGCGAAGAAGTTGTGATTTTAAGACTTTGTGCAGAGCAATCATATTGCCCCTTTCAGTAAATATTAGTAGCAGCTGGTTTTAGTGTCAGGCTAACTGTGCTTCAGGTCAAGAGGCAATAATTGCCCACTATTTAAGTAGGAAGACATGACTCACTCTGACCTGGGATAAGTTGTACAAAATGCATACTTTTTGTCCAGATGTGGCTCCTGTATTTACATTTTTTTGGAAAAGTAAAAACTTCTCCCCAAGCTGACTGGCAAGTTAATGGAATCAGCTAAACTATCTGGAAAATTGTACAAAATTGTAGAAATATAGATGCAGAAGGTAGCATAGTGTTAATTTCTCAAGTTTAAAATATAGATGTTATCCAGTTTTGATTAATCCCATTGATGCCATAAAAGGTAAATCAGGATATTTTCAGCCAGTCTACTATAGTTTTTGCCATCATGACAATGACAAATGTAGAGTGAGCTTCATGTAGCTCATAGTGTTCAGGAGCAATGCCCTCCCAAGCATACACAGAGGATCAACTCCAAAAAGTGAATAAGTTTGAGCTGATCTGAGGGACACTTTAAATTAAAGCTGCAAGCAGCAATGAAAGGGGCCCTCGCATTTGCGCATGTTGGGGGTGCTGGGGGCTCCCAGTCAACGCAGCAGTGTATTTCCATGACCATCGGACACTGCATGCACAAGTTAGACCAGAGAAATTACATATTTCAAATTGTGCACTACTTTCTGTGCCCACTATGCATCGCTACATAGTAAATCTAATAATTTTTGTCAGGGCTTACTTCCTGTTGCCAGTAGGGGGCATTATGACTAAAACTCATTATTGACTTGTAGATGTTCTTAGGCCTATTCTCTCATTAAATCTAAAAAAAATGGGGGAGATTGGACAATGTAAACTCTAGTTACAAACCACTACCTGTTTTGCGGTGTTAAATGGTAATTTGACCCTTAGCACAGCTTTGGACAGCTTTGCAATTTGGCTTTTTAGGTTGTACTAACCAATTTTAAAGTCAAGCTGTAGTTAAATCTGTAGGAAGAGTTTGTTAAAGTACAACTCCTAAAAATGGCAAAAAATCACCCAAAACATGAATTTTTAATTGTTAATGGCTGATGACTGGTCCAATAGGTTTTTTTAATGTAAAGATAAGATACATTTGCCTACCAAATTGCATGCCTCTACATGAAAGTTAAAGGAGGTAAGAGGGCGCTATCAAGTCCATTTTTTATTTTTGTTAATTGCCAAGCCCAAGTACCACATCAGGTTGCAATTTTCAATAAATCCCACATGCATTCCAACTTTCATGCGTTTTTAAGAAACATTTAAATTTCACTAGGGTCTTCGCTGACCGACGATGTTGGTGCTTGGGCTCTAATTAGTTAAGTCAAGGTATGTATGAAGCTTTGGTTTGAGTGCCAAATGAAAATCTATGGCCTTAAAAGGCTAAAGCCAGCCTCCTCAAACTATGTTAATTTTATTCACATCCTTATTATCTTATCTGGGCCGTTTTTGTTAATTGTAACTGCAGTTAATATGTTTGGTATCAAAGGTAAAACAAAGCAACAAGTAATAAAACAAATTTGATCATCTTGTTGCAACCAACAAGGGCATTCTCTTCCATTTTGGCTGTTTTTTGGTTTTTTTTTCTCAAACAAAGCAGATGTATGTCCTAAGGGTAGAAAAGCTTTGAAACAGCATGTAGACCATCATGGCGCACTAAATAAATTATATTTATCCATAGTTAGCAGCTCTTACTGTACTTCTACGGCCTCTATGGCTGGCTATCCATTATACACTGAGTAAATCTATGAGATAGATTACTGCCTTTAAATAAAATAAATAAAATCTTATTGAAAAATTAAGCACCTGGGAAAAATAGGCAAAAGGTTTAGATGTTCTACACATACTGTACATATAGTATGTAGCTGTGATTATTGAGGAATCAGTCAGCATAACAGAGCAGTAGTGTCATTTTCTTTCATTCTCTCTTTGCTGTGGTAACACCTAATACGATACAACAGTATCACTCATCAGTTGTCGTGCTTTTAGACGGCTCTCATCGTATGAATAAAAAGTGTTCTCATCAACAGAAGTTGCTCGGCAACCAAATCCCCTGACCCTTTTGTTTCATCTTGCGTACCCTTACTGATTAGGCCTCAAGTGTGTAGAAAACATATGCAATTGTTCATTCAGCCATACAGTGTGTTTTTTCTAGTCATGGCATTTGCATATTATATCTACAACCACACAATTCAACAGCATAGAAAAACAGAGGACAGGCCTATATACTTATGTTGATCGAGATGGATCATCCTGATTTCATCATGACGGTGTACTCAGAGACAGGAGAGGCCATTGTTCCATCATTCTCTACGGCCAAATATTGATGCATTTTCGACTGGGCCATTTTCAGACCACAATTAGGTCACCCCCCCCATTTCAATCTATGCAATGTTTTGATATGTGTGTGCAGTTGTTATTAAGCCAGATGGGCTGTGAGTTTCACAGAGCTCAAGGACAGTTTAGGGAGTGACTCAGCCAACACACACTGTGACGGGAATAGTGGGGCCTGTTGGGAGCTGTGGGTTTTTGGATAGGATTTCCTCCACTAACGGATAGCAAAATAAAATCGGAATGTAATTACAACTGTACAGTATACTACGGTAGAATTTTGTTGTGAAGTATGTTTTCTGGTACCACCGAAATATCACTTAAAATAACACCTGCATTATCTACAAATGTAAGATGCCTGTGAAAAAGTCATGCTGAACTTTGTGTTGGACTGGGGTTCTGGCTAGTGGGTGGTGTGGGGGAGGGTTATAGATGGGGGAGAACTGAGATGGGGTGAGTGATGAGGGGGGTTAGGAGAGCACAGGCTGCTGATGCATGCTCCGCATTCCTCAGGTGTTGTCAGCATAGCTGCTCAGTAATTACCTCTCTGTGAAAACATGCACAAAGCCACACTTTACTTGCAAACGTAAAGGCACCAACCAAGAGAAGCTGATAGGGAAGTACATTTATATACACATTTTAACATATTATAAGCTGGAATGGTTATTTTGTTTCTAGAGAATCAATGTGCCAGAGTAAAATTTGTTGAAAAATCACAGGCATGGTGCACATCATGCATGCAGTGTAGCTACCGATGCAGAATGAGGCTGTGTGAGAGCCAGGAGCTTGATTTATGATTTAACACTCCATCTTCTCTCAAAGACATGGTCAGGTTGGGAAGTTGTAGCCAGGCAGACCTTGGCACGTGAATCGAGTGGCGTGATACAGATACAGATACAGTTGCAGATGGTGTTCAGCCTTTACACACAGAATTGTATTAACTTTGCATACAGTGAGTAGATCATTGTGATCCTCCCTCTGCACGCTGCTTTTCGTTGTTTCTCTAAGATGTCATAACTTTCATCATTGACACCACTGTCACAGAGGAAGCAGGTTTCTCCCTGTCTGGGAACTCTTCTCTCTCTCCCTCATCTTCCCCGCTCTGTCTCCTTGGCTGGCTTGCTAAAAGCTGAGGGATTGTGTGCAGATGTGCCTGGAGAGAGGCCAGCCCCTCTGCCCTGGGAGAACATGTGGTCTGGGAGTGTTTACCCTGGCACTCTTTCAAGCTCTCTCCCACACAGCATGCTGGCGTCTGTCTCTCCTGGATTACAATGCTCAACCCTCCTCTCACAAAGGGGACATTCTCAGGTTAAGGTGACACCATACAGTCTATGGGTGCCACCAGCAATCATGTTGATTTAGTGTGTTGACAACAAGAAGAGACAGCAACGTAAATAAAAAATAAAAATGGGAATACATAAATAAATATATAACTTAATGAAATACAGTGTAATGATAGTTTGTTTGCAAAAAACTCCCAACATACTATTTTCCCTCTACCTTTTTTTGTGTTTACATTATATTCTGTTTTGATACTCGGAGTGAACATATGTGTGGATTCAACAGATATCCAGAAACCTCAGGCAGTTTTTTTTTCTTTTTTTTCACAGATTCTCAACATACTTCACATTCTCTCCTGTGATTCAGGCTGTAAGTTGAAAATCCTTGAAAGGCACGCTTGACAATAATGGCAGCAAGGTTACTGTCAGTTGTGTGAAATACACAATGGTGGTTTTTAGTATACATGATTAAATGCCAGTGGGAAAAAGAGGAACAGTGCTATAGACCTGCAGAAAAAGTCATTTATGAGCATTTTTAGTTACAGAACGGATGTGGCCGAGTCAAGGATCCTCTCATGTTCTCTTTATAACCAATTGACTTTCTGATTAGAGCTTCCTCAGAGGACATGCCATGTAATATTGACAGAATATTTCATTAAATTGTTTTACTATTTTTGTTGCATTAGTGAAATGGGTTACAGTGTCCAAATCTCTCTGTAATGTAAGTATTCAGTGCCCCCTGCAGGTTTAAATGGTTTATGGGTCTACCTATTTATATAGTCTATGGAGGCTACTCAAGATTACACACTGATTATTCCATAGGGTTATTTTTCATACTCAAAAATAGAATGGTGGATATACTCTAGATTGATGTAGGTCTTTGTTGTCCCAAGTTTTGGCAACCCAGCAATTACAAAATATACAGTACAGTGACATATTCGTTTTTTGAATATTACCTTTACTTAAAGGTGGGAAAAATATAGTTCTACTGGACATGCTCATAAAAACAAACAACATGTACCCATATCTGTTTCATTTAGCAATCATCTCCATTTCTTATTTTCATTAACCACTAGGGGGCATAATTTAGTGAATAATGCAGAGGTTGAAGGGTCTCTCTCTCTCCACACACACACACACTTTACTACTGTATGCATTTGTAGGCTGTAACATGTTTGCTTGGTTGAAAATATGTATATGCCTAAATGTCTTGTACTAACCAGCTGCAGACCTTTATGAAATAACTGTTAATAGAAAAACACTTAAAAGCAGACATAATGTTCAAGACTTATGTAAGCAAAATGTTAGTGTTTCACAGGTAGGCTATTTAACTGACATTGCAGTATCGTTACTCATCATCATTTCGTTTTGTTGCGAGAAATAAAAATCAGGATTCTGTAGAAATATTGAGCCAACATGGCTGATCCCAGCGCGCCAGTTGCAGGCAGCGCCGCCTCTCCCTCCTACCTCCACGGTTGACGAAAAGCGCATGAAATAGGAGAGAAAAGGAGGTGTGTTAGGGCATGCGCACAGGGTGCTCGCCATTTAGTTATCCCATTTTTTTGAGGAGTCGAGCTTACGTCACGGTCTCGTCTACAGTGCTAGAGCTTGAGATTCACCATCCACTCATGCAACCACAAGCACAGAGAGGTATTGGTGCTCCGAAGGGAAAAACGCTTTTACTTTTTAATTTTTCTTTTTAGTTTGACATGGAATGAGCTTACCGAAGCCGGGCGGCTGCTGTAGCGCTTCTGGACGTGTGGACAATTGTGGTGGCATGGTGTGGTGAAACAGAGACCCCAGCAAGCACTGAGAGACAGAGGTTACACAGTGCATCATGTTTGAATGCGAATAATCAATTAGAAATATACATGACTGAGCTGGTGCATTGTCTATAGCCTCGCCGGGCTGTAGCAAGTCTCATTTTTTGCTGAAGCCCGTCTGAACGCCGCCGTGCTGAGGGGCTGAGGGTGCAACTGAACGGACAATCGCACCCGGACTATTGAAGGGGTTCGGATGAGGTGGTTGATCGGGTTGTTAGGTTTTAGAAATCCAGTCAACTTTTCCTCTATTCCTTTCTAACCGCAGTGCCAGCGAGCATTGCTCAGGATATGGCGATGAGGTTGTTCTACCTGGGATTTATACTCTGCTTGGAGATCATATCTCCTAACGGTGCAACCGTAGGTAAGAAGCCTGTTGTGTTCTTGCATTGTGATACTCGAGCAAGCATGAGCACTTCTTTTTTTACCCTGCAAAGCATCTGTGCACAGGCCTATGTTCACCAGAGTTGGAGCCATAACCGAAAATAGGTTGCCTGCACAATAACACAGTGTGCCCACAGCAGTATTCTCAGAGGAGCTGATCAATAATTAGGAAAGCCTTAAATCAGGGAAAGTAGCCTACCGCACAAATAAGCAGCGCATTGATTTTTTTTGGCGTATAATCAGTCTGCGTTTTTTTAGATGTGCTCCTGTCTGAGCAGACAGAATGGGCCTGCCTGCAAGGAAGGCAGACAGGGAGGTTATTCACTTTTGGAATATCCGGCAGGTAGGCTAAAAAGCAACACTTACAAGAACGAGCTGCACAAAACAACATAATTTCTGATTAACTGATACAAAATGAGCCTTCTCTCGATTTCTTTCCTCACAAAAATACAATTCCTCATGTAGGCTATTTTCTATATGCCTACAGCTGACTACCATTTAAACGTGCTGTTTTTTATTTTTTATAAGTATCAGGCTTAAGTATCATATCAAACCTGTGAGCCATCGGTCAGATCAGCTTTCGTGTTTGTTTTTAGTTACTCTAAGCATTTGAAAACAACAGTTGCTCGTAAAGATGTAATCATAATGGCGCTGCTTGTCCCGACGTGTCAGGTCAATAGCAGCCTGGAAATCACAACTTGTTAGTGACAGCCAGTGAAATGAATAGTTCTCCTGTTACGTCCCGGGAGCTTCTTAAAACTCCCAAATCCCTGATAGTAATGCAATATTAAATGCACCATTGCTGTTGTGACAATGCATTGCAGACCTGTTGAGCGATCAGGCTACTGTTTTTCTTGAGCACCTAAAGGGAACCCTGACATTGCAAAATAGCACATGTATCTGTATTTTTTCCAACAGAAAAACCTGGCCATTCAATATGTAATTTTGCACTTACAAAAAAAGTATTATGAATTAGGTTTACCCAAAAAAGACTTGCTGCATTGAGGCTATGTATTGTGATATTCTGAAATCTTTTGCAAGTTATTCATAATGGGCTATACTGTGGATGTCAAACAGTGAAAATCCATTATGTCCTCTGTTCCCTCCAGTTCAGACCTGACAGCCTTGTCTTTGAATACAAATTTGTAATATTAATCTGACACCTTATTTTACTTTGTCAAAAGAATGTAAAATAGCTCCTGCCCAATTCTGTGTGGGAGATCTTATATAATTTTCATTAGATTTTGATGTAAGCTGTTCAGAGTGAATGCCATAGCTGAGGTTACAGGAGTGGGGAAGCTCCTCCCACTTCCTCCATCAGTATTTAACATCTGGACACAGGGACACCATTAATCCAATTTAGATGTGACTGCAAAGGGGGAGATGCCAGCTGAAGAGCTGGGGGGTAAGGGCAAATGAAGCGAAATAAACTTAAAGACTCAGTCTTGGATGCTCTCTGAAACTGACACTTAGTTACATCACAGGGTGTCAGGGAATGGAAATGATGTATGTGTGTTACATCAATAACCGTTGGTTTATCAGCCTCCCATTGGAGCAGTGTTGGTCCAAAAGGGTAGAAGTGGTCAAGTGAATGGTTAAAAACCCTTAGGCCATCCACTTGGACTGGATTTGTCTGGATTGTTGCAGCATGAATTTAAGAATGAGAAAGGATTAGTGAAAGGAAGGTCAGAAGGCTATAGTTAACAGTTTAACAGAGTTTATTATTGTGGCACTTAAAGGTGTCAGACTAACAAAATCCTGTTCAGTGCTGACGAGCCATGATTATATTAAGCAATATGAGGAAAGGTGAACACAGTTTGATTTAGATTAATTTATTTAATCTAGACCACACATTGTTGTATGGATGCTTGCAGTTAATTTATTGTTGTTTTAATCTGGGACGTAACTGACAATTATTTTCATTATAAATTTAATCAGCAGATCCTTTTAGCAGGGAACAGATTAATTTTTATTTCATATTCAAATGGCTTGTTTTGTCTAGCTGCATGTCCACAACTCAAATATATTCAGTTTCTGATAACATCACAAAGTACAGCATGAAATTCTAACATTTGAGAAGCTGTAGATATAGCATGTTTTCTTGTGATTCAATAGTCTATTATGAATGAATGAATGAATGAAGAAACATGCAAGCAACAGAACGTAAAACGTTGTCCAAATGACTTAAATGTTGCTTTAATATTTGCTTTAAATAGGCCTTTTTATATTGTTTTGACGATATATTTCGTCATATTGCCCAGGCCTACTATGGACTAAACAATCAGTTCAGTTGACATTATATTCATTATTTTAGCTATGTCATTTTAATATTTTGCTGATAAATTTGCATTTCAATATTGATTTATTTGTAGTTTTGAATTAAATTCTGCATTTCATGTAGCATTTTCATGTCCCATGTTAAATGAAATCCTCCGCTTTCACTTATTGTTTGGAATTATACCACCAAGACATTCACGTTGGATAACTTTATGACTACTGAGCTTACATAAGGATCTCAACAACCTTTAGAAGTAGAAGAATCCCTTTTGGTGAAAAGTATAAATATGGGTCGGAGGGTAAAGAGGTTGAATTCCAGAGGAACCTAGACTATGTTTACCTGACCTTTTTAGTGGGACCTGGCTTTACCTTTTCCTTAGAACTGTCACTGGAAACATCTGGTGGAAAAATTCAGCATCCCTCATACAAATTCAACAGCTAATGGACCTTGGATTGCTCTCTTCAGCTCTCCAAGTGGAGGTCACAGGGGAGTTGTTATTGTAACTATGTACACCTAAGGCTGTTGATGGACTTTTATCAGGTAACACAGATACTCCCCATAATATTGTTCTGCCATTCAGTCGTCTCACAGAAAAACTGGATAAAAAAAGCATAAAATATGGGAATTGAAATACAGCCAAAGTGTCCCAAGTTTTGAGCACATTCTTATGCTTCTGAGTTGGATTTAATGTAAAACTAGTGTGCAGGTGTTTTGCATTTTGGTATTGACCTATAGTGAAAATGTTTGTAAAATGATAGACGGTGGGATTCTTTAAAGTAGCTGCAGAAAAGATCCCCCATTTCATTTTTATCCCTCTACTTCCTGCACTGCATTGCAATCAGCTGTGACCAGTGGGTAAAACCTGATTAACATAAATGTCCTCAGTGTGTGAGTGTGCACGTGCGCATGTGCGTGTGTGTGTTTTTTAATACAGCTCTGTAATATTCATTGGGTCATTGTTGGTGACATAATCAGGCTTGCTTTGCATTCCCGCTTTCCATTTCTGGCAATATGTGGCTGCCTCTTAGAAATTAGTATTTTATTTTAACATGACCCTCACCACCACACATCTTTTAGATAGGGACATGTCACACTTTATAAAGTAAACAAAAGTAAACAGAGTTGTTCAAACGTTGCAAAGGGTTGCAATGTTTGCCTAACACCTTGCACAACTGTGAGATACTGGCTTTGTGACCCCCGTTTTACTTGGACATCATTAGTGGTGAACTCCTCACCTGATGCATCATATTGACCCTTCTGATTGTCAGTTTTTGGACACTTCTAGCTGCAGCTCTTGTAGGCTCGTTGGGTTTACCAGATCACGCTCTTGTACACCTTCAGGTGTTGTCAATGTCCCCGGCTTTCCGCTCGACTAAAGAATCGATTTGATCATAGGGACCATGGCTGCTTTCACACCTGGTGGTCAGAAGAGAGAATCTGATATATGGTGATAAGAGTCCAATTTCACGGACTGCTGCAATGTGTCAAAGCTATTTACTTTCATGCAGGTCACAGAAATGTCTCAGTATTGGTACATTGGGTGTACATGAAACATACATTTTATGTGGTCTGTGTTGTCGGAATAATATGTACACAATTATAGAAAAGAAAAAAAAAGCATACTACCTCTGTGTAAAACGTTACTGTTTGATTGATTGTAACACAATTACTGTAGCTAACCTTCCTTTTTCATTTTCAGTCTCTTGGAAAATAAATAAAGCACACAGTGCTTAAATAAAGATAAAGGCATTAGGTAACCATCAACCATTTTTAGCCCAAAAAACTGACGGACCTGTGTGGGTTTTTTTATGCATTAATTTCTCAATTGATTTTCTAGAAAATGTGTTGTATGACTATATGTATTTATATCATGATGTAAAATCAAATATACTATGATTTTGCTGATGGGGTAAACCCCTCACCCCGCCAATCTTTTACTGCAACTTAAGTACTTTCCATCTGATAACTTGCTACCCAGTGTCATCCACTCTCAAATTACTTCAGCACAGCAGCTCAAACCAACAGTTAGACAGTTAAATCACATAACCAGGTGATCCAACTGACATCTGCCTAGGCAATATAGTAAACATAGCATGTCCTTATGTCAAAAGGCAATGGTACTAAAAGTTCATATATTCTATATTAATGTGTGTTACAGAAAAACACTTTGTGTGAGACACTATGGTCGTATCTAATGAGCACTAATTTCGCTTATATTTGAACACAACATTCACATTGGCTTTAGTATTTATACTATAAATGAAATTAGTTTAAAATCTTTTGATTTTGTATTTCCATGTCTGATTCTATTATCACCTCAAAACTCTACTGACCGGGAACCAGTTGGATGTATTCTGTAGGATAATCATACTTTGTAATGTAACTCACTGCTTGCATTATAGTGCATGCTGCATTCCCAGCAATTACTGAGCCAGGAACATCCCTCCCTCCTGCCTCCTTTAGAGTGAATTTAATGATTGAGTCATAGAGCTTGACTTTCATTAAATCGCAAGAACATTTCATCCTTCAGCTAAGGTAAATCCTTGTTTAATAACATACTGTATCAGTACCTTATTCCTGTAGCCTCTGGTTTTTTTTCCTGGTACCTTCAGAGGACAGAGGCAAGGCAGGATTGACAGCCAGCTCTGATGCAGTAATGTGTTGCAGTGAATTTATGTGCCCCAGCCTTCATTTCGTGGCTCACATGTTCTGTTTTCATAACCGCTGAATCTGGTTGGACTTTTCCTCTATGGGTGCACAGAACTGTGCTATGCAGACTACAGGGCGGGTGGTGGAAGAGCTCTGTAGAAAGTACCATTATACCTATTTACATTTATCTTTATGCCCATCAATCACACTCAATGTATGTCTTTTACTGCGTTGACTTTTACTGCTCTGACCTGTGATGTCCTGCAGAGCTTCATCAGGTTACTTCCGAGGTCAAAGGTGCACCCTTTTGTTGTGCAATGACAAAAAACGACGAGGCTCTCAGGCACATGAGTAGGCACTAACTCAAACTCAGTCTTCTGCTGTTTATGCATGTTCAACCTCTTTGAAAATAGCTATTGTGGATTAGAACTTGAATAGCCTATGGTCATTGAATGTGCACTGTGAGCTGGTTAAAGTGCTTGGTTGTGGCTTGGTTTGACACAAAGCTAAGTGGTTGTTTCCACTGGATGGGTACGGCACAGTGTGGGCATTGAAGAAGTTCAGTCAGTGGCAACAGCAGTGGGCAGGGAAGGGCTTTATATTAGATAGTGTTTATCCCTCCTTTCTACCCTCTTATACCATAATATTCCACATTTTACATCTAAAAGGCCCGGACTTCTGAATAATGAATAGAGCACAGCATTCAGAATAATGGCTTCCCTCTGCGCATTTTCTTCCCTGTGGTCCTTGTTTGGTTTTAATTGTTATTTATAATGCATAGGTTCCTGCTTTGAAATCCTGCTAAACTGAGTGCAGAGAAATCACTTCAAACTTGACAGCAGGGGTCTAATTACATACTGTAGTCGGTTTGCTTTTTTCACTCCCTGAAACACTGGAAGACCTGAGTTCCACAATGGAGGACCAGGAAGGGGAGAAGTAATGAGAAACAGTTCTGGTTTTATTTCTACTTTCTCTTGTCGCTGCCATTGTACTCATAGTGACATTTATTTACTTATTCATTCAAGTCGTTTCCCATTCGTGCTGTTGTCTTTTAACAGCGTTTAATAGAATCCATGCTCTATTACTCAGCCTGGAAATTATCCACAAGGGGATTGGGTTGGTTGAATACTAGTATGTAACAAATTAACTTTTGTTCTAACACTGAGCACAGTGTTAGAGGCATGCTTGTGAAACAGAAGTAAATTTCACATATCAATTTATTGTTAAATTCCAGCTCAGTCTGTGTGCATTAGGATGATGGTCATCGCTGTGGTGTGTGGCTAAAGCAAAATATATATATTGTGTGTGTGTGTGTGTGTGTGTGTGTGTGTGTGTGTATATTATTACAGACAAATAGAACATATTCAGTAATGTGCAGCAATAAGTCAGTCCTCTATTACACATTGCACTCTAACCATTTCTTGCAGCAATGAGAGGCAAAGAATTTTCTATGAATTCAAAAGAAAATCTGCTTGGTTTCTTTGAATCACGCTGCTCATCTGTAACAGGTTGTCTTTTTTTTAAAGGAAAGCAACACACATGAAATCAATTAGAAGGTGCTGGAATGTGCTGCATGGATCTGGAGTTGATTTACAGAGCAGGAATGGCCATATTGAGAGAGACAGATTGGGAGCGGGGGAAAGTGGGTCAGTGTTGTGTCCTAGCTCGTGATGGTGTCTGGAGGCCTCCATCACTTGGCTGCTGAATTGATGTCACAACACCATTTACTCACCACCCTGTCCTCTTCCCATCCCACAGAGTTGCTTTTGGCCTTTTGAGATTGTTTAATAAAGTTTTTTTGGATTACATAAAAGAAAAAAACACCTTTAACGTATTATTGCAAATGAAAAGATGGCCTTGAAAGAACTTTATTCTTTTTTATCAGGCACTCAGGAGGGTCGTACAAAAGCGGGGCTCTATGTACCTTTTTATGCATTTGCTTATTCACTCATGTTTAATGCTTTTTGCCATGCACGGTGCTGAGGGGCAATTCAGTGTGCAGTGTTTAGATGGCGCAGAGATCCAGTGGCCCTGCATGAGGAAATAGTGTGTGCTCCATACAACTGGCAGTATGCTCAAAATCAAACCAAGTCAGCCAACTGGAGCCTGGACATCCACATACTAGGAAGTGACTTTATACCATTTATATCATAGGTTGTATGTTAACTCTGGATTAAAACCTTTTGTTTAATGTATCTTTTAGTGACAACACCTGTATGTTAATTTAGCTTTTACACAATAATACATCGCGTTGTATTCTACCCTCAGAGCACCTAAAAAGAACAAGTGTACGGATTTTTAGCATTTAATAACAAGGGGAAAACCTCCTAATGAATCTTTTTGGTCAGTAAAACAGCAATTTGTTCACTGTGATTTCTTGTTTTGACCAGATAATGAGGAAAGATAATCCAACTACAGTCTGATTCCTAATTTTGACAACAGACATCCCAATTTAGTGTCCTTGACTTTCTACTTCTCCAAAAAAGGATTTAAAACCATTACAAAACTGAGTGTAGAGAATCAGATGTTAAGTTGAGTAGAAATACTAATCCCATGTCTAATGGACAAATACTCACTTTACTTTTCGTACTGGCCTTCAGGCATTTTTGGGCTGACAGTTGCCTCAAGGACTTTCTTAGCATTTATATTTAATGCCTTTGCCGTATCACTCTTCCCATAAATATATTTTAAATGTAATACACTGTCAGTGCAACATATTGTAACTACATTAGAGTGATAGACTTTTTTTTTTTGAGGTTTTTGTGGAAGACAACTGTTGTTGTTTTTAAACGAGCCAAATGTACGTTGTGTAATTTCTCTTCAGAAACAGATACTCCGTTTCCTGTAGAGCTTCAAAAGTTGCCCCAACTGAGTAATGGTGTGAAATTCAAAACTCTTTCAACTATGTCTGTGGAAGTTGGTCTTATAATTTTTTGTCTCTAGTTAGATGTATTTTAGCTCTAATGGGTACAGAAAAAGGTATAAAAGTATGGTTGTTTTTCTCAGGTTATCTTAATATGGAGGGGGTAGTTTTTCAGCTGTAAGCCATTGAGAATATGACTTTTTGTGTGATAATCCTTTTGTTTTTTTGTGGACAGAAGAGTTGAACACTGGGATTTCCGCCCATTTAGTCACGGCAGTGTGATCAAGTTGCCTTCAGCTGTGGCAGGAAATGCTTTAGTTGGTATGGCTTTATCAAGAGGGGACTCTGTTGGAGGCAGCACACTGGGCTTATAGGAGTTCTTTGTAAGTGGAGTATGTACCTTGACTTAATGGATAGGTGTTTGCTGTTTGGTCAATCCTAGGAGAATAAATAAAGGCCTTTTTTATTCCCTTTTGCAGGTAAAAGTGGACTCAAATGGTTTAACTTCCCAGCCTGATTTGGACCATCCAAAAATTGTTTGCGTTTTGGCAAGAACTTTGGAAAAAAGGCCAATTTGCAGGCTCAATTAACAATTCACATCTCTGTTTGAGATATTTCAGTGGGCTTTGAAAGAGGACTGCTGAGAGGGAAGGCTGCCAGTCTTTCCCCCCAGTCTCTAACCCGTCCTCTGCCACAACCTCCAATTAGGCTCAGAGGTTCTCCCCTCTGCGGTCATTTCATGCTGGTGTGTAAAGCGATGATAAAATTAGAACCCACAAAGTTTTATTTCTAGTTTTATGCTCACTCACACAGAACAAGTGGCTCAGCCTAGCTGCTTCACACGGGGAAGCAGAGACATGGAGTGAATGCCTGTCAGAGGTTTTAATGCTTTTACTCATTTCAGCTCAGGGCTCAATCAGTGTGGCTTTTTGTTTGGTTGTTTAGGCAGATTAAATGGCAACCTATAAAACCAGGCAAATCCAGTGTATTTATCACCATACAGAATGTACCAGGACACTGGTAATCTGAAAGGAAGCAAAACTAACAAGTTGGCCTCAGGCCATGCCTAGCCTCTCTCTCATTCCCTCACCGAGGGGTTTGGTCTGTGCATGTCGTCCAAACCGATTCAGTCAATGGGCTCTATCCATTCTTTTACAGGTCTCTGTCTCTCTCATCTTGAATCATATATGCTGTCACATTCTTATAACATTTGATACGGACTGTATTATGGCGTCTCATGGCCGAGTTGAAATCTCATTCTATTAGTCACTTGAATTTAGTTTTGTAAGCCTTGCCCCTGCCATTGTGTGAAGAGCGAACGCTCTGCATTTTAAACCCAGCGCTGCTCTCTCTTTTTCTTAATCTCTTCAGATATTAAGGTTTTGTTCACATAAGGTAAGCTGTGATCTGATTCCTGTAACCCTTCAGCTTCTAATTGTATTTACAAAAACATGACACTCAGAAATATGTGTTTAGTGCTTACACATACACTTCAGTGTCACATGTAAAAAGACCCCAGGGTCTAAAACCCCTTATTCTGAGAGTCAAAAAGAACGTGATTACAATGATACATTAGCCTCATGCTCTCTTGTGATTTCAGTCACATCCAAGCCCCCTTGCGGTGCACCCACCCCCACCCCAGCACCCACCCCAAACACCTCTCTGCCTGCCAAGTACGTAGGGAGGCAAGTCATCCAGGGCGAGAGAGGCCTCATTCCCTGCAGAGAATCACAACGAGACCTTCAATGCCGTCCTTCCCAGAGCATTAACAGTACAACATTACAGTCACAGCAACCTCCTGCCTGAAATGGCCTATGTGTTCTTTTTTATTGTGTGTAACATTTGTGACCACTCGCAAAACAGGAAGACTTTTACTTGTGTAAATATATGGCAACCTATTTTCATTTTTTCTAACTTACTGAGAATGTAAGCTTAGAATTTCAGGTTTTTAATTTGTATTCAGGTTGGATTTGAATTTGACTGTTTCAGTGAAGGATCGTGCCATTAATGAACTTGAAAAAAATACTCTTAAGCTCTGCATACAGCCTTTAAATGTTTTAACATTCAATTAAGTGACAAGATACAAATATCTACATATAGTGGTGTGTAGGCATTCAAATATATATTTTTAATCCAATTTTTGAGATATCGTCTGAAATTTCCACCACTTCAATAAGTAGAATGATTTCCATTGATTGTGCTTGAAGCATTTAAACCCTTACTTAAAAAAATTCTGCAAGAATGTGTCTTTCCAGAAACAATGTTTGCATCACACAGAGTAATCCTTAGACCTCAGTGTGACCAGTTTTCACTGAAATTACTTTCTACAGGAAAAAAGGGTAAATAACAAAAAATGACACGTCCTGTAGATTTTAACATTGACAGGGACAAGGATTTGAAAATATACACTTTCAATGTTATGAGCATCCCAATTAAAATTTGATCTACCTGAATTGTATTAAGGTAGAAGCAGAGCTCTCAGAGACAGATATGTCTAAACCTTGGCAAATAACACCAAATCTTCATGATTAGACATGAGAGGTATGTGAAAACATCAGTTTAGTTTTTTATAATTTGGGGTGAACCGTCCCTTTGAAAAGACATTTTTAAATAAGTGACTAATTCAGTGTTGACAGACATAGAGCTTCATTTTATGAGGGGTTTTCTGAGTGTAGTTTAGTTAAATCATGTCAGTTTCAGTGTCAGACTGCTGATGGGTCATGAGCGTTGCTGTGGTGCTGCTAGCCTGTGGTACACCTCAACAGTCTGTGCTGACTTACTGCCCGGAACTACTGCGCTCTGCACTTTCCCATGGGTCAGCCGGTGATTGAATGCCCAGTTATGTCTTTGCTGTGACACATGAAAGAGCCTCTGTGGTAAAAGTTGAAAAACACCCTAAATGTAATAAAAATTAAAAAGGAAAAAAAAAGTGGAAAAGAAATGAGATGTCCATAAGAAGAGAGGAAACCACAAACAAACCCCAGAACTTAAAGGCACCACTGTTCGCTGCAACTTGTAGAGGAGTTTTTTTTCCTGAATAGAGCGTGCCTGTGGGTCTTTTGATACAAAAACATCATTGTAAACTTGGGTTGACCCTTGCATGTTGCTTTGCCCTGCTGAGTTACAATCTATGCTGCTTGAACCTGGACATATTCTATGTAGATTCTGCACAGGTGATAATGGATAAAAAGTGCTTTGAAAACATTAACAACAGTCACTTTAATGAAGGTATTCTTTTCAAATTGAGTTCTGAATGTATTGGTGATTGAAAAGTATTTCCAGCCACATTTGCTTTGATAACACATACATTTTCTTCTCCTTTTTTGCAGCCCCCAAAGCTAATGACCAGCCCAAAACCTGCAGCTCTAAGCAGTTTGTATGTAAAGACCAGGTAACCTGTATCTCCAAAGGCTGGCGCTGCGATGGGGAGAAGGACTGTCCAGATGGCTCGGACGAATCCCCAGATATCTGTAAGTATGCCTACATGAAAGTAGCTACTAAAATTGTCTCTCAGCCGGCTTGTGTCCTCTGCTCACATGTTTTCTGCAAGCTGTTACTTCAGGGCAATCAGAACTATAACTGGTTTTACTCTGCTTTGTTTTCTTAAGATTGCTATTTTGCAAACAAACCTTTTAAATACTTTATATCTCATGCTACCACAAAGTGGTTGCTGCACATGAAGTTACATAACATCAAATTCATTACCTCTAAATGCCTTTTAAAGAGACAACAGCACAATGTTCAGACAGTTTAATTTTTTTGCCTGAATAAAGGTTGGGTTATGCCCTTTCTACGAAGGACACAGGCTCACAGTGTGTGCTCTAGGTTGGGTTCTGTGCTCTCTTTGGTGAATTATAGCTCTAATTATGCAGCCGTGTTTAGCCTGAATGTTCATGGATGTGTCTGCTCTTGTCTGGACTCTTGCGGGATCTGTGCAGTCCCTAAGAGTCTTGTCCCAGCCACTCACATCTGTCAAGCTCTCCATCCTGTCATTCCATCCATAAACTCTTCCTGGTAAAAGCCTTCACTCTGTTTTTATGCAGGCGCTATTGGTGATTTTAATGTCTGAATGTGCCACACCTAACATCTTTCATGCCACAAGCATTCTCAGTATAGTCTGGCACGCAGAGACAAGCAGCTGACACCCAGTATTAAGGGACTTGTTATTGTGGGTAAAAACACAATTAAGAATTAACACAAAGAATTAGGGATTGAATATGTGTAAAATAGCTGAGGGTGTCGAGACATTTTCTGATTCAGTGCTAAAATACTAAAGTGAAGCTAAGTTAAAGTGTACAATAAATTTAGCAGAAATATATTGCTGAAGTTTTTAGATGGGAAAACACAGAACATATGCAATTTTATGCAAGTGTGACCCACATGATTCATTCAATCAAGTGAATTCAATTTCTGCCTTCTACTAAACAAATTAATGAATTTTCCATGGAACTTATCTAATTTGGTGACACGGTCAATGGTGTGATTCATCTTTTGCATGGAGAGATGAAGTGCGGTAGTTCAGCACAACATCAAGATATGTTCTGCTCAATTACTCTCTTCCTATGGGCTCTACTCTGCCTGTCACTTTACCTTTAGTTAAGATGCTCTATTCAAGTGAGTTTCTGATGCAGTCATAGTAAATATCTGTAATAAATGCACTTTTTCTCTCTACGGTGATATGTGTTTGCAGTCTAACAAGCACAGTCAAAAGCAGACGCGTCTCTTTAAGTATAACAATGAAAGGCAGCCTGATTTTATCCTCAGTCGTTTAGTTGATCCATCCATTAAATATGAGTAGTGTTTGGAAAGGAGTGCTGCAGATAAAGCTACAGAGTGATTCGCCCTGCGCCAGCATAGATGGAGCCAGGCATGTTTGGAGGAGTATGACTCTGAAGGTTATTTAAAATCCTGCTCTGACTCAGAAATGCAAACGTCTTTTACTTTTTTATCTTGGCTTTTCCATTCTATGGATGAAACAGTTTGCAGGTCAACAGCCTGGTTTCTCCTCTAGTGGGAAGCAACATAAGAAGCAACCTGACCCTGGCATGCTGTAAGGAAGGCTTCTCTTAACTGATCTTTTATTGAAATAGATATAAAGACATGCCAAACCTTGAGCCATCAGAGGTGGGGACTGCAATCTGGATCATCTGGGGAAGTTTTGTGTTGGTGCGGTTTTTTTTATTTTGAAAGGTGTCATCTGTTCATCCATTGCCCCCTTATCAGTCGCGAAGTCAACAAAAGCAGTCAAGCTTTCTCCTTCAAACTTAGTTTATGAAAGTCAGAAAATTCCGAAAAAAATTCCCAGCTCTCTAGATGTTTGTTCCAACATGCCCCCTGACCACAGTCTAGTTCGGTGTTAATGTTGATGGGAATTATAGTTGTGCATGGTACTATAATTACAACATTATCTCCAGTTCAAGTTAATTACTAACTACAGGTTTAGTTTACAAAGATTACTCGTGGAGATTTCACAAGGCAAAAGCTTTTTCCTTTGTTTTTCTTCCACTTTCCTTTCTTTCCCTCTCCGGCCTGTGGCAGCTTGGCTGTACTCTGATCTTGGTGTGGGAACTAAAGCAACAGTTTTATTTCTGGAAAATGCCACCTGTTTTGTTTACAATGTTCATGAATTCACTTGCTGCCAGAGCGGTGGGTGTTGTAAATGTGTGCTTTTGCCTAGTGGGAACTTTGATCTACACCTCTGGTACCCATGCTAAAAGAAAGTGCACTCCTCAGTAGAGCTGGGCAATATATCAATATTATATCGATATCACACTAGATATCATCTTATTTTGGATATTGTAATATGTGTGTTGACACAGTGTTGTCTTTTCCTGGTTTTAAAGGCTGCATTACAGTAAAGTTGTCATTTTTGGAACTTACCAGATTGTTCTAAGTGTTCTATTATTTGCCTTTACCCACTTATTCATTATATCCACAGTAAATATTTTGTGAACGCACCAATAGTCAACACTACAATATCATTGTACCATTTATTTGGGCTGTAATTATGTTGAGGAGCTAAAGACAGCCTTCTGCCACAGTAGTGGGGTTGTAATGTTGCATCACATGTTGTGTTGACATGCTCTAGTTGAGGTTGAAGCCAAGGGTCAGTGTTGCATGTTAGCATCTTTTAGACTATCAGCTTTTTATTGGAGGGGTACTGAGGCAGAGTGATGAGATCGTACGTACATTTTTGCACATGGATTTGCATGACCTGTCATAAATGGATCAGTAGGAGCTGGTTGCCAGATGTTGGGCTGTCAGTCCTTAGAGTGTGCACCTCCCTCTTATAGCCCATAGTACACACTCAGATAGCCATCAGCAATCTGCCTGTACAGGACCCTGTTTGCAGGTGTGACCCTGTCATCCTCTCTCAGGGACTGCACTAACTCCCCCTCACTGCATGGCTTCAATTGTTGTCAGTCAATTATTTCACCTCAATTACATATAGACTAAGGGCTCAGGAAGTGGTTGACATGTTCCCTCAGGGCAGGAGTATCTGCTCTGTGTGTCTCAGCGGTGGGGCTCTGTGCAGGACACATTTTAATGCTCCTATAGGTAGTTAGTGCATGCTGTTAAATGTTTATCTGCATCTAATGTATCTAGCAGAGATAAAGTTTTGAGGGTTGTTGTGATGTCAATGCATGGTTTCCCTCACAGAAGTTGAGCAGTGTACAGAAGTCCAGATAGGACTGATGAATAGGGCTGTAACCAGTGATGGGAAAGTTCACTTTCTACATCTAGTTCAAAGTTCAGTTCACAAATTTTAAAATGAACTACCTCTAGTTCAGTTCATACTTTCATACTTTTTTTTTAAGTTTATAGTTATTTTTTTCCATATGTTGCTGCCAGTTGTTATATGTCATATGTTGCTATTATTTTTCAAAATTATTGCCACAGCCCATATAGAAAAGGAAATTTTATTAATTTCAACACTAAAACTATGCGTCAGATTTAATCTGTCTTGACTATCTTTTTATTTTTTTATTTTTTATTTGCTTGCACATACTGTACCTTGAAAGGCTAGCCGGGTGCTTCAGTTCAACGTGCCGTTTCAGGTTTGCTAATATAAGATTTATAAATATAAAATGCGGCGGTGCGACACTGGAGGCTGGTGTTGCCAGATTGGGTGGTTTTTCCGTTACATATTAAAGTCTGTTCACGGTGTGTTTTAGCCGAGTTTTTGCCTGGAATGCTCTATAGAAATATGGGACCCTTTTGAACAAAGTTAAACTGAGACAGACCAGAATGAATAAGTACACTGTATGAGGAATACAGTACGCTCAGTTAACGTTTGCTCAATATATGAACGAGTTCATGAAGTATTGTTCAATGAACACGTTCAAGCACAATGCTGTCTGTAACGTTATGCGATATGAAACTGAAATTGCAACACTCAGATCCATGAACCTGTGTCGCGGTGGGAGAAGGCAGAATTGCGGCACCCCTTCCAACTCCAGATCCAATGTTACCACATTTACTATTAGTATTAGTCCTTTTGGTGCCTTATCCTGCTTTTTTTCGGATAAATTTAGTTAACTGTAAAGACAGCTAAAAGCAAAGGGGGGGAACACTGGTAATGCTAAAGGAGATGTAATGTGACGAATGGCCGCTGTTCTGACTCGGGTGCCTGGGTCTGTTTCCCGACGGTTCAGTAAATTACTATATATATATATATATATATATATATATATATATATATATATATATATATATATAAATTTTATTATTTATTAGTTTAATTATTTTTAGCTCTTATTAGTTTAATTATTTTTAGCTCTTCATTTATCAGCTTAGTTATGGAGAGACTTGTAATTAAGTAATTTTACAACAATAACTAGTTTTGGAGATGGTTCTGACTTCTGGTGAAATCTTCCATCTTACTGTATTAAATGTAGGGCTTTTAAGCATATCATTTTTCATTTGAAAACAATTGAATAGCTTTTATGTATAACAATTGTGACAGTTTGTTTCATGATGCTAGAATTAAAAGTGCTGTGTCACAACTTTCATTTCACAGCTCTGTTGAAACAGTTGCTGTACAAAACACTGACTCCTTCTGTCTGTATCCCAAGTCTGTACGCAATTATGATTCTTGCGTGAACCACATTCACTGTGGTTGAGCCAGCGAATGGGAACAGATGTTTAAATAAACCCTAGCATGTAAGCACTTTCCCTATCATGAGAAGTACTTGCTATGAAGGAATCCCTTTCATCATCAAAAAAAGTATACAGCTATTGTCTTCGCCTAATTCCCTGTTAGACTTTTTAGCCCCTGATTTAGTATAAAAATGTCCACAGGAGGACTTTCAAGCAGGGGGTGAAATGCGTCTTAATCATGCCAATACACGGCCTTTCTTGTCCCACACAGTACTATCCGCTTTCATTCAGTGTGAGAAAATTAGCTGATTACTCTAAGTAGTTAACATTCGCAAATGACTAGCTACTCCCTAAACTCGTACTGTCAAGCTGTCATTAAAGTCATCTCCATCGGCTAGTAGAAGTAGTAAACACATATATGTTATGTCATGTTGATCCTTGAAAGTCATTTTGAGGGGATTCCACCCTTTGCGGAAGAGGCAATGTAACAATAGCCAAATGTGGACTCTGAAATCCAGACACACACTTTCCAGTATACATGTGATTTTCGTGACTTTGCAGGACAATTTGTACTAACACACTGGAATCTTCTTCAAAGAGATACTGTGGTTAACGTAGCTCCCAACACACAACCATACCCTGTCCTTTAGCCCTCACACTCTGGCTCATGCCAGTGGATGCCATGGCCTTCGTTCAGAGCTGGTAGGGAGGTCTGATGGGAAGATTGAGTTATCATCTTGGTGCAGCTTCTTGAGGCGTCCGTGGGCAACACAACAAGGTTATCAGTCCATCTCCTGCCCTCAAGCCCCCTTCTGGATGCTTGCCAGCCTGGTCCTTTGTCCGGCCCATCTGACTGTCATGCCTCAGCAGCCTCTCCAAGACTGCAAGTAACAGTCAACTGCTGAGGCAGTGGGATGCGATTGGAGACATGGAGCGATGGGGAGAAGGGATGATCCTAGAGGAGAAGCCTTTAGTGTGTAGAGAAGCAAATGAGCAGATTAGCATTTTGGGCTGATGAGGAAAATGGAAATGCCTTTGTAAAAATCTGATTAATTTTACAGCCTTTTACAGTAAAGGTGGGGGGGAGGGAATGGAGGGGGTCTTTTCAAAGCCTATAATCAGTCATGTAGCTACACTGGGGGCACCATGCAGGGGGCAGGAGGGTCTGTAGTGGCAGTGGTTGACACACTGCTTCCACAGAGGAAGGAGCAAAGCCCTGTAAATCCCTCTGGTCTGTGGCCCTGAGCCCTCCTCAGCTACACAGACCCTATCAACAGACAGAGAACACAGCGCTTTCTCACGCCACACAGGCACCACTTTGCTTTCCCTGCTGTCTCTTCCACGCCCTGTCTCCTCTCCCTCTTTCTTTCCTGTGTCCCAACTGTCTTCCTCTCTGCCTGTCAAAGCAGGCGGAGAAGCTAGATTCAAGTCATCTCTGTTCCTTGTTCCTCGTATCTCATCTCCAGTCTTTCCTGTTGTGTAATTGCCTCACCGTTTTTAACCTGGTTGCAGATAGTTTGTTGGTTTGTTTTTGCGAGCTATCTCTTTGTATGTTACATTGAAATTGCTGTGCACAGTGACATTGACTCTGTGACAACACATTTACCGGACTTGATTGACCAAGCAGGTACACAGATTTAATGGATCAGTATTGCTGTTTTACTGGAAGAATTCAGTTGCAAGTGATATCCAGTGTGATCCACCCAAGCTCTATCTTTTCAGTGTCAAACGCTCACCCCCTATAGACTTGAAAGGTTTCTGTAAAACATTTGCAGTTTGTAAAAATAAACGGTGGAGCCAGTTAAATCAGTTAGTTGATTAGAAGGTTTTTATGGAATGAAAAGTTTCAGTGGAGGGAAAAAAACCTGAATGATCAAAGCAATTTTACAAACTACTTGTGTAACATAATTCACCATTTTTGGATGAGTGTCACTTTGACATGATTCTCATCAGGATCTCGATCTGTAGCTCTATAGTTGAAAGACTAGATACAGTGTAGCACAAAATGCAATTCACAGGATAATGAACTTGTAACAATTTATATTCATTATCTTATGTTGTCAAATGTAATTGTTATTCATACTTTGATTATGAAGGATATATATAATATTATAGTAAGCGTGTTGAAACAAAAACTGGCACATCAGGTCTTCTGTAAGTCCTGTGTGCTTTGGCTGCCTCAGTAGGGTTTGGCATAGCCATGTGCTTGTTGTGCATGCTGCTCTAAAGTGTGATTCCAGAGAGGGGCAGGCCTGCCTGTCACCCTGCACAACATATTCATTCGAGCTGACAGCAGACTTTATGGGAGTCAGTCAGGGGCTGGCATGGAACCCTAAGAGCAGGAAGAAAAGCAGGCTTTATGCTAAGAACAAAAGATCGACAGGGGTTCCAAATTTAAGGTCATTGCATAACTACAGGAACTGAGGGATGGGGGATGGTGGGGGCCAATGGTTGAAGTGTTGAAGGGAAGCACACATTAGGAGAGAATGTCTACATCACAACCCTGATGCCTAGTGCTGGTCAGACAAGTTAGTGGAAACCAGAGCCGCAAACGCAGATGACTGCACTCTGTATTGGGGGAATGATTTGAAGGTGACACAGGCAGTGATGCATTACCTAAATCTACACTGTGCTTAGGGGAAATGTGTAATATTGTATTTGCACAAAGTCCTATTTCACATCAAAAAGGCTGTCACCCTGCAATAACATAAGTTCTGCATTTTGACTCATATTTTATGTTTTAATCATGATAAATCCCAGCGCTCATTTTTGTATATGACTCTTATAAGAAACTAAGAGAGAGAGAACAATCATGCAGCAGATAATTAAGATCCTTGAGGACCGAGTGATGATATGCACTGTTAGTTGATCACAGTTTAGCGCAATAATGTACTTATCCTCACTCTGGCCTCTAATAGATGTGAGGGTTGTAATTTTCCCTGTTTTTTTTGTCTGTTATCCTTTGCCAGGCCAAGCTTCTTGCATTGTTCTCACTTGCAGTGCTTTTTCTCCAAGGCTGCCAAACTCACTGAAGAATATGTGCTATCCCAGTGAAGTGACATGTCAAGTTTTTATTAAATATGATAATTATATTCCTCCACACCTATATCAAATTATATAGGACCTGCTAATGATACTTTAGGGCAAATAATACCTATTTTAATCAACAGAACATGACAGATCGTGTTAACCTGATTGCCACGTAACATCACCATATTTCGAAATTCTTTATTCTCATGTATTTATTTCTTAGTGATACCTTTTAATGTAGTTTTTTGTCTGCACTGAATTGAGAGAAGAAAATTGTTTCATAAAGGTAACTGCAAATAAAAAAAGAAGTGGACATAGTTCACAATTCTATGTTGTGGTCCCTAACTGATGGAGACGATTATCATTTTATAACTTCATCTATGTTTTATAGAAGTTTTAAAGAGTTGCAAAGCATTTTACAAATAGTAAAAATAACAGCAAAGGAATACGAATGTGGAAGATTTTTTTCCTCAAATACAAATCCTAGCAGTTGCATTTTTTTTTTATAACTTGAAAACAAGAAGGCACTTTTACTCAAGGTGAGGCAAGAGCATAGGAATTTGCTGGATTAAGTGCGATAACAAAAGCTTGAATCCCTTTGTCCAGATGAGTAAATTATAACATTTCATTCTGGAAATGTGCTTTTGTTTAAATACAGATAGATGATCTGTCAGCCTATTTAAACATGAAAAAACACCAGTCCCTTGATATAGGCTTTGTGATGACAAACCACCTGAATGAGGGCAACCTTTTTAGTTAGTTAGAAAGTTTGGATATGATACGTATGCCTACCAATTTTCATACAGTACCTCTACATGAAAGTTTAACGTGGGGCGGTTATCATTGAAAACTGTCAGGGGGGAGCCATTGAGGTAATTTGCCACAGCCAACGCCAGATCAGATTGCAATTTTCATTAAGTCAGACAGGCATAATTTTCTGCGCTCAAAGACAGAAAAATAGGAAGAAGAAGAAAGGGAAAAAAAATTGAATTTATAAGGCCTTCGCCCCCGACGATATTGATGCCTTGGCCCAAATTATAGTTGTGCCAGCAAATAGATATGCTACAGAAGCATGTGAATTGAGAAGTAAATGGAGATGAAAGCTGGATGCTCTAATGCAAGTTAAGGATTGAGATAAAGTGGCCTGTGTTAACTGTAAACACACAAGTTTTGATTTCTTAGGCAGGGTATAAATTAACCCAGAACTAGGGCTTAATCTAGAATAGTTTATGACAATTTCAAAAATGGCTTTCTGAAACAGATTTTACCTTCTGGATTAGTTACTTCCTAACTAAAGAGTTGACAACTAAACAAGAGAACCACCTGTGTTAGTCCTTATTGGTGAACCAGGGAAGAAAGATTTCATTCCATAAACATAGGTGATTATGACAAAACAAATACTATCAAAGGCAGGAAATAAACCCAAATAAATATGGTGTCTAAAAGGCACTATTTACATTTGAAAAGTACATTTCAAACATTTTGTTGTTAAAGCAACACTATGTACTTTCTCCCGATTCGGCCCCCCTCTACAGGTTGGAAGCGGAATTGTCCCATTATGTCTCATTGGAACTACAGCTCCGCTACCCAAGGGGGTAAGCCTCTCCTCTCTAAGCGAAGATCCCTTTGGCGCCATTTTGATGTTAGCAAGCCATCACCTGCCGTTAGCATTCTATTGACTGCCAATCATTTTGGTGCCACTTTGACAGTGAATAACTTTACATCTGAAGCGTTTAAAGACTCTATTTGTCCGTTGTTTATTTCTAAACAAACACGACAATGTATAAAAGGCTCAATTACTTTATACCTCACGTTATGGCTCCGTAGTATTTTATGAATGATATAAACATATACCATACCTTAGGGTCAATTTGGGATTGGTTTTGAATTTACAATCCCATAATGGTCTCCATCTGTTGAGACCAAATTCCAGATGCCAAAAACCTTAACGTCATCGACACTTGGAGAGGAGTCTAGGTTGTTCTGTGCTCTAACAACAATTCTGGGCTCCATCAGATCTCCTTTGCAATTTCTTTCATGCTGTCATAAATTGCTTGTCTAGCTTGGTTAGCTTTTATTGAAATATGCCAAATCTAGGAATGTTCTAAGCCATTAAGAGAACAATTTCAAATAATCTGGTGTAAAAGGAAACTTTAGTTTATCTGGGGAAACCAGACCAAAGATCCATGAAATTTAGTTGCTAAACAAAGATAGTTGGTTGTCCCAAAGATTAACACACGTGTGAGGCACATATTATGTGCATATGAAAAAAAACAAGACAGAAGAAGTTCTGCTGTATTATTTTCCTTCAGATATGCACAGTAATGCTCTTCTTACACTGACAGATCACACAGGAAATGGCTATTGCCAGTATGAGGGGAGCTTATTGCTTATTGTAATACACTGCCAACAACTTTCCAAACTGGAGCAGGGAGTACAGGGTTTGTCTCCATTGTCCCTCCTGCAAAGTTATTTAATCCTAGATATTGTCCTTTCTATTTAGTGTTCTGCTGCTGGTTCCTATTCAGCTCCTGCCAAGGTATTACTGTGTCGAGGAACTTAGACAAATATTTTCCGGCTGTGTATTGCTAGTAGTTGTTTCCAGAGAGGTATTCTGCTGCTGCCTGGTAAGGGGAAAGGTAGGAGAGTGTGTGATGGAAAGTAGAGTTGTTGTCTCTTCCATCTTTTGGTGGTTACGGTGTGTAGGCACCTGGTTCCTGGGATTGTGTACCACACTAGGTCAGTTAATGAGTTTATCTGTCTGTCTGCTCAATCCTCAACACATCACTTTCTGTCAAATATGCTTTCATGTATGGAGAGTTGCAAAGACACCAGTAGTGCAGTATGTGCCATTCAGATGACTTTCACTATGACTTGTCTTTTATACTCTGAGAAAACTGTTGACAGATAATACATCCTTGGCAGCTGTTTCATTTCCAGTGTGCATGTCAGTTTAATCTTGGTACTGCAGTTTATGTAGAAAGCCCCAGGTTGACAGTTTATTGAATGTAAATCAGGCCGTCTTAGAGGCTAAAGCTGTAGGAGGGCTGCTAATATGGTAGCATCCCCCAAATGGCAGAGCTCCCCCTATCCCCTAAGCCAGATGCTTTAGAAGCTAATTCTCTGTTCGAATGTGGCACATTTTCTATGCAGGCTACTTTGGTGGGATCATTAAGGAAGCTCTTGTCACTTTAAGGTACTTGTTACATTTTATGATCTGTGTGTGGTTACTAATCTATTTTATGGATATAGAGGACTTAGAGGAAATGCTTGTGATTTTCTTCAGGGAATGATCTTCCTCATGTCTTCCTGCACATCCACACTTTGATTCATTTAAGGTCATGTCTTGTAAGAATACAAGAGAGCTGTATTTTGACTTTCCCCCACATATCCCACATATCAACTGGATGTGCATGACACAAATACATAACATACTGAATGTCAATTATATTTTTATTATTTGTTACCCTTACTTCAGATAAGGAAAAATTCAACCAGCATGAGGCAGAAATAATGGTAAAATAAACTGCATTTTGGCTGCATTATATTCAGACACTGAAGACTTTGTGTATGTCAGATTTTGAAGGAGGCATCTGAATCAGGTTTGCAGCCTGGGCTGCACAAATTCAGATATCATCCTCTCAAAGCCTCTCACTGCACCGCACATAACCCCGCAGAACTCTACAGATCGTTTCCTGTGAAGGCGGTGAACTGTATTTTCTCTGCTTCTAGTGTGTGTTTTTTTTTAAATGGGTCAGCAGATGTTAGAGAGAGAGGTAAAGCAAACTGGAGGAGGAGAAGGAAGAAGAAGAAAAACAGCCAAAGCAAACTGTTTGCGCTGCAGTGTGGGCTGAGGAGATAGAGAGAAGAGTGGGAGAGAATGAAGGGAAGAAATGGCATCTACTTATGTTTTATGTTTATGTTTTGACAATGCTGGCAACAAAAGCTCTGCTTTTTCTGGACCAGTGGAGATCATGTTTTGTCCTTTGCCCTCCACACACTTTTAGATTCATTGTAATTTTAAAAAAATGTTTCGGTGCCCTCTGCCAAATTATCACATTTGCAGACCATATTTCATCGCTCTGCCATACTGTACACAGTAACTGCATGTGTGCACATATGTCATGTGCATAATTTTTGGCTCTCTAGGAACATTCCATTTCTCATGTGCTAAAAAGTCATACTGTGACAGAACTCTGTATCTATCAAAGGATCATTACGATTTTATATCAGTGTAGAGTTTAACCTGTCGACTGCTGTTCCACGTTGGCAAAACTAAATTGACGTGTAAAAATGAAGATACAAGGAGGTTTTCTAAATTGACCTTTTAATGTTGATTGATGATACTGCCTCTTCACAACAGGATGATAAATTAATTGAAAAATCTAAAGCCTACTGCAGTGAATAAAGGCAGCCAGTTAAATACATATTTTGTTTCTTCATTTGGACATTTGCTAACTATTCAGGAAGTTTTCTACTTTTGTCCTGACAGATCCTTCCAAGTGTGATTCTATCTACAGGCTAAAGGGTCCACAGCTAGGGACCTCACCCATAGCCAGGGTGTCAGTAGCTCAGTCAGTAGGGAGTTGGGTTCAATCCCTGTACGGACCAAAGTGTGGTGGTGGACTGGTAGCTGGAGAGGTGCCAGTTCACCTCCTGGGCACTGCCAAGGTGCTCTTGAGCAAATCACCAAATCCCCAACTGCTTGGGGCGCCTTTACATGGGCAGCCCTCACTCTGACATCTTACCATTAGTGCATGTATAGGTACTGAGCATGTGTGTGTAATTCAGGCCTTTGTGTAGTGTGTGTAATAACAACAGAGTGTAAATTGTAATTTCCCCTTGCGGGATTATTATTATTATTATTATTATTATTATTATTATTATTATTATTGTTAGCCACTGTTCAACCATATACTGTAAAAACTGCCTGTGTAGCTGCTGTTGAGAATGGTTTTATCAAGCCAAAGACAATTTCAATTTAAACAATTTCATTTTACCGCTCTCTAAGTTATTTGTTTGAGTTTGACTTTATATTTAGTTTTGTATTGCTGTTTCCTTTAATGTGTTTTGCTTGTTTTCCAGGCTCACACAACAGGGCTAACCAGTGTCCTGCAAATGAACATGGGTGCCTGGACCTGGATGTGTGTATCCATATGAGCAAAGTGTGTGATGGAGTCCCCGACTGCTCCGATGGCTGGGATGAGGGCCCTCACTGCAGAGGTAATTAACAAACAAAAATGCACACACATCTGCTAACTCAAATTTTCTGCCAAACACACTCAGAAAAGATAGTATCTTTTTCTCTAGTGTCGGCCTTTGTTGTGGGTCAAAAGTGAGCAACCAGCTTCTCCTTGCAAGCATCTCCTTGTCTTTGCATCCAAAACTAAAATCTCTATGCAATCTCCTCTAATAGGTCCTTTAAAGAGCTGGCCTGTTCTGACTTGTGCAATTACAATGGGATTTCTCTTTCTGGGGAAAAGTCATTAATTTAGCAATCAGTTCAGCTATGAGACTGTTTCCCCAATCCCTGCGGGAATGATGAGCATTCAGCCCGGATGCAGATGGAGAAGAATCCCATCGAATCTTCTACCATTAATTAGAATCGATAGAAGAATGAGTGATGGAACATATTGGGTCCATAGTGTCGGCCTTTGTTGCAGCAGACAAAGGATCAAACACTGGCCGCCTACAGAGGATTGCTTCAGTACTCAACAAAGCAATCCTCAGATATAGTCCTCAGGAGCTCTGCCTGTTTATAGTTGCAATAACTCATGTTGGGATACATAGTTATAATTTCTGTTGTGCACACCTGTGTGTCTGTCTCTCCATTTTACTTGTTTTAGTAGTGATGCACTGCTATTCCGTATCATGATCCCTTTCCTGGAATATGAAATCACTTAATCAAATATTTACTATCAGGTCTCGGTGGACCAAAGTCCTGGGACATGGGTTGGTCTGCCAGGTTCTTAAATAATGTCTGTAATCTTGGACCTTATCTTATTACCTTATCTCTTCTGCTAATTTCAGACCAAAGCTGTAATTGGTTGTAGGCTTGATGTGCTTTTTTAAATCTATTTACCCTTTTTATCTTTATATCAGTTGCAGCTTTATGTGTGTATTATATTCTATTTGTATTATTTCTTTTGATGTAATATCTCTAGATCTTAATCTCCTCTGTACACATTACACCCATGCAATAGAGTGTTTTCTTATTGGACCACCCTGTATAGGTAAAGACTGAATGAATAGCTCTTCTACACAGAGTTGAGTTATTAGATCAAATAGTTCTGCCTTAGTCAGAGCATTTAAGTGTGATATGGTTTGCCCAGAAGAGCAGCAGCACTGTTGGACTGATGAAGTGGACAGTTGTACAGAGTGGGTGAGAGTGTTAGTATCCCACACACTGGTTATCACTCCGAGACAAGCCTTTACACAACACAGTCATCAAATCATAGCATGCGCTGCCTATCCCTGAGGACACAAGTCCAGCTGTCCTCAGTAAAGCATTGGTCATACACCTACACGTTCATGGGCTTGTAATCCATGCATATACTCAACACATGCCCACAAACTCACTCAGTCACATTCTTGGAAATACACACCCATTACCCCACACGCACAAACACACCAGCCTGTGTGTCCCAAAGCTTTGGCATTGCTGTTTGTGAGCTCCCCTCTTTTCAGGGAAAGGCCTGGCCTTTCACAAGCATCGTAGTGTTTGCTTGTTCAAACTGCCAGGTTGTGCAAGTACACTGGGGTGCTGATGCCTGAAAGCAAACTTTGTCAGTCGGCGTGTTCGAGTATTTCTGCCAAAGTTGTTGACATGAGTGGTTAGAAAGACGAGTGTAGCAAGAGGGTTAGGCAGGAGTTCTATCTTGCTTAAATACATTTTCGTAGCATTTTCATACTGTGAGCCAAGGTTTGGGATTAGTTGGTGTGGTTTGTGTATACAGTAGGAATGACAGCAAGGAAGTAACCAAGTGGACTTATTGGTGCTGTGATGGATGATGAAGTTTATACAAGCAGTATGGTTCCAAGATTCAGATATAGGACTTAATCTAGCACTTGATTGAAACTTGGTTTGCGTTTTGACACTGTAAAACGAAAAACCAAATCAGAACATGCATATAGTCTTATGCTGCTTGGGAAAGAAAATGTTTTAGTTTAAAGTCCTGAAAACATTTTTTCTTACTATACTATAAGTGAGAAAATAGTGTACGGTTATATACTGTATGTCAGCTACTGCACAAAATGTAAATTTCAGATCACTGGCTGGCAGTAGAATAGCAATACACTTATTATACTGTAGCTGTGGATAGTGTTGGCAAGCCTGATAACAATGTTACCCTTTAAGAACTGTCTTGGATTGCAAAATTAGGGAATATACAGTCTCATATTTATAAAAAGAGATTGGCCTTGCTCCAGAGCATGTAAAAGGCACATGCTGAGAATGGTTTCTCAACTTGTCTAAGTTTGCTTGTCTAACTTTCTCTGCCATCCTTTGGACAAAACACAAAGTATAGTTCTAGAGGCCTTAAAAAAAAACTAAACTAAAAATATAAATGTAGCGTTTTTAGACCATTGCCAGTTATGTTTTTTCTTTCATATGGGTGACAGTTGAGTCTTTTCATTGTTCTGTAGGCCTGCATTTGTACTTTCACTGTCATCTTGTGGGTGATCAAGCCTCTGTTTGGGGGGCAAGGCCGTTTAGACCTGCCTCCTTCAGAAGTGACTGATTGATGGGTAAGAGAAAATGAGTTTTTTTCCTTTTTCTCACCATCTCAAAGGGCTCCCTGGTTATTGTGATGGCCTGATGCTATTGTTTATGCATGAAGTGGGCATTCATTGTCCTCATTGTCCTTCATGTCCTAGTAACTGTGGAATGAAAATCGGTCAAAGGCTACTTGAGGGTGCCTGTAATAAGCCCACATTTTCATCTTTATTCACGAGTGGGTCTTGACCTAAATGAGTTTATTGGCTGCAGTTAGAGTTGTCGTGCATGACAAGACCTGTTTTATTGCCACTCTTTGCCCATCACTGTATTCAGAGACAATACGGTGTTGTGAAACTGTCATGTATTTTCTTTATGGTGGGCTGCAGATTGAACATTGAGTATTGTTTTATTGTTGTTGTTTTTAGGCAAGTTAAACTGTTATTGTGGGTTTTAAGCCATTTCAAGCCACTACTCTGCATGTGATGGCATATGGTTACTTTGCCCTCTTTGACTCTGCAGCTCCACACAACTACCTATAAATACACTTTTATGCTCATAACCACATACCTGGATAAACAAATCATTATCTCTGGAAATCTGGTTCTCAAGAGTTCTTTCTTTTCAGTAATGCAGCATTTACCACCAACGTCTCTGTGTGATGGAATGCACTGATTAATCACAAAGTAGTTTTGCAGTATGAAACCGTCTTATAGTAGTATTATATACATCATAGTGCCTGATTGTGTTTAACTGAGCATGGGGATCTGCTAATGCAATGCTAGAATGCAAAGTAGTTATTTGAAAGCTATGCATACAAAATGAACTGAAATATGTACAAACCATTCAGTTTAAAAATCAGGTAATTTGATGGAACAGTGTAGGAGCGATAGGTTCCTGTCAGCTGCAGGTAGAGGACAGGGGCATGTGTAGACTTGTTTTCAAACAGTGAGAGCACAAAGGTAGGAATGTCCTGGGAATTGCCTCTCTTAAAAATGCCACACACTGGAATAGGCTGTTTTTATAAAGTGAGTGTTCATGTTGTGCTTTCAAATATGGCCTCTGGGTGTAGAAATGCAGGGAGGTTTTATTTATTTTATTGTTTGTTTGTAAGAAAAGGAATTTGTTTCCAAGCCAGTTGATGGATAGATGAGCTGATCTTTGTAAAGTGTTAGGTTTATTTGTTAAGAGTTTTGTTGTGTAACTACGGCCATGACCACAACACCACCCGGTCACTGTCTCACTGTACCTGCGTCACCCTGTTGCACCTGGCCTGTCAGCGCCATGATTGGATTTTAAAGGGAAATGTCAACTTTCATAAATTTCTTGTACATGTACTGGCCATGGAAAGTGTCCAAGAGCAGTTCTTCTTCATGTCTCTGTCGCCTTTCCTAATGTTCTTTTTCTCATTGTCTCTAATATTGTGTTCCTGTTCATGCTAATCACCCCTTTGACTTTTATTTGGGAATTCCCTCAGTCATTTGCATATGATATTATGTACGTCTTTGAGGAGGTCACAACCTCAGTAGGATGCATCTGGAACTTGTGCTGTCATTAATCATACACGCCTCATATTATCATCAGCAAGTTATTGACGCCTGTTCAATTGTGCACACATATGTGATATGTCTTCTGATGAAACACAGTCTGGTGGGACTTTTGGCAAATAGCCTTATTTAGCCCCTTTCCCACTGGACAAAAAAACCCACTAACATCCACAAACAAATGGCTTTTGTCTTCAGTGGAAAGGTTACAATCAACATTGATTCCAGAGACAAATTACTCTGCGGTAGTCACAGGTATTTATCGGCTCCAGCTCCGGTCGGTAGTGATTGAAACATGACACCTGGATGGACCTGCTAATTTTAACCCAGATTAGTTGCTTCCGTCAGTCAAATTCCGGTGCGTTTGTGACGTTGAATGTGACACATGAGGAACCCTCTCTCGAAAGAATACTCGTCTATTGGCAATGAGAAAGGAGTCTTTCACCTGTTTTTAGCAGGTTTCTTGCTCTTTTAAAAACCTGCATATATGCCCTAATTTTGGTGAAAAAAAGCTACTATACTCTCGCTCCCTGCTTCCCTTTATAAAGAACTATAAATGAGTGAAATTGAGGGTTGCCATCCATGCAGTAACAGGATCAATGGCTTTGGCATGCTTGTTTAGGACTGAAGGCCTCCAGTGTGTCTCTGTGTGATTTGTTTGCTTCGTTCATTAACCCGTTTATTAACCCCTGGTCAAACGTCTGACACACTGCTGTTGCTTGTTTGCTTAGAGCTGGAACTTGCTAACTCAGTTCCACCGCTGTTTGCCCTACCCTCCTCTTCTCCCTGCTGTCTTTCTGTTCCTCTCCTAATTCTGTTCATTCTTTTTCAGTTCTTTTCTTTTCTTATTATTACATTTTCTGTCTTTTTGTCCCTTCCTCTGCTCTTCATGCTACCGTACAACTACAAATGACTCTTTTAAAGAAAAAATACATTATTTTTTTAAGGATAAGCTAAAAAGTGAATCAAGTAGACACTAAACATGATTTTTGGAGCTCATATAAAGATGGGCGACAAGTCTTATCAGTATTAACATTTATCATCTCTTCATAGAATTCTATCATAACAAAAGTCTTACCATATCAAACTTATAGTTATAACTTATAACTATAGTTCTCATGTCTAAAGACATGATGATTCAGATCTAACCAAAATCTGTCAAAAGTAATTGTTCTTTTGTGGAATAAATAATAAATTATAAAAGATTTTTTTGAAAATCCTAGGATTTTGTTGTCATAAAACACATTAGAAATGGATGGATGTGAGTTGGCTGTATAATTTGAATACTTTGTATTATCACAGGTTAATATTGAGATAATATTGATGATGATACTGATCATAGAAAGAAAGAAAGTGACCCCGGCCAGAGGTGTAGTTTAAGTTGTCTGTGGTCTCTCACAGGCTTGGTGAATGGATTTGATGTGGGCCACAGTGTTTGCTGGGGGACTCTTCCTTTCAGCATGGCAACAACAAAAGGGTTATTGTGGTCCATAGTGCCACATGCTTTATATAATGAGGGCCCTTCACTGGACCAATCTCTGTTCTTCACAGCCATACTATCACTAGCTACTAAACATAGTGTGTCCATGACCATTCACTGATTTTTGTTGGACATCAAGGTACATTTCTTTGTGCTAGTGTAAGCCTATTTTATTTATAGTTTGTTATATTGGGGTTTACATTCTGTAAAAGATTACATGGGAATGTTTGTCAACAGTTACACGCAAGTATTGAGTGAAGTTTGGTCCACGCCGTTCCACTTCCGGAATTGCTCCGATGCTGCAAGAAATTCCACCGGATACAGGTTTTTTTGCCGATGTTTTCTTCCACTTTCGTTGTGTTGGAATTTTAAACTCCGGTCAATTTGTGAGGGCTATAGTTAACTGCTCCTCAAATCTCTGCATGGTATATTGAGACAGCTAGCTAGACTATCTGTTCAATCAGAGTTTTCTCTCGCATGACTAAAACAACTTTTGAAGCACACTTTTCACCAAAACAAGGCTAATTTGCAGCGGCTTCATGCGGAGCTTAGCGTTGCCCATGACGATTGTGATTGATTTAAAGAAATGCCAATAAACCAGAGCACGTTTTTCTCCCATCCTGGAATGCTGTGTGGACTAGCCAGAGGTGTTCCAGGCACGTCCAGCTGGGAGGAGGCCTCGGGGAAGACCCAGGACTAGGTGGAGAGATTATATCTCCAACCTGGCCTGGGAACGCCTCGGGGTCCCCCAGTTGGAGCTGGTTAATGTGGCTTGGGAAAGGGAAGTTTTGGGTCTCCTGCTGGAGCTGCTGCCCCCGCAACCCGATACCGGATAAGCGGATGAAGGTGGATGGATGGTTGGACTAGCCAGACCCTCCTCAGCAGCGTGTGAAGGATGGTCTGGCAAAGTGAGACTAAGTGAAGTGTAGCTCTTTAGAACATCATGGGGTGTGTAAGTGTTGGAAGGTTATGTTAAGGCTTTGGCCTTACTTATAAAATATTGCTGTTCCTGGAGCTTCAAATGGTAGCCAGGGATTGTTGCAATGTAGGACGGCAGCATGAGATTCACGCTGTCATATTTGATGTCAGCATGAATCATAATTCAGAGATAAAGCTTTCACCCAGCATTCCGGGATGAGAGAAAACGTACTCTTTTTTTTTTTTTTTTTTGGCATTTCTTTGAACCAATCACAATCATCATGGGCGGCGATAAGCTCTGCATAGACCCCATTGCGAGAGAAAACTCAGAATGGACAGCTACCTGTGTCAATTTACCATGCAGAGATCTGAGAAGCAGTTAACTGTAGTCCTTATAAATCCACCAGCGTTTAAAATTTGAACAAAAAATAAAGCTGAAGGAAACGGAAATCTGCGAAATGACATGCATCTGGCGGAATGTCCTGCAGCACCGAAGCAATCCCAGGAGTGGAACGTCAAGGATATAGACTATGTAATATCAGATGTGTACTACTATCACCACCATGCCCCCATTCATCTCCTAGCCTAGAAACACAACTACATGCAAACACACACCCTATAGCTAGCATGATGAGGGTATGGGTGGTTGCTCCTCTTTCATTTCCTGCCAAAAAGATTTGTCCCTGAGTTGCCTCTGGGGGTGGGATAGAAAAGGCCTCCTAACGTATGCACATTTAAATCACCTTGGCTGCACAGATGAATACACATGCATGCACGTGTACCAACTCCACTCTAACACACACACACACACACACACACACACACACACACACACACACACACACACACACACACACACACACACACACACACACACACACACACACACACACACACACACACACACACACAGCCACATGCACATCCACAATCCTATCTGATCTTCCAGTGGAGATGTGATAGGATATGACAGTATGGTTCTGTGAAGATTGCATTGGGATTAAGATCAGGCAATTGTTTAACCCCCACCATCTTCCATGTTAGTCTCCACAGTATTTCATATTTTATGTGTCTTTGTTTTTCTCTCCTTCAGAACAAGCACCAGGCTGTGCATCCCATGGGTGCCAGTTTCACTGTGCTGTGACTCATGATGGGCCTCTGTGCTACTGTAGCAACGGCTATGAGGTTGCTGCCGATAAAAAGACATGTAAAGGTGAGTAGGCGATTTGGCAGATTTTTATTGTAACTTGGCTTAAAAAAAAAAAAATCATAAAATCCTCTGACCTCTGACTTTCTGTTTGCTGACTAGAATTTACATGGGGCAGCATGTAAAGAAGATTGGATTTTTTTTTTTATCAAACAAGGTAGAAGATGAATTCATCTTCCAGGGTTTGTTAGTAATTTTTGCTTTTGTTGACTAATGCTATAGCAGTTTGTATCCAAGTATACCCAATGCAGTACGTTGTGAATAAGTGCTGTGCAATCTATATATTTCATCACTGACTGTGTCTGTTAATACATTGTGTTATTCTCCTGCAGATTTCAATGAGTGCAATGTGTATGGGACGTGCAGTCAGACATGCACAAACACTGAGGGCTCCTACACCTGCAGCTGTGTGGAGGGCTACCTGCTGCAGCCAGACAACCGCTCCTGCAAAGCCAAAAATGGTGAGAACACAAAAAGCTCAACAAAAAAGAAGGATGCCTTTCATTAAAAAAAAAAAAAGTTGTTGTGTTTCTCTGTTGAAATGTCTCCAGCTGTATTATATCAGATAATCACATCTGCATGTAGTGACACCCCCTTTTGTTTTACATGCTTGTTTACTGGAGAAAGATGTATTGACCTTTGACTCCTCTCCATCTTCTTCTCATTTCTCTTCCCCCTTACGCCCCCCTGTTATCCTCTGATCACCCTCCCCAGAGCCGGTGGATCGTCTGCCTATGCTGTTGATTGCTAACCTCCATGACATCCGTTGCACCTCCCTGAGCGGCTCCACTTCCCGGCTGCACTCCATCCCCACCAAGCAGACCATGGCTATGGACTTCAATTATTCTGAGGAGACCGTTTGCTGGATTGATGTAGGTGACACTCCTGCTGCCACCCAGCTGAAGTGCGCCAGAATCCCTGACCTCAAGACTGTCACTAACATCCGCACCATCAACATCTCCCTCAGTCTGCACCGTGAGTAGTAGTTTCATTGACAAAATTGACCTGGATTGTAACAGAAAGCTTTTGTATTTAGAAATAGGATTTTCTGCTGACACAGAAACATGTTGTCAGGTACTTTTGAGGGCATGACCATTTAACTGTAGACTGCCAGTGAATGAGAAATTAATTACTCGCATAAGAGCATGCAAGCAACACTTATGTAATCAGTTAGTTGTCAGTTAGTCAGCTCACCCCATGTGAAATTTCCATACTTTGCCTCAGGAATCAAATGGTCAACTTTGCTTCTAGTAGCTTAGACAAATGTAAGATGTGAAGTATTACAGCCTCATCTCCGAAAGCTGCTCATATCAGCATGAAAAAGTGCCAAGTAGAAACGCTGAGTCCAGCTTTAATTTTCAAAAGGTTTGTCTGTGAAGAACAGGGGGCCCCTGACACACCACTAAATCATCCCATAGAGGCAATATGTGTGTAGCTTGCTTACAGTGATATGATACATATAAAGCTGACAGCATGTCTTCAGGCATTCATTTACACATTTCGTGACATGTAAACTTTAACCTACTGTGTAGCTTGATTAATGTACTGACTGTGCATGGCTATTCAGAAGCCTGGAAAAGTATTTTCCCACTGATCTTGTTTTATGTAATTTAATGTTATCTGTTGTATTCTAACTCCGGTCATAGATTTTTGATATGATGACATTTGGCATTCGCTTTTCCCATAGAAGTTCTTTCCAATTAAGAATCAGAAATACTTTATTTATCCCTGAAAGGAAATTCTGTGTTACAGTTGCAAGAAGTATATAAATATCAGAGTAGAAATATAAATAAAAGAAATGTAAAGAGTGTGCATATGTAAGGTATTTACATAGTTAAAGGAATTTTATGATACAGTATTTACATAATTAAGGAATTGTAATAGTGAACAGTAATTATGAATTATGAACTGTACATTACTGTACATTTTGGTCTCTAAGGTGTTGTAGATTGATTGTGTGTGTGGTTGTGGGTGGGTGGGTGGGTGTGCGTACATTATATATTACACAACTGTTAAACAGTGGTAAGTGAACTGTCTGGCTTGTAGAGGTAGTGTCCTGAGGCATTGTCTTAACTAACACACTCTCATCTCTTGGACAACACCCAGCCACAGACATACAAAGCATGTGAACATTTCCCCTATAGATACTTGCTGTATATAGTATAATATAGTGCTGACATGATTTATCTCTGATTATGAGCCTGACAAGGTTTGTTTTTTTTCTGTTTGGCTGACAGAGCTGTTAAACTCTAAGAATGGGGGCAGAAATGTAGACAAAACATAAACGTGAGGGGGTGTGTGTGTGTGTGTGTGTGAATTAGTTTGGAGGTATGGAAAGTGTTTCCTTGAGAATCATCCCCAGACATGAATGGCAGACGTGAAGAAAACCATTGGAGAAAAACCTGCAACCTGATTAAAGTGTCTTGACTGGTATCCACTTTAAATGAAGCTTGCAACTGCTGTCACTGCTGACAGCCGGGAAGACCCGAGGCTGAGAGACTTAGTGAACCACAACCTCCAAAAAAATGGGGTTTTCCATTTGATTCACTGCACTCTCATGAGTTGCATATATCCCATCTCACCCTCATTGTGTTGGCTTGCCACTGTGGCTTTTTATCCAGCGCTCTGTTAAGTGGTCTGAGAGGTAAATGGGCGCGAGGGGTGGAAGTGTAGAGGGGACCCTGAAGATGGAAGCATAGGAGACAAGGGAATGATAAAATGAGAGAGAGAGATTTAAGGTAGTGATTTGTGTGTGCGTGTGTGCATGTGTGTGCGTGCGTTGGGTTATGTCAGGCTGAACAGCCCCTACATTCCTCCAGCCGTCTCATATCACTTTAACACGCTCATAGCTGTGGTGCACACACACAAAGACATCAACCCAAATACCTTTGACTCAAGCACGCATTACTTAGTGACATATTACCTTTTTATGAATTGAGATTTGACTGTTTGGCTGTCACTGTACACATACTGTAGATCTGTCGATGTCCTGTCCCACTTGTGTACACCTTTAGAATACGTATTGCTTGCATTGTACCCTTGTACATCATAGTCAACCTGTAAATAAGAGGAAGCATCTAAATGTAAAATTAGATGGCTTTTAGATCTTTGTCTTCCTTTGACGCCCTAACTAAATAAGCTAGTAAAACCAGCATTTAGGTTCTAATGTTCTGCAGTTTGGAATAAGACAATCGGGTTATTGTCCATCTATTAAATTTAGGAAATGGCTCTGCAGCGCTCACACAATAAGAAGAGCAAAGTGACCTGTGCTTTTAAATTTGAAATTTGGTTGTTAAAACCAGTTTCTTCCAGCCAATACTTTTGGCTAAGGTCAACCCCTACCTGCTATGCAAATACTTTGAAAGAGTCATACATGCATTTATTACATCTCGTTTAGACTACTGTAACTCTGTGTGTTGGATACAGATCAGTAATCCCTTCGTCAGTTACAGTAAGTCCAGAACGCAGCAGCTTGACTTTCAACCAGGACAAAAAGCGTGACCACATTACACCAGTTTTGGCCACGCTCCATTGGCTTCCTGTCTGTTTCAGGATATATTTTAAAACTGTATTGCTTGTTTTCAAGATTTTAAATGGGTTGTCGCCTTATTATTTATTTATTTTACATGTTCACACACCTGACAAAGCACCGAGGTTCTTCCAATCAGATGCTCCTCGATGTGCCCAGATCCAGGTGGAAAAATAAAGGTGACCGAGCCTTTGCAGTGGCTGCTCCAAACCTCTGGAATAGTTAAGAGGCATAGCTTAAGACCCACTGTTATTCGTTGGCTTTTAATTAACCTTTTTTCTACTGATGGTTATTTTGTATTGTGTGTTGTTTGTGTATAATATTACTTTGTTTTTTTTGTTAGCTTGTTAAGCACTTTGGTCAACTATGGTTGTTTTTAAAAGTGCTATATAAATAAAAGTGAACTGAGCTGTGTCTGAAACATTATCTGTGAATCTGGCTTTTTGCTGTGATGTACAGAACGGCTTTGCCCCAGGAACTTTTTGAGCAGTGGCGGTAATCCACCCAGATCTTGTTGCATCTCCTCTTGTGACTCTAAACAATAGCCCCACTCATTAAATGTATGTCCTTTGCTGTGTGGAAATGTGTTAGTGCAGGCGGTCTTAATTTCTGGTAAGGTTCCCCACCTCTACTATAACACACTATGGAAAACCTTGACAATGTGGTTCCAGTCATGTCAGTTGGTGGATTTTGGCTGTCCTCAGTCCCTCAGGGAGCAAACAGACAAGAGGCTCTCTTTGCACTTTGGCTGACTCCACATTTTTATGTTGCATCAGTCTGGGCTTTCAGCTGCGATAAGAGAGCAAAAACTCCTTCGTTAATTTTGTGGATCAGTCAAAAGGCCTTTTGATGAAAATACAGCATGGTTTCCCTTGTGTGTGTTTGCTTTAAAATGTTAGCTAAGCTTCACCTGTGTGTCCTTTAAACCATTTGCCTTTTGAAGGGGATCTTGCTCTTTCAAAACAAATTCTGATCATATAAATGGTGCTAGCATGTGCTCTTTGTCAGCTCTATTCAGTATTTTATGACAAGCAGGGCTCAGGTGCACCCCTAAAACTATGTTGGGCAGACCTCTGGCCGTAGAAGGATATAGATGAAGGCAAGGGGGGTGGGTGTACAGGGTTTACACAAACATGGTGATTTATAGCTTCTGGGAGCTTGAGAGAACAGGGCAGATAAGTAGACAAGGGTTCCAGATGTGGCCTGCTCTGTCTGCCTGTGTGAGTCTCTGACTGGGAAGATAAAAGAGGAGCAGAGCCTACCCGTCCCATCCTCTCCACCCTCCGAGCAGAACTCCACAGCAGGGACCAGCCCTTCTCCCCATGTTCCTCTGCCCATCGTTCAGACTTCCTTCCTCCTTCTTACTAGCCTTTGTTCTTGAGGTCTTTTTCTAGAATAATTCAGTGCACAGATGGTCCTGTATGTGTCAACATCTGATTTCAAACATAAAGTTTCATGGGGAAAAAATCATCTAAGGCATCCTGTCTCATTATAGAAAGTCAGATTGCCATGATAGTTGTTATTTTACTATATGTTAATGTCCATCTAGTTTAAACAAAGGCGTTTGATGTACTACATTATTCTCTCACCTGTCTTCTGCATCCATCCAAAGAGCACATGTCTATGACCTCTTTTTTACCCATAATTTCTTCTCCTAATTCTTTGTCATGGGTGCAATCATGTCACATTACCCCTGTCATCAGGTCTTCCTATCCAGCCAATAACCTCTCTTTTTCACTTGCAGCAGACAGGGATTTGCCAATGGCTTAACTGTTAGGAATTATAGCCTCTTAACTGGAGGTCATACTGTATGTCAGATCCTTATGGAAAATCATAATCGCTTAACTCCAAAACTGTGCTCTTGAGAGGTCAAAAAGGTTTTTTGCACAGATTAATAGGATACTCTTGATATCGGGAGGCTTATGGAAGCAGCATGATGATGATGATGATGATTCTTTTCTGCTTTGCACTAAAATGTAAAAAAAGGAATACTTGCATTGGCATGCAAATACAGGAAATAACATTCAAGTACAAATTTTGTGGTGTTATTTCTGAGCCTAGGCGCTGGTGTGTGACTAGTTAGGAAAACTAAATAGGCAGTGTCCCTGTATGTAAATACCTTTTGCTATTTGGGCAGAAAGCATGTTTGTTGTTGCCAGCAAGACCCGCTCAGTTTGTGAAACCTTTCCTCAGAGTAGTGTGAGCTGGTGGGTGTTAAGGGCAGGAAGTGGAAAGGTGTTGTGAGGGCAGGGGGGTTGGATGAGGAGAAGGGGGGGGTCATTCAGTTCCCAAGCAAACTTTCCACTTACCAGAAGCTGAATGGGTGAGGACGTCAACAGACTGCCTGGCTCTCTGGATAAGGGGTCCACCAGTTGAAGGCTGTTGCACAACGCAATAGTCACTGTGTTGCACAACTGGCTCCTTTACTCTTTATGTGATTCTAATCAATGCCTTGTGCAGCCACACTTGCAGCTGGATTTCTTTTAAAGGAGTAGGGTTTTAGAGCTGATAACAATGGGAGTATCCCAACCCCTATCAAGTCCATGACAAACCTTCCCTCCTTATTTATGAAACATCTTGGACTGGCTTTTACTCCCTCCCTCATGTATTTTCAGGTACCCCCCTTTTTAGATGTGAAATGGCAACAGCCTTTGCTGACTGTCAGAGTATTTCCAGCTTGGAGGTGCACCAGAACTTTTAATGTTCTGACATGTAGATTTATTTCACCATCAGTATCCAACTGTCTTAGTTTCTCAGCCACAACCTCATTCTTTTCTCCTCAGTTCTGTTTATATTCCAGCACCAGGCATACTGTAAGTCCCATGTGGGGAAGGTCTTTTGAAGCTCTGTATGTATGCTAGGTGCGGTGGAGGGTTCTACATTAGGCCCAGATGCGTGTATGCTCTGTTGTGGAGCTTACTTTGGCTCTGTCTTTGAGCAGCATGGTTGTCATTGTTGGGACGATGTGGCAATTTTCCCAGGGCTATGACCATTCTTTATGAATGGTCATAGCCATTCTTTATGAATGGTCATAACCCTGGGACTAGCTGACTGCAGGCTCACTGTCAATGGTGTTAGACCCCACTCATGTACCCCAACATCAAAGTTGAGACACGTGTATATGCAAGTAGTGCGTCTGTGTGATTGTGTATGTGTTTATACAGTGTTATGCTTTGAAAGGAAGTGAGTTGGCAGCTGTTAAAACACAAGGTTGTATGTACAGACCCACAGCTGGGGCTCCCTGTGGTTTGGGATTTCTGCACCCAGTCTCATAAGACAGAGGTTCTCAGAAAGTGAGAAAGTTTCCAGTGCTAACTTAACACTTTAACCCCAATACCCCCCCAATGCTGGCGGTATATCTAAAATCAAGGTTTCTGTCTGCAAAGCTTCCTCTTTCTTGGTTGGCTTAGTAAGCAATGAGGTTACAGAATGTCACATTCCTTTGTCAGCGGTGTTGCAACAGCATTTTGGGTCACTTTGACTGATTTTTTACGTTTTTTAAGTCTTAAAATGGCTTTGTGTCATGTTTCTGTGCTGCCGTGTCAAAACCTTTTGCTTGCCTGTTTTTTCATTTCCTGACCAACATGTACAGATGGGTGTCACAATAAAAATAAAATAAAAAAGAATTTATTGGAAAACGGAACGCAGAGGCCACTATGGTTCACTGAAAGTTTTGATGCTTATAATAATTATGTAAATCATGTTATGGCCTTCACACCAAGAAAATGTATATCTTTAGAAGAAGTGTGTTCATCCCTCCTGTAGATTCCATACACATGTGGAGTTCATACCAAGGTTTATTTACGCCATTCTCACTTTACCAAGACACTAAATTGCTTGGGATCTTAGTTGTTTTTCATGGCTTGTGTAAAAATCTTACATGTTTTTTGCTGTTAAAATCTATCTTAATCTTTTTGAAAACTAGTCTGGAAGGCATTTGTCCTAATATTGATAGTAGCATGAAATACTTTCTTATTTTGTGAATTACGCTGTTTACAAGTGTGATCTGTTACAGGGTCTGTGCTTGACCATTCTTATCTTTTAGTCTAGTTCTTCCTCTCAAAACACAGGTGTGGTTCCTGTTCACCTGGGAAAGATACTGCAGTGGAAATGTTTTTTTTAGGAGATCAGGTTCTGTGGTCTTTTAAGTCACTAGCATATTTAAAAGCCCATTATTGTCTATGTTTCCACCGCAGTCTAAAAACTTGTGAAGATTAGGCAAATTACAGGCAACATGACAGGAGGTCGCAGAGGTAAACACACTCTGCAGCCAGCAGTTCATTGTGCCCTTCTGCTTTAAAAAAAAGAAAGAAAAAGAAATTGAAAACAATCCCAACAAAATCGGTGCTGTATCTGTTTGACCAATCAGTGACAGTCATGTCTGTCTCACCCTGAAGGTTCCTGACCCTGTTCCCTGCTGTTGAAATGTAAGTAGTTCCTCAGAAGGTTCTTAGTTCCAGAGAAAAGTTTCTGAGGTCAGTAGCAGCTATGCATAGCAGTTCATAATCCAGTAGGTCTTCTGTATCCTTAATTTCAATTGAAAGTAACGTCTTGAGCATCTCTCTCTTTCTCTTCCTACAGAAGTTCTGTGTTATTGCTCAAGTCAATTGAAAGAGTTCAGCTGCACTCACTCTTCATCTGTCACTTTTTCTGTTTATTTTCCTCCCCCATGCCCTTCTTGCCTTAATCAAAGACAGGTGGAGTGTTGGTAATGGACAACCTGTTGGACCCAGTAGTGCAGGAAGATGACAGGAAGCTCATTAATTCTGCACCATGATTTTGTTTTTTAAGATTGCGGGTGCTTTGGAGGAGAGGCATCATAAATTGAGAGGTTTTAAAATGAGGCTGGTATTTGACTGTACTCTCAAGAGACTCTGTTTTGTTTTTATTTATTTTTATTTTTATTTTTTTAAATGGTTCTGTCCTATTCTCTCTCAAATTCTCTCCTCTGCATCCCTCAGATGTGGAGCAGATGGCTATCGACTGGCTGACTGGAAACTTCTACTTTGTGGATGACGTGGATGACCGGGTGTTTGTCTGCGACATTAACCGCCAAACATGTGTGACCCTGCTGGACCAAGAGCTGTACAACCCTAAAGGCATCGCCTTGGACCCGGCCATGGGGTCTGTACTTCCCTTCACTCTTCTTGACCTAACAAGTACTCTCAGTTCAGTTTTAGCAACACTTGAGAGGAAAATGTTGTCTTATGATCAGACGACGTGCTGACCAAGCAGACGGTCAAAAATCAAAGCACTTCCTCCAGATGGAAACCTAGACAGATTCCTGTGCACTACATAAACACTTGCATGTTGGCTTTTTCAAGTTCCTGATACTGACAAGCTAGTATCTGATGCAGTTCCCTTTTCTTGAGTGACACTTCTCTATTTTTATTCTCCTGGAAATCATTTGTAATTCATTATAGTTATTAATACAGATATGTCTTGTTAATAAGATTCCCTTTCTGGTCAGCTCACCATTACTGAGCCCCTCCGTTCTTTTATGCTTCTCTTCTTCTGCCACAGCAAAGTGTTCTTCACAGACTATGGGTCTACGCCGAGGGTGGAGCGCTGTGATATGGATGGTCAGAACCGCACTAAGCTGGTGGAAAGCAAGATCGTCTTCCCACATGGTATCACACTGGACCTGGTCAACCGGTTGGTGTACTGGGCTGACGCATACCTGGACTACATCGAAGTGGTGGACTACGAGGGAAAGAACCGACACACAATCATCCAGGGCCTGCTGGTGAGGTTTGAAAGATGGTTGGAAGGGTGCACAAAAAACACCCTAATATACACAGAGATGCAGTCAAGAATATATATTTCTGATTGTTTAGCCCTCTTTTTAACGGTCAAAACGAACAGCAATAGCTCAGAGTCCCTTTTGACTTTTCAGTCTTCCCTTTCGATAACACAAACATCTGTTTTCCAAATCTGTATCATCATTGATTTAATATCATCATCCTTAGAGGCAGTATTGTTTTCCAGTTATCTCCTGTATCTCCTGTAAAAAGATCCTGTCTCTCTTGCGGATACATCCTTTTTATTGCCTTGATTGATATTACTTAAAGAGTGTGTGATTTTCCTGGCTAGTGCCTCTCTAAACACATTAGTCTGGCCCTAGTGAAGCCTGGCTCAAACTTAAAGTAGAGTAACAGTCTCAATGAAATCAGGACAGCAAGGATGGTGGTGGCATGTGTGTGAGAGAGGTGGGGGAGGTAATATGATCCTAAACTATACATCTTTCTGACAGTAGAGGAGAACTGCACAGAATAGACCCTTATGAAAGTAAGACCTCTATCTGTTTAATAGCAGATTGGAAGTGGAGGCATTGTGCTCCCCTGTGCCAAGTTTACACAAACTCTCTTACATTATCTCTCTGTCTGAATCTGTATATGTCTGTTTCTGTCTGTCAGAGATTTCTTCACATTTTTAGAAACCTGTTAAAACTATGTTTTGTACTGATAAATACTTTGTTAGCAAAGTTTTAATGATGCAGATTTTATCAGACAGCATTCAAGGTAAAAAATATGAACACAAACAAAATCACAAAAGCCATAAGTCATGGGCCATGAGCTGTTTCACTGAGATTCTCAGTAGCACACTTATTTTGCTGCTTTATTGTTTCACTGTATTTCAGATTGAGCACCTGTACGGACTGACTGTATTTGAGAACTACCTGTATGCCACCAACTCAGACGAAGGCAACCTCAACCCCAAGACCAGTGTGATCCGAGTAAACCGCTTCAACAGTTCTGACTTCCAGGTGGTGACGCGGGTAGACCGGGGAGCCGCACTGCACGTGTACCACCAGAGGCGCCAACCTCAAGGTACTCATTCAAGAAGGCACTAAACTTGAGTGCTATCTGGTCCATGTCCATTAATAACAGTTGCCATTGCATGACTGTGGTTTTCATGTCTCTCCTTCCTGTCTTAGTGCGCAGTCATGCATGTGCCCTGGATCAGTTTGGGAAGGCTGGAGGTTGCTCTGACATCTGTTTGCTGAGCAACAGCCACAAGACTCGAACGTGCCGCTGTCGCTCTGGTTTCAGCCTTGGCAGCGATGGAAAGTCCTGCAAGAGTGAGTATTAGGACTGAGGGAATTTAATTTGACAAAATGAGAACCTTCCCATTAGTTTCACCAGTGATGATTGATGATGGCATTGAGGTAAGGGTGGTTAAACAATCGCAGGCAGAAGTGATGAGTTATTCATTGAGAATGTTTTATTTTCTTCTTCATCTTCCTCTGCAGAACCAGACCATGAACTGTTCTTGGTGTACGGTAAGGGTCGTCCTGGTATAATCCGGGGCATGGACATGAACGCTAAGGTGCCTGATGAGTACATGATTCCAATTGAGAACCTAATGAACCCCCGAGCACTGGATTTCCACGCCGCTAGTGAATTCATCTACTTTGCTGATGCCACCAGCTACATTATTGGCCGACAGAAGATAGATGGCACAGAGAGAGACACCATACTAAAGGAAGGTAAGAATAAAATGACAGCTTTGCACAGGATTCTAGGAACTATTTACGTATACTCTTTAACCAAATTCTGTAATTTAGGGAGGATAATAATTCAGGTTATTCTGTATCATTTTCACTTTATTCATCATGTATTGGCAAGCTAATTGATTCTTGTTCACACCGGCTTACTTTGCTTATCTCAGGTATTCACACAGTAGAGGGGATAGCAGTAGACTGGATGGGAGGTAATCTCTACTGGACAGATGATGGGCCTAAGAAGACTATCAGCGTTGCCAGGCTGGAGAAGGCTTCTCAGACCCGCAAGACTCTCATTGAGGGCAAGATGAGCCACCCTCGTGCAATTGTTGTGGACCCCCAGCATGGGTGAGGGGAGGATATTGTTATTTTAATGGTTTTTCCTTCCCCATAAATGCTATGTTGAAGTTGTTAACCCAGTTATAATGTTTGGGTAAAACAGCATCCATCCTTTTCTTGGGGTGATCTTTCAAACGTCATCTAAAAAAAACAATTAAAAAGCCACATTTTGGCAGAAATGTCTTGTCTCACACAGCTTTTGAACATGGTTATACCTCTTTTCATCTCCCAGATGGATGTACTGGACTGACTGGGAGGAGGACCCCACAGAGAGCAACAGAGGGAAGATCAAGAAAGCTTGGATGGATGGTTCCCATCACCAAGTGTTCCTGACCAGCAAGACAGTGCTGTGGCCTAACGGCTTGAGTCTGGACATTCCCCAGGGCATCCTGTACTGGGTGGATGCTTACTACGATCGTATTGAGTTGGTTTACCTCAACACCACTGAACGAAAGGTTGGTAATGCTCCGGGAATATATTTAGATTGTGGTGTATTGATGATACATAATGATAAAATATATACTACTCCACATTATTTTAAATGACAAGCTACTTTAGGATTATCATTGTTGAAAAGCAGGTAACATTTGGAAATCTAACCTCTATCTTTTTCCTTATTTATCAGGTGGTGTATGAGGGGCAGGAGCTTAACCACGCCTTCGGCTTATGTCATTACAAACAATTTCTTTTTTGGAATGAGTATCGTGGTGGCAGCATCTACAAACTGGACCAGGTCACGAAGACGGTCACCCTACTCCGCAACGAGAGGCCACCCATCTTTGAGATCAGAGTGTATGATGCACACCAGCAGCAAGGTAAATCTCCTACTACTACTTATGCATTTCACTTCATAACTTGCTAATAAATTAATGAAATATTCCCCTTGTCTTCTTTGCTTGTCTTTTCCTGTAGGCTCTAATGCATGTCGAGTTAACAATGGTGGATGTAGCAGTCTGTGCCTTGTTATTCCTGACAGCAGGTCCTGTGGCTGTGCCGACGATCAAATCCTGGATGTTGATAATGTCACCTGCAAAGGTACTTAGCAGCTTTGCCAGTAGAAAGGTTACACCAAAGATCAATGTGGAAGGTTAAGGAAAATGTATTACTCAGCAGGAGTTCAAGCTGTTAAAGAATTCTAGGCTGTACTTTTCATTTGCAAGCTATTCTATACTCCGCCTTTGCCAAATATGGAGAGAAGTTTTAAAGCAATCTCCACTAATATTTTTTTTAAATTTTAAGAGAGCTGACTTAGGCAATAAAATGCTTTGTTTTGTTTTGGTGCTTGGCTCATGTCTGAATGGCCCATCTGTTTTTCCTCCTTCCCCTGATCGCATCTCCAGCCAACCCCTCCTACGTGCCCCCGCCCCAGTGCCAGCCCGGGGAGTTTGCTTGCAAGAACAACCGCTGCATCCAAGAGCGCTGGAAGTGTGACGGGGACAACGATTGTCTGGACAACAGTGATGAGGCCCCTGAGCTCTGCCGTAAGTCTGCCACGTCATTGTCATGGTTACACAGCAACACATAGATAAACATTACATTTCTGTTTAAGGGTCTTGGCTAATGCGAACCGACAGAGTGCAAACTACTAATTTCCAAGACTGTCTCTTTCCATGCACCGTAATGTGACTGTAATTTCACTGGCAAGCTTTTTCCTCATCAAGCGATTGTGAGAACCATGGACTCATATTTGTCTTCGATGTTCTTCTTTTTTTGTACTTAATTTAAAGTGACGTATTTTAAGGGTGAGAGGATTATGAGGGCATGCTGTATGTCAAACAGAAAGCATTGACAAATTGGATAGCTTGGTGTTAAGAAAGAAAAAAAGAAAGTAAGTTTTCTGTTTTCTTCCCCCAGATCAGCACACCTGCCCAGCGGACCGATTCAAATGCCAGAACAACCGTTGTATCCCCCTGCGATGGCTATGTGATGGTGACAATGATTGTGGCAATGATGAAGATGAATCCAACACCACCTGCTCTGGTATATACAAACATGGACGTCTTTATACTTGGAAAGCATTACAGTTTTTCATTCAGTTTTTGGTTTGATTTGGCAATAATTCTTTTGATCTGCAGCATAGTTTTTACTTTATCAATAGTTAGTTAAAAATGATATTAGTGAGATTATCCATGTTGAGGTTAAGAGAGAAAATGAAAGTGATAATTGAGAAATACCGGACTAACAAAACTTTGGGCAGACACTCAGTTGCAACTAAAACAGACATCAGGTATCTGTTTGTTTTAAATCAATTCAGTTACAATTTGTGCGGTGGATGCCAGCATGAATTTACAAACAGTCCAGGTTTACAGCATTGATGATAATGGGCTGCGATTGTCATAACAGCGTTTGTTGCTTTTATAAGAGCTGTTTTGGTGTCTCAGAAAATGTAGATAACAAATTGTCTTAAACTTAATTAAGATAGAGTGAGGGTATTTTTGGAGGGCAACTTTTCTTTTTCCAGCAATAGAATATGGGAAATTAGGTTGTCAATATCTTATTTAATGGTGATGATTCTTCGATATTTGAGAGGGACTTTTTACAGCATTTACCTGTTTTGCAACTTGTTCCCCTGCCAGCTCGCACATGCCCACCAAACCAGTACCCTTGTGCCAGTGGGCGCTGCATCCCCGTCTCCTGGACTTGTGACCTGGATGACGACTGTGGAGACCGCTCAGATGAACCCGACTCTTGTGGTAAGTCACAACTTGCACCTTTATATAGTTGCTTTTTCTCGAATAGCAGGTTTTAGTTTGAGATGACAAATATTCTTATTTTTTTCACATATGCTCTCCTGACCCCTCTTTAGCCTACCCAACGTGCTTCCCTCTGACTCAGTTCACCTGCGCTAATGGCCGCTGCATCAACATCAATTGGCGCTGTGACAACGGTAAGCATCTTCTTAGACTTTCTTCACCTTCCGTGAAGCTGCATTTGAAAACAATCCATAATAACAATGAACTGAAAATAAAATCTTTTATGTGCTCACGTGCAGACAATGATTGTGGGGATAACAGTGATGAAGCAGGCTGCAGCCATTCCTGCTCCAGTGTCCAGTTTAAATGTAACAGTGGCCGATGCATCCCAGAATACTGGACATGTGACGGCGACAATGACTGTGGAGACTACAGTGATGAGACTCATGCCAACTGTACCAACCAGGGTGAGGGACAATTACTGTGTAGCAAACTGAAATAGCTCTGCTCTAAGAATTGTTTTTTTGCTGCATTGTTTGTGCTTTTTCCAGCTGTACCTGAGTCAAGCTCTCATCACATCATGGAATATATTTCACTGTGTTTACATGTTGCTGTTTTCAGTTGTAAAGAGGTCGTCCTCCTCCCCGTTTCATATCTTCTGTGCTGCATGCCCATACCTGCCCTCTGGCCTGTGCTTATCAGTCATGGCAAATCCTCTCTGTTGCTCTCTTCAGGATGTGATTATGTTTTGTGGTTAGATAACAATTAAACTCGTTCATGGTCTTGTGAAAATGGCTCAGATGTTTTGACTCTGCTGCACTGATATTGATTTACATGTTTAAAATAGCTGGTTTCCATGCTTGGCTGATATGGAACATTGAGTTTTGCTGGTTAATCACTCTTTGTAACAATGACTGAGGCAGCGTCATAGCACAGTGGGAAACCACTGCCTGAACATTCGCTCCTGTAGAGAGAGAGATTGTGTGAGTGTGCGTGTGCTTGTGTGAAAGAGATGCAGCCAACTGCCGTCAAGTCTCAGCATGCAAAAAAAGGAGGCCCAGCATGACCTGTTGGTCTAATGAGCAATCTGTGTTCTGGGTGTTTGTTTCTGGCTGTGTTCTGGGTGTTTGTGGTCTCTTTTGGTCTGCCGTTTGGTATTCATTAGCTGAAATAAAAAAGCAATACTACCATCTTCCTAGGGCTGGGTGATATGGAGAAAATTAAATATCACGGTATTTTTGACCAAATGCCTCAATATCGATACTGCAACAATATTGTAGTGTTGACTGTTGGTGCTTTTACAAATATTTACACAATGAGACTTTTGATAAATAATCACCAGTAATATGGATTCAATAAGTGGGTAAAGGCTAATAATAGAATAGTTACAACAGTCTGGTAAGTTCACAAAATGACACAACTGTACTGCAGCTGTTAAAACCAGGTATCCAGATATCCAACATCTAAGACGATATCTAGTCTAATATCATGATATTGATATAATATTGATATATTGCCCAACTCTACACCTTCCCCTCCTGTATATTGTTGTCCTGTGTTGAAAGGTCCCTGGCCCATTTCCTCCTTTAGCCGTTCCAAGAACTGACCTTTGCCATGAGCGGATGTTATTGTGCCACCTTCCCACTGGTGCCATTAATATGCATGTCACATCAGTCAGTGAGCTGTGTGTGTCACTGTTGTTTGACTTGGCTCAGTGTCAAGTTGTTAACCCAGCATCCCAGCATACCCACAAATTAATTAATGACTAAATGGCTTATTCTTTGTTCTTTCCGTTTTTGGCCAAGTGTTTGTGGTTGTGCGAGTGCTGTTTGCTAGTTGTGATTCCAGTCTAGTTATTTTTCATTTGCTGACTTCTACTGGTATTTTATTGCTTCTTTGACATTGACTTTAACTGTATACTCCATCTTTTTTGTTGGCTAAACATCACACTTTTCTTGCCGTTTTCTCACCAGCTACCCGTCCTCCGGGGGGCTGCCATGTCGACGAGTTCCAGTGTCGGATGGACGGCCTGTGCATTCCCATGCGCTGGCGCTGTGACGGGGACACAGACTGTATGGACCTGAGTGATGAGAACAACTGTGAGGGTGTGACCCACATGTGTGACCCAGCAGTCAAGTTCAGCTGCAGGGATTCTGGTGAGGAGGCTTTTAGTTGGATGATGAACCTTTTGCAATGTTGTTGAGTTAGTACAGATAGGTTTTATTCTCTGACAGATGAAGACAAATAAATTAAAGGTTAAGTGCCTGGTCACACCAGAAACTGGCAGTGGAAAATGAATTTGTGCATCTGTTACGCAGCTAGTTTGTATGTATTATGTAAAATTGGATGTTACAGGCTTCCTCCATTCTCTCAAAAGTCAGCACTGTCAAGAGGATTTTCAATTGGTCAATGGCTCCTATTTGCGTGTTCACCAACATAAAAAAGTAATTTAATTGGAAATATATCTTTGGAATACATACTGGTGGGACCAAGCCCTGAAACTTAAAAAAAACTTTAAAAACCGTGTTTGTTTAAAACAACACAAGCTTAAAATAGATATTTTTTGGTCTTGACAGCTCGCTGCATCAGCAAAGCTTGGGTGTGTGATGGCGACAGTGACTGTGAGGACAACTCGGATGAGGACAACTGCGAGGCATTGGTGTGCAAGTTGTCTCACCACATGTGTGCTACCAACGACTCTATCTGTTTGCCTGCTGAGAAGCTGTGCGATGGCACTGACGATTGTCCGGATGGCTCTGACGAGAAACTTTGTGGTAAAACATTCTTTATACACATAAACTTCAACATGAAAATGTGTTTGGTACCTGGTTCTTTTATTGTTTAGAACACCACAAATAGAACATACAACTCTCCGGTCTTGGATTTATTTCAACTCTTTCATCTGTTTGTTGCCTGCAGACTTGTGTTCATTGGACAATGGTGGCTGCAGCCATAACTGCAGCATTATTCCAGGGGAGGGCTTCATGTGCTCATGTCCCCTGGGCATGGAGCTGGGAGCCGATAACAAGACCTGCAAGATCCAGAGCTTTTGCGCCAAACACCTCAAGTGTAGCCAGAAGTGCGAGCAGGAGAAATCCAGCGTCAAGTGCTCTTGCTACGAGGGCTGGGAGCTGGAGTCTGACATGGAGAGCTGCAAAAGCACTGGTAAGAAAAAATAGGGCCTGTAAAGTAAAGACTTTAATAAAGTGCTCATATTATGCTTTTTCCCTTTCCTTTGTTGGGTTATATATCTTTTCTGTTCACATTATAGGTTTACAAAGTGTAAAAATCCAAAGTCCACCCCAAAGGGACTTAGCATCTCCAACAGAAAACACTGTTCACAAACTGCTCCATTGTTGTTTATTATTTATTATTGTAGTCCAACCTTTACGTCCGTGACAAATGTGCGTCACTTTGTAACACACGTTGTAATGCTCACCCAGCTGAAAGTGTGGCACTCACTCATGCTCAGCAGCTGACAAGCTAGCAGTACTTACTGCGCATGTGCAACTCCCAACAAAGATGTTACAATGAGATGCCTCACTCGGTAGCTAAAACAGAGAGCTCAACACATAGGGTGAAAAGAGGAGCTGCAGCAATGTGCAGTACAACAAATATATGATGTTTTCTGAAAATTAAACCACATAAACCTATTCTGGTACAATCTCTAAATACAATTATGAACCTGAAAATGAGCATAATATGAGCACTTTAACTCTTCCTAACTGTAGAATTTATTTTTGGTTTCACATTGAGAGCAAAAGTATTTGTCTTGTGCTGAAGAATACTGATTCTACTGTGTGTGTGTACTGTATATACTGTGTGTGTGTGTGTGTGTGTGTGTGTGTGTGTGTGTGTGTGTGTGTGTGTGTGTGTGTGTGCGTGTGTGTGTGTGTGTTTGTTAAATGCATAATGGTGTTTTGTTTCCAGAAAGTGAGCAGCAAACCCCTTCAGTTATTCAGATGTTTGAAAGAGACGGAGATGGAGTGGGAGACATTTCAAAGACGGCTGTGGCAGGATTTGATCCAAGGCCATCAAGGGGTTTTCTGAATCTGGACTTTGACTTGAGATTTAGTTTTCCTTGTACAATTTCTTTGCTTTTAGATCCTTTCAAGCCTTTCATCATCTTCTCCAACCGCCATGAGATCAGAAGGATTGACCTTCACAAGGGGGAGTTCAATGTGCTGGTTCCTGGCTTGAGGAACACCATTGCCTTGGACTTTCACCTCAACCAGAGCACCCTGTACTGGACTGATGTTGTAGAGGACAAGATCTATCGTGGGAAACTGTCTGAAAATGGAGGTGAGACAGCCAGTTAGCTACAGCTTTTGAGCATTTTAGGTTTTGCAGAAAGATAGATTGGGGGGTTGAATGAATAGCCACTTAGAACGGTCTAGTTTACATAGTAATATGTGTATTGTTCAGTATCATAAAAATAGTAATGTGGATTGTTCCTTCTGAGGTAGCAAATCCTTTTTTTGCTTTTGGCTGAGCATTTCTCTGAAATTAACTTCTGCTGAGAACTCTGTAATTTCTTAGAGCCAAATTCAAAAAGACGTTTCTTAAAAAGAAGTCAGCAGCGGCAGTCTGTGACCCTGAACAAATGGCCAGGTCATGGTCGGCCTTTTCTTGCTCCAAAACCCCAGGTCTCCTTGCCAATCAAGGTTGTGTTCCCAGCACAGCACTTAAGGGGCACATGGAAGGCTTTGTCTCTTCCCATTTGTCTCAGTACTCGATGTGCGTGACTGCAGCCAAAACACTGATGTAACGTTGGAGGCACAACGCACTGCAGTTCCAGTTCCCAGCCCTCTAACGTAACCACTAAAACAGGACTCCTGAGCATTGACATTGTGACTAACATAGATCAGCTCCTGCTGCTTGTTGTGGCCATTTCAGAATTTCTGAAGTTGTTAGCATTCTCTGTGTAGTGCACCCAGCTTAACAAAGACCCCATCTACCCACACATACACACAGAAACTCCAGCATTCCTTTAAGCAAACTGTAAAGAAGGCATATCCCTCTCCCTCTAATTACTACTGGAAGGCCTTGTGAAGAACTTGTCTCATCGTCCTAGCCAGAGATAATCACAGATTTTGGTTTACACTTAGTCTGCATGAGAGCCCGTTGTTTCTGGGAAACACTAAAAGAATTTGGGGATCTGGTGTTGATGTTTGTGTTCTTAGAGGGCTGGGAAAGATAGTGCTGTTCAGAGCCTCACTGACAGACACAGCAGCAATGTGTGCTATTCACTGACAGATTCCATAAGAATTCTAAACAAGTTATTGTTTGGCAGATTTTTTTGTTTTATTTTGCGATGATATGTGCTGACTGGACAGTTGCTCTTGTCAGTCAAAGTAACATAAGCCAAGATACCATACTAAATTAGTTGAATTACAACTGCTGTTTTTCTACTTAAAATCCCCACTAACAGTAAAATGCTATGAAATAGGCCCTTTTTTCAGCTTGCTATTCAGTTTTTAAGTGCATGATAAATAACTAAAAACCATACTAGTTTTAAGAGACTTTTTCTATGGGTGTCACATTCAGCCCTGACCAGTTTTGAGGTGGTGATCCAGTATGGACTGGCTACTCCAGAGGGCCTGGCTGTGGACTGGATAGCAGGGAACATCTACTGGGTGGAGAGCAATCTTGACCAGATAGAGGTGGCCAAACTGGATGGGACTATGAGAACCACCCTTCTGGCTGGGGAGGTGGAGCACCCAAGGGCCATTGCCCTAGACCCTCGTGATGGGTAAGAAACATAGATCTTGAGATTCTAAATCTCCAATCAACCTTTTTAGAAAATGGACAATACAATTGATTTATTTTCTGTTGGCAGTATTTTATTTTGGACAGACTGGGATGCCAGTCTGCCCAGGATTGAGGCAGCATCTATGAGTGGTGAAGGCAGACGCACTATCCACAGGGAAACAGGCAGTGGTGGCTGGCCCAACGGACTCACTGTGGACTACATGGAAAGACGCATTGTCTGGATTGATGCCAGGTAGTATTTTCCACTAGTATTTTCCACACCACTATTGCCCTGCATCTACCCACTCACTCATTACATCACCCACTTGCTCAGTTGATGTTTACTTTGCTTGCCATGATTCATTTTTAATAAACATGCAGATGTGCTTTGCTTATGTAAAATGACATACAAAGTACAGGCTCATCTAGTAACATGAGCAACATGCATACATTTATGCTAATGCACATATTATGTTAAGTATACATCCCTGCCTTAATCCTCCTCCAGGTCAGATGCTATCTACTCTGCTAAGTACGACGGTTCTGGGCTGATTGAAGTGTTGCGGGGTCATGAGTATTTGTCCCACCCCTTTGCTGTCACCATGTATGGAGGCGAGGTCTACTGGACTGACTGGAGGACTAACACTCTGGCCAAAGCCAACAAATGGACAGGACACAATGTCACAGTAGTCCAGCGTACCAACACACAGCCCTTTGACCTGCAGGTCTATCACCCATCCAGGCAGCCCCAGGGTAGGTTGCACGCCACATACGTATGCATTAACTTTCAAAGAGAAACACACACTCACAGAAAGAGAGAAAGCCTCCATATCTCACCCCTGCCTGTCAGTGCAACTGACTGAGTTGGGCATTAACTCAAAAGAGAACGGGGACTCACAGTTCATTGTTGAACACATTGATTCACAACTCCTATTCTCCAAAGACCGCTGACCTTTCAGGGCTGTGAGACGTGTTGTCTTCTCACACTGGCAGCAATTTAAGCACCCCCTGCTGCCACATTGATCAAAAACTCACTGGCATTTTACACCGGCTGGGTAGGAAATAAAACCTTCCTCCTACAACTTAAATGTCATGTGTTGATCTCACAGGCCCACATGATTTGACAAAATGACAAAAAGATTTGCAGTTATTTTGTCACATTGAATGTGATGTTTAGTAGCCATTGGCTATGGGATCCCAAGGGTGTGCAGGCAGCAGAGAGGCACTTGGTCTGGTAATTGGAGGCATGAAAAGAGAGATCTCACAGAATTGATTGACAGCTGCAACCAATGCCTATGACAGTGACGAGGCAACAAGATGGGTCTTTTCCTGCACCCTCACTTTCCTTGGGGGTCCATTGATGGAGATGTCCATTACATGCATGCCTGTAATACTCTGGTATTTTCACACATTAAATATGAAAATATATAAACAGCAATCTATAGAACATAGGTTGTGCCTTCAGGGAAATACCTCCTGTCTGTCTTTTTGGGTGTCTTTCTCTCTTTCAACACTTCCTCTGTCTGTTTCTTTCTTTCAGCTCCTAACCCATGTGCCACCATTGATGGTAAAGACCCTTGCTCCCACCTTTGTCTCATTAACTTTAACCAGACCTTCTCCTGTGCCTGCCCTCACCTCATGAAGCTGCAGCCCGACAAACGCACCTGCAAAGGTAAGGACAGATGCTGTTACAAACACCTACAGACCTGTGTGTTCACACAACATATTCAATCCATGTCATCAAGAAACAGGCTCTTTGTTTGCAGGAATCTTTTCCAGGAACAGTCATGACCGCTACGGTGCACTCAGCTCCCATACGTGACATCAACGTCATTAGCTGTCATCTCTTATGACAGAATACCTAATTACTTTTTCTCTTTTTGTGCCACGTTGCATTCTTCACTCATTTCCATTTAATTTCATATAAAAGTCTTCATTTATTGCTGTGATTTTATTAGTAGCTTTCATGATGGTTTTGAGGCGTAGCTGTGGGAATCTGTGTAATTGTTAAGCATTCTACAGAACAATCCTCATCTCATCAGTGTAGATTTAAGGATAATTGGATTAGAGGGTGTCTGATGCATTCCCCATTAATGCAGGAATATTCGTCGAGCTAAGGAGAGTCTCAGCCAAACGTTTCTCTGACACATTCACCAATTAAACAGAGTTAAAGTTGCATGAATTTTTGGCTGCGAGGGAGTCATTTGTTACTCAGCCTCCCATCTCTCAGGAACAAGCCTTGACAAGGGCAACATGTTACTGACTGGTCAGTTTGACCCTCTTGAGTTTCTGTCTCCTGGGATCCACCTTACTCTACCCTTTATTTTGTTGCTAGTACAGTGAGAAGAAGCCTAAACTTAACTAAACCTTTAATCACAATGAGCTTTAAGAATATAGATGGGATCTTGTGATCATATAAAACCTGATAATGTCTAGAGTTAAGCAATTAGAAAAGCTACCTAACTTATTATATATTTGTTCTCCCTTTCTCTTTTCGCCCCATCATTTGTAGGTTAATCAGAAATCATTTTAAAAAAAGCAACAGAAGTGTCTTTCTCAGTATATGTTTTTTTCTTATTTCCAGAATCCCGCAAGTTCCTTCTATATGCTCGTCAGATCGAGATCCGGGGGTGTAGACATTGACAACCCCTACTACAACTACATTATCTCCTTCACCGTGCCAGACATCGACAACGTGACAGTGGTGGACTATGACGCCGTGGAGCATCGCATCTACTGGTCAGATGTTCGAACGCAGACAATTAAGAGAGCCTTCATTAATGGCACAGGGGTGGAGACTGTTGTGTCTGCTGGTGAGAGAGATTACAGCAATATCTGTCATTCCAATGTTTTTAATTATTTGTTTTAATTCCAGTTTACACTTAAACCTTTCTTTATCTGTCCGAAAATTTGATTAAACCCTAACCCTTTCCATTTCCCCAGACCTTCCTAACGCTCATGGCCTGGCAGTAGACTGGGTGTCCAGAAACCTCTTCTGGACCAGCTATGATGCCAATAAGAAGCAGATCAATGTGGCCAGACTGGATGGATCTTTCAAGAATGCTGTTATCCAGGGTTTAGACAAGCCCCACTGCCTGGTGGTGCATCCTCTACTGGGGTGAGGGTTGTCGCCAGTTAGTTCAGATCGAGTTGTGAATTCTCTTTCTGATGCTCTTTTTCTGTTTTCCATTTCACTTAATAAATTCAAGAGTATTGGCTGCCTATATGTTTTCAACAACAATAAATTTGGTAAAGGTTTTTAAGGAACAGCTGTAGTTCCCTTGCTGACTCTTTTCTGTTGGCCTACTAGATTGTCTTCATGTGATGTTCCTGTTGTGTCTCCTACTGTGATGCTTCATTGGTAGAGCAATGCTCTGCTCCAGAAAAGAGATTTTATCCCCTCTTCATGTCTCAAAACACTAATATCCCTCTTCAGGAAGCTGTACTGGACTGACGGTGACAACATAAGCATGGCTAACATGGATGGTAGCAACAGCACCATACTTTTCACTGATCAAAAAGGACCAGTAGGTGAGCAGATGTACTTCATACTGCGAAATAATACTGGATCTCTATTAAACTCTACAGGGTGAAAGCACAAATTAAGCATATTGGAGATGTATGTGTATAATACCATCATTATTCTTTCCACTTAGGCCTCTCTATCGACTATGAAAAAGAGCAGCTGTACTGGATCAGCTCAGGAAACGGCACCATTAACCGCTGTCAGATGGATGGAACTAAACTAGAGATCCTGGAAGGTGTAAAAGGCAAACTTACCAAGGCTACCGCCCTGGCTATTATGGGTAAGATGATACTTTTAAATGTTTCTTCTCTTTTTTCAATCTTTCTGATGTTGATAGTTACATGATATTATTACTGGCCATGTTAAAAGGATAACATACAAATATATGAAACAATGTCACTCACTGTAGGAGACAAGATGTGGTGGGCAGACCAGGGAACTGACCAGATAGGAACATGTGACAAGAAAGATGGAGGAAACTGGAAGGTTTTGCGAAACAACACCTCCCCTATGATGCACATGAGGATCTATGATGAGGATGTGCAGAAAGGTAAGAAAAAAAAAAGTAACCCTACATAATTTGGAAAAGCTGGTAAGATAATTTAGATTAAAATAACTTGATTGTCATGTTTTGAAGCAAATGTAAGAAAAGTAAAAAGTTAGTGTTCTATTCAATGTAAAACTAGAAAAGAAAAATACTTTTCTTTCTTTTTGGGCCTCAGTGATTACCTCCTTTTCTTTTAGCGGGTATCAACCTATGCAGTAACAACAATGGAGACTGCTCCCAGCTCTGTCTGCCCACCTCACCAACATCCAGGGCCTGCATGTGCACAGCTGGATACAGCCTCAAGACAGGACAGCAGTCCTGTGAAGGTAAAACACTGCGTCACAGCTACAGTCACACATACAGTACAGTGAAAATGCAGGTCGTTCTAAAACAAAACACGCCTTGTATTGTCTCTGAGCAGGCATGGGCTCTTTCCTGCTTTACTCTGTTCATGAGGGAATCAGAGGAATTCCACTCGACCCGGCAGACAAATCTGACGCCTTGGTGCCAGTGTCTGGCACCTCTCTGGCCGTTGGCATCGACTTCCACGCTGGTGAGTAACACAGAGGGACATCAGTAACTAAATAACTCTCAGTGAAGTAAGTATTTACAGGATGACACAAAATGCCTCTTCATTTTCAGATAATGACACCATATATTGGGTGGACATGGGCCTGAGCACAATCAGCAGGGCTAAGAGAGATCAGACATGGAGAGAAGATGTGGTCACCAATGGCATTGGCAGGGTTGAGGGCATCACAGTTGACTGGATAGCAGGTCTAGTTATAACAGATTTGAAATCCTATTTTAATTCAGTTGTACATATTTCACAAAGGACCACATAGCTGATTTTCATCCCTGTTCTTTTATAGGAAATATTTACTGGACGGACCAGGGCTTTGACGTGATCGAAGTAGCCAGGCTGAATGGCTCCTTCCGCTATGTAGTCATTTCCCAGGGCTTGGACAAGCCCAGAGCCATTACGGTCCATCCAGTTAAAGGGTAAGTCTTCCTGCCTTAGAAAAAACTGTTGCCTTCAGGTACATGCAATATAGTTTCAAATGTGCTACTATATTTCGAAATATCCCCAAAAAGTCCCCTTTTAAATCTAGTTGGTGTGTCTCTCCGTGCAGGTATCTGTTCTGGACTGAGTGGGGTCAGTATCCACGTATTGATTGAGCGCTCTAGGTTGGATGGTTCCCAGAGATTGGTCCTGGTCAATGTGAGCATCAGTTGGCCCAATGGAATCTCCATCGACTACGAGGTGTGCACCACAGCTGACATCATAGCTCCTAAGACCTTCTTAAATACATTTGTCATTATTAATGACAGTATTAACATTATACAGTACAATAACAGTGTAACAAATATATTGTCACTTTACCAACGACTGGACCATTGGTCAGCAATTCTTTAATTCAACGAGAATTATCTATAATTCTTAATGATTAGATTATAGTAGTGGTGCATTATATGCCCTGTGATTTCATGAATTGAATTGTAATATGTAAAAAACTCTAACTCTTTATGTATCCACAAGTCAATATAGTAGGCTCAAAATAGATATATCTAGCCTAATAATATTTATTTAAATATGAGTAGTTTAAGAATATATTTAAGATTATTTGGTTATAATTTAGTTTTAGAGCTGCCACAAAATCCAATTTTTGCCAATGGTGGTCGCCTAAAATCACACATAAAAATCATTCAGTATTACGTATTATAGTATTACGTGCTGGAGGATATAAGCTAAAGGTACATTAGAATGATTTATTCGGATTATGAACAGTACCAGCAATCAAGCCTCCCTAATACTCTTCTTATGTTCATTTTTGAAAATGTGACATTCCCTGAATAATCAACACTATTGTAATTCTGATTTTTCTCTGCAGGGGGGTATGCTGTATTGGTGTGATGCCAGGACAGACAAGATTGAGCGTATCAACCTGGAGACTGGAGAGAACCGAGAGCTGGTGCTGGCCAACAACAACATGGACATGTTTGCTGTGTCTGTTTTTGAGGAGTTCATCTATTGGAGCGACAGGTCAGTTCAGAGATTAATTAATGTGTTGAATCAACCATTGAACCATATTTTTCTATTGCTCTTGTTATCTAGCCATACTCTTTAATGTATGACAGCTTTTAAGCCATGTGGATGATTTCATATTGTATTGTGTTGTTAATTGACTCACAGTTTTGCTGTCTTTTGTTTAGGACTCATGCCAATGGCTCCATTAAGAGAGGCAATAAAGACAACGCTACAGATGCTGTGCAGCTCAGGACTGGCATTGGTGTACAGCTGAAAGACATCAAGGTTTTCAACAGGGCCAGGCAGCAAGGTAGGAACAAACACAAAACCCTCACATTGCTAAACTTAAACCCAAAAAATCAGCTTTTTTGCTATGAGGTCTGTAAAAAGTGTCCTCACAAGAACATTGTTCTGCCTTCTGTTTGTCCTCACATGTATACAAAAATGAGCCCTCACACACACAGTGATAAAAACCTTTACCACCCAACTTAATCCACACCCCCCAGGAATAGATGAAATTGAAATTGTTTTTAACAAGGCTCACTATTTGTTTTAACAACACACCTCATAAATGTGTCACACTTCCCCCAGGCACCAACGTCTGCAAAGACAACAACGGCGGCTGTGAACAGCTGTGTCTTTTCCGAGGCAGCGGACAGCGCACATGCGCTTGTGCGCACGGCATGCTGGCAGAGAACAACCGCGGTTGCCGCGACTATGACGGATACCTGTTGTACTCAGAGCGAACCATTCTGAAAAGCATCCACCTGTCTGATGAGACGAACCTCAACGCACCAATAAAGCCGTTTGAGGACCCTGACCACATGAAGAATGTCATCGCCCTAAGCTATGACTATCATGGCGGTGGAGGGAAGGGAACCAACCGCATCTTCTTCAGCGACATTCACTTTGGCAACATCCAGCAGATCAATGATGATGGCACAGACCGCAAGATTGTGGTGGACAGTAAGTATGGACCCATCAATCACATATGCCATTCTTTTTAACACTTCAAAAAACTCACAAACTCTTCATTACTTATCACTTATCACCTAAACCTTTCCCTCCGCTACGTCTGTCTATCTACGTATATTTCAGCTGTTTTAGCTTGTAGTACCATTTGTTTTATCCTATATTTTAATAATTGAATGTTGTCCCTCATCTCCCCGGCACTGTTAACAACCATCATCATGCATTTTGACAACACAAGCACCCAGGAGGATTCACTGTATGTACACACAGCTGCAGCTTCTCAACGAGAGGAGATTGATATCACTTAGGGCTGCCCCACACACACACACACTCCGTTGCTATTTGCTTGCTTCAACACTGAAGTGTCTTTTAAATCCCTCTCTCTAAATCATTCAAAAGAAGCTTGTTGAACTCTATTCAGAAAAGCATTACATTTAAAAGCCCTGGACCCAAAGCTTTTTTTAGCAAGCTGTATTCCTATCTTTCCTATCAAAACAAATCCATGTTTGGGTATGGATTTTTTTGTTAGGAAAGATAGAAAAACATGTAAAGTGCATGGGGTTGGTGTGTTTCTTGATGTTGTTTTGAACAGATTGTGAAAATGATGGTTAGTTTTTGCACATTAGTTTTTCATCCACTGACAACAGAATTACTTGATGGAAAATTACATTTTACAGCTGATATGTTATCTGCCAGAAAATACTTTGTAACCAATCAATATTATCATAAATCAACTTTTAGTTTTACTACATTCCAAATTTACATACTCTTAGTATAAACTAGCAAAATGGGTAATGGGGTTTGAAGAGTTGTTTATCTGATTTAATACACAACAGTGGATTAAAGTTCATTGCATTTAACATCACTTTGAGTATTGCATATGTAATCTTTCATTTATGTCCATACAGTGATATACAAATAGACATAGTGAGAAATGATGTAGCAGTATTTTCTTTCTGGCCAAAGAGTCAGTTTTGACCTGAGTCCAGCTCAAAGGGCTGTACCACGTCCCTCCCTATCACATCAGGGCAACCAATCAGACAACTTTTGCAAAATACCCAGCGTTCTCTCCCCAGCTTTATTAAGTCTTGTCTAAACTTCTGAGACATAAACCCATATAATATAGGGTTTACCACTGCTACTAAAGATGCTAACAGTCTGGCCAGGATGGCAATAGTGTTGTAGCCATGAGAGCCTATTATGTTTCCTCCAATGAAGGAGAACATGAGGGCATAGGAGGGTAGCCAGAGGAGAGTAAAGACCAGGACCAGGAGAGCTGAAGTGTGAGTCACCTGGCTCTGGTAGCGCTCTAGCTGGGGAGCATTCCCCAGCAGCCGTACATGTTGAAGAAAACAGTAGATCTTGGCATACATCAGTACAATGATGCCCAGTGGTAGAGCAAAGCCGCACAGGAAGAGGGCAATGCTGTAGACCAGCTGGCTGAAGTCAGGCAGGAAGGCAAAGCAGTACACTGAGCTGGAGGCGGTAACTGTGCGGAAGGCAAACTGCGGCGCTGCCAGGGCTGAGGCAGGAACCCAGAGCAGAGCTACTGTCAGCTTAATACGTTGGTGCATTCTTGAACGGTACACCCAGGTGGGGTGTACCACTGTGAGGTAACGTGTCACTGCCAAAGCTGCCATGGTAAAGACTGAAGCAGCCGAGCAGGCCACACCCAGGAAGCTGATGGCCTTGCACAAGAAACTGCCGAAAGGCCAGAAGCCCATGGTGATGGCAGAGGTGTGGAAGGGCAGGCAGAACAGCAGAAGCAGGTCAGCAGCACTCAGAGCCAGCAGCAGGGTGTCTGTACAGTGCGGGAGTTGACTTCCTTTCCTCCGCCTGCCAGTAAGAATGGTGATGACCAGGGTTTGACCCACCAGGCCAGTCACCAGAATTAGTCCGTCCAGGATGGGCACCAAGACCTTAATCACATCCTCATCTGCCCTATTCATTTGGCCAAGGCCACTGCTGTTTACCTCTTGCATCAAAGTCTCCATTTGTTCACAATAAAAGTATATTGAGTAATTAATCTAATGACCTGTTAGCCAGACCAGAGCAGCATGTTCACAAAGTAATGCATCTGTTCATGACTTTAAATTGTATTAATTACAAGTGTGACCACCCTCCATTGAGACAGCTGGTACGCTCATAATGATAGCAATTAGCTAATCAGTTAAGATGGTCAGTTGACTTCTTCATTTACATTTATAATCTGTGCACTCACAGGAAGAGAATAGAAAGAGTATATTCCAGTTTATTTTTAGTTTGTGTGTCAAGTTGCAAAAATATACAGTCCATCATTATGCAGCCTGAATTCAGAGATAGTCAAGTAGTTAAATCCTCGTGCTCTGTCTGGTTGAATCCCTCTTAAAATGTTCCTCTCCCACTATGTCATCTTTCCTGTTTTTCCTGCTGTTGGACAAAGTTATAGCTACTTTAAAGATGACTGGATGAGACTACTTATTTGAAAAAAATCAAGTAATAGTCTTCTGTTACTGTTGTGCTGTTATCCAGTTTGACTCATGAAAAAGAATTATGACCTTAAAGAGCAGTCCTTGCACACTGGCTTTTCCTTGGCTGTATCAGCATGTCCTTCATAATCCAAGGAAGAAGAAAAACAAGAGCGATGTCAGTGTAGCAGTTACTCTATGGCTGTATTGATTTCTCGAAACCAGGCAACAGTGGGCACATTCATCCCAGTGAATGCTAACAGACATTCCACTTTAAAAGCAGTCAATGCTACTTGATGCTAAGTGGTCACTGCGGCAATAGACATCTCGTCCATTTAGAAGCTCCCCAGAGACTTGCAACCATTTAGACCTCACCAGCAGAAGAGTTACTATACGATTCCCATGATCTCCAATTGTACAGTAACAAAGGATTAGTAACTCAGTTGTCACTTGGTGCACCACACTACTCCTGTGATAGTCGGAGAGACTCTGTTCTGAGTGGCAAAGGTCTTCTCCACAGGTTTTCACCACTGTTTGCACAGTAACCAGGGGCTGAGCTGATCTCGGCAAGGGGAGGGGAAACTGTTGCTGTTTCTCATTACATAATACTGACTTTAACCTACTTTATTTATCCCTGTTTAATCTTCCCTTAACTCAAATGATTAACTGCCTAAGTACACCCTTTTCTCATTTCTGTTTTGTACAGCGTGATAGTTTAGTATGAAAAATACTTTGTTTGTATCACTCTGCATTTAATCTTAAACTGGCCTTTAGTTGCATTTGGATTGGTTAACAGCTATTCAGCCTTAACATCGTCCTACATTAAGGTTAATTATGGCACTTCATTCATTTGAAACATCTATTAAAAGGTCAATGATTGACTTTCAGCCAAGAGCAAACAGTTGTGTGGAGTGTTCAGATTTTTATTATGGGGATAAGTGGTTGCTAGCATGACCAAGAACAGATGAATGCACACCTTGGAGCCTGTAAGGCTGCAGCTCTGTGTCCATTTCCATGATGCTGTGTGTCATGTAGGTCCCACAGTTAAAAATATCACTACGCGCAGGACAAAAGGACAACGGCTATCGAGATCAGCAGCTTTGCCGTTCACAGCTGACTTCTTCACCCCGGCCTATGTCCCTGAAGTGTCTCAAGCTGTCCCAGTGGCAGTTTTTTTTTTTTCCGAACAAGAAGTCACTATGAATGAGAGTGTCCACAGGGAGCAGTATTTGTATGCGCAGGCAGACAACCATGAAACGACAGAAAGATACAGACTCTTTAAACTCTGTCCAGGAACAGCAGGAATGGCACATAATCTGCTCTGTGTGGTACCACTTTTACACTTTCTTTTTCACTTTTCTTTTTAAACTTCTCCTTCTTCCTCACAGTGTTTTCCCCATCCATAAACTGATGTGGGAAGATGGGCATAATTTAAGCATTTACCACTGCCTCTTTAATACATTCTCACAGAGTTAACCATGAAGGCAACTTGTTAAACTATGACAGTGATTAATGATTTGTTGAATTCTCACGGAAGGTCCTCATTAAAGCTCCCGCTAACACCCCCGATAGGTGATGTTTTTTACACTGAAATAAAAAGAGTTTGTTCTTCTCAAGCGTTTTGCTTCTAACAGTTTTGGCTGAAGGAAAACAAAAGAACTATTGTCTGAAAAACCATTGTCATGGGTCCAAAAATATTTCCTCTTCCTTCTCTGCTCCACAGATGTAGGGTCAGTTGAGGGCCTGGCATACCACCGTGGCTGGGATACACTCTACTGGACCAGTTACACAACTTCCACCATCACTCGCCACACTGTGGACCAGAGCCGCTCTGTGGCCTATAACCGTAACACTGTGGTCACTATGTCTGGAGAAGACCACCCCAGAGCCTTTGTGCTGGACGAGTGTCAAGAGTGAGTCATTAATATCAAAACTTGGTGCTCCGTACTGGATCAGCGCCCAGTTCTAATATTTTGAACAGTAGATTTCTTTTAGTTCAGTCAAACATAATAGTTAGACATTTTGGGAGCTCCCAGTGCACATCATTATGCTTTTACTGTGTTTGTTCCCACTACAGTCTTATGTTCTGGACCAACTGGAATGAGCAGGCTCCAAGCATTATGAGGGCCTCTCTGAATGGTGCCAATGTACTTGCGATCATCGGCAGTGATATTAAAACTCCCAACGGCCTGGCAATAGATCACCGTGCTGAGAAACTCTACTTCTCTGATGCCACACTGGACAAAATTGAACGCTGTGAATATGATGGAAGCAGCCGTTACGTAAGACAGCCATTTCATTTTTCCTTTGACGTACACTTCAGTGTTCTGTGAAATGATGCCTAATTTTTTCCTGCTTTAGGTCTTGTTGAAGAATGAGCCTGTGCATCCCTTCGGCCTGGCTGTGTATGGAGACTACATCTTCTGGACTGACTGGGTGAGGAGGGCTGTCCTCAGGGCTGACAAATACACAGGAGGAGACATGAAAGTGCTACGTGCTGACATCCCTCAGCAGCCAATGGGCATTGTTGCTGTGGCTAACGACAGCAACAGCTGTAAGTATTATTCACTGAAGTAATTGTGAAATTTGTGTAGGTTGCTTTTGTCGATCACATCATTCAGTTATCCATGCTAGCTGCATGGCTATAGACTGAAATACTTCAGCATTTAGCCTCACTGTTCCACTAGCATGGATGTTGAGTCTTATTATATTATACAGGCAACTTCCACAGACTACAAATATGACAAAGCTAAATGTTCCAGTATAGTAAAGGCATATCATTATATACATTCCATCATGTTGGGCTTTTGGTCAGTCATTTGACACGCAGAGGAAGATGTTTCCACAAGGAAATAATGCGTAACATTACTACCATAACTGACCCTCCTTTGTTGTACATTTCTCAGGTGAGTTTTCTCCTTGCCGAACAAATAATGGAGGTTGCCAAGACCTGTGTCTGCCCACATCCGATGGACGGGTCAACTGCAGTTGCCGTGGAGACAGACAACTCCTGGGTGACAGCACCTGCTCTTGTAAGAGAAAGTCTTCATTTATTTTAAGAGACAATTTTTCCTCCTTATTAAAAGGTTGAATGCTGCCTAATTCAAATATTTCTACCCCACCAGCACTGAATGTGTCATGTGGAAGTGTGGATGACTTTGAGTGTGGAAATGGCGACTGTATCAACTACAGCCTGACATGTGATGGCATGGCCCACTGCAAGGACAAGTCTGATGAGAAGCAGTCCTATTGTGGTGATTTTTTAAAAAATTATTTTTATTAGTTAGAGAACAATGCACTGTCACAGGTCATCATTTATATTTCATCATTTGCAGATAATTAGCTAATGGTCATATTCAAAGGAATTTAGAATGGGTACAAAAATACAATAAAATAATATAGCTGCAAGCGGCGATACGCGGGTTCAAACCTTTTTTCTCAATAGCAACTTCAAAGTAATTTCACAAATAAAATATATCCTGCAAGCTATGTAACAATTGGACAAACATTGTACTTTGTTTAAAACGCCTACAACGGATTTGTCAAGAACAATTAGTTTCAATTCAGTGTGATATGTAGCTTCAGTGTATTCAATGATTGGCCTTACGGTTGCTGATTTGTGTTCCTTTATGTCCAGAGTCACGCCCCTTTTGAAGTTCATTGGTCAATAACTTAATTTAAAAGCAATTGAGATATGGACATGCTTTACACAACTTGTAATATGCTTGATCCATTGTTGATTCACTAAAGATTTGGTGGCAATCGGAGCTACGGTGTAGGAGGAGATCTCAAAAATGAGTTTTTCAAAAAATTCAAAATGGTGGAAACATTTTCTAGGTGGACCTTAATGATCCTTGACCTTGAGGCTTTTTTGTAGAGCACATTAAACTGCACCTATGTGAGAAATTTCAAGTCAATTGGACTTACAGTGTGGGGTACGTGGCCTTTCAAAGTTTGCATTTTGAAGTCTTAATTACAGTGCCGCCGTGTGGCCAATTGGGTTCATATTTCTATAGAAGCACATGCACACCATTTCCGATTATTCCCCCAAGTTTCATGTTTCTAGCTCATTCCAGCTCACGGGAATTTGAGCCGGCGTGGCAGACAACAAAAATAATAATAATAATAATAACTAAAACAAGCAAACATAGAAGGGTTGTACCGCTTTGCGATTTGAACCCTAGCTATTAGATCATTATGAGTGCTAATATGTGACTATAGAATAGCCAAAGAGAAAATTATTAACAGGAAAATAATTTTTAATTTTGAGCTAAGTACAGGAGTGGAGGTAAATTTAGTATGTTTTTTTTTCTTTACTTTGTGGTCAAATATTTTCATTAATTTAGTATGTTTAATACAGAATATGTAGGAGTGCTAATTTGTTTCATTTTTAAAATAGTGAATTGCTAGATTAGACAGTATTTTCAATGTGCAAAAAAAGGACTCTGCATTTTAGCAAACTCTAATCAACTACTGTTCCTCCACAGCCAATCGAATTTGTAAGAAAGGCTACAGGCGCTGTATAAATGGCCGCTGTATTGGCCACCAGTTCTGGTGTGATGGCACGGATGACTGTGGTGACCACTCAGATGAACTGCCCTGTAACAGTAAGCTACTTATGTCCATTTGATAGCTGCAACTGATTGAAAAATTATTAGATAAGCTTTTAATAGATGCACAAAGAGAAACCATGTTGGCCTGGTATCAGATTTTGCCCACACAACAGTGATTCCTTTTTCCTCTTGCTCCCCATTTGTGAAACAAAAAACAAAAACTTGTGTGCATCTTGCAGTGACACTGTGCAAAGTAGGAGAGTACCAGTGCAAAGATGGAAGTTGCATCTCCAACTTCAGTCGCTGTGACCAGGTGGTCAACTGTGAGGATGCTAGTGATGAAATGAACTGCCGTAAGTAATCTACAATAATGATTTAGAAAACATTGTTAAAGGTGAAAGTTGAGCTTTAAAACAAATGAGATTACATGAGTAAAATTAACTTAATGTATTAGTCAAGATTTATTTTAAATTGGTTTTAAAAAAAATTTCATTTCATTTTTCCATTTTTCTCAGAAACCACCGATTGCTCCCGTTTCTTTCGCTTGGGAGTGAAAGGAGTGTCCTTCCAGAGCTGTGAGAAAACTACTCTGTGTTATCTGTCCTCATGGGTGTGTGACGGCAACAATGACTGTGGAGACTTTTCAGATGAGAGAAACTGTCCAGGTTGTGTGCTTTGTTCCACTCTAAAATATGTTAAACTTTTCTTGAATTGTCAGAGATTTTACATTATGTTTTCTTGTTGTCTTTCAGATAAAAGGAAGCTTAAATGTCCAGTCAACTTCTTTGCTTGTCCCAGTGGTCGCTGCATTCCTATGAGCTGGACCTGTGATAAGGAGAATGACTGTGAGAACGGAGCTGATGAGACGCACTGTGGTCAGTCTACAAAGTTGTCCTTGAGTACCATTTTTTTTTTTCCTGAAAACACAAATCATACCAGAAAAAAAACAGACAATTTATCTTTAGGCTTCCCACTGCACATATAAATCTTGCGGTGAGAGTAAGATTTTTTTTTTTCTAAAATACTGAGTTCTCTTTCCCTCCTTTTCCAGACAAATTTTGTACATCCTCCCAGTTTGAATGTGCAAACCACCGCTGCATTTCCAGCCACTGGGTGTGTGACGGCTCTGATGACTGTGGTGATGGATCTGATGAGGACCAGAAATGCAGTAAGTGACACACCAATTTAAAAGTGCTTTCTCCCACGCACAGTGGAGGCATTTGACTGTATGCATAATATTTCCTGATATTATCATCATGTAACTTTCCCGTAATGTCGTCACAGAATCCAAGACCTGCAGTCCTGAGGCTTTCCAGTGTCCCGGCTCCCACATGTGTGTGCCTCAACGCTGGAAGTGCGATGGAGACAAAGACTGTCCTGATGGAGCTGATGAGAGTGTCAAGGCTGGCTGCAGTGAGTAGGACAGTTACAAAAAACATGGAAAAATTGAATTAAAAAACAACAAACAGAAACTCTTCCAACACAGTTCCATGTCCATTAACTATAGTGTGTTTTTTCTACTTCCAGTGTACACCAACAGCACTTGTGATGAGAATGAGTTCATGTGCCAGAACAGGCAATGTATCCCCAAGCACTTTGTGTGTGATCATGACATTGACTGCTCCGATGGCTCAGATGAATCCCCAGAATGTGGTGAGTGTAATGCTGGAAGAGAAATGCAGAAGGTCTGACCGCAAAATAGGTTGTGAGAGAATGTTATTCATGATTTTTATTTATATATATTTGTACAATCTTGGGTTGAGGCTAATGATAAACATACTCTCGTTCTGGTGTAGAATACCCAACATGCGGTCCAGATGAGTTCCGCTGTGCCAACGGCCGCTGCCTCAACCAGAAGAAATGGGAGTGTGACGGAGAGATTGACTGTCAGGATGCTTCTGATGAAGCTCCCAAGAACCCTCACTGCACTGCCTTGGGTCAGGATTAAAATCTGCATTCTTCTCTTAATAACTTATATTTCTTTACCAACATACAGTGAGGAAAATAAGTATTTGAATACCCTGCTATTTTGCAAGTTCTCCCACTTAGAAATCATGGAGGGGTCTGAAATTGTCATCGTAGATGCATGTCCACTGTGAGAGACATAATCTAAAAAAAAAATCCAGAAATCACAATGTATGATTTTTTAACTATTTATTTGTATGATACAGCTGAAAATAAGTATTTGAACACCTGTCTATCAGCTACAATTCTGACCCTCAAAGACCTGTTAGTCTGCCTTCAAAATGTCCACCTCCACTCCATTTAATATCCTAAATTAGGTGCACCTGTTTGAGGTCGTTAGCTGCATAAAGACACCTGTCCACCCCATACAATCAGTAAGAATCCAACTACTAACATGGCCAAGACCAAAGAGCTGTCCAAAGACAATAGAGACAACATTGTAGACCTCCACAAGGCTGATAAGGGCTACGGGGAAATTGCCAAGCAGCTTGGTGAAAAAAGATCCACTGTTGGAGCAATCATTAGAAAATGGAAGAAGCTAAACATGACTGTCAATCTCCCTCGGACTGGGGCTCCATGCAAGAGCTCACCTTGTGGGGTCTCAATGATCCTAAGAAAGGTGAGAAATCAGCCCAGAACTACACGGGAGGAGCTGGTCAATGACATGAAAAGAGCTGGGACCACCGTTTCCAAGGTTACTGTTGGTAATACACTAAGACGTCATGGTTTGAAATCATGCATGGCACGGAAGGTTCCACTGCTTAAACCAGCACATGTCAAGGTCCGTCTTAAGTTTGCCAATGGCCATTTGGATGATCCAGAGGAGTCATGGGAGAAAGTCATGTGGTCAGATGAGACCAAAATAGAACTTTTTGGTCATAATTCCACTAACCGTGTTTGGAGGAAGAAGAATGATGAGTACCATCCCAAGAACACCATCCCTACTGTGAAGCATGGGGGTGGTATCATCATGCTTTGGGGGTGTTTTTCTGCACATGGAACAGGGCGACTGCACTGTATTAAGGAGAGGATGACCGGGGCCATGTATTGCGAGACTTTGGGGAACAACCTCCTTCCCTCAGTTAGAGCATTGAAGATGGATCAAAGCTGGGTCTTCCACCATGACAATGACCCGAAGCACACAGCCAGGATAACCAAGGAGTGGCTCTGTAAGAAGCATATCAAGGTTCTGGCGTGGCCTAGCCAGTCTCCAGACCTGAACCCAATAGAGAATCTTTGGAGGGAGCTCAAGCTCTGTGTTTCTCAGCAACAGCCCAGAAACCTGACTGATCTAGAGAAGATCTGTGTGGAGGAGTGGGCCAAAATCCCTTCTGCAGTGTGTGCAAACCTGGTGAAAAACTACAGGAAACATTTGAACTCTGTAATTGCAAACAAAGGCTACTGTACCAAATATTAACATTAATTTTCTCAGGTGTTCAAATACTTATTTGCAGCTGTATCATACAAATAAATAGTTTAAAAAGCATGCATTGTGATTTCTGGATTTTGTTTTGTAGATTATGTCTCTCACAGTGGACATGCACCTACAATAACAATTTCAGACCCCTCCATGATTTTTAAGTGGGAGAACTTGCAAAATAGCAGGGTGTTCAAATACTTTTTTTACACTTTTTTTACACTGTGTGTGTGTATGTGTACACACACACACAGTAATGTAACATGCCACTTGTCAATGATTTCAGAGAGAACGTGTAATGAGTCAGCCTTCATGTGCCGTAATGAGAAGTGTCTGAATGAGACTCTGCTGTGTGATCGCAATGATGACTGCGGAGATGGCTCTGACGAACTCAACTGCTTCATCAACGAGTGTCTCAACAGTAAGCTGAGTGGCTGCTCGCAGCTTTGTGATGACCTCAAGATTGGCTTCAAGGTAAGCCTTCTAATTGGTTTAGTTTTAATGTTTCTCTCCCCTCCCAAATTTTCCCCAATTGACTTTAATTGGCCAAAAAATTATGTATCTTATACTGTAGGTACACGGTTACCTCACAGACAAATGGGGAGTATGCTATTAATGGTGAGTTAGTTACCTGTAGTGAAAAGGTTGGGAACCATTGCTTCAGGCATGCGGTTATGTAAGACAAAAACATGTTTTGTCTCTCTCTGGTCAAAAGTAAGAGGCCAGACAGAACAGCTTGAACTCTCCTGTCTGTGGTGTGGAGACTGTGGTCAGAGCTTTATTTGAAAATGATAAGGAATGAATTGTACACCCAAACAATTCACTTTTATGGTGGTGGTGGTGTCAGTATAAGTTCTCACAGATTTGCGTGTGTGTGTGTGTGTGTGTAAATGTACTGTATTTACAGTATATAGCGCTATTCTAGTCAAACGACTACTCAAAGCGCTTTTACATCATACAGGAACCATTCACCATTCACACACATTCATACACTGTGGCCGAGGCTGCCGTACAAGGTGCCACCTGCTCATCAGATAAACACTCACACACATTTACACTCCCCCTTGGGGTTCAGTGTCTTGCCCATGGACACTTCAAAATGGGACTACAGGGCCAGAGATCGAACCACCAACCTTCCAATTGGCAGGCAACCGTAGGGCCGTGGCTCTACCACTGACCCACGGCCGTGTGTGTGCGTGTGTGTGTGTGTGTGTGTGATTTCCTTTGTGCACATACTGGCTTAGTAGCCTGCAAAATTCCCACATATTTGCAGCGAAAGAAAATAATTTAGTAAGAGGGTGAGTTGTAGTTCTTATAAAACACAGATGTGCTTATGACAAGTGACAGTTTAAGCTGATTTTTACTCGTAATGAATAAATGTTTTTTGCAGTGCCTTGTGGTAAGATGATGTTCATGCCACTTATTTGAAAATCAACTTATTTTTTCCCGTGCTCTCTGTTGTAAGAGTATTTTGCAAATGAAATTTGTACCTATTTATACAGCTTATCTGGCTGCAGCAACTGGTTTCATGACAGCATTGAGAGATTAGTAACACTCTACATAGGAATTGAGTAACAATTTGGCTTTAAGTGAAAGGAAAAAGCATGTATCAGGTTTACTGACAGAGGTTTTGTGGCAGGCCCTTGTAATTGGTCCAGACTAAATATGAGAAGTGCCTGAACCTGCAGGCATAGAGATTTTAACATGTCTACTATGCTCTTGGCCCCTTCAGTGCAGGTGTCATCCTGGTTTCCAGCTTAAGCGGGACGGGAAGACATGTGTGGATATAGATGAGTGCACAACCACCTACCCCTGTTCTCAGCGCTGCATTAACACACACGGCAGCTTTCATTGTCTCTGCGTGGATGGCTTTGAACTCAGCCCCATCGACCCCACCATCTGCAAGTCTACATCAGGTAAGGCGCCACGCTTGTGTGGGTTTTGCATTTTGCTGGTTGCTCATAGACAATTCAATACTGACACAAATGTTTTCTGTCTGGTATTTGTGTATAGAAGAGGAGCCCTACTTGATCTTTGCTAACCGGTACTATCTGAGAAAACTCAATCTGGATGGATCCAACTACACTCTTATTAAACAGGTGAAACCCTCGGTTCTCAGTTTCATTTCATTTATTCATTTATCTCGAACAATCCACATAGTTGCACAACAAAACAAATGTTTTAAACCATAGATAAAACACAACCAATCAGAAATTAACAAGGAGCAGCCAGAAGCAAATAGCTTATTTGGTCCTGCCCCTTATTAAACAAAATCATATTATTACAAAGTAAATATATATGCAAATAGAGAATACAATGTTTCAGGTCTTACAATAACTAACAACAATTCAACAATAACAACAATACCGTTAAATTACAATTTGTTAATTTTAGTTAGTTAGTTTTAGTTTTTCATCCACCCAAAGGCCAGTTTGACCTACTGAAACACAACAAGGTAAAGTTCTTATTGTTAGAACTTTATTCACCTGTTAATACTGTTCAACCTCTGTTTTAGGGTCTGAATAATGCAGTGGCACTGGACTTTCACTATGCAGAGCAAATGATCTACTGGACAGATGTGACCACTCAGGGAAGCATGATCCGACGCATGCATATGAACGGCAGCAACATAGAGGTCAGTAAAAAACAACAACAAATAAAACCATTTAGCCAGCCAACACATTAAGCATAGTATTTCCTCCTTTTTATGGAAGTCTATGACCGGAAACTTTATCATTGTCTAACCCTGTGACTGACTGACATGGCAGGTTTTGCACCGGACCTCCTTGAGTAACCCAGATGGCTTGGCAGTGGATTGGGTTGGCGGGAACTTGTACTGGTGTGACAAAGGCCGGGACACTATCGAGGTGTCAAAACTCAATGGGGCCTACCGGACTGTGTTGGTCAACAATGGCCTGAGGGAACCTCGCGCTGTGGCTGTGGATGTTCGCTATGGGTGAGAAGCACACCTTATATTAGGTTTCACACTCTGGTTATGGGAAATTTTATTTAGACTAACTATACTGTAACTGTCTTTATCACTTGCTGGTTAGATACCTGTATTGGTCTGACTGGGGTGATAACCCTCATATTGGAAGAATTGGGATGGATGGCACCAACAGAAGTGTCATTGTGGAGGATAAGATTACATGGCCCAATGGACTAACCCTTGACTTCATCAATGACCGTATATACTGGGCCGATGCCAGAGAGGACTACATTGAGTTTGCCAGCCTGGATGGCACCAACAGACACACAGGTAACAGACCAGTTCACACTCTGACATGGATATCTTTTTCTTACTGCTTAGGCCAACTTGACCGGGTCACACTTTCCCAACTAATTTTCGACTCTGTGGGACTCCATTTGCATGCATTGGTCTAAATATTGGTCTGTAGAAATATAGAAGAAGTATTATTAGTTAGTTAATTATTATTAGTATGTGTGATTACGTGTTTTTAATAAGTAGAAAGTAACATTTAAATGAGAAGTTATGTAGGCAAGAAGCTGTTGAGTGCCATATTGTTGCATCTTTGCATTTATTGATCTTTTTAAATAAAGCTGGTGAGGAACTGCTTTAAGTGTTTTTTATCTGGTCCACTTAACAAGAACAGGAGGATTTATGAAACCCCACTGGTAGTGAAACAAGGATGGGCAGGGAAGTGCAGAAAATGAATATTCAGCCGATTAGGTTTTGCTGTGGCTATATTTTGTTTGGTGACAGGCTGGTCAACTGTATGAATGAATTTCCTTAGTTTGGGAGCCACCGAGCATAAGCAGGCAGGTCAGATGTCCTGCAGCACAGGCCCAGGGGACAGAAGTCCTTTTTTGTTCTGACCAGTGAGGCCTCTTGCATGTATGACGTTTGAATAGTTGTTTAGCACACTCGCTATAATAGTTGATATTGTCAGCCAACCAGGCGACAAGAATTGTGTAGCACAGCTGAGTGTCTACAGTTCACTTGCTAAGCTCTGCTCAACACATAGATGAGTCTGATGAGATCAGTCTATCACTTGGATGAAGAATGTACATACAGTGAGGAAAATAAGTATTTGAACACTACTATTTTGCATCATGGAGGGGTGTGAAATTGTCATTGTAGGTGCATGTCCACTGTGAGAGACATAATCTAAAAAAATATATCCAGAAATCACAATGTATGATTTTTTTTTAACTATTTATTTGTATGGTACAGCTGCAAATAAGTATTTGAACACCTGTCTATCAGCTACAATTCTGACCCTCAAAGACCTGTTAGTCTGCCTTCAAAATGTCCACCTCCACTCCATTTATTATCCTAAATTAGATGCACCTGTTTGAGGTTGTTAGCTGCATAAAAACACCTGTCCACCCCATACAATCAGTAAGAATCCAACTACTAACATGGCCAAGACCAAAGAGCTGTCCAAAGACACTAGAGACCAACTTGTACACCTCCACAAGGCTAGAAAGGGCTACGGGGAAATTGCCAAGCAGCTTGGTAAAAAAAGGTCCACTGTTGGAGCAATCATTAGAAAATGGAAGAAGCTAAACATGACTGTCAATCTCCCTCGGACTGGGGCTCCATGCAACATCTCACCTCGTGGGGTCTCAATGAGAGTGTGAGAAATCAGCCCAGAACTACACGGGAGGAGCTGGTCAATGACCTGAAAAGAGCTAGGACCACCGTTTCCAAGGTTACTGTTGGTAATACACTAAGACGTCATGGTTTGAAATCATGCATGGCACGGAAGGTTCCACTGCTTAAACCAGCACTTGTCAAGGCCCAACTTAAGTTTGCCAATGACCATTTGGATGATCCAGAGTCATGGGAGAAAGTCATGTGGTCAGATGAGACCAAAATAGAACTTTTTGGTCATAATTCCACTAACCGTGTTTGGAGGAAGAAGAATGATGAGTACCATCCCAAGAACACTATCCCTACTGTGAAGCATGGGGGTGGTATCATCATGCTTTGGGGGTGTTTTTCTGCACATGGGACAGGGCGACTGCACTGTATTAAGGAGAGGATGACCGGGGCCATGTATTGCGAGATTTTGGGGAACAACCTCCTTCCCTCAGTTAGAGCATTGAAGATGGGTCGAGGCTGGGTTTTCCAACATGACAATGACCCGAAGCACACAGCCAGGAGAACCAAGGAGTGGCTCTGTAAGAAGCATATCAAGGTTTTGGCGTGGCCTAGCCAGTCTCCAGACCTAAACCCAATAGAGAATCTTTGGAGGGAGCTCAAACTCTGTGTTTCTCAGCGACAGCCCAGAAACCTGACTGATCTAGAGAAGATCTGTGTGCAGGAGTGGGCCAAAATCCCTTCTGCAGTGTGTGCAAACCTGGTAAAACCTACAGGAAACTACAGGAAATACATATTTGCAGCTGTATCATACAAATAATTTTTTTATTATGTCTCTCACAGTGGACATGCACCTACGATGACAATTTCAGTCCCCTCCATGATTTCTAAGTGGGAAAACTTGCAAAATAGCAGTGTTCAAATACTTATTTTCCTCACTGTATATTGTACAGAGCGTTGGACTGTGAGTGCCCGACATGTTTTGAGCATGCTGAGTGTTTCAGCCAACACAATGTTCCAACAACTAAACTGCACTTTTGGAAGCTTGTTTGAGGGAAAACTACTATTTATACAAAATTACAATTCATGAAAGATATCTGTCTTGTATTAACTTGTGGTGTTAGTCCATCAGTAGTTTGTCCAGGGACTTATTCACCTATCCTTTGATACACACGCACATGCACACACACCAGTGTGGCCTTGTGTGTGTTTGCAGAGCAAGACTTGACTTGAATTCCGAGAATGACCAAAGGGAGCTTCAAGCTAATCCAACTAATATCACAGTTCAACATATTGTTGTAAAACTTCCCACATCACATGATATGTTATCAATATTTTAGTTGCTTAAAGCATCTTACTTGTTATAATCAATACTGAAACCACAGTCCTCTAATGACAGTGTTTTGACCTTGTGCCATGTGTGTCTTGTTGCATGTGCCAATTCATGCGTTTGTGATGTACTAAGATTGCAGAACAAAAACTAATGGTGTGTTTCCATAATGCGCCAGCCTCAAATACTAAGAACAAACAATAAAATGACAAGAAAGTGGGAGCAGAAAAGGTGCAAATAGAGTATAAAGCCTAACGAGGCATAGAAACCATTACATTACACACAGAGTGGAGCCGCTGAAGCTGTGCACCTCACCCTGCCTCAGTTTTACATTAACAGGTCAAGATTGTCAGACAGTTTGTCTTTTTGGGATACAACAGCAAGAATAAGTAATGTTTGATTACCAGAATCACAACATTGGTCATTTCTAGAATACCATGGGAAATTGAGACATGCATTATGAATGGGAAAATTCAGGTATTTACCTTTTTCTCATATTAATTTCATTAGACCATAGTCTAACTGTGGTTGTCTGCACACATCTCCACTTTTTATGCACACCTCAAGTTCCTTTGGTTTGGGAAGGCAGAATGTATACTATTAAAGAGCATTTTTTAAAGCTAAAAATATTTACAAATTAGGAAACAATTGGTTTTTGATCACAGAACTGCACTGATTAGTTATAGAAAGTCATTACTTAGGACAACAGTTGGAAACCGTATAACAGATTTACTGTACCTACCAACTAATGAACATTGTGATTTAATGTTTGTCTGTTTGTTCAGTTCTCAGCCAAGACATCCCCCACATCTTTGCCATGACTCTGTTTGAGGAGCACATCTACTGGACTGACTGGGAAACGAAGTCCATCAACAGAGCTCATAAGTCTCTGGGTACCAACAAGACCACCCTGATCAGCACCCTGCATCGGCCCATGGACATCCATATTTACCATCCCTACCGCCAACCTGAGGGTAAGCGAGACACTGTAGTAGGAAGCGTGTAGCAGTGTATGTGTAAAGGTTTGGGAACTTGACAGAAAATAGCATGTACTACATCTGACCTTGTACACATGATTACATTTAAGTTAAGATTAAGTTAAGGCAACAGTGGAAACAGTGAAACAGTTTTTTTTATCATATTTATTCCAAAACCAAAATTAAATTTCAAACAGATTTTACCTACCTTGTTGCAAAATAATGTGACATCTACTCCAAGAAATACATTTCACAGTGTTGTGGTTCCCTACTTTAATCAAGCTATCATATAATCTCAGTCTTGGACTGAAAAACATTGGTTCAGTCAGAGGTTAAAACATTTCTCCTCTTTCCTTCCTCCCAGTGCTCAACCACCCGTGCCAGACAAACAATGGTGGCTGCAGTAACCTCTGCCTCCTCTCTCCTGGAGGAGGCTACAAGTGTGCCTGTCCCACCAACTTCTACCTGGCCAATGATCAACGCACTTGCATGTCCAACTGTACAGCCAGCCAGGTAAGGAGGCTATGTAAACATCATCATCAGTGTAAATATCGCTAAATGACTACAGTTGATTAGTGGGTTTTTGTATCTCAATGTCTCGCTGTGTCTTGTTCGATGAACTCCTTATTCCTGTTGATTGTCTATTGACAGCTGGCTGGCTGCCCAATGATACAGTAGCTAGCTGAGAAGCTCAGCTGAGAAGCTCTAGTGTTATGCCCTATCATCACCTATAATTTCCCTCTTCCTGCTGTAGTTTGTGTGCAAGAATGACAAGTGCATTCCTTTCTGGTGGAAATGTGACACAGAGGATGATTGCGGTGACCGGTCGGATGAGCCAGCAGACTGCCGTAAGTGTTTGAGAAAGATAAATTGGAGACGATAGTGTGTCACCTTCCTGTAACGTGTGTGTGATTTGTTTTGATCTGAATTCATAAGTATAAAAGGGACAATCCTGCAGGGAGGAGCTAGTGTTAAACAGTATTGTTGTGTAACTTTTTAATGTGATGCTGAGAAACTGTAACTCTTTTTGTCATGACAGCTGAGTTCAAATGCAGACCGGGGCAGTTTCAGTGTGGCACTGGCATCTGCACCAACCCTGCCTACATCTGTGATGGAGACAACGACTGCCAGGACAACTCAGACGAGGCAAACTGCGGTATTGTATACAATTATTCATTTCATCCTCAGATAATTATCTTACACATTTAATTCCCTGTATCCTGCCTTGTCTACCATCACCACTTAGTTGCTCATATCTGTTGCTTGTTTCTCGGTTCGCCTGCCTGTGTAACTGCACCGCAGATATTCACGTTTGCCTGCCCAGCCAGTTTAAATGTTCCCACCCAAGCCGCTGCATCCCAGGCATCTTCCGCTGTAACGGCCAGGACAACTGTGGAGAAGGAGAGGATGAGAAGGACTGTCGTGAGTAGAAGCTTTTTTCTTTTTCAGTTGCATTTGAGATATATATATATATATATATATATATATACAGTGCCTTGCGAAAGTATTCGGCCCCCTTGAACTTTTCAACCTTTTGACACATTTCAGGCTTCAAACATAAAGATATAATTTTTTTATTTTTTGTGAAGAATCACCAACAAGTGGGACACAATTGTGAAGTGGAACGAAATCTATTGGATATTTTAAACTTTTTTAGCAAATAAAAAACTGAAAAGTGGTGCGTGCAAAATTATTCGGCCCCTTTACTTTCAGTGCAGCAAACTCACTCCAGAAGTTCAGCGAGGATCTGTGAATGATCCAATGTTGTCCTAAATGACTGATGGTGATAAATAGAATCCACCTGTGTGTAATCAAGTCTCTGTATAAATGCACCTGCTCTGTGATAGTCTCAGGGTTCTGTTGAAAGCGCAGAGAGCATCATGAAGACCAAGGAACACACCAGGCAGGTCCGTAATACTGTTGTGTAGAAGTTTAAAGCCGGATTTGGATACAACAAGATTTCCCAAGGTTTAAACATCCCAAGAAGCACTGTGCAAGCGATCATTTTGAAATGGAAGGAGTATCAGACCACTGCAAATCTACCAAGACCTGGCCGTCCCTCTAAACTTTCAGCTCAGACAAGGAGAAGACTGATCAGAGATGCAGCCAAGAGGCCCATGATCACTCTGGATGAACTGCAGAGAACTACAGCTGAGGTGGGAGAGTCTGTCCATAGGACAACAATCAGTCGTACACTGCACAAATCTGGCCTTTATGGAAGAGTGGCAAGAAGAAAGCCATTTCTCAAAGATATCCATAAAAAGTCTTGTCTAAAGTTTGCCACAAGCCACGTGGGAGACACACCAAACATGTGGAAGAAGGTGCTCTGGTCAGATGAAACCAAAATCGAACTTTTTGGCCACAATGCAAACGATATGTTTGGCGTAAAAGCAACACAGCTCATCACCAACACACCATCCCCACTGTCAAACATGGTGGTGGCAGCATCATGGTTTGGGCCTGCTTTTCTTCAGCAGGGACAGGGAAGATGGTTAAAATTGAGGGGAAGATGGATGCAGCCAAATACAGGACCATTCTGGATGAAAACCTGTTGGAGTCTGCAAAAGACCTGGAACTGGGACGGAGATTTATCTTCCAACAAGACAATGATCCCAAACATACAGCAAAATCTACAAAGGAATGGTTCACAAAAAAAACGTATCCAGGTGTTAGAATGGCCAAGTCAAAGTCCAGACCTGAATCCAATCGAGAATCTGTGGAAAGAGCTGAAAACTGCTGTTCACAAACGCTCTCCATCCAACCTCACTGAGCTCAAGCTGTTTTGCAAGGAAGAATGGGCAACAATTTCAGTCTCTCGATGTGCAAAACTGATAGAGACATACCCCAAGCGACTTGCAGCTGTAATCGCAGCAAAAGGTGGCTCTACAAAGTATTAACGCAAGGGGGCCCAATAATTTTGCACGCACCACTTTTCAGTTTTTTATTTGCTAAAAAAGTTTTAAATATCCAATAGATTTCGTTCCACTTCACAATTGTGTCCCACTTGTTGGTGATTCTTCACAAAAAATAAAATTTTTATATCTTTATGTTTGAAGCCTGAAATGTGTCAAAAGGTTGAAAACTTCAAGGGGGGGTAAATACTTTCGCAAGGCACTGTATATATATATATATATATATATATATATATATATATATATATATATATATATATATATATATATATATATATATATATATATATATATATATATAAAATAATAATTTCACACATTAACTATAAATCTTATTCCCTCCAACAGCCGAGGTCACATGCGCACCCACCCAGTTCCAGTGTGCCATCACGAAACGCTGCATACCTCGTGTCTGGGTGTGCGACCGCGATAATGACTGTGTGGACGGATCTGATGAGCCTGCCAACTGCAGTAAGACTCCCATTTTTTTTTGCATTTTGTTTATTTTGAGTCATCCTAATGAGCTCTCAAATGTAACAACCCCAAAATGTTTCCCTCTCCAGCCCAGATGACTTGTGGTGTGGACGAGTTCCGATGCAAAGACTCCGGACGCTGCATCCCTGCTCGCTGGAAGTGTGATGGCGAGGACGACTGTGGCGATGCGTCAGATGAACCAAAAGAGGAGTGTGGTAAGAATATTGGCTATAGGAGGGTCTGGCGAGTACACACAGCATTCTGGGATGGGAGAAAAACATGCTCTGGTTGATTGCCATTTCTTCAAACCAATCACAATCGTCTTGGGCAGCGCTAGGCGCCGGACATAGCAATGGTGCCTCTGCAAAATAGCTTCGGCAAGGAACTTGTTCGGAAGGTGAGGCACATCCGGCCGAAATTATCTGCCGGAATATCTGGCAGCATCTGAACAATCCCAGATATTAAAAGTCAATATAGACTAAAATTAGACAGATGCCACTGCCAGAGGCATTTGTGTCACTGATGTTTCCAAATTCCTTATTTCTTTCTCTTTTTATGTTATTGACTGTAACATTTTCAATGATTTGTACAGCTGAGAGGACATGTGAGCCATACCAGTTCAGGTGTAAGAACAACCGCTGTGTACCGGGCCGCTGGCAGTGTGACTACGACAACGACTGTGGGGACAACTCGGATGAAGACAAGTGCAGTAGGTGTCACTTTTTAGTAACGGTCAGCATCTGTTTTCTCACCTGGTCCAGTGTCACTTACAGTCATGCCTTATCCACTGGTCTCTGTCATTTCTGATGCATCTCACTTCATCTGTCATTTGTTTCATTTCATACTAACCTGTTGGCATGAGCCAGAGGTAAGTGACTCCACGTTCATATGTCACCTCTCTGCTGTGTCTCCACTTTCATGCTCCTGTCCATGTGATAACCACCCACCTGTGAGAGTTTGCAAGCTGAGCTCTAAATAGATTCATTTTGTAACATTGCTGTTCTTTTTCCCCTTTGCCACAAGATGCCACTGCTTAAGACTTTAATTTAGTCTTTAATGCTGTCTTTGATTACTACCACAAATATAACATATGAAAACAAATGAATAACTCTAATTAAATCAGGTATGTTGAAAATACATTAAAATTACACATAACAGTGGGGCACCTTGGTAACTCACCTGGTAGAGCGTGTGCCCCATGTACTGCAGCCCAGTCCGCGCCATATAGGCTGCAGGTTCAATTCCGATCTGCGGCTCTTTGCTGCATGTCAGTCCCCCTCTCTCTCCCCTTTCCTGTCTAAGTTGTCATAAAATAAAGGATTAAAATGCCAAAAGAAACTTTTACATTGAGACTAATTGAGCTCCTTTCATTCTCTCACATCACCTCCTGCAGCATCTACAGTCTGGTTGTTTCAACCCTTATCCTGTGTTTTGTGCTGAAGGCTAAGATAGCAACCTTAACCTTGCGTTATGTCACTGACCATCTTTTTGCCTCTTCTGTAGTGCCTCGACAATGTTCAGAAAGTGAGTTTGCCTGCACGAACGGCCGCTGTATTGCCGGGAGGTGGAAGTGCGATGGAGACCATGACTGTGCTGATGGATCTGATGAGGTGCAGAAACCTTAGATTTGGGTTTCTTTTAAATAATATATTGTATTTATCTGCAAAGATGGTTGAATTATGTGTTCAGTATTATTGTAAGTATAAAAGCTGATCCTGCTTGTTGTGATGTTTCTTCAGAATGGCTGTGATCTGAAGTGTGACAATGACCAGTTCCAGTGTAAAAACGGACACTGTATCCCCATCCGCTGGCGGTGTGACGCCGACCCTGACTGTATGGACAGCAGCGATGAGGAGAGTTGTGGCAGCGCTGGTAAGTGTATGTTTGAGTTTGGAAATGTTATTTTGAATTGTATTAATTATTAATTTGTAAGTGTTTTGTTTGTGTTTTGTCTTGCAGTAGTAATAATTTATTTCTGTTCTTCTCAGCTGGGCGTCACTGCCCTCTGGATGAGTTCCAGTGTAACAACACTTTGTGTAAACCCCTCGCCTGGAAGTGTGATGGGGAGGACGATTGTGGGGACAACTCTGACGAGACACCCGAAGAGTGCCGTGAGTGCAGGCTTGTAAATCACACACGTGTTGAATGTCTGTCTTCATCTTTTGTCCTGACCTGTCCTCTTTCTCTGTTCGGCTTTTAGGGAAATTCCAGTGTCCTCCCACCAGAGCTTTCCGCTGCCAAAACGACCGTGTATGTCTGCAAGTGGCAAAGAGGTGTGATGGTGTCAATCACTGCAGTGACAACTCAGATGAACTGAACTGCAGTAAGTTGTGGAGTCATTCAAATCCCTGTGAAATCCCCTCCTTCCTCAACTCTAAGGAGATTGCTGATGTGTGTGTGTGTGTGTGTGTGTGTGTGTGTGTGTGTGTGTGTGTGTGTGTGTGTGTGTGTGTGTGTGTGTGTGTGTGTGTGTGTGTGTGTGTGTGTGTGTGTGTGTGTGTGTGTGTGTGTTTCATGTGTCTAATGTGTCTACAGAGGTCCCTCCAACTGTTCCCACATGTGAGAAAGACAAGTTCATGTGTGCCAATGGAAGATGCATCAGCTCCACTTTGCGCTGTAACTTCTTTAACGACTGTGAGGACTATGGCTCTGATGAAATCAACTGCAAGACAGGTGGCTCATGTCAAAACTGATTTCTATATTATAGCTCTACACAGATCTGATGTTTCAAATGTTAAGCATTAGCAGAATCACTTAGATTTTAAAATCCACTCATGTTTATTACTTATGTTTGTGTTTAGACACCAAACTAAATGACTGCAGGAGTAACAGGACTCAGTGTGGTGATGGAGACGAGGCCCACTGTGTCACCAACAGAACAGACTCCTTCTGCTCCTGCAAACCAGGCTTCCAGAAGACGGGACACCACACCTGTAGAGGTACACATGCACAAAACACTGCACCTGACAAATGATAACTTGCTTCAAATATTTAAACACTTTGGAGGCGATGAGCTGGGCTGTGATATTTTTCTATTTAATATTTTCCTCTTGCTCTCTATTTTCTTAGATAAGAATGAGTGTCTTCATTTCGGGGTCTGTTCGCACGTCTGCAACAACACTAAAGGCTCCTACAAATGCAGCTGCCATAAGTACTTCACCAGGATCAACGACACCTGCAAGGCTGACAGTGAGGAACAGAACTGCATCTGTTTTATATGCTGCTTATCCTTTAGGCTACTTTTTAAAACCATCATAAAGTTTCCTAAAAATTGTTAATGTTAGTTCAAAGGCAATCCTTGTGATTTTTTTTTTCTCTGCTCCTTCCAGGCATGAACAGCAGTCGACAGATTCTCTACATAGCTGACGACAATGAAATCCGCAGCCTGGACCCCGGCATGCCCAACTGGCGCTATGAGCAGACCTTCCAGGGCGATGCCAGCGTGCGTATTGATGCTATGGACCTACACATCAAGACCAACCGCATCTTCTGGACCAACTGGCACACGGGCCGCATCTCCTCCTATGAACTTCCAGGATCGTCCACATCATCATCCTCCTCGAATGAGGGCAGGATCACAAACCTGCAGGTAATGCTGGTTAAATGTGTGACACACAAACTCTTCATCATACATTTACAAACACATGTATGACCACCTCTTTGCTCGTATCCAGATCAAAGAGCTGAAGATGCCACGTGGGATAGCAGTGGACTGGGTGGCTGGTAATCTGTACTGGACAGACTCTGGTCGAGATGTAATTGAAGTGGCTCAGATGTCAGGCCAGCATTGCAAGACCCTCGTTTCTGGCATGATAGACGAACCTTACGCCATCGTAGTGGATCCTCAGAGAGGGTAAGAGAGAGTGTTGAGCTCTCTGATGTTGGCTTAAGGGCGACAATTCTATATAATATATGATTTATTTTGTTTTTGCTTGTTCCAATTCTGTGTTTCCCTTCAGTACCATGTATTGGGCAGACTGGGGGAATCACCCTAAAATTGAGACGGCTGCCATGGACGGCACTCTGAGACAAACTCTAGTTCATGAGAACATTCAGTGGCCCACCGGTCAGTATTTTTATTAGCATTATATGATTTATCTTAACCGTGACATGCATGTTCTTTCTGAACAACTTCCTGCTCCACATTCAAAGTTAGATGGCTTTTATTCTTGGGAGCTGACAACCAGAATGACAACCTTTTTATTCTATATAGGTTGTCATGTCTTCTTCAAAGCTCTTCCATTCTGTCTCTACAGGTCTGGCTGTGGACTACTTCAACGAGCGTCTTTACTGGGCAGATGCTAAACTCTCAGTGATTGGCAGTGTTCGTCTGGATGGCTCTGATCCTGTCATTTCTGTCTCTGGCATCAAAAACAGTTGAGTAGTTTCTACACTCACAAAACTGGGATACATGAAAGAAATCTGACAATAAAATGTTCCCTGCGGACGTTTCTCTTTTTAACCCATTTTTCTTTGTTTCCCTCTCATTCCCAGACCTGTTACATCCATTTAGCATAGATGTCTTTGAGGACTACATATATGGGGTCACCTATATCAATAACATTGTCTTCCGGGTAAACAAGTTTGGCAAAGGCCCCATGGAGAATCTCACCACAGGCATCAACCATGCTACTGACATTGTTCTTTACCACCGTTACAAGCAGCCAGAGAGTGAGTGTCAAACATACTGTGTCTTGCTGTTCTACACATATAGTATAATGTTATCTACATCCTGAAAATCATAAGATGCATATCATTTGAAATTGTATAAATTAATACAACTGGGTTTTATATATTTCATGCCATTTTTCTTATTGGATGTCTTGTGTCTCTCTGCGTCAGTGACTAATCCATGTGACAGGAAGAAGTGTGAATGGCTGTGTCTGCTCAGCCCCAGTGGACCCGTATGTACCTGCCCCAACAACTATATGGCCGACAACGGCACATGCGTGGAGAGACAGAGCCCCACCCAGCCACCATTCTGTAAGTCTGCAGATACAGCACACCGATGTACACTTACAGATATCTCAGCAGTAGAGCAACAACCCTACTTTCAAACTCCTGGGTGGTTTTCATCTGGGAGGATTTACATTAAGATGTTGCATACAAAATGCTGGTTCATGATGGAATTGCAACCTCCACCTCCTCCACAGCTCCCCCCTCAGGGCCCTGCGATATTCAGTGTCAGAACGGTGGCAGCTGCTTCCTCAACGCCCGCCAGATAGCGAAGTGTCGCTGCCAGCCCAGCTACACCGGAGAGAGATGTGAGATCAACCAGTGTAGGGACTACTGCAAGAACGGAGGAAAATGCAGTGCTTCTCACACAGGTAAGTGCATGGCAGGAGAGACAGAGGCCAACCCAGCCACCATTCTTTAAGTCTGCAGATACAGCACACCAAGCATGATTTCTTTTCCTCATTTAGCAGTTAAGCAAGAAGTAATTTACTTAATATTAAGTTTATTTCCTTTTCATAAAACATATGTATTATGTTTCAGTTGTGTATATTTCTGTAGAATTCAAAAAGGTAAATTGCCTTTGTACTGATTTTGTCACAGCGTGAGTGGGAATACCATATTCTGTTTGGAGTGTAATAAATAGGCACTTTTCCTTGTGGGAAAATGTCTCTAACTAGCAAATTATCAAGTGAAATAAACATGTTACAGCAAATTTGATGTGAAATGTTAATTATTTTCTAGTAAGCAATTTATGCCAATGAGCAAACATGTTTTATTTTTTTTCTGAAACTTGTTAGTTCAATTTCAACCCATCCTTTCCATGTCTGTGAAAGCTCTCTGGAGTATTTATTAGTAGCGGCAATTCCATGCCCAAATGCTGCAGCAAAGAGGACATAAGCAGATGATTTCCAAAAACCACCAACTTTTGTTCTATGCTAGTTCTGCATTTATTTCGTCATATGTAAAAATCAGTGTACATTTCTAGTAACAGTAAAGTAAAATTGGCCGAAATTATAAATCCTGAAGGGACGTCGGTTGTTGAGATACATTAACTACAGCCTTTTTGAAAACAATTGTAGTTGTATTATAAATACTATATTATGTAGAATATTGTATTTGGCATTTGTCAAATTCTTTTGAACTCTTTATTCATATCTGACCTGTGTCCCAGGTGCCCCAACCTGCAGATGCCCAAAGGGGTTCACAGGGCCCAACTGTAACCGCCACACTTGTCAGGACTACTGCCTGAATGGAGGCAACTGCTCGGTCAACGTGGGCAACCAGCCAACCTGCAGCTGCCCACCAGAGTACCGGGGAGATCAGTGCCAGTACAGTAAGTTACAGCATTGTCAGATTGTTAATTGACAAAAAATGACATTTGTTAAAAAAAAATGTAAAAAAATGTTTTAATAAATGATTTATTATTGTACCGGGGAAGAAAAAAACCCCAATACTCTCAGAGTCCTATGGAACAACATCTACATCTATGACAGTTCTTTGCACGTCTTAATTTTTGTCCTCAGCTAATTGTGAGGGGTTCTGTCACAACGGTGGAACCTGCTTACAAACCTCCAACGGCACCAAACTGTGTCTGTGCACCACTCAGTACATTGGACTCCAGTGTGAGCTAGACAAATGTCTGTTCTGCGGAACGGGCAAGTGTTTGACAGCATCCTCGGGCGAGGTTTCCTGCAGGTAGGTGGACTGTGGACAACGTTGACTCTACACAAAAGAAATAGAATTTAGTTTTGAGAATATTCATTAATATGATCTTTATAATCTTACAGGTTACATTGATTTATAGCACCCATGTTTGATCATTCTGAAACCATGGGCATTAATCCTGCTATATCAAGACTCTGAGGGGATATTATTGAGCAACTTAATTGTTTTGTTTGTTTGTTTGTTTGTTGTGTGTGTGTGTGTGTGTGTGTGTGTGTGTGTGTGTGTGTGTAGCTGTCCCAATGGTCAGACCCAACCCAGCTGCTATTCCTGTTTGAACTACTGCTCAAATGGACAATGTTCAGTTGACACTCGTACCCTGCTGCCTCAGTGCAAGTAAGATATGACACAAAATCCTCACACTCTGTCTTTCAACTCGCCTACACAGGTTTCAACAATTATTATTTGCATATGGATATTCTGTATGTAAATCAATTGTAATTGAATTATTTAAATATTCAAGATTATAATTTGTGGAAATTATTTGTTAGTTTGTATAAATGTTTTAGGAAAAGTGGAAGACATCTTGGTATATCTTTTAGCCTCAAAACCAGAAGTACTATAACAATTTCCAGGTCTCACACACACACACACACACACACACACACACACACACACACACACACACACACACACACACACACACACACACACACACACACTCTCTCTCTAACTCTTTTATTTTGTGTCCAGGTGTCCTGTAGAATGGAGGGGATACAGATGTGAAATTACAGCAGCTTCTTTGGATTCTTCTACTTCCAGTGGAAGTAAGTCACATCAGTCAGAGAGTCTTGTTAGTAATACATGTTGTTTGGTCCTATTTGTTCACATTATTTGCTCACTCGCAGGTACTGCCTCCGTTGTCGTCCCAGTACTTCTGCTTCTGTTACTGGCACTGCTGGTGGTTGGTGCCATCTTGTGGTACAAGCGGAGAATGCGCGGGTGAGTCCTTGTTTCAGAGACTTTAGATTCAAACTCCCATTTTTCATCTGTTCCCTCACATACTATCTTACCTTTTGATAACCATCTATTTCCTGTCTCCCAGGTCTCTATGGCCGGGCAAATCTCGTTCTCAGTGCTCGCGGTAACTTATAGGGTTACATAATTCACCTGTTGACCCACAGATCTTGTCCCCTCCCTTCCCTAGTATCCAGTCAGATTGGCCATGCTGTTTGTCAATCCATTTGTCTACTTTGTTGTTCATTGTACAAATCATGTCCCTGCCTGCCATTTCCTGTTTGCACCCACGGGGTATCCCACCCAGCAACACAGTGGTGTATTGACTCTTCTCTGAAGTAGCTTTGCTGGTGATATATAAGCAATTGAACTGTTTCGTCCTTCTTGCGTATCCATACCATCCCTTGTTTACGTGTGTAAATGTTAGGCTTACAATATGTGCTTGCATAGTAAAATATACAACTGTTCATCTATGAAAAATATTTATGTGCTTGCAAACAGCTGAATATTTGCAATGTGAAATTACAGCATTCACATGCTGCAGTATATTCCCTGGGTTTGATCAAATGACCTTTTGTCAAAAGCTCATTTGACAACCTTTAATATATGTTGTTGTGGTTTTGTGAATGGTATGTTGCTGTTGCTGTGTCAGTACTTGGTTTGATACTTTTCAAGCCAATGTGATTGTTTAATTTAAGGTTTATCCCAAAAAATAGTTATTTTAAATTTCTTAGAAGTTAATCCGTTTGTTTATCTTTGTTTCTCTGCAGTGCAAAGGGCTTCCAGCACCACCGAATGACAAATGGAGCCATGAATGTTGAGATCGGGAACCCTGCTTATAAGATCTATGAAGGAGATCCTGATGATGATGCTGGGGAGCTCCTGGATTCGGACTTTGCTTTGGACCCAGACAAGGTAACAGCTAAAAGCACCCTTATATAAATTGTCAGTTCACAGAAAACATATCTTCTCACTTATTCCTCTTAGCGGTAAATAGCCATGCAGATAGTTTGAGTAGTATTTTACCAAATTAGAACATTTCTGCATGTGGAAGTTCATTTTTGGTAAAAAGTAGTTCCAATGTAAACTGTTCTGAGAGAGGGGTTTTTAATTAGATTAGATTAGATTCAACTTTATTGTCATTACACAGGTACAGGTACAAGGCAACGAAATGCAGTGTGGGTCTAACCAGAAGTGCATTAGCAGTAAGTACAGGATATACAATGGTTCCATGAGTGCAGGACATGGATATGTACTAAATAAATATAGAAATGAATACTATTATAAACAGAATTTTACAGATGGGTTTGTCCTATGAATATAAAATATAGATAACAAGTATTGTGAGCAAGATTTACAGCTGGATGTGTACTGAATATAATATACAGGTGGATATTACTAAGTAGAAATTTTACAGATATGTACAGTGAACATAATATACTACTGGTTTACAGGTGAATATGTACTATGAATATATATACAGGCGGCTATTATAGACAGGATTTTTACAGATAGATATAATTGGTTAGGCTAAAATGAGCAGAATAACAATGATTTAAGGTAGTACAAATAAAGTTTGGGCAGAAGCTTTTCCGAATTAAAGTGCAGTGGAAAGTAATTGCATATTACAGTTAAAGTACGGTATTGCAGATGTATATGTAAACAATTAGTACTGTAAATAAACAGTCAGCAGTGCAAATTGAAATGTAAGTAGTGCAAAAAAGATGCAGATATAAACAGTTGTTACTATAGTAACAGTCAGCAGTGCAGGTGAACCGTATAGTATTGCAGATAACAAAATGGAGGCAGGTGTGAGGAGGGAGAGGAGAGTCTATCAGTATATGAAGGGGAGTGGGATTAATGAGGATTAGAGTTCAATAAAGAGACAGCTCTGGGGAAAAAAAAAAACTGTTCTTTAATCTGCTGGTCCTGGTCCGGAGGCACCTGAAACGCCTGCCGGAGGGCAGGAGAGGAAACAGTCTGTGGGCTGGGTGAGAGGAGTCCTTAAGGATGCTGCGAGTCGATAATTATCCAGAGTAACCAGGACATTGTTTTGGACAGACGCACTGCTTTGACCCCTGTTTGTCTTGGGGTGGTATCAGAAATATTGGACTCAAATGTTTCAAACCTGGGCTAGTAAGACCTGTTACTATCCCCTCTTGGGTGGAGGTAACAAAATAGAAAAACGTTAGGTGAATCAAATTGAAGTTTATTAAGCAAAGTAATTTAAAAACAAAAACAAAGTGGTATAGGGAGCCTCTATTCTGCTGGCTGAGTACAGGAGAGAGAGGTGGAGGAAGGGTCTTATTTTATTTTTATTTTATTTAACCAGGAAGTCCCTTGAGATTGAAATCTTTTTTTGAGGGAGACCTGGCCAAGACGGCACACCAGTTACAATTTAAACAGAAATACAGCAGAGTCAAAATCACACATAGAGGAAAGGAACAGGTCACATGTGGCAGTTGCATTTTTTAAATACATGGCATTTTAACATGGCCTTAAATTCATTTAATGGGACTAGATCATTTAGATGGAGCAAGTTTTGCAAGTTATTCCAAGACCATGGAGCAAAGTAAGAGAAGGCTTTTCCCCAGCTCAGTAAAAACCCTTAGAACCTGGTAAGATCGCCACCTGTGGGAACGGAGATGAAAACAGCTGGAATTCTGCTTGAGGAGATTACATAAATATGCCGGCAGTTTACCCAACATGGCCTTGTATAGAAAAATATACAAATGAAGTTTAATTTTCAATTAAGTCCCCACTTAATGTGTTAATAGTTATATTGTCTGGGGATTGGGAACGAGCCCTTGAAAACGTCATAAATTTGGTTTTCTTAGTATTTAGCACTAACTTAAGGCCATGTAGTGAAACTTGAAGCGGTTGAAAGGCTAACTGAAGATCATTCATGGCTTGGTTCAGTGAAGAGGCAACTTAATATATCACTGTATCATCTGCATAAAGGTGCAGTTTAGCAGTTTGCACGTCCTTTCCAATATTATTTATGAATATAGAAAATAAAATAGGGGCTAAAATCGAACCTTGAGGAACACCGTTAGAAATTTCTAAAAAGTCTGATTTAAGACCATCTATAGAAACACATTGCGTTTGTTCTGTAAGATAGTTTTTTAACCAATTAATAGCTGTGTTTCCTATTCCAATGTTACTTAATCTATCTAGTAATAGCTCATGGTCAACAGAGTCAAATGCTTTGGACAGATCCACAAATAATGCAGGTCAGTGTTGCTTTTGGACCAAGGCATTTGTAATGTCATTTAATAGTAACAAAGTTGCTGTAACAGTGCTGTGTCCAGCTCTAAAACCTGACTGTACATCAGTTAGAATGTTTATCTCAACATTAAAATGTATGATATAGGCTTAGCTGTAAATTTAGCTGCAACTTTTAATAATAAAGGTTCTAGGTAGTCTGGTCCTGGTGATTCTTTCGGGTCAATAGCTTTAAGAACAATACAGACATCCTTTTTTAAAATGGGTCTAAAGTCGGTGCAATGATAACTTGTTTTGGACTCATTGAAAATACAGCCAGTTGATACAAAGTGATTGTTAAAATGTCCAATTATGTAAATTTTGTTTTTAATTTCAACTGAATTTACAAAAATATGTTGTGGGAGACCTGGAGAAGAAGAATTGGAATCAGACAGAGACTTAATTTGCTTCCAGAATATAGAGGGGTTATTGAGGTTTTCAGACACATTTTTTAGATAGTAATCTGATTTTGCTTTTCTGGTCATGCTTGTGCATTTATTTCTTAAAGTTCTGAAAGCAGTCTAGTCAGCAGTAGAATTTGTGGCTTGAGCTTTGCCCCATGCAACATTTTGAAGACTTGTTAAGTGCCAGTGATTGATCAGGAGCAATTAATTGGATGGACTTACTGAAACAAAGAACCAGAGTAGACAGACATACTATACAACATAATAAACACTATAGGACATATCAAGTCAAATAACAAAGTAAAGCTATCCACAAGGCTTCTAGTGGTTAGAGTGAAAATGTGTGGTGGTTATTTGGGTAAAATGGCAAAATCTTTTTTTGTTATTTGAATGACCTTTTCAAGCACAAAATACAGTGAATGCTGCTTTCACATGTAAATAATCTCTGCCTGTCTTGTGTCCTTTGAGTCACCATGTAATTTTCTTTGCTCTGCAGCCCACCAACTTTACCAACCCAGTGTATGCCACCCTGTACATGGGTGCCCACAACAGCCGCAACTCTCTGGCCAGCACAGATGAAAAGAAAGAGCTTCTCTCCCAGGGCGACGAGGACATGAGTGACCCGCTGGCGTAGAGCTTGGCATGATTTGAACTCTGACAACTTTGCCCTGCCCAACCCAGTGCTGAGCTCTCATCTTATGCCTTTACCAACTGAAAAGAAAAGCAACAAAAAAAGCCAGAACACTGTATAAAATGTATAAAATGAAGGACTACTTTTTTAAGTGATTGCAGTATTATATTTTGTTCTTTGACAAAAAGAAATCCTCTGGTGACAAAAAGGAACCATTTTATAGACAGTTATTCAGTTCTTTTAAATTTTGCTCACCTCACAATTCTCCCTCCCTTCTCACGCATATAGCCACTACCTCTGTGCAAATGTAAAAGATACAGGGATACAAATGGCAGTGGAACAATTTTTATTTTTTATTTTTGTATGAATTATATAGGGGAGAAAAAAAAAAAGATTGTTCCATCCTAGAAAACGTTGCCAAGTCTTTGTTGTTCATAAAAGAGAGGAGAAGTGTCAGTGCTCACTACGAATGCTTCCTGGATGCTGGTTCAGCTCAGTCTTCCAAATTATGTGTATGTTTGCTGCTGTAGGTCTAAAGGGAGACTGAGGGTGGCAGAGTACACATGGAGGACTCTGCATCTGTTCTGTTGTCTCAAAGAACTACATTCAAGTGATTGTCTTTTACCTCCTTGCACAGAACTAAAGTTATATATATTTGCATATATATATATAAACCTATTATAACAACAAGTGTCTTGAAAATATACCCAGGAATACAAACATCAGTAACAAATAGCAGTCTGTACTTTTTAACAGTTTTTTTTTTTTTAAGTCATTGTATTATTGACATACGTTGAGTCAGCAATGAATGAGTCGATGGCAGTGTGCGAGTGTGCTGGATGAAGATGATTGTAACAAAGTCCACATTCCGGGATGAAAAGTCTGGGATGGATGATATCTGTGGCCTTGGTTTAGCCTACTGCAGGACACTCTGGACAGGAGTTGGATTTTGCTCTGAAACCGTTCTAGAAAGTTGTATTTAGGAGTGATGGCAAGCTTTTTTGAATTGTCCGGTCATCACTTAAAAACTATTTGCGGCGAATATTTAGCTGAGAATCGTTGCATTTGGCTTTAGTTCTTTGTCTTTTGATTGTAAATGTCCTTTCAGAAAAGTCCGGGGAGAAGGTTTGATGGTACGTACTCCTGTGCGAGATCAAGGTATTTTTTTGTCTTATTTTCTTTTATTGATTGTATGTAATTACATGGACGTGTAATTAAGGTTAATGTTCATTGTTAAGTGCATTCCCAGGAAGGGGACTGTTGAGCTTCTGGATAAGCATTCATTCCTTTGTTAATTTCTTTGCCTTGCTGCTAACACTAACCATCTGTGTCAGTCAAACTGTTTAGTCTTAAAAGTGTTGCTCTGTCTCACTGTCTCACTGCTCACCACGCTGCTTTCAACTGAGTTTTCAGCCATAACTTGCCATATCACTCTGCATGGTGCTTTCACACACCCATCCTAAGGGAAATTCTGGCTTTGCCCCTCACTTGTTAACAGTATTCATAACTTTTTTTTTTTTTTTTTTACATCCTGCTCTGTTAGATTACTTGACCATGTAAATTAGAACAATCATTTTTCAGTTGGAGAATTTCTTTTGTTGGCAAAAACCCACATGGATATTTGTGGTTCTGATTGTTTTATGATTCTATTTCTTTTTGATATACAAAATTAAATGGATTTTTATAGTAGAAATGTACAGTGGCTCCGTCTGTCATTTGGAGAGATAAGAGGGAAAGCAGTCACTTAATTCAGGAATACATTAGATGTGAACATCAAGTATTTAAAAAAAAAAGAAATAAAATGTGTAGTAATCCCTTGTTTTAAAGTTTGCTTCATCAAAGAAAGATCAGCCTTTGTTTTCATACTAATAAAAACATAACTAACATAATTAATCGTATAAACAGGAAGTGTCATCTTCCAGTCAATGGACAATATCAAGGGTAATTTCTTCTAAAAAGTAAATTTCTTGATTTAAATGTACATTAATATTGTCCATGGAAAAATAGTGTCTCATACAATGTTGAGCCAAATTTAGTAGTGTAAAGCTTTTATGCCAATGTCATGTAAGTTTCAATCGCTGTTAGGAGGAAACACATTTCTATTAAAACAGAAGATAAAAAAAAGTTTAAAACATAAGGAAGAAACCTCATAGGAATAAGAACGTCCTTCATTCCATCACTTCTATAGCAGGTTAACATAATCTGGGCCCTTATGCAGCAATCCATGTGGAATCTTCTTCATTCATTTGTCACTTCCCAAATGTCACTTAAAGTGTGCGGGAAGTGTTGTCAAAGCATATAACATTCAGTTTTTAAGAACTACTTGGACAAGGCACAAAGAAATGTCAAGCGTGAGCTTAAAGACACTGATGTACTAGAGAGGTAAATAAAAAGCGTAATCTTAGAATCATTCCCCTGGGCTTCTAGTTGTAAGACTTTAAAGCTTAAAATTTCAACCTCTGCATATTGTCAGTATAATAAGACTGATGTTATAGAACAATGCAATAAAAAATACAATTGTTTACAAATGAAAGATGTAAAACAAACAAATTATGGCTGACTCATGAGACATAACACTGTTCACACGCAAGGCACTTTTTAAGCAAAAGAGACATTGGAGAAATTTTGATTTGATTACCAGTCCAAAAGAATCAATGGTCTTTCCTCCCAGAAACATGCGACTGAAATCTTAATTATCAATATTAAGTGTTGATTGAATGTGTTGACTTGGCTTAAAGTTAGGAAACAGTCCCCAAATGTCTCATGATAATATCGAAGCTTCTCTGTTATTTGGAGGAAGGTTTTGAAAGTCTCTTCAAGGCAAACATCCCAGCAGCAGAGAAGGCATCTTCCCCTGGCTGGCTCCCAGTCTAAGTCCTGCTACAACTGCATAATCTGAGGAAAATAACGGTCTTGGGAAATTAGATCCACATGCTAACAGGCGCTTGTTAGCGAAACCAAAGTTCTTCCTGCTTTTGTGGTCCACCAGTCCTCAACTCACCTCACCTGTTTTGTAGTCGTTCTCCGACTGGTCTGCTTGGCAACAGAGCAGGGAAAGTCTTGCATTTGCAATGAGACAGGAGTAACCCATTGTGCTTCTGTAATGATGCCTGCTCACTTAAAGTGGCTGTAAAGGGCTTCCATAAATAAATAAATTACCCAGCTATAACAAGGGCTCTGTCCTGTCCCTCCTTTCAGTCTTTGTGATCTGCAGCCTCAGGGTTGAGATAGACCATCGGGACACAGGGAGGGAGGTTATAGTGGGGAGAGGAGTATAAGTGACCAATAAGTGGTTTAGGGTCTCTTCCAACCGCTCCGGATCAACGCGTCAGCTCGCAGGAAAGGCTGGTTTCGGAGATCTGGGAGTAGGCATGGAGAGAGGGGTGAGAGACGGGGGCACACGTGTTAGAGGACCCAGAGGTCAATCTACAAACTTGCTACTACTATTTCCTTTACTTTTGCAGTGCTAAGAGGGTGTTTAAGTTATAAATGTAGAGGACATACACTCAGTTGCAAGTTTATCAGCTACACGTAATTAAGTGACTTGTTTCTATTATTTCGCTCTCCCCCCATTTATATGAATGAGGGTAGACTAAACAGAAACACCACTCATGCAATACAGTTCAACAGCGCCACAAACATCCTCCAACATTATCAAACTGAACATTATAAACTTCATGAGTTACTGCTCGACTGTTGCATTAGCTACGCGTACCTAATAAACTGGCAACTGAGTCTATATTTGTATATTTCATTCAAACAGTTGTAAAAACTCTGCAAAACGTCTGCAGGTAAACTTTGTTTACTGTGTATTAGAAATAAAAAATTAGCAAATAAGTACATAAACAATACAGACTGAATGACATTCCCATAACCTTGCATTTTAACTTGTAGAAGTGATACACAAAACAGTAAAATTCAAGGCTTTGGGAATGCAGTTATGGTAACTTTGTAAAACTAATAATGCAGCAGTAAAAGTAGTTACAGTACAATGGTCAACAAGCTCTTTCAACTGTTGAGCACAAATTAAGCTGGCTGTGTCAAAAGTAAGAGAAAACCTTTCAGCTCTGTAAAAATAATTTGAATATAGACAGTGTTCATGTTAATCTGACTGTGTGTGTGTGTGTGTGTTTTCTAGAGCCTGTTGACCAAATAGCTGTTCAGCACAGCGCAAATGACAGTTAGCATAGACAAAACATGGCGGACGTTGTTGACAGGTGAGATGTAAATAAACACTGGACAACATGCAACACATAGTAGGAGGGAGTGAGGGTGAGGATGATGATGATAATAATCATAAAAGTAATTTAGACTGACCAATGATGTTCTTAAACTATCACAAAGACTTCTTGTCAGAGGCAAAGACCTGGTGGAAAATCTAAGAATTGAATTCATGTTTTAATGGCTGTTGTTGGGGCAAGTGATATTGTATTACTGTAACTCGCTTCTTAATTCATCTTCAATAATCTTGTTTACTAACTATTGTGTTTTAAAGCAAATCACAGTGCTGTGAAGCCTTTTTATGCGTCCAAAGCACTAGCCGAAGCAGCTGACATCACTATAGCAGCACACAGTAGCCGGAGGGCCAAGCGGGCCGGGTTTCAGCCAGGCTACCTTCCTTACCCTCTCTTAGGAGTGAGAAATACTGTCATTAATCTTCTTTTCAGCTGGAAGGGGTAGAATGAACAGTGGTGGTTGAGGAAAGAAGAGTCATATGTTAGCCGGAAACCAACACCAAACAAGTTAGTTTCATGGAACAAGGCATCGTTGATAAAACCAGTCAACTAGCCAAACCTCTTTTCTGTATGATAGTTGAATTCAGCTTCATGAAATAAATATGCCATAATAATGCACAGCCTTGTGACATGCGTCGCACTCAAAAATGTAATCACAGTCATTGCTAATTGTACTCTCAGTAAATCAACATATTTCCACACAAACAAAAATATGTTGACATGCTGTACAACTTTTTTCCCCCCATGGAGATCTGCATCAGGCAAAGAGGTTTGGCTGACTCCTATCACCATACGCCTGATAGGAGTCCTCTGAAGTATAACACAAACAACCAAATGACAGCCCAAGTTAGTTCACAGTGGTTGTAGTGGTGAGGTTGGGGTTGAGTAGGAGATGGGGATCATGCTGCATGCACAGTTGGGTCAGGAAGCGTACGAGAGACACCTGGACAACCTTGCCATTAGGGGGGGGAGAGGGCTAGCAGTTGGCGTCGTCACAGATGTTGGCTTCACAGAAGAACCGTGAGCCACGTTTAGCAGTGCGGGCTGTGAAGGGCACGCTCTTCAGTACTGGGGGAGGAGGGTGAAGGAGAGAAAACATGTCACACCTGAGACACTGCCCTTCGGGGAGGTAGGAGGGGGCGGGGAGACCACCTTCAAATTTCTTTCAGAAGACTGTGATAATCCTGTGCTATCCCCCTATTTTGCATTTTTTAAGCAGTATACAGTACACAACATTTCAAATGGTCAATAGCTCAGTACAATGTAGTTGACCAGGCTGCTATATAAACAAAATGGTACTAAAAACAGCTGTATAAAATGACAAAATATGTCTTCAGAGAAGTTATAATTGCTGACAAATACTATACATTAACAGTTAAAATGTCCTTATATCTACATACAACGACATTATGGTGTGTTATAAACCATAACTGTTTGTATACTGCTTAAATGTTGTTAAATAAGGGGACTAGAAGTAATGCGTTTTCAGATTAGGATGCACCGCACATATCTTGGTAAGGCCTCAATTGCATAATAAGCTGTTAGCAGCTCTGAGAGTTAAATTATTAACATTACTTAAAATGACATGAATGCAACATTTATATTATTTACATTTGACGCACTGATTAATCAACGTGACAAAAACATTGGTTAGCTTATTTGCTATCCAGAGGCTGGAGATACTTATTTTTCTGTCAATAAAGCCCCTATATATGGAATTTTAAAATGTCTGACTTTGGCACCTCATATTGGTAGATTCAAGAGAGACTTGCATAATCCCCAACCACTTTTTTTCACTACCTTATTTTTCTACAAACAAAAACCTCCATCATAATACTAATCAAAAGAATCTACACAGTGTTAAAAAAGGATTCTGTACATAAAGATCCTGTATACTAAATGTAATGTACACCTGGAATCAAACTGCCTCAACAGGCTCAACAGCTTTAGTGTAGTACATGTCTAACTAGACAGCAAGTCATGGAATAATAACTAGAGGCTGCTATGTGCTGTGCTCCAGATGTGGTGGTGTCTGGACTACGTAGCACAAGGTGCACTTTAAAGGAGCTGAGCAGTGAATGACCACAGTCATCCTCCACCTTGGACGACCAGGGCTGCTGGCACCCACATGGGGTCTTTTTGGGGTGCTGTCTGGCCCACCTGTGATGATGTCCTCAATAGTGCCATCCTTGCCCTCGTACATGGGCCGGTGGTCTTTGGCTTGCCGCTTGCGCAGCTCTGCGATCAGCTCCTCCTGCTGCTGCCTCTTCTTTTGGGCCTGGACCTGAACCAGCGGAGAAGATATTTGTACTGTTCACTCTGCTGTTTTAACATGCCACAAATATTTATTTAGCACTGTGTGGACATCTGATTTGGTTTCATTTAGCTCAATTGCATGTGCTTTGACTGTACCTTGGGGTCCTGCTGTTTAGCCTCCTGAGCAAGTAACTTTTCTCTCATTGCATCCTCCTGTTTTTTCCTTTGTTCGTTTTCTTCCACTGCATCCTGTTGAGAAGAAAAAAAACGTGACAAGTCAAGACACTTGTGTGACACACACACACACACACACACACACACACACACACACACACACACACACACACACACACACACACACACACACACACACACACACACACACACACACACACACACACACACACACACACACACACACACACACACACACACACACACACACACACACACACACACACACACACACACACACACACACACACACACACACACACACACACACACACACACACACACACACACACACACACACACACACACACACACACACACACACCTTTTTGAACTTTTAAACACACAAAACTACTTTATACATACACTGAATGTGCTTTAAAGAAATAGTTCAACATCTTGGGAATTAAACATATTCACTTTCTTGCTGAGAGTTAGATGAGAAGATTGATCTTCTCATCTAACTCTCAGCAAGAAAGTGAATATGTGTAATATGTATACGCTAAATATGAAGACAGCAGAGAATTAGTTTAGCTTAGCATAAAGACTGGAAACAACTTGACTTCCCCCGTTTCCAGTATATGTTAAGCAAAGCGGCTGAAAACGTATATTTAAGTGACAGACAAGAGTGGTTTTGATCTTCTCATCTAACCCTCTGCAAAAATGCAAGTTAGTTCTGTTGTTTGTTGTTCCCAGGTTAATGTCAGAAATGTAGTGTTTTTGCAAGTTTCAATTATTCAGTTCATTATTTTATGTTACTATTTCAAACCACCTCATCACATTCATCACCAGGTTTTATGTTTCCTGGACCAACCTGAGTCAAAACAAGCAAATTTCCCAAATGTTGAACTATAACTTTAAGTCACTCATACGCCCTCAGACACACATACACATATACAGAAATCCTTGTGTTGCACATTTCCTTAAGCAGATCTCATAAATCCAGACTGAGAACAATCTCAGGAAGCGTGCAGTGTGGTGGTGCAGGGCGAGGCTGTCCGGGGGTAAAGGGGATGAGAGAAGAAGGAGAGGGAGGACCTGTCGAAATGCTACAGCTGCAGCCCTGGAGTCAGACCCAGCTGGCCTTTCCTGTTATTTGGCCTCGGACTATACGCCACGTCCTGTGGCACAGAGGCAGCCAAAGCACTGCCCTGCTCTTCTCTCACTGAGACTGACAACATCCAAGTATGAAAACCAGGGAACTTCCCATTTGACCAGGAGGGAAAGCTTCACCCTGTCAGGACAGAAGTGAAGGAAAATACAAAGATTGCTTTGTGTCCTCACCTTGTAAGCCTTGATAAAACGCACAAACACAGGGAAGAACACCGAGGGCGGAGTCGTCTTGGCACTCTCTCCGAAGTAGTTCACCACATTGTTAAAGGCTTCCTAGAATCGGGAAGGACAGTGCCAGAGCAGAAGCAATGTATGTAAACACTGTCAAGTCATGATTGGATGTGTGGTAAAGGTCAGTGAGCTGCTTCTAGGTTAGAGGTTTGCCTCATGTTTATTTTCATTTCTTTTTCCTTTTAGTTTAGGAGGTGAGGACAGTGTTGGATACCTCTGCTGTTTTGGCATCCTTCTGCAGCTTGTCCAGCTGTGTGTCACTGGTCTGGACGAAGCCTTTCAGGACCGAATGGTCATGGAGACTGCACTCTCTCCGTATCAAGTCCATTCCTTTCCCTAGCTCTCGAACATCCAGCAGCACATTTTCCAAAGATACTTTTGCACACAGGCAATAGGGAATATGTTTTATTTACAGCAATACAACATTATGCAAATGTTCTTATTTAACTGAACATAACTAACATTTATATTAACATATCTTCATATACTTTTTCTGAACTCACCTGCTGCAGCTTTTTCCACAAAATGCAGTTCATTGTAGAAGTTGGCCAGTTCAGGGTACTTCTCTTTCAAAATGAGAGCTATGTAATGGAGCAACGTCATCTTTCTGTCTGTAGACTTAGTGTCCAGCAGCTGTGTAACAATAAGAATGAATGACAATATCAGCAAAAGCACTGTACAAATGAACTGTGTGGCATAGTTTTGTGCTGATTTTTGTACAAGGCGATAAAACGTAATACTCACAAGATCAAGACTTTGTAATTTGAAGCCATAAACGCAACCTCGCTTGCTGCTGTTCATGTAGTTTCCCAAAGCTAGGATGATCTACAAGTAAACCAGAAGAATAAATGGAAATGCATAAGCAATACAAACACTGCTGATATAAAATCACTGGTTAAAAACACTTCTTACCTCAAGCACTCTTTTCAACTTTGGTGCGGATTTCACTGAGCCAGAAGCAGCAATGACTGCATTGAGCTGTGGTGTGAGCATGTTGATGTTGTCAGAAAAGTTTCCAACAAAGGTGATGATGTTCATTCTCTGTGTGAGCCTCTCAATCTTGCTGAAAAACAACATGAAGCGATCCTCCTCAGCTAGCTGGTCCAGTGGACGCCGCTCACGCTCGTACTGACGCATCACCTTCACCTCCCCCTCCGTGGGCAAGAAACGCATCAGGCACTCGACAAAGTCAACGGGTAAGGCTTTGAGGTCAAACCTGAGTAAATATAACATATATTAGTAATTTGTTCTATTTTGTCTTTGGTTCAAAAAATATTCCAAGTCCAGTAAAAAATGTGTACTTCTCTATTGCTTTGCAGATCTCTTCTGTGGTCTTGTTTGCCCTTTCGCAGTGTGATGGCTAAGTTCTTGGAGCGATTGGCGTCCAAAAGGGTGACTTTGTTTACTGTCTTCTGGGCTACTTTGCTCTTTGTGCAGGAAATATCCACAACCGGACCCTGGGATCTGGTCTTAAACAGCTCCTCAAACCTCTCCAGATCCAGTTCCTGCACACAGTTTACTTACATGTTTACCAAAGTGAGAATGGTTTTGGACATTTCACATGAGAGATATCTGTAGTTTTGTTTTCCTCTGTGCTCTTCTCACTGGTCTGAAGTGGCGCGGCTCAGTTGGAAGTGATGTCATGTATTTCATGCACCATTCAGGCTTTAGCAAAAAAAAATATTTTAAGATTATTTTTTGGCCATTTTAGGCCTTTACTGAAATGGGACAGCTGAAGACATGAAAGAGGAGTGAGAGGGGGAATGACATGCAGCAAAGGGGCGCAGGGCAGAGTTGAACCCTCAGCTGCTGCATCAAGGAGTAAACCTCTATATGGGCGCCTCCACTACCAGGTGAGCTACCCAGCTGCCAGGATTTAGCAAATTTACCTGAGATTTGGAGTGTAAATAATAAGTTTATAATAAATAAGGATGTTCTTTAAAAAAAAAACATGTTATCTTTGTTGCTTATTATGTCAAATATGTCCAATATTTTCAGGGACTTTTTTTAGCAGGTTTATCTGCTTGATTTACCTCGAGCACACGCTCATCATCAATCTCGTTGAAGACTGTGCCGTTGATCTGATTGGGCTTCAAGGCTGTCCAGTTAAACACAGGCAGGCGGAACTTGGTCTTGATTGGCTTCTTGATTCTGATAGCTGTACTCAAGAATTAAATACAAATGTATAAAAAGTGTTTCATTAGTTCCGTTACCTCCAGTGAAAAAAAAAGCAAAGAAGTACAGAACAATGATGTAATTTCTTAGGGGCTCCTACCTGAGAGACCCACACTCAGGATAACTGATGGAGAAGCGTCTGGCAGAGGTGGAGCGACAGGAGGTGGCGGTGGTGGGACTGGTGCATTGTGATCTATAATTAATGTATAAGAAAATGTTAAAACACATTTTACTGGAACACTTGAACAAAAGAGTTTTGGGAATTTATTTTCATTTAATTTATCTGTTTGGTGTAATTTTATCAATCCTATGTCATCACTTTAATCTTCTGTGCTTTGTCCTCTTTTATTATTCTCTTTATATTGATACATTGATTCATCATACGGCTGTATTATATGTTTTGTAACCTCTGTGTTTTATGTTCTACGCGGTTATCGACTTGTTTTGAGAATTTTAACCTTAGTGAAGCCCTTTCCTGGTTATATAGTTAACAACAGCAAAAACAGCTGAAAAACTGCTCTAACAGTTGTTAGTTTTCTGTGTAACAGACTGCCTGCACTCTCCTACACAAAGGAAACAACTTGCATTTCCCTTTCCTGTCTCACGTAGAAACACAGTGCTGCGACCCATCACCTGGCTTGGCACGAATGAACAAGGAGGGGAACTGAAAATAGACCTCCACTGAGGGTCTGTAGTCCAACAAAGTCAACTTTCACATACATGTGTCACCAGACATAATCACTGTGAGTCATGGTCTATCACCTGAGGCAGAGGGAAGAGGAGGAGGAGGCGGTGGAGGTGGTGGAGGAGGTGGAGGTGCTTCACTGGCTGGTGGTAAACTAGTGTCTGGCCCCCCCTGGTTCAGTTAATCCAGCTGTTGAACCCAAAGACAGCTGCCTCATATCGCCCAGTGAGATCCCAAGGCCACTACTCCCAACATCTCCCCCACCAACACCAAGAGGCTCGATGGCAATGTCTCCATCAGCCTTCTTGTGCAAACGGATGGTCCCTTGCTGCTCGAGCTCCAGGAGCCGCCTCTCGATGTTGAAGTGTCTTTGAAAAGCGGCATCCTTCTCCTTGATCACCCTCCTCAGGGTGGTGACCTGGGTGTTGGTTGACTCGTACGTCTCCTGGACAGCCACCGGGGGGCGATCAAGAGCACAACACAATGACTCTACGTGCCAAAGAAACATCCTGTTTCCTGCTGACCTAATTTGCTATCACAGCAATTTAGCTATGTGCATCTGAAACAGATCTTTGCTAACACACAGTGAAATGAAGAGAAGTGAAGTGAAGCCTTTCTGATGCAAGGCAGGCAAAGCAATATTCATCATTACAACTGCCGGCTTACCCGTATTGCATGCAGGTCCTTATCTTTCTGAATGAGCACCTTCTCCAGATCAGCTACTTTCATCATTGTTTCATTCTCAAGCTCCAGCAGCTTCTCCGTAACCTGGGAAAGAAGACAAGGAGAACAACAACAGGGAGATAAGAGGTTGTGAATTCAGGAATTGATCCGCAGCACGGGCATCTTTCCCAGTTCTACTCCCTCCCACTCCCTTTCCTTATACACTGTGCATCATCAATAAGAAATAAGATATACCCAGCAGCATGGCACAGCAAGAACGTGACACAGCTTTTAGTTTGGATTTTCGAATTACACATGTTGCACAGGAATTCACAGAGATTCTTCACCCTCATCCTCCCCCATCATTCCTGACCCCCGAGAGCAGGGTTTGTTATGAAATTCCTAGAGTGATGTCAGGGCTGCCCACAATCTTTCTATGAGAAGAAGGTCTTAGCAAAGCAGCGTGGGATATGAAGGCAACTGCCCAGAAAGAATGAGCCAATATGAGAACAATATTTAGCTTGTTTTACGCACAGTATTCTCCAGCCACTATTCTGAACCAGTTGTGAAATGCAAACACAGACACAGTAGATTTTTTAATCATCATGTACAAACAGCCAAGTTAAGTACACGGCTGGTGAACCACAACAATCTCATAAACGGGCCCAGAGAGCAGTGTTGGTGGTCCAGACTGGGTGGTGCACTTACATGAGACAGGTGCTCCTCCAGTTCCTCTACCTTCTCCAGAGCTGCATTCTTCGTTTCCGCATCTTCCAGCAGACCACCCACGTCAAACACGTTATCCAGGTAGGCCTGGATCTGCACCGACAGCTTGTCACTCTCTGTATGTTTACATTTCTGACATAAGGGAGAATGAATCAGCATTAGAGATACTCTACACTCACTTTACAAATAGTCTTGAGGATATTTATTTGGACTGCTCATTTTTACCACAGCACCCTACCTCCAGGTAATCATCCAGTCCCAGCTTGGTAAATTCATACTGCAGATGGACTCTGAAGTTCATGTCCTCAACTGAGTGGACCACAATGTTGATGAACTGCATGCAAGCAACCTGGACAACAGACACAGACAGATTTAGATACAAATATATTCAATCGACTAGATGGATGGATGAACTGCAAAAATCCAAAAGAATACATCCATCCATAATACAAAGTTTATCTCACCATGTAGTCAATGTTTCCCTCCTCACAGCGGAAGTAATCCATGAGTCTCTCAAAGCGTTGCTTTTCCTTACACACCTAAAAATGCAAAAGCAAATTCAGCAATGCAGAGGGAGTTTTTTTGAATAATGATGATTGTAAGTATATAATAAAGTTATTAATTTTAATTTCCGTTGAAATGAGAGAGTAAGCATTAAAACTAAACATAGAACAACAAAAAGCCCAACATGCAGAGAATCTGAATGGAAGGTTAAAATGAGTTGTAAAACTCCTTGTCTTTTGTTAAAAATATATCAACTAATCTGGCACACGTTGGAGGGGTTGTGGCATACTGCTACTGACAATCCAAACTAAAAATATTACTAATTGTGGACCTCATCCTTGATTGCTGTGGTTGACTACCATAGGTGGCCTTCTTGAGGTATTCCAAAGACCTGTCACCTTATTTTAATGTATCACCTTTTTTTAAATACCACTGCAGAAATCATGTTTTGACAAGTGGGTTGATTAGCTCTTGCAGCTCTCTGGGGCTTTGAAAGTGAGGTAATTGTCTAGTTCCGGTGTTTAGATGACTGTGTATGCAGAAACCGAGAGGCTAAGCAAACCTTTGTGGTCAACTGGCTCCCATCAGGGAGTTGATCCTTATCATGGTTCAAAGTTGGCTCACATCTGGTGTCTTAATGAGACTAATGACCTCAGACCAACGTAGGGCTTTGCTTACACCCTCAGTAGACAAAATCTCCCAGAGTTCCTCCACTTTCACCCCCCTACACTGGCCTTTTTGCCTTCATGCACACCATGGATGTGGCAGATGGCGTCAATTTAATTAATGTCAGTTAGAAGTTTTAATTCAATCCTCACAGGGGTAGCCATGTATTCCAACCAAATATAAATAGTGCCACTTTAGATGATAATAGTTCAAGTTTCATTAAAGCGCCCATATTATGCTTATTTTCAGGTTCATAATTGTATTTGAGGTTATACCAGAATAGGTTTACATAATTTAATTTTCAAAAACACCATATTTGTGTTGTACTGCACATTGCTACTGATCCTGTTTTCACCCTGTGTGTTTAGGTCTCTGTTTTAGCTACAGAGTTGGGAGTCGCAAGGCAGGATTAGCTGGGAGACTTCTTCTAAACAGGGCGCACTTGTGGAATACCTGCAGAACAGGGACTGAGTTATTTTGGCAGAAAGGATTTTTAACATTGAAGGCAGAGGACATTCAGAAACTTGTCTCTCACTCTAAAAAGCAGGTTTTGTTTCCAAGTTTGTATGTGTGTGGAAGCACCAGAGAAATAACACTCCAAATCCCAAATAAAGAATTGCTTTGGGCACCTCTTTGAAGTTGTCAAATGCTGAGAGGATGATCTCGTGACCTCCTCGGACTAGACAGACGGCAGCCAGCAGCTCAAGGACCAAGGCTTTCGTCCTGGAAGTAAAAGTGACACTAGTTAAGACATACCCTGAAAAGGTTCAACTACAAACACTAACGCTCTCAAATTAAAGGTGAAAAAGAACACATATACTATGCTACGCTAACAGAATTGATGTCCTCCAAATTAATACAAATACACTAACATACAATCTATAATACTAAGGTATGAAGCAAGGGCAGGTCTTTCTAGCTGTCTACCCTCCAAGCCTTCATTATGAAGTGATCAGCCCTGGCGGTTTACCACTAATCTCCCTTTAGTAAACATTCTTTTTACAACATGTATATACGCTTCTGATCCCCAACATCAGAGAGAAGCTGAGCCCCATGGAGAATGAGAGGCATATCATATGAACTGGCTGCAGGGTTACCCCTATTGTTTGACCCAGCCCCTGCGTCTATGGAGAAGGGGGCCTCAGTTCTTACCGTGAGTTCTTATTGTTCAAGCTGAGAGCAATTTCATTGACTGCGTGTGCGTGAGACATGACCATATTGAAGCCATACTGCATGAAGGAGAGAAGAGAGAGAGAGAGAGAGAGAGAGAGAGAGAGAATGTGGTCAGAAATACCTTAGAATATACTGAGCACTTGATTGCACAGGAAACACATAACCCTCAGGTTTATAGCAGATATCTGTGTTTGATTGTGTGTGGTGGAGTTACCTGATAATTCATGATTGCTCTCAAGCACATGATGCACACATGCACATCATCTTTTTGGCTCACAAGGCGGGAGTTCTTGATGGTTTTGCTGTTGGGAACTGTGCCATAGCTGCAACGGATGGCAGAAGTTAATATCTGGTAGAGTTTCAGTAATCAAACGTAATGCTTTAATGTAAATTTGATGTTTAACCATAGCTTGTTTCATTTATTTCTTGAATTTATCTGGTGTTCATATGACTCTTGTTGTAAGTGTGTCACATAGAGAGAGGCAGAAGAGAAAATTACAGAGAACGAGGTCTGACAGAAAAAACTTGTAAGGCTTTTGTGGTTACAGATGCATCATGGGAGATGCTTGGTTTCCTTGCTGCTGTCAACAGACCATGGTCTATGCACACGGACTGCTGTTATGTAACTGTATTGCTTCGTCATCATTGTGAACATAGTATTACCTTTTGTGTGCAGTTTATAAATGGCCTTTACAGTGTCTCGTGATTAGGCATTTCTGAATCATAAACATTTTCTACGGTAATACTACAAAATACATAAAGTTATACTAATCTAGATTCAGCAGTAATCTTAATCTAAATGCTATAAAGCCTGAACGTTTTCTTGTGGACTATTTTTCTTTTTAATTATTCCTATCAGACTTTACGTTTTTTCATCTCCTGTCTGTGTGTGGCTTAGTGATGAAGAAGACAACTGTCCAACATATGCTGCAGCTCACAGCTGGCTCTCATCTGAAGACAGTGTAGGCAAACATCTGGGCAGATGAGGGAGGACCATTAACAAAGAGAGACTCATAACGCAAAAGGTCAAAGATTGTAGTAATCGCTGATACAGATCATCATCTGATTGAGTTTTTGCAGTGAGTTCAAGACAGAGGTCAGCAGATCCATAATTGATCAACTATTCAAGCATTGTCCTGAAGCATAAAAGTACAAAGACAAATGGCTTGCATGGTAATACATATCTGTAGCATTCAAGATTAGCAGAGCAAAGCAATAACAGGGATTGGTAACAGCGGGGAAGCTAGCTTAGCAATACATACCGGAGGACAGACTGGCGGGCAGAGCGCACCAGTGTGTTGCAGAAGGGTTGGGTGCTGGTGTGATGCAGATCTTCTATGGACCTACTCCAAGATTTAGCCTTGTCCAAAAAGCCATCCTCCCCATTCTCCAGCCCCTCAAAATCCAACCTGGGCCACATACGGACAGATAGACAGACAGACAAGCCAACACAGAGGCACAAAGGGTGTAGATGAGGGGAGGTTTAAGTCAGCAAGGCAGCTTGGGGGAGAGCCAGAGGTTATCACAAGAACTGTCATCGAGCTGCATGATAAAGCTCAGCACAGAGATTCTGTCTCATTCAGGCAAGGTGTAGCTTAGCTCATTCAGTTTGCCAAGTATGCAGCAAGGTATACAAACACAAAAGAGTGCAATTTGCCAAGAGCACATTTTTTGATGCAAAAGCAGTTTATTACAGGCTCGTAAGGACACAACGTGTTAACCCAGCAACTTGTTCCTTAGGAAAGCTTATTGGCTAGACGTGTGTGTGTGTGTGTGTGTAAAGCGTACTTGTATGACAATACTCACATGACAGCACACTGGGCAAAGGAGAGGTACTCCACCAGGACATCAAGACCTCTGTTCTCATCATTCAGGAACTCCCTGACCCACCTGTGACGTATGGGAACATAGAAAGGTTAGCAGGGCAAGAAGTCAAGAACACACCCTTATTGTTTTATCCTTTAGGATTGCATTTTACCCGTTAACGCATAAAAAGAGAAAGAAAAACAGAAACACAGAGAAAATGGAGATTGGTGTACTTTCTGTATTTAAAGGATTATCTGTATAAATTAGTATCAACTTAAGTCTTGTTTGGGCTATCCTCTCTATCACAAATATGAACTAATAACTTGTATTTGTGTATATTATGTCAGACGATTACACAGATTACCCAAAATTACTAGGAAATTTAAATAAAGGCAAAAGTGTTACCCAAACTGTCCATTCATATATCAGCTGGTTAAATTTACCATAGTAGTGTGTGCATACACTATTCCTGTGCAAATTGGGGGTTATTACAAACACTTAAGTTGCATTCACTTTCGGTTTTATCTTGAAAAGATAAGTTCTGTAATCTGGCTAAACTTTCAGTTGCCTGTATGACTTGTGCTTTTTCTCTATCTGAATAATTTTGTATTAATGTTGTAGCAATGTCACCATGTTCCAATATCTGAGCAATGATATTGTGAGTACAATGTTTTCATAACTGATAGAAAGGATTATTGTAAAATTACAAAAATAAGACCTGAGTTGTAATAAACCGGAATTAGGCAGCTCTAAGGGGGGTCTCCCCTCCTCTGACTAAGGGAACTTGGCAGGAATGTTATGAAAAGTAAATCAGAGCAAGGCTTCAGCTTTCCTCCACATTTATCTCCAGTTTTTTGGAGAGAGAATCAACTCCAAACAAAGGAATTCCCTTTGCAATGAGAGAAAGAATGTGGAGGTCATATGGCTGAAGGAGCTGGGCTCAGGTCGAACCCCTGACAGTCAACAGTATGTCTGCCTCCCCTAAAGACCCCTTCACCTCCCCACTTCTTCAGGGAACTCCAGGGGGGGGACAGAATTGGGGTAAAAGGTTCTTAAAATAGTGTTGGAGTGCTGTTTATGAAGACAGACTGCTAGTCAACCAATGGCAAGTCAGCCAGGAGAGCAATCATGAGCCTCAAAGTAGGAGGGACAGAGGGAGAGAGGGGAAGGAAAGAAAGCTTAGGAGATGAACTGAGGAAAGCAAACAAAGCAGTAGGAAGATTGTGAAAGGAAGGAGAGGAGGGGGTGGACAAGGAGGCAGGCTTGATCATCAGTTTCCTGTCTACCACCACCCTCCCTCCCCTTTTCCCTCTGACCCCTCACTCCTTCCTCTACTTCGGTCCAACCGGTTGCTATTTCAGATTTTCTCGGCAATTCCTGGAATAACACATCAGAAAGGGCCCAGGATTTACACACACACACACACACACACACACACACACACACACACACACACACACACACACACACACACACACACACACACACACACACACACACACACACACACACACACACACACACACACACACACACACACACACACACACACACACACACACACACACACACACACACACACACACACACACACACACACACACACACACACACACACACACACACACACACACACACACACACACACACACACACACACACACAGCAACTGTTACACCTAATCCCATCCACAGAAGCCTTCTGAAAATAGCTTTATTTTTCTTTTCTGTCTCTCTGGAAAATGCATTGAAACAGACCTGTATTGATGAGGCCGAATGGCATTTGAGTTATTGTTATAACTCAATGGATGCTACGGAAAATTAAAGTCTGCTTTTGGTTTGGGAATTCAGTGGCAAGTATCTGCAGGACATTTGTTATGTGAATGTATCTGTGTGACATCTGATTATAGAGTCGAGGGTCATGTCTGTAATACTGAAGATAAAGGCTAGACAGGCTTGACACAACATCCACATACATAGTGGGTGTGTAGTGAACTGTGTACAGTATTGTATGTTGATGACAAAATATGACCCAACAATAGAAAAGAATAGTTTGCTTTGATGTGAAAAATGTGTAAACATGAAAGTATCCCTGTATGTTTTTTGTGCTTTCACTGGGTTCAACATTGGTCAGCCACACTTCCTGTCCCTCTGGCACACACAACAAAGCTTCCTGATCAACACTATGGGGGAGTGGACGAGGCAGAACAATGGCTACCATCTGGGCATTATGAGGACCAGCTCTGTGAAGTGAAGCTGCAGAGCTTGGCAAGTTAGAACAATGGGGGATATCTGGGCACCAGAAAGAGCTCTGGGTCCCTGCAGCAGCAATGACACAGAAAGGACTATTCTTTACCAGGAAGAAACAATAATGTGGTTTCCTTCAGGTTTGTGCACCATTGAATAGCCCTGTATATTTGACTAGACAAATGAGAGAGATAAGTATTGATTACCCAATGTGGTTTGTCCTTAGTGAGATCTCCAGCTCCCTCAAGACTTTTGTAGATTCCTGCACCCGCCTGCGAAACTTCTGCAACACATAATAAAAGGCAGAGTTTTGCTGTAGAAATTTCCTTGTGCAAGTGCTACTTAATTTAACAGTGAGAGTTTACAGGTTCCTTTCTAAAAGGAACTACTCCAATTTAGCACAGCGCTCCTGTAACATTGTCAGGCTTGTCGTGGACAGTTTAATTAAAAACATCATTAAAATCAATGCAGCAGAACAAGAGATATTATTATAATATAATATTGCTAATACTTTCTTCTTGCTTGGTGCCTACCTTACCCACAATGCAACTAGACCTCTGTCAGTTCATTTGGAGATACAGATATGTTATGCTAGTAGTGGCTAATGTAGCCTTGAGCTGCTACCCTCAAGCACAGATGAGGAGCGAGCTACAGAGGTCTGGTAAGCTCACTTCTTTCTAAATTCACACCACCAGATTTTTATTTTTATTTTAGTCTTGAGAGACCACTGAGACTTTATCAGCCACATAAGGTTTTCTAAAACATGTTTCACATCTGCAGTAGTACTCCTCAACACCTGTAAACAGACTTTGATGTGTAAAATCAGTAAAGTTCCCCTTTAAGTGGACAGTCTATTTGAAAGTACTCTCCCACCTTTCGTGTGACTCCAGGGTCTAAGTATCCTCGTAGCTTCTGGATATAGGTGTGAGGTGGATTCTTCACCTGAAATCTCTCCTGAAGATACACACAGAGTAAGCATTGTAATGTGCAGTTTGCTGAACTGTGTTGGTTCAGAATGTAAAGTGATGACGTGAGTGCTGGTTTGGTCATTTATGAATTAAAATAAATAAATGAGTTTATTACTGCACCTGGTCACAGATCAGGTCCCACTTTTTCTCATTGTCATACTGTCTGAGAAGACGTGCTTTGTCTGGAGGCAGGTTCATAGAACTCTGAAAATAGAAAATGTAAACATTAGTTTAATTTATAACCACATGTTTCCTTTGCTGCATTGTATTTATTTGACTATTTCAAGCGGATGTGACTGAGTGTGTGTCTGTAACTGGGGCTTTACAGGCCTCTGGCGCCAACAGCAGAGCACCGCCAAATTTTTTGGGGACTTAGGACCATGACCTCACTTCCTGTGTTAACACTCAGCATCCTGCCGCAAGAGATGATCCGCATCTCCATTGCACTTTTGAGTCTCAGTATTGTTCAGACAACCCTTTACTTTTAACCACAAGAAGCCACTACCAAAGTGCGAGCCTATTAACAGAACTGTCATCTAATCCAGCTTTAAAAACACTGGAACGCCACACGAGACGTCCTGAGGCATCCAATTTACAGTGGCTCAAATTAAACCCTAAATGCTCAAATTTGTGTTTGGAGACCAACCCACTTCAGCGTTTTATGTCCTCTGACAACAGTAAAAAAATAACACAAACTATACGACACAAGCTTTTGAATAATAACTTCCTTGACTGAGCAAAGAGCTTGTAAACAGAGGTTGAAACGGAAATCTTAAAAATGAGGAAGCACAACAATCTGAGGGAGCTTGCGAGCCCCTGAAACTGATCACCGTAGCGTTTCTCTTTAAAGAGACATGAGGGATTGTTTGCAGTGGGAACCCTCATTTACACCCATTTCAACAGGACCTTGTAAGCCCGGGCACAAACGGCCTTTTAACCTGCAGCTATAACTCAGCCTCCCATCTAAAACGTAACCCGCTGTTAACCCATCCCAGGCCAGATGTAACGCTCACACTGGCGTTTTACCACTGATAGATGGAAAATGACACAATTGCTCCTGTGACAACCACTCAGTCACTGGTAAGGGTGGAACATCACATGTGAGTTTGATTTGATTTTAAAATATATTTTCCACATTAAGGACACATTACTCACTCTATCAGCACATCATGAATCATATGGTCTAAAGAGAACAGAGGTAAAGAAACAGTGCTTCTGTATTTCTTGACAGCTGACTAATAATTTCATATTTCTGTAATCATACATTACCAAGTACACTCAAAAATACACACAGCAACTTTAAACTGTAGCTGGATGCCATAGAAAAGTCCCTAAAAATGCATTGCCTGACAAAGCCCTAACTGTAGTGGAAATTAGTGCAGAGATGTTGCATATGGGGCCTTTGACATAACCTGCTTTATAAAACCCATGCAGAAGAGAAGAGAGAGGCAACGTGCATGCCAGATGTCCAGAATTACAGGAGGAATGTGTCCTGTTTATAGTAGTAGTTTATATTAGTAACTTTTCTCTCTTGTCTGACCCCCAAGCTGCGCTCTCCTCCTCAGTCTCTCCTGGGAGAAATTTCACCTATGACAAAGTCGGACTAGGAAGCGAAGAGTACTACCTCCAATCCGTATCTGTCTCCAATAAATTATGTCTCTGAGCAGTTTTAACAAAGACTGGAAACTACTTTAATGAGAACTGGTCGCTGATAAGGCATATGAATATTGAAATAATGACATAGAAGGACCAATAGCACTAAGTGGATCTCTTAGACACCATCCAAATAATGTTCCAAAGGCGTGAATTTTGATGTAAACACATGAGTGGTAAATGAAAAAATAAGCCCAGTTATCTACTCCAGCATCTGTCCAGGCCCAAAGCCTGGTTTGTTTTGTTGTATTGGCCAGTCATGTATACTGAAGTAGAACTGTGGGGCAAAAAGCAAAGAGCAAGGTCCCCTTTGTAGTAATTTAATTCTGAAATACTCGAAAAGATGCAAACCAGACACACACAATTTTTATCCATTCAGTAAAGACAAAAGGAGCAACATAAAGTCAAAACCTGTCCATTGTTATTGGATTTGAAAACGATTTCAGTTGCAAAACCATGAATTAGAAGTGAAGAACAGTGTAGAGTTTCTGTAAACAATCAGTAAACGTAAATGCAATAGGTTTGGTGCCATTATGAGCCATAAGGACACACACACACAAGACTTTGAGGTTTAATACAGTTCTGCTCTTTGTCAGTGAGAGCCTCAGGTAATGTAAACAAATACAGGTGGGACTGTGAGCAGATGTGTGGAGCTGCAAATGTTACGGGTATAAAATGAATTGCTCCGATGACAGAAGGGGTATAGAAGAGGTTTCTCCTGCGACAAGGCAAAAGGCAGAGTGGACTATTCCTTTCTGACTAGATTTGGGTAATTTGAGCCAAATAACCCAATTTAGCTAATGTCATTTCACTTTCTCTCACAGTGATACAATCTTGCACTTCCTGTGTTTCTAAGAAGCTAAAAAGAAGATATTTTATGGGAAAGAGGGAGCAGTGGCACTTTGTAGTTTACAAGTCATCGGCCCATTTTAGGGGTGAAATACTACAGAAATGCCAAAAATGTTTGGTGTTTGTTATGTTGCCATGTTGCCCACACACTCTTTCCTCCAGCTAGGCCTTTCTTGTTTGACCTGAGACTGTCTTGAAAAAGGATTCAATGTGGTGCTTTGTTTTGATTTGGTGCTGTGCCAATCCCATCCTTTGACATTTGAGCTATTTTTTTCCTCATAAAAAATCGCTAACAATGGCTGGTGGGCAGGGTCAGCGTATGGCTCCTGGTGCTGTGTTGAGCAAAGACACAACACCAGTACACTGCGCAACTTGATGAACTGGTTCTATTATCAGCACTATCACTATCATTATGCCCCCATTGTGAGCCAAAACAGAAGGCAGAGTTTCCAAACAGAGAATAAAAAACTCCACTGTATTAAACTTGTTAACAGACCAAACATTATTAATCTCTTTTGCTTGTTATGTAGAGATCTCTTGCACATAAATCAGTTACATAAAAGAAGTAGTGCTGCAACAAAATATATAATGGAGGAAATGAATTACAGTGAATGGTTTGTTGATTAATCAACATGAATATGGATTCAGTGGTATAAAAAATACCAAAGATTCGCTTCTTAAATGTGAAATTGAATACAATTGGGTTTTGGACAAAACACAAAATCTGAAGACGTTATACTTTTGTAGAATTGATAGGGAAAATAGTGTTTGTCTGCAGCCCTAGAATAATAAACAGGTAAATAATAACCTAAAAAAGAAAAAAAACATTATGCACAAACAAAGGGAAATACACAAAGTGTTTTAAGGTTAAAGGATGTTGTGAAGGAGAATTAAGCACAGGAGTAACACCAGCCAACAGAGAGGGCATAAAATCTGAAACAGAGAGACATTTGAGCCGTTGACAAAAGGAAGATGGAGGTTTCAAAGCCTCAACAGTTAAAGTAGTTGAAGGGGTCAGGTTGCAGGTTAAGGAGGCATGGAGAGTCCAGGAGAGCATTCAGGGACTCAGCAGAGCGCTCAAGTCACGCACAGACCCCCACAACCGAGGGGGGATGCTGCTGAGCCCATGGTCACTTCAGACATCAGAGTCAACATGGCAACTCCATGTGCCCTAAACTGGACAGCTTCCTAATCCGAGCTGATTTACAATCAGCTTTGAGTTAACTTTATGACTAGAAACTCCAGAGAGACAAATGGAAAAGAGTGACAAGATGTTTCCCCCCTGACCTTTTTCACAGCTTCACACTTTCAGTCAGGATAAGATATAACACAACTCTACACAGCACCAAACAAAATTACTCTAGAATTTTCTCTGCCAGTTTGTTTTTGTAGAGGACACTAAATTGAAAAGTTGCTCCCTAGGTTGCTACCAGACGTTTAACAGAAGTTTATTTTGCAAGATTAATTGGGTTGCAAATATAGCTGTCATCTCTGTTCTATGATGATTAAAGGATGTGGATTTTCCATGAAATACCCTAAAGTATCCAGGTGTAGACATTATCAAAGCCTGGAAGAGAAGGAAAAATTGACTAATTGACCAGTTTTTACTCTGTGTTATATGGTAATTTTTGTTATTGGTGAAGGTCTGACGATGATTGTAAAAAGGATTTGAATTGATTTTCTCTCTTTTTTGCAGCATTGTTTGAAAATGTATATGCAGCGTTCTGGATCTATCTTATACGGATTTGGGGTGGCTTGTAAGCCCATGCAAGCAGGGCATTGTTGTATACATGGAATTGCACTTTGCCTTATTAAATTTAATTTTCAGACTGAAAGACCCTATAAATGGCCTCTTCTCTTCTCTCTTTTGTGCTCTATCAGTGTGTTGGATATGCCGAGTCTGTGTTTTTTATCTACTTGGTAGGTTTACAAAGGCCAGACTTAGTTGTCAGCTCAGAGGGAAAGGAGTGGGCGGCTCATGAGCTCCCAATGCTGGACGTTGCCTGTGGCAGTTCAGACATGGAGGCCCAGACAGCCCCCTTTACCCCCAACAAGTCTGAGAGTCTGCTCATCAGAGTGGGGTCCAGGAAGAAGGGAGCTACGGCATTGCTAAACTGTCAACATAATCAAGAGTCACAGCCCCACAACACAATGCAGCTTGGAGAGAGGTAGGGTAATTTATTTGTTTATGTATGGCACATTTCATACATAATGGCATTTCAAGCTGCTTCATAAAAGGTAAAGGTTAAAAATCTGAATACTGAAGGAATAGTCCAACAATTTGGGAAATAGGCTTATTTGCTTTCTTGCCAAGAGTTAAAATTGGAAGATTGATTGGGGGTATCCATTTTCTCATCTATTCGCAGCAAGAAAACATATTTCCCAAAATGTCGAACTATTCCTAAATAACGATACAGGTGTCAACAGAAACTTTAATTATGTTTAATTATGGCATGTCATTTTAAAATCAATAATCTGACCGTTTAGTTGCCAGTTTAGAGACATAAGAATTAATGGGGGGTTTTTGTTTTTATTTTTTTGTTTTTGTTACAGCTTTAGCAGCTGCAGCCTGAAAAGAAACAGTTACTAACCTACTGGAGACAAAAGCATGGATAACCTTTTCCAGATCCTGTGGCTCTTGCTATACGTTTCAGAGAATAAAAGACTGGCATTGAAAGTTATTTCATTTGGCTGCTATTTTCAGGATAAACAGGATCTAGCCTGTATTTTACTTTCCAGGACCAAAAATGGGTAAACATACTCTGTGGCCTCATGTATAATATCAGAGAAAAATTATATTTTTTCTTAATCCAAATTAAAGCACTGGCATATTGTTTCAAAGCACCTCAACTGTGTATGAAAAAGCAACACATTTCTGAACGTATTTCAATGATCCGGTAACAAAGGAAAATAACAGGCCAGCCAAAAAGGGGTTAGAAAGACCAGTAGCTCTTAAATAAAGGCAACTGTCTGAAGAGGTTGGAAAAAGCCAGGCCACTGATCCCTGTAAGGAAGGAGAGCCAACAAGGAGGCAAAGAAAACAGAATGAATACGGGACCTGGCATGACTGTGTTTTCTTTCAGCATATTTCAGGCATCCACAATGGAGAAAAGAAAGTGATGCACCAGTTATTTTTCCAAGGTGACTGAACATATTTAAACCTAAATGTGTCCCTCAGAGAAAAGAAAAGCTACATTTGGAAATGAATAACTCTATATCCTCACAAACGCTAAGAAGGACGGGAAAGGGTAAATACAACCAACACGTACATGTCACATACACCGATGACTACATGAGGTGGAGCTAAACAAGCCAAATGACCTTATTAAATGACATCATTTATGGTAAACCTAGGTGTGAATCACATTATCAAACCAGCTTTTCATTAATGAATTTTGCCGTCAGTACTCTTGTTTGGATTTCTCCTTTTCCTTGCTGTTGAAACACGATGCAGTAGACATCACTGAGCTGCAGGGACTTCCTGAACTCTTCGGGAAATCAAAAAACTGCCCTGAATAATGTCAGGTTTGTACCTTAGCTGTTACTTGTAATACGAGCATGTGTGTGTGTTGTTGCACATCCATTTCAACAATGTGTTTATGTGTGTATGAATGAATTGTAGGTGTATTCCAGCTCACAGGTAATCCTTGCTGAACTGAAAGCAACAGAGCAGAGTGTGAGAAAACACTGCCCACCCTTTCTCCAAGTAGACATCCAATCACCCTATCGCTCTTTTGGTAGGTAACCTGAACCAGGCAATCACAACAAAGCATGAGTCCCTGCACAAAGATGCTGGAAGACCGGGAGGCCAACAATGCAGATGCTACCAGCGCTTCCAAAGACAGTAGACTGAAGGTAGGAGGGACAGAGAGCAGAGAGGACAAGATGTTTTTCTAACAGGCGAAGAAGTAAAGTTTTCATGGCCCTCAGTAATCCTCCCTGTCCAATCCTTCTGATGCTGTTCCTTGTTTACCAAGCAAATAGACACTTGTTTAATAAGATATAGTCATAACAAGTAAAGGCGCACCTTGTTTATATACATTCAAATTTGGAGTCAAACCACATTTTTGACACGTGAAACCTAAGTTAAAAGAAATTACACGAACATAGTTACCTTTAATTTGTTTCCATTGTTTAACCAATACACAACTTAAACTCTTCTCAATTGCTGTAGTTTTAAACTATGGATTAGGGCTAAAATGGACATCTTTATTATAAATATATCTGTTGATAATTGTTCCCAAGTAAACAGGGAAATGTTTTTTTAATTTTATTTTTAAATCACTCTCCCAAAGTTCAAAATGACATCTTCAAATTGCTAACTCTTGTTAGTCCAAAAGTCTAAAACTCAAAGACAGGAAAAGTAGTTAATCCTCACATTTGAGTGGCTGAAACTAGTGATTTTAAGGCTTTTGTTGCCTGGTAAATTACTTGAAATTAATAATAAATGATTTCATTCATCAATGATCAGAATTGTGGATGTATTTTCTGCCAATCGCATATCGGACTACTTGACTTTGTTTCAGCAAACAGTCAAGCTGTTCTAATGGCTGAAACTTTCCCTAAGTGGCGTCGCAGCTCAAATTATGGCGCCTTAAATCAGGAGTTTGAAGGCAACACAGTTTACAGCTGTGGCGTAAGGTTTTCAGACCTTGTATTCTGCCCTCCTGCATGTCCAAAACCTTCCCTTCTCCTGCCTGAATGAACTCTGAAGCATCCTCTCTACTCCCATGAACTCACGTCTTCTACTATGTGACCTCTCTGAGTCACTCTGTTGAGAGAAATAACTTTCCCTCCAGTCCCTACTTTACAACTCAAGACCAAATGGACATTCCTCGGTCAGTCAGAGCAACAGGAAGGTGGTTTTCACTTGATAAATCAAAATCTACCCATTTGCTAATCCATTTATTTACCTGGTGACATCAAGCGAGGAACAGTTATTATCACAGAGTAAGTCGAACACACGGCCGCAGCCTGAGATAAAGACAAAAATGTCCCACCTGACAACTATATTGTCCTATTTATTTGTTTTATTTGAACACACTGTATCAAGGAAATGTGAACACAAGAATATAAGTGAGGTTAGGACTGAGTTATAAATAAATACTACAATCGGTCATGAATTGGAGGTACTCGTTCCTTCCTGTGTGGCGAACATCCTGTTTGTTCTCCTCCGTGCGTCCGAGCAGGGCCCAGGGAAGCCCCAGCCAACAGATGATTATACAAAATGAATGTTAGGAATGCAGGTACATGAATGCCTCAATAACTCATGCCATGTTTGACACACGGCCCAGTTAATTATTTGTGGAAATAAAAGTTTTCAATCAAATAGGATGTATCTGTGGAGTTTGTATTGGAGGCAGGGAAAATGATGATAATAAAATTAAAATAAATAAATAAATAAATAAAAACCAAAATCAAAAGAGTTTGACATGTATTGAGTTCACATGAAAACCACAGAATCACGTTACCAGTCACATGTCTTAAAAAGTTCCCTTTTGTTTCTTAATATGACTTTATCCACTAGAACTGTTACTGTGAAGGCAGAAGTAGAATTCTTGACAAATGAAAAGATAAAGTAAGGCTACTGAATGTCATTTAAGGAATGCCTAGGAAATAATTACAGCATGTCACTATTTAAATGATTACAGCAGTTCTTCTGAGCGCCCACGTAAAAAGAGTGTAGCAGCACAAAGTGCAACAGGGGATGAGGCCCCGTTTCTAAAACAACATTGACTGACAGAGTCCCCATTGTCTTGAGGAGGAAACCACTACTTCAAACTACAGCCTCGTTGAAGCTGCATTAAAGCAGCATGCAAACCCCACTGAACATGCACAAATGCATGCTACAAAAACAACTTACATATACACAGAAATGGAATGCAGTTTCTCTGCATTGATGAATTAAACCAGGTCTACATACATTTCTGTAATGTGAAAAAATGACTTATGTCTTGCTAGTTGCAGTTTCTGAGGCTAGAGAGTTGAAAAAAAATATATATATTTCCCTAAAATGTATCTGGAAAAGTAAACAACAAACACCTTTTGCACTTTATCTCTATTGGTCTGAGTGGCTTTAAATGTAATAGCATTTTTTGGAAATATACACGTTCCACTCTCATGTTTGTATGCTAAATATGAAGCTCCAACCAGCAGCTGGTTAGCTTAGCTTATCGGTAGTTTGCATACTGGGAAATAGCTAGCCTGACTTCAACTACAACTTGCTTTTTTACACTGGTTTTTGTGCTTTAAATAAACAAAATGAAACATGTTAGCTAGTGAGCTTTAGAGGTGCTGGTAGAACTTTACTTTGTACAGAGCCTGGCAAGCTGTTTTCACTTGTTTCCTGTATTTTTGCTAAGCTAAGCTAATTGGCTGCTTGCTGTAGCTTCATATTTACCATAAAAACATGAGTGGCATTGATCTTATCATCTAACTCTCGGCAAGAAAGCAAATAAGCGTATTTTCTAAAATCTCTATATATGTGGAAATGTGATATCTGCCCAGCCATGGTCTTCAACATGACCTTTACTTTCCAACATTACAACAAAGAGAAAGGTGGAGAAGCACTAAAACTCCCCATAAAGCCAAGTCCAGATTGGGGACGCGTAGCCCAAGGTTGGGAGAGAGCCAGGTGGACAGCCTTGTGCTGAACCCCCATGCCTGCCCTGCTGCGCTAACTTTGTGCACTCAACTCCCATAACTCCTGAGACATAGTGGTGGGTGGCTGAGCCAGATGTAAACACTCTTTCAACGCAAGTGATGTAACAAACACATTTTCTCTTTTTAGAAAAGATGATGCATGTGAGAAAGGGAGTGGCAGACATACTATGCACATAAATAAACTGCAACCGCCATTAAACATTTCAAAATGATTTAGGTTTTATGTCCAATAAACACATCGCACAGCTTGACTCCATTAGTTCCACTTGAGTGGCATCTATCAGACACTGCAGCTTTTTTTATACTTTAGCCATTAAGAAAGAAGCGCTGGAGTCACATTGTCAGCATGTCTGATTTCACTACCATTGACTTTTCATCTGTAGTTTTCCCAGCATTTGCTGCTACTTAATGGTGAGACGCTCAAATCCCAAAAGAAAGCTACAACAGCACATTTACGTGTGATGCAACTCAGTGTCATGGCATGAAAGATGTTGAGAGTTGAGCAGTCAGACAAAACAACCAATCAAGTGGTAGAAATAATCCCAAGCTGCTCCAGTAACAGCTCTTAAATATGTGTGCGCTGTTAGAAAATGTTGGTAAAGTCATTACAACCAAGAACAGTGGCAGACTGCCAGTTCAAAGGGAATTTTCCCTTTCTGAAGTTGTCCTGTGGCCTCAGCCTAGACTAGACCGCAGGAATCCAGTATTGGATTGGTTTTCGGGCACTTTGAAAGAGGATCCCAGGCCAGGAGTGCACCTTTGAAAATGCCACTCACTCATCTCACATCATTTTCATGGACAGAGTCATTTGAAAAAAGGTTATTTTGCAGACAGACCCACAGTGAGAGTGAATTCAGGGAATGGGAAAATAGGAAACACTGAGTGGGTGAGTGAATGAAATGGTTTCACTTATATTTGGAATCGCACAAAGCCAATGATAAGTAAGAGTTAGCAAGGACAAACAGAGGGAAAAGAGAGCCAAAACTATCAAGAGAATGCTCCCAATGACTAGGATATAATTTTATGGATATGTCTTTTATGGTGTGCATCTGTGAGGTCTAGGTAGATCTGTATCACTAGCTGAACTAATGGCATGTTATGCACCAGTAGCAGCCTGCAGGAACACAGTTCTTATTGTAAAGCGAACCAACCACAACGACCATTGGCTACAATGCAATTTCCCCTGTAAAACGAAGAAAGGAATATGCCAGGCAGCTGTTTCCAGCCACAAAAGAAAGAACTGAGTGGTTTCTGAGGATGCTGGACAAAAGAGACTAGAAGGAGAAGATGCCTTTAGCACATGCTGCCGGTTAGAACAGACCTAGTATTTTATTAGCAGACCGCATGAAGTAGTCAAAGCTAACTCAGCTAGTTACTTCTCGCCCCTCCTCTGTTCCCCTCCACTGTCTACAGTAGAGCAGTGCTGCTAAAGTCATTAGCCCAGGGATATTACTACACTGGCAAAGGCTGCTGCACCCATGACATCATTATGGGCTGTTGTCAGTCCAGTGGGACCTCTGTGAGCTGTGTCTGAGAGGAGAGGGCAGCCCTGCCACGCAGATGCAGACATGCATTCACACCAGAATGCCATCATGCAGCAGGAAACACTGTTGTCAGAGGAGGGGAAATTAACCATTTTAAAATATCAATTCTTGGAAAGTTTGTTATTTTTCAGGCTGCGACAAAGCCAATTATGTCACTGCATGAAGACATTTTTGGCATTTATGATACTGTATAGCCACAGCCAAACAACAGATGGCCTTGTCTTCCTGAAGACAAAAGCTTTTGATGTACCTTTATCTCGCAACAAGGGGCCAGCAATGCAGAGACATGACCATTGTCTGATAACAACACTAAAATAAACAAGCATGTTGTTCTTTCCCACAAAGTAAAGGAAATCTGGAGCTACTATGGGTTAAGGTGGGGTAGGGCTAGAGAGCTTGAAAAATGTTCCCAGTCAAAAACACAACTGAAATGTTGAGTCTACTGCCTCTTGCATAGAAATCATCTGCTCTGCACAGCTGAACATAATAACAGGGATTGACTTTGTGTTGCAGGGCAGTCCAACTGTTCCAGTCTCTAGGCAAGATGTATGTTGATATTTTTCCTTTATGGGAAATGTGATGTGTGCAAATCACATGGAAAAACTTTGTCTAAAATGTCCTAAGCATCTGCATGAAATAGATATGATGTGAGCTGTCATAGTAGCTTTTACAGTGTAGTACAGTGTATAATTGTCACAAGAGCTGATGTTTAGCACACGAGTCAACAAGCAGGCCTTGAATGGTTTCTTGCTGTGTTAGTGTCTTCATATGAGGGCTTTACTTGATAGCTGCTGTGAACTCTGGCAAGCAAATAATGGCTTTATTCCAGAAACATGGAGGATCCACAAAGTGTTGAAGAATGAGATTATCTTAGTAATGCTGTGAAGATCATTCCCAGCTCTTTGCTGCTTGATGCTGTAATTAAGGTCTTAAACAGCTGAAAATCAAGGCCGGGTGTGGTTATGTGAAATAAGCACCTGTGAGAAACCTTCATGCCACCAACAAAAAAACAGGTAGTAGCCTATAGTCTTTATGATAGAAAAAAAAAACTTTTTAAATTTTTTAAATATGTATTTTATCCTCTCTGATGTTGTGGGGCTTACCCACTCTGTAGCAGAGCAACACGTTGCAGTGATGTTATTTAGCCTTCTGTCTTCTGTTTGGAAATGCATGGAGCATAGCAGGGGTGGAAAGAACATTCAAATATATGCAACTCAAATACTTCTGTGAAGAAACTGCATGAGTAAAATGTTACACAACTAAATGTAACACAAGGTAGCTGTTTTGAAGGATAGTCTACCACTGTCACTGTGAAAAGGCCAATCCTGATTGATTATTGATTATTTCCTGATCCTGATTTATTTCAATAAGTACACCCGATCAACCATCTCTTTAGTTCAGACCAGTTCTTTTCAAAGTGGTAATGATAGTTTTTTCTCTGATAGTGCTAAGATGAACATTAAATTTCTGTCCAAACCTCTCCGCACCACAGGCTTTTTAATGTCTTAAACCAAAAAAAGGCTAGCTTTTTCCACCTGTTTTCAAGAACTAAACAATATTCTGTAATCGTTTTTAAATGATACCTTTAATTATACTTATTGATTAATATATATTAATATTTTTTAAATGTCAAAATATAGTAGAAACATGTCCATCATACATTTCTGAAGCCCAAGGTGACGTTTTGCAAACCTAAAAATGTAGGGCTATATAGCCTATAGGCCTATAGCCTATGTAGTTTACTAAAACAAAGACGAAGAAAAGTAGCAAATCCTTACATCCCAGGAGTCAGAAACAGAGAAGGTTGTGGATCTTTGCATGAAATGTGACTTAAATGATTCATCAATTATCAAAGTAGTTTCTGATTCATTTTGTGTCGACTGACTAATTGATTAATGGGTTAATTGTTGTTACGGATTAGATATTTTCCACCCCTGGAGATGACTGACTGCAGCCCCCACTCTGCCTGACACTGACGTTATTATAAGGCCACATGACTGTTCCTGAAAAAAGAAATCTAACTTGGTAAATTCCCCAATAGAAGAAATGTCCCCTTGACGTAGGATGACAGAGTCACTTGACTGTGTTGATAGTCGGTAAAAGTGGGTGTTGACTGTCGGCTCATTATTACAAAGCGCTCAGACAGCTCAACTCCAGCCTGATGTGGAGTGTGGAGGGAGGGGAGGAGAGAGACTCGTCGGGTGTGGGAGTTTTGGGGGAATTCAGAAAATGCTGTTTTCAGCCTGCAGGGAGAAAAATTTAAATAAACCCAGACGGAGAATGCCAAGATGTGCTCTGTCAAAGATATAGCCTACAGTAGGCTAAAATGCCGCCCCCTGCCAAGTCTCACCATGCTGTGCTCAGTTTGCCACTTCAGCCAAACGCTGAGTTGTCTGACTTCAGGGGAAACAAAAGAACCGCAGGAGAGGGGGGCAGCAGGCAGAGAATAAGGGGCGGGACAGCAGCATAGGTCGGTTCAATTCAAAATATCAGCAGATCTAATGGACGTCAAAGAAATGTAAATAGGTAGCCTACACGTACACTTTTTTTCTGTAAAAAACACAACTAACGAACAAAAATCAACTCATTTGTTACATAAACAACAACATCCATTAATGGGGATGTTTAAGTTGGCACTATTTTGAATTTGAATTCTGTAGTTTACATGATTAAGTGAGGCACTTGGAGCTAGGCCTATACTTTAAAATGATCTCTGACATTTGGGCCACGTATGACAAACTGAGATGTTCACAACTTACCAAAACAATGGCAAATTTCTCCTCCAGCTCGGTGGGGTCAGGCATGGGAACCTTCAGTGGCATGATGTGATGCTTCATCTCCGACTGGCCATCCACACTTTCTATATTACCCATTTTCCCCCAGATGTGCTGTATGCTATGCTCAATTTAAATCCTTCAGCTTTCTTCTAGTGATGATACTCCAAGTAAAACAAAAATATCCCAGATATTCCAATAATTTCATTAACGGATTAATCCAAATAATCCACTTCTCCAAGCCGAGATAAATCGCTGACCGTGCAGTAGTCTCGTATCACTGTCCCAAAATGCCATTTACACTTATTCACGCGTTTAAGGTTTACAGTGTGTTCCACTGTAGTTTCCCTTCAATAACTTACTTTCAAAAGTAACTATCAAAGTACAGCTGTTTTCTCTTCCAGAAAGTAGTTTCTAATTTGCCTGGCCAATCCATTACTTTAAACAGATTTCCCCTCGCGATAGATAACTTTCAAATGCCGACAAACAGTTACTCTGAGTTGCTGCTCAACTTTCTTGGCTACGACGTGTTTCCATTCATTATTGTTGTGTGATCCTGATTAAAGTCTGCTGTTGCCTCCACTCAGAGGGCAGGTTTTCTGCTCTAACCCCGCCCTTAGCAGGGGAGGCGACGCTCCAGTTGGTTAGAAGATCTGTCAATCGCCTCATTTCTGTTTCGCCACCCCTCACATCTGCAGGCAGTGAGCCCACATACAACTGGACGGAAAAGTGAGGCTTTGTCAGCACTTTATCGCGACCTGGTGGACACATATGAGTATGACATTTCACCCCAAAATGTAATAGTTTAGAATGTAGTACTTAAAAAAAAATCAAGTCACAAAACTGGTTTGATTCATGAGAGTGCAAGCTTTAATCAACAACTTCAGCAGAAACATGATGAAATGTTCAAATAATGTCAAAGCTCAGCAGTTTTCTTCTTCAGTTCTGACACTTAAAAACACTATTTTCTTTCCATCACTACAAATCAGTGGCCAAGCCTACATGGTTGAGGTGACAGTGGTGGTATGTAAATGCTGTCCCAATGCTGGATGCTGGTTAGGGTTAGGTTAGGTTTTCAATATTAGCTTGCTTCTCATAAGGTCATAACTGTTTTGCTTGAAAAATAAATGGCCAACAGCTTCAGCCTGTTGCATTTAGCGCCACAAACACGTAGAACACAAAGAAGCATGGGCGTGAGAACACCAGCGATGTGTTTTCAGTATCTACAAAGTTTTCTTTTCATAAAAGCACAGTGATTTAGACTCTGCTTAAAGTATCATACCTCTTGTGTCAGTGCTAAATGCGAAGGTCTAGGTTTTTAATACTTTGATTTATAAAAGTAACTTTAATAAAGCTCTTGTTAAAACATATAAAACTTCCTTTGGAACATAATTCATAAACACTGATAAACTGTGCACAGTTTTGTAATACATAAGGCAATAATATAAACGTATATAAACAAAGTAATTTGGGAATTATTTGAAAATTGTAAAAAAAAGATTCAATGATACTTCTTCTCTTCCACAGCATAAGCCCTTTTTCTGAATTAAATTCAAAGAGGACTTTGACATGCTTTTGAACACATATAAACTCGGTAGGTTGTGCAACATAGTTGCATCAATATCAAATATCTATTCAGCCAAAATATTCTACTGAAGAATCTGTCCAAGACAGTATGGATTTACCACAGTAAACACTTTACAGATGATAAGCTACATGTAAAGTTTCATAAATACTGATGAACTGTGTTTTTGTGGAGAAGATATGTCATCATTTCTTTTCTTCAGTGATGGTGGAAATTTTCATTTAAGCTGAATATACAAACAGATTACAGAAGCAACACTTAACATTAAATAGTACTTGAGGCCAACCGCTGATTCTTCTAGTTGGTCTCTGCTACCAAATCATACCTGGAAATCAGAAAGGATACAGAAAGAAGTTGTTTAAATAATATTGAAAAGTAATATCTCAACATCCATTTGTGGTAGTACATTGGTAGATACAACTATGTTTTACAGTATTCGGTAGCTGAAAATGATTACCATTGTGTGACACCAGTCTTCAGGTCAATTTGGTCCAGGTCCAGCTGCAACTGAGGGCAACAAAGAGAAGCAAAAGATTATGTTTCCTGTCTGGCCATCAAAACCCAGTAACTGCATTTCAGACGATGATATCTACCTTGCCGATAAGCTCCCTCTCTCTGCTCATGAAGGAGACGCTGTTCTTCACAGACAGGTCCAGTCTTCTCTGCATGGACTCCTCAAGAGAGAAGTCAAAGTCAAACCTACGGAAAGAGGGAGAAGTCAATTCACATCCTCACACTTCCTTCACTACCATGAGTCTTGTTTGTTTGTCTTACCTCTCGCTGAATTCTGGATTGAGGTCTCTCTTCTTGGTGGCAGTCCTCCTCTTGGTGGTGGCCTTCTTGTCAGGCAGCAGGATGAAGGAAACATAAGGGTCTGCACCATCCTTGGAGCAGGCTTGCAGGGCTCTGTGGGTATACAGCGATTACATTTACAACATGTGTTGGTCTTGGGTGCTCCGGGTCAAAAATGGGATGATAAAGAGGTAACATGTGTCATATCAATTAATCACTTCATACAGACCTGCAGGAGTGAACGGTGATGAAAAGTCTGCTCTCCTCTATGGAATAGCCAACGGTAAGCTTAACTTGGCCTGTAGAATTTGCGTTATCAGCCCTAAAGAAACAGTAGGGGAAATGAGATTATTTACATTATGATTTTATGATTTTTATGATTTTATTTTTTAAATATTTAGAGCAAAATAGGAGGAAATCAACTTTAAAAACCACTAAGGAAACCCTGATAACTGCTATCTTTACAGTAGAGGTTGTGACTACACATCAGGGCATTGATGCCAGCATGTGTGACTCACATGGCAAATCCACTTCTATGTCTGAGGTCAAGATGGGAAGGAACCCATCTGGGAAGGACTTCTTCTCCACTGCCCTCGTTAGCTGAATCCCCTGGAGCCCTACGACACACCGCCAGCTGAGTGTCCAAGACCTGCAAGACATCCGGAACATATCTCAGTATCACATTGCTGCTGCATAATAATAATATTTTACCTAATTTCTGAATAAGGACAACATTTTACAGGCGAGCTATGCAGCAAGACTTTAAATGGGCTGTGTTGCCACTTCTGTTAAAGGGGAAATCCAAAGTCAGATACTGATACAGAGATATATGGCATCAATCTGTAATCTCCTACATTTCCCAGAATGACTTTCAACATCCATGTGTTGATGGACACCTTGCCAGTATCTGTATTTATGTATGGTGGTTGTGTCTTTTTGTCTTTTTTTAAAGGAATAGTTTGACATTTTGGGAGCAGAGATTTAAGAAATACTTGACAATTTTATACTATACTACATTTTTTGTACGCCATGTTGTATTACTTTTGGACAGAGCCAATCTAGCTGTTCCCTCTGTTTCCAATCTTTGTGCTAAGTTAAACTACAGATATGAGAGTGGTATCATTTCTCAAAGGAATAGATTTAAGTGTATTTATCAAAATGTCTTAGTATTCCTTTAAGCTTATCTACTTAACAAAATCCAGTCTACTAAAGTGAGTGACAAGTGCTGACTTTCAGTGCTGTACATATGATATGATGTTGGACCGCCAGTAATGTACAATGCATTACAATTTTTGTTCTAGGGATACATGAGTGATATAGAACATAATTAATAACAATCATGGCATTACTTAAATGTATAGTAATATACACATACATAGTATAGAGAACATATATTGTCAGTACCTTGAGCGTGGCTCTCAGAAGTATCTGGCTTTCTGGCAGTGCTCCATCCAGATTGAGCCAGCGGTCCAGCACCAAGCCCGGCTCAAACAAAACCTCTCTGAGAGGAAGTGTGATGGACCCAAGGGCCTGGCCCCAGCTGTGGGAGAGCTAGATACAAACAATGGATATACAAAAACATTTTCAGACTGCTTTTTATAATATAAGTACTAAATAATAAACAGTATGAATTCATTTTATTTGCTTTTACAGCTACATAGTTTAGACAAAAAGTGGAAATCCAGCTACTGTTTAGACTCACCTTCACTGTGAATGTTTCATCTCCAGGGTCACGAACCAAAAAATGAAAGGCCTCGTCCCATCGAGGGGATGTGGAACGCTCACAAATCTTCGATAAGAACCAATAGCGGTATTTAATTACTTTTCAAACAGCACTTTTCTTTTCTTGCTAAATTCATGTAAGAAGTCACACGATCCTACCTTGGTTCTGTGTGAAACGCCTTTCAGGGTAATCTCAGCCCCGACCTTCGGCTCCTTCCCGCTCTTCTTTAACTGTTGTTACACACAAAGAATACTGTAAATCAAATATTTGAATAAATGCCATCTACATAATTTAAAACAACACCAGTTATTTAATGTATACATGGGAATGCAGCTGTATAGGGAGGAAAAACACACCAAAATAAACAACAATTAACAAGGACTTGGATATGATCTCACCGGCAGGCCATGGGCACGCTCCACATACACAAACAGCACAGCTGATGATGGCACAACCTTATTGTGGTACACCTGCTGGGACTGGTACTGCAAGATCTGTAGTTCACAGAGAGAGAGAAAAGAGAGTGAGAGTTTTAGTGAAAATGATTGTGCAATAACAAAGATGAGATTAAAATTTCCTTCGAAACACTTCTAACAAATAAATAAACATAAAATATCTACACAAAGCATCTGTAAAGATTATTCAACAAACTGCTTTGACGCTCAAACCTCAAGTCCCTAACTGTAAAAGTCGTGGTGGATTTCCGGTGGTAAAAAAGGTTTGTATCTGCCATAGCAACCAAACAACAATGTTAGAAAAAAGGGCACCAGGCTCTCACAGTACAAGAGGCATCATTTAAAGGATAGTTTTTTTTCAAGGTTGCTGCTTCATTCCTCCTCTTCATACTGGCTGTGAAGCAGGTCCTTCCTAGCACAACTCCCCTCGAAAAGATGCATGGAAAATTCCATAGTCCTCTGTACAAAAATACATTCTAAAGTTCAGCTGACATTAATATTCAGCAGACTGAATTAGACAAGTCAAGTGGGTATCTTTTTGACGCTGTTGTGTCCCAGCTAGAAACAAAACTATTACGTATCTCTCTGCTGCTGCTCAGCAAGGAATGTGGGAATTTCACACCAACACAAATTGTGACTAGAAAATATTTACTTGACATGGGTTTTGGACAGAACCATGAGGATTTGTCCCCCATCCCTCACAGTGGAGTTACACTACTCTGACCAACAACTCTTTCACTGTGCTTCACTAGACTTAAAAAATTCTAAATCTATTTCTTTAATCTTTATCACTTAATCCGCCCTTGCCCAATTTAAAGTTCTTTCAGGTAGGATGTTCAGATAGTTTTGCAAAAAGTACTCCTGCTAGAAATTTTGTTTTAAATTCGACTCTCTATTTGAGGGCCATGTTTTCAGACAATGTTAACTCTGGTGTCAAATACCTTTTTGGAATGTAAGTGCTGCAAGCAAAAATGCTAGAAAGTGGCTGATTATTTATTCTATCTTTATTGATGGAAATAAAATAAAAACTCTGCCTAAGACTGCAACAGAATAAGTTTGTAAGAAATATGGGAACATTTTATATTTTTTAAGAGAATGTAATATCACCAAAGTACACATCCAAGGTTCTAGTTCTACTTACTAAGTTTTGCATTTTTTACTATGCTCTTTAATTTTTTATAATTATATCTTTATTTTGTTAGAAAAATGGCACTGTGCATATTAACTTTTGTATTATTTGTTGTGTTATTATCCTTTGCTCTTGTTTAGAAAAATGTATGATTCTATGTTGCATTACAACTACTACATTATTTGTTTGTTACCTTGGTACTGTAAATACAAATAAAAAGAGAATATGAAATAAAAATAAATAGAATAAATATCTCACCTGCTCCAGTCTGGGAAGGTCAGAGACTCTGGACAGCCACTCCAGCACCAGGTGAACTCGGCCTGACTTCACATCATTAAGAGTGTACCACTGTAACAAGAGTGGCACAGAAATGTCCAGGTTACGATATAAGTACAAATATAGTTTGTTAAATGTTAATGTTAATTGTTTATTATGTGTCACACACCGCATCACTGAATTGTGCGCTGATGATATCTCGTAGGTTAAGCTTGAACCTACAAAGACAGGAGTCAATCAATAGGTTTTCATAGACATATGTTCTTCAGTTATCAGAGTGGTGTAGCCAGAAATGCTGGGAAAATTTAATTTGTAATGCCAGACCGCACCTTCCGAGGAAGTCATCCTGATCGATGTCCTTGTCAAACAACTCAAACTGGATCTCTTGACCAGGAAGCTGGGTCAAAATCACCTAAATCATAGAAGAAAAAAATTAAAATCTAAGCTAAAACCTAATCAATTCATCAGATGAGTAGAAGACCTTCAAACACAGGTAATACCTCATAGAGTTCATTCCACATGGGATTGAGGTTCTCTTTGATGGTGTGGCTACGGAAAGTGATACCAGCCACGCGAATCTTGACATAGGGGTCGCTCTTTCCCTTCACCATACCCCCCATGAAGTTGTCCTTCGCTATCAGGTTCTGGGCCTCCACCAGATGGATACGCAGCACTCCCTGTGAGCATATCAAGGACAGGTCATGCTACTATAAAGTAAGTGTGTGAGTGGTGCTTGCTGTTTTACCTCAGTTGCAAACTCTGGGTCGGGCGTGGTGTGCTGTGGTCGTGATGGTTGAGGTTTACCTAACCCGCCAGGCCCTATAGGGTTCAGTTCTGATATGATTTCTCCCTGACCCATCCCGGGCCCAGGGTCTAAAGGCCGGGGAGATGGAGTTGTAGGAGTGGCATCATCATTTAGCCACAAAACCTAATAGGAAACAAATAACAGGTTATAGTGAGCATTTGTCAAGCTGTAAATTAAATGCAGGTTTCTCCATTTATATGTCTGTATTCATGAGGATAGAAAGAAGAGACAAAAAGAAGATGGTCTCCTTTAGGTTCTATTTTTTTGTGTTTGGGTTAAGTTTAGTAGGTGAAAAGGAGGAGTTAGGAGTTGCCAGAGTGCTTTATAACCTCGCCAATCTCTCATATTCTTTAATTGCAGGTTGTTATGTTCAAAAGGATCTGATTTCCATGGATAAAAGACACACACAAAGCCATGGTGATACGTTTCAATTTGAGATCTCAGTTTTAAAGGGTGGTTGTGGGTGTGCTAATGAAGTGAGTGTCTTATGATAGCTTCCTAAGGCAAAAAAAGATCATAGGATTTCATAGTCTTCCACATAAACACTTTAGCTGGGTTGATTCTAACTGAAAAAGTGCTTACGTTTTTACTACACTACCCAACACATGTGAGTGTGTAGAAAAAAAGAACCTGTGAAATACCAACCCTTAGCACAATTTTAACGTAGATGCGGCTGGCAGAACCAGAATTCTCCAGCTGGAACCACTGGTCCATGGTGAGTTCAGGACTCGCCAAAATACGGGTCAAAGGGATGGTCAGACTGCCCAGGGACAGAGCACGGTCGTCGTCTTTCACCTGATTGAAAAACACAGGGACAGAAGATGTGAAGTTTGGGTAAAGGCAAATATCATGAAGGGAAAAGGGCCATAAATAGGTTAAAAAAAATAGAATTACCCCCTTGCTGTTGTACACCTCCGCCAACCAGTCAAGGTGCAGTTTACCATCCATTTGTCCAGACTCATATATTATGTAGTATAGAGTTTTAAAGAAATTGAATAAAATGTATTATGTGTATTTTTTGGCAAAATGGAAGCAATGAGCTTTGTGGTGGACTACCAGAAGAACTGGATAGAACACACAGTTCAATCAATCAATCAATCAATCAATCAATCAAACAAACCTAATTTGTATAGCACTTATACAAAGGTCATTCAACACAGTGCTTCCCATTATAACCCCCCCCCCCCACACACACACACACACATACACAAACACGCAGATTTAATGTAAAAGGCAATTAAAGCAAAGCATAAGGTGAGAGGCGGAGAAAGGTATTAAAGAAAGGTAAGATAAGGATAAAGATAAATAACAACAGTGGAAAGATCAAATAAAATAATCAAAAGAAGACTAAATTGCCTGTAAAATAATCATTGATCATAATCACAGTTGTAGCCATGACAGTAGACAATTCTTCAAATAGATGTTGCTGCAAAGAAGCTACAAATTCCAAAACATGGATGCTTCACACACATCTTCAACTTGGCAGCACATAAGATCTATACAATCACCACAGTTTCAAGGTGGGCTCGCAAGAATAGTGTCACCACTTTAGTATCCGACCAAATGTGAAATATGGTCACAATCTCCCTTCTGTTCCTGAGTTATGGCATTGAATAATGGGCAGAAAAGTGTTTTTGCATAACATCATGATGTCACAGTGAAGTTGAACTTAAACCTTTTGGATATCAGACAGACAACCCTAAAACATAATGTCTGTGGTCATGGAGGAGGCATAGAAAGAGCATAGTTTACAGAAATCACAGAAAATATGAAGAAAAATGTATTAAAACTAAAGAGAAATAAATAAGGTATTCAGTGTCGACACCTAGGGAGTCATTTGTAAAAGTGTTTGCAGCTAGCTTGATTGGTGTGTTCAATTTTACTCATAATGACTTACTTGAATGTCAATGTCCTGCTTGTGAGGATCCTGAATAAAGAAGGTAAAGGCATCCTCCCACACAGGGCTGTTGGTCCCGTAGCAAGTCTGCAGAAGGGAGGGAAAACATTCATTATGGTCAGATATTGGTTTAAAAAGTTTTATAAAAACAAAGTTATATCTTTACCTTGCTCTCTTTAGTTGCATCCTGAATGGAAATCTGTGCCATTGGGCTTGGGTCCTTATTGCCTTTTCTCATCTACAAGATATTAAACAGATTGATGGTGGTAACAGGTAAAAATTGAATTCACACCACAAAAAAACTCTTAAATCATAACTATCTTACAGGCAGTTGGTAAGCTTGATCAAGATAGATAGCTATGATGGCGGAAGATGGAGGATCAGTCATCTTACTGGTCAAGTTCTGGTTTTTCTGGGTCACCTGGTAGAAGAACAAAAAGCAGAAGAGCAAAGAGCAAAAAAAAACATTTGACAGATTGGTCATTTTTATTTTGCTTGATATTTTTAGATTGCTCTTAGAGTGTCTTTAACTGTATTGTCCTTTAGGGAAAAATACATAAAGCATAATAAAATACATAAAAAATAAATAAAAATACATAAATAAAAGCTCAGATAAGACATCATGTACATCAGATGACAGTATAACATAAAACATGAAGAACATCCAGCCATCTTCAACCCAAAGGTGAGCCACTTTAGATAAGTTTCTAAGATGTAATCATTTATGTGATTCTATATTGATGATTTGATAAAGTTTTTTTGTCCACATCACTGCCGAAAGCCCTGCCACTGATTGGCCAAAGAAAAGATTCATTTGTCTACCAGTAAGCTGTGCTGTAGACTTACCTCACTCAGTCTGTCAGCAGAGGACAGCAGAGAGAGCCACTCCAGCCGGAGGTGAACACTGCCGGATGGGACGTCCCTCAGATTGAACCACTGTTAACAAAGACAAAGGGCTCATTAAACACACATTTGTTCTTCTCTGGCAGATTTCTTTGAGCCTGGATGGCAGGGTAGAAGATGGTAGGATCAGAGCAGATCACGAGGAGGCACATGGGGTCTGCAATGTCACATGCTAACAGGATTCCTGCAGTCTTAGTCAGATGTTTTCCAGAGTGAGACAGTATAATGACTACATTATTATGCTTGAGTAAGAAAAATGTAATACTTGTAATGGTCTTGTCTAACACAAGCATAACTACTTACATCATCCACAACTCTGGCCTTCCTTACAATATCCAGATCGACCTTGACCCTGAAAAAGAGACAGATAAAGAGCGATAGACAGAGAATCAACAAATCCATGAATCATAGAGAGTAAGGTTCAAATTTTAACAGAATAATAGCAATAGCAATAGCTGAGATGGGAATGACATGAGAAGCACATACAGACAGAATGAATGAGAATGAATAAGCTACCTCCCCAGGAAGTCATCCTGGTCTGGGTCTTTGTCAAAAACTTCCACTTCCAACTCCTGACCAGGTACTTCATGGACAATCACCTGACACACACACACACACACACACACACACACACACACACACACACAAATATAGCAACAGCCACGCATGACACAATAACACAACGACATGCAAACAGAATCACAATGGCAATAACTATTGTGCTAGGTAAATGTTAATAATGTAATATCTATTCAGTGGTTAAAATTTCATAAATGTGTCCTTGAGCATGCGTTTTTTTGCAAGAGCTGTTTATTTGTATCTTTGCTAGTTTCCTGCTTCTACAGAAACAGATAAAATCTTCACAACAACATAACAGTGTTATCTCGACATACCACTTCCCTACGAAATCTCTATGAAGCAAGGACACCAACAGCAAGCTATAACTTTTAGCACACAAACTGGTGGGGAGTGCAGCACTTGAATATATGTATGTATGCATCTTTCAGCTCAGCTTCAGATATATTCACTTCCTTCCCACCATCCGCTCACCTCATACATCTCCCTCCACTGTGGGTTCAGGTTGCTGTCCACGTGATGAGAGGTGAAAATCTGGGTTCCTACACGCAGAACGGCATACGGATCAGACTTCCCGTTGATAATGCCCTTGATGACCGTATCCTTGGCCATCAGGTCCTCAGCCTCCAGCAAATGGATACGCACAACTCCCTAGCATGTGCACACACATGCAGGAAAACACATGCACAAACAAAATCTAAATGTTAGTCTAACTTCCTCACAAAACATGGTTCTATGTTTTTCATTCACAATGTAAATGTACTGTATGATTTTTTTGTATGTGTTTGCTTGCAGGTTATATGCTGAAACAGATTCAGTCTGTGGGGATCCATGTTTCTCCAGGCCATTGATAATACAGTTACCCGTGGGAGAGGGGAGCGGAGCTGCGCAACATGCAGGTTGGCCACCAGAGGAATAGTTAGACGGTTGGGGAGCACCAGGTGGGAGGCAATTGCATCCATTATCATAGTGTCCGACATGGCACTGCAAATGAATGCAAGGACGATGTTGGGGACACACAGACAAACAAACAGAGGCTATATACTACTGCTGACAATATGAACATGCATGAATAAGAACACGTTATCCACGTTCTCAACAACTGAACCAACAGGAAGGACCTATTGGCTAAAGATGAGGACAGTTTTCTGTGAATAATGTTATTTAATGGCGGAATACAATTAAAAAATAATGACAAACAGTCATCAAAAGCATTGTCAGAGGGAAATGATATGTCAGTAACAAATTTAAACTTCTGACCCAATGCTTTAATTGCATGTTTACAAAACTATATTATATAAGATCGTAACACACAGTGTAGAATCAGCCCCCATACAGTTACACTGAATAGCCCATTGGTCAGACCATCAGTTTATCTTCATATTCAGTTGAATTGTACCATAGTTGATTGTGCACTGTCCACATTCTGATCTTACATAAAGGGCCTTAAAAACTAACTCCATATAAATGCATGGAGTCATAATAAACATACTGAATAATTACAAGAACACTGGCATGGCTTAAAGGTGAACATCTTATAGGATAAGGCTGGCATTATTCAATATTTTTTCTTATTATTAACAAATGCCATAAAAAGAACTAAATCAACAATGTGTTATTCTGTCTGTATCTGAGTCTGTGGTACTCAGCTCTGAGACCATTTACTACTGAAGACATGCGTATTTACAAAAGAGTTTATCTCTTTTTTTCATTAAAAAAGGCTAAGTGATTCTCTAAAAACAGCTGGGCAGTGTAGTATTTAGCAAAAGTTACTCAAACAAGGGTAAATAGAAGATTTTTCTAGGGACTATACTGACGTAGATTAATTCACATTTGATGCTTTATCGAGTACAGTGTGTGTGAAATTTACTCAAAATAAACTACAGTGCCCCTGTTCATTGTAATAAATAAACATGTTACCCAGTGCATCAGCCTGACTCATTTATGTGTTTTGAAAAGTGTTTTGACAACAAAGGCGCTCTGTGGCACACATAAGCTATATCATGCTTTGTCTACTTATTAGTGGGATCCATTCATTGCTGGTTTAAGTCTTTTAACAGGATTTGTTGACAAAAACAAAAAAATAAGATATCGCCACACTTATCCTTTAAGAATGAGACCACACAGATTAATCACTGAACAGATAGAAGTAATAGCGCTAATGCTAATATAATATTTGTTTGTTTTGGAACTCAATATAATTCCGGAAAAAAACATCAATCCATCCATTCCAAAAACTGCAGCCCCCAAAATTTTCTGCGTGTCAAAACTTCTTCATCCCTACCACACAAACAGACACTCCTCATTGAAAAACTATTAAAAACAAACACAAAACAGACACAACCGATCAATGCAGCCACACCCTAAAAGAGATCTAGACACAGCTCTATCAGATCACTCACTTCAGCCCGGGTATATCTAACAGGTTGGTCAGCCCGGTCCAGTTGATGTCCAGTTTCTATGACATAGACAAAAGTAAAAGACATATAAATACATAAGTGTAGATGTCAGATAACAATGTAGTACAAAATCTGATGTACTATACTCACAGGCCTGCGGATGAAGAACATTGTGATTGCTCCAACCAGTGGGACGTCTCCGATCAGAGGCTCGAGGATCACACGCAGCTTCCCATGGAGCTACAAAGAGAAAATGCAATACTGAAAGGACATTTCAGGCCACTTAACTATCACTAATAATGTAAAAATATCTTAATATTAATTATTATACCTGGACTCCTTTCACTCCGGCCTTACAAAAGTACTTCTTGATTTCTACATTAATTTCGACATCACCGGCGTAGCTGCAAGTAGAAGAGCAGGGATGTGACCGGTTTGCTCAGTTAGTATAAGCAGGCACACATATAGAGGTTTATTCCTTGACGCAGAAAGTCTAGGGTTCCAGTCCGACCTATGATGGTTTCCTGCATGTCTTCCCCCTCTCTGTCCCCTTTCATGTCTGAGCTGTCCTAACCCTTAAAGGTGGAAATGCCCCAAAAAATATTTAAAAGAAAAGAAAAGAAAAGAAGAGAAGAGCAGGGACACACCTATAGATACATATTTAACTAAGGATATCAGCTGATAGGAGTTATGATAGAGTTGTAAGTAAACAATGATCTATAAAAGACAAGGGCAAGATCAACCCTAGCATAGGACACTTCATAGTATCTCAGAAATATTTCATTAATTTCATTCATATTTCGCTGTCTGTCTATACACAAGCAAAAATAAAGATGTGAAACATTACCTCAGATGCAAATCCAACATAACTTGTTTCTTATCATGTTCTGTGTGAGCCTTTACACCAATCACCTTCAAAGCCTGTGAACACAACATCTGCTATTACACAAAGCAAATAAGACTAATAGACTTAACATGAGCAAAGATTATCATTCGCTGTGATGAAATGAACAATCTTTTGCTTGTAATTAATAGGCTAGTGAGACCAGCCCTGCATTACCAGACTTGTATGCATATTACCCACATTGACATTCTGCTTCAACTGTATTTTCTTGGTCTTAGAACATTTACAGAATAAATTGCTGCTTTTGTGACCAAGCCATTCAGATACCTTTTCTCCTATGTTGACCTTAGTAAAGCTGAGAGTCTGCAGATGAATGCTGGAGGCACGGATGGCAGGAGCAATGGTTTCCACTAGCAACTTCTCCAGATACTGGCCTATAAAGGGCCAAGCCTGCTGCAGTATCTACAAGACAAAACATTCATTATTTTTCTGCAATCAAATATAATCTTGTTTGCAGCTATTGTAATGTAATTCTGTGAGTAACAATGAATTATCTTTTGTGCAAATGCATAGTCATTGCAAAGCACTTCCTGCAAATAAAATAAAAAAAACATGACAGCAAATAACAAAGAACCATAAACACATTCAGACATATACACTTTAGAATGACCACAGACTGTTTGCCTTGAAGTTATAAGGCTTTTCAGAGAAGCAAAGAGGAGGGAATTTAAATAGTGAACAATAGGTCAGCCATCAATAATCAGCAAGATAGTTATGTAATAAATAAATCAATTAATGTGCACTGCAGTCATTTTGGAAAACATACTAAAGTCAAATAAAAATTAATCATTTTATATCATGGGTTCATCATTTCCTCCTAGATTATTTTCAGGAAGAGCAATGTATGTAATTCTGTGTGATGACTTGATCAGTGTATCAGCGTTATCACTCCACACAGCCTCACTGGTGTTATATTCAACATTGAGGTGTATGAGCGCTCATCTGACCTCCAAACTCTCCTAGTATCCTATATATTATTTACGAAACATTTATGGACAGCCAGTTAAAGTGATGCATTATATTAAAGTGTTTTTGTTACTCACAGATATTATCAGCTCCTTTTTATTCACGGCTACTCATTTCTATAAGGTGTCAAATGCAATGAAAGGTGGGAACATTTCAGGGCTGAAGTTTGTTTATTTAAGGCTGAAAGTGAGGAGGGTGCGTGTGAGCAGCGGGCTCACTTGTCAGGATGCCTGGAGGAGAGACGTTGGTTGGTAAAAGATGAGTCCAGCAAACTGCCCTCCCACTATCTAATCTTCCGTCACTGAGTTCATTACATTTTTCCCCTCCAGAAGGGTGCTTTGTATTATTAGTATTCACATCCACACTTACCCTGTGCTGATGCGAGGTTACTGTACTGACAGAGACAAAGAGTTTGTGATATGATCTGAGCCACTCTCCCTGCCTCTTAATTACACCAGCAGATAATCTGCTCTGATGGAGAGGTTGCAATGGGAGCAGGGTAACTTAAAGTCCACACAATTGTTGTTTATCTTCATATAAAATGTGAGGTATAACATAATAATATAAGAAACACTAATCTTGAAACTATTTTTAAAACATTGATTGAGTTCAGCTGAATGAAGCAAAGCGGTCCATCTCATCATACAAGCTGGTTTGAAACAAATGATTCTTAAAAATGATTCCTAATGTATAACTACAAAGCTGCACATAAGGAAATGTCTGATGGGAAAAACATACCTTATTTAGCCACTCTACTTTCTCCACATCTGGGAAGTTGACCTGAGGACAAGTAATATTAGTCAGGCATGAACTCAAATACAACATGGCAGTGTAAAATGACCTCCAGCTCCAAGCAAACAAGTTTAAATACCTGAGATGATATTACTTTATCCTAGAAGAGTTTAATTACAAAGACTGAAGACACCATTTCAGGAAACCATCTACCACATGCACATCAGCCTTTCCTCCAAACCATAGACATGAGATTTTAAGATTAGGCCTATCTGCCCTAAAACACACACACACACACACACACACACACACACACACACACACACACACACACACAAACACAAACACACACACACACACACACACACACACACACAGAGTTTATTTTCTCCTGGTCTATCCAGATATGGTGGTCCTGTTCACTGCCCCTGCTCTGCCTTGAAGTATGTAGTTTATGAGTCATCAAGTTTTTGGAGCCAGATAAGGTCAAAGACAGCACTACTGTAATGAACCAGGAAAGATGTAAAAAGGAGGCTATAGAGAGGGTGTCTATAGCCTTCTTTTTTCAGTATAGACATGCATTTCACTGTCTAGTTAGTGTAAGGTCTCCTCAATGTTCATGTCATTCTTTCCATTTTTCCAACCAATGGGCTACATCATCTGACATTTTAACTCACATTCCTCAGTGTGGCAGCAGTTCAGACTAATTCTCCAGGCATTGCACATTAGGAATGTCTAAATATGGGGCTGTTCCCTGAACAGGGACAAGAAGAAAATACTGTAAACAATAAGGGCAGTCATGCGTATATGGTTGTCCGTATGTCATGGTTGTCATGAAGCAAGTGTCTATCTGTCTTTTTATGCATAAATATGTTCACTTTAAGAGGTCTGGTGCTTCTTAATAAAGATCAAGCCCTACCAATGTGTAATATGCGTAAGCACCTATTACAGTTATGCAAAGTAGCTGAGATGCAGCCTGACAGATGTGGCAGGTGGCAGGTGATGCAAACAGCAGAGAATGAACATGGCAGGGCGGTGAGCCAGCGCTTACCCAGGGAGGTAAATCCCCTTTAGCTCTGAAAGCCTTCTCGGTGGTGAAAACCCTCTCGTTCTCCAGGAGGTACATGGCAGACTTTAGCCTCATCACTTTCTCCAGTCGACTGTGCTTCCATCCCATGTAGATCATCAGACCGAACAGGACTACACTGATGCTGAAGCCATAATATCCTGCCAAATACACTGGTAGAAGAGCAGCGAGACATTTCGCAAAAGACCACAGCACACTCAATGCGCGTTCACCTGGGGGCTGGCTCGGTAAGGCCGGGACTGAAATCGCCGTGCCTCCGCTCATACCCGGCTCGGCATCTGCAGTTGGCATCGCAAGATCCGTTTGACTTCACTAACTCGACTTGGCCTTCAGCTTCTATGCTTCTATGACTGAGCGGCAAAGCGCCACTGGAAACTTACCACCGTTTTAATATAGAAACCATCGATAAATTACCGATAAACTGCGGGCTTCGATCGGTTAAATCATGATCAGGGCTTCTCTCCGCTGCGCTGCTCCTCAGTTCCGCAGCAGGGCACTAAAACTGGATATTCTGTTTCATTGACGTGTGAGGCTTCTCTCACAGAGCAAGGCAAGCAAAGACCAAGACCTGTGAGGGCGGGCTCTGCTTCAAGCCCTCCTTCACATGAAATCCGGTAAAAACCTAAACTCTAGAATTGACTTGTAGTGACATGTCGGGCGGAGCGCAAATACGACCTATATGCAAAGTATAGGGATGCTTATTTTGTCTGAAGACACCAAAAGACACAATTCATTCAAAGTAGCACTGTCATTATCCTTACTAATGCACAGGCTGCTAAAGCCGTTATCTTTTTTACATAACCGGATGGAATCCTGTTGCGTGCGCAAGCGCTTATCCCCATTGCAGCAGCTTTCACAACTGAGCGTGACAGCGCCAACAGTTTTGTTGACAGAAAGGTGTATTAGCTGCTTTATCGAATTGCATACATCAGCTGTCATCAAGGTGATCACTTTCTGCAAGAGAGAATCCGAGCGGCAGAGTCGTGACGCCACCAGGATATATGTCCCTAACGCAATGTTTACGCACCAGCTGAATGCATGTTGCATCATACATCATTGTACTTTAGCCCGGCCTCATGTAGTTTGCCATGCACGTGCGTTTTAGGCAGTGTTTTCCACGTTTGTTAATAACTAATACTGTATGCTTGGCAGCTAAAACAGATCAGGCTCCCAGGTTGCCTGGATACCTATTAGTGAAAGGTGTGATGATCCTTTATGTAAACAGATACATGAAGAAAGGTCATGCAGTCAGTCAAGCAGCAGTAACCAGGTTATATATTAATCACAGATAATGGCCTAAAGGTAGAAAAATAGACTGTACATATTTCAATTTTTTTAATTTGACAATTCAATATGAGATTCAATAAGATTTAGAGCTAAAATAGGCCTACAATAGCTGCATAAAAATGTGTGCATAGAAACCAAATGCAATACGTTTGCATTGTCCCACACATACACATATTTTACATATTCTAACCATTTTCTCTCATTTTACAACCATGTCCAATGTGGACATGTAGCATATGCCTGTACTGTTCCCATCATATTTAGGAGCTGTCTTTCTTGTTAAAAGTGTAATTTAACATCATATTGTTCATAATATAGGATTTCTGTGCATTTATGCTGTTTTTATATATCTGAATGACTTGGCATTATATCATGTTTCAAATGTTGGACAATGACAACAATCCATTGGTTTAATTCATATTAAGCATGTTGGAAAGCTATTAATACTACAACATCCTATGACCTGATACCAACTTAATTTAAACGTAAAGAAGTCATACCAGTTCAGTGCCACAATCTGACAGTAGCCAGATAATAAAGTGGCTTGTCACATTACTGTGTTTATAAACCTACACACTGGTATTACAATGTGTTGTTTATCCGTTTTGACTGTGTTCATAAAAAATATACAGTATGTTTCCCAGAAATCTGAACAAATCACAAAAAATGCCTCACAGCCCATAATATACACATATAACCCACTTTTGTTCACATGTTTAGCAAGGCTGTCAACAGTAAGAAACAAATTCAATAAACAATTGCATTTAAGTTATTTGTTTAGATTATTCTTTGGGCATTCTTAGACCTTCATCTATATAAGACAGCTGAAGACGCAAAAGGTGAGAGAGAGGGGGAACAACATGCAGCCAAACCCGCGGCCGCTGCACCGAGGAGCAATTTTGCAAAATTGTCCCATTCAGAATAATATTGTACAGGAGATTTAACTGTTTTGAGCCATACTTACTTCTGCCTTGAATAACAAAGTATTTATAGAATAGAATAGAATGCCTTTATTGTCTATATACTCATGTGTAAGAAAGATAAACATGGTTTGAATCCACGTTATGAAAATAATATTACACTGTTAATTGAGTTATTGTTGTATCAAAACTATCTAAATATTGCACAGTTATGAATTTGCACAGAATTTTCAGTGTTGTCAAAGGGACTAAATATTAAATATTGCACAATAATGAAATCAAATGGTTAAATAATAAATACACTGTAATGAAATTGCACAGAATTTCCAGTTTCCAGGATGAATTAATTTGTAACTACATTTGGAGAAAGCTAAGGATGCTATCCTCTTTAATAGTATTTTCCAGACACAGTTTTAATCACCTTTGCCCAAGTAAAGCATGCATTATTGGACAGCCTTCAAGTATAGAGGTTTGTCTTGAATGAGCCCTGGTCACAGCATTCACACACCGCAGTCACAGGATGTGGCTAGAATATGAAGTTGTTGTTTTTTTAAAGAAATTTGCATAGTACATTTGAGAATACCAGGTCATTTTATCCAAGTGTAGCCTAAATATGAATGCAGTTTTTTTTTTTTTTTGATGGGAACAGTAAGGTTATAAATAGTTCTTCCATCACTGGTTAGTTGCCCTCTGAATGTGAAGCAGTCAGTGCAGTTACCTGGTTTAATGACTGCTCTAAGAGTCTAAGGGTCCCAGTCAGCCATGAACAATACCAGGACCTAAAACCTACGCAGCTTAATACAATTAGGCCATTCTTTAGACCTGTTCTTATCCTACAGGGACATGTCAAATTGTCTTTCATTAAAAAAAAGCACTTTGACTCGGGCTGCTTTAACAGTTTTGAGCCAGAGAAAGTTCACAAAACGGATGGAAAATAATGATGTTTTGTTATCCAGAAGGCAGATGCAGAAGTAGCAGTCACAGGACGATGAGTCTTATCTGTGATGTTGAAATGATACACAATGTAAGACAGATGACATATCACACTGGACCTCCTGTCAAGATTTGCCAATAATTGTTTGTGTGGAATTGTTGTCAACTATGCAAATGTATTTAGGACAGTAATAAAACCTGTTAATTGAATGGTCAAGTGAAAATCTAACTTGACTCTTGTTTTTGTGTTATAATGTACAAATGTGTAACTGTTAGTGTGCAACTGTTACTGCAACATATAGCACAGCTCATAATAGTGATTACTTTACACAGAATATTCAGCATTAATGTAACTTTATGTTTTTAGTTGCTACAATTGCAAACTCAGCAGAGGCTATTTGGAGTGAGTTTAACTGTTTACCATTAAAGTCCACATGGAAAGTTAGCCTTTGAAAAGCAAGATGAAATGTGCCAATAGTCTATTACCTTTACCAGTTAAGACATAATGTAGTCCTTAGTAGGATATGCTGCCTCCAGCCAACAGTTTTATCATTTGTTGGATCTGTTTTTTTTTCCCCAATTCTAGAGTCACCAACTTTTCCATCCTTCCTCTTTCTGTCTCCTGAAACTTAATTCTGCTTTCATTTAGCAGTGTTTGGTTGGTGCTATTTAACTTACATTATTTGTATAGATAATACAAATAATAGATAATAATTCCACTTAGTTAAGGTCAGTGCTAAGAGGCAGGCTCTGCCAGCACGCACTTACATCAACACCTCCCGGACAGAAAACAAAAGGGTCATAATTCAAGTTACAGATAAAATTTTGTATGGACAGTTATTTTAGTACACTGATACTATGATTGACCATGATCAGGTTTGTCGAAAGCTGGACCTTCTAGAAAGGGAATCAAAAACTTTATGCCTCTTCACATCAAGTTCCTATCTTGAAATGTGCTCATTGGACGCTAATTTTATTAATGTTTTTGTTCCTTTCAGAATACTGTATAATTTGAGTCATCTGCCTTGAATAAAGTATAGCATTTCCAGAATGCTGTCCTCTAATAGTATTTTCTAGCTACAGCTTTAATCATCTAGGCCAAAATAAAGCATGAATTATTGGAAAATCTTCAAGTATAGGTTGGTCTTAAATGAGGCCTGATCACAGTATTCACACACTCGTAGTCAGTTGATTTAAGGTTTTTTTTTTTTTTTTTTTAAAGAAATTTGCCTAGTACCTTTTTAGAGAATACCAGGCCATTTTCCTCTTTTGAGGGGACTGTTCACATTGTGGTATGGGTTCTTAATAGTGCTTCCATCACTGGTTAGTCAAACTCTGAAGGTGAAGCAGTCGGTGCAGTTACCTGGTTTACTGACCAAAGAGTCCATAACAGGAGACCTTTTGACTTTCAGGGTAGGAAATGCACAGGTTTAACAAATACCATTTCTGTTCAAGTCAAGGGTCCCAGTCAGCCATGAAAACCAGGACTCAGAAACCCAAGCAGCTAAATACACTTGGGCCATTTTTTGTATACATATGCATTACCCTACAGGTAAATGTCAAAATGTCTTTCATATCAAAAAAAGGCTTTCGACTCAGCTTTAATAGTTTTGAGACCAGATCTAACGCCACTAAATGCATAGGAATACTTGTTTTGCATGTAAAACAAGATCCGCAATTTTAGAAACCAAAACCTTTAATCACAGTATAAACAAAAGACAAAAGTTGAGGAATTAAGAACAATGAGTCCAGTATGTCCCGAAAAAAAAAAAAAGTCTGTCATTCAGCAGGTCCTGAATCAGCGCTCCAGCATCAGCTGCTGTAGCTCTGTTGCCTCATGTTGAAATGGGCACCACTGACAGACTTAACGGGAGGGTCCTGGTCTTCAGCTGTGCTCGCCGGCCTAGTTTGCTGGCAACATGCGCCTTCACAGCCATGGCGGAGAAGACAGTTTACTTGGACCTCTGCCTCATCTTTCTTCTTTTGCGCTTCAGCCTATAAAGTACACGAAACAATCAGCCGAAATTATTTTCCCCACGGTGTAAAAATGACTTGATACAACTGCACAAAACATGCGCCATGCATTCTTACCTGCGCATGCGCTTCTTTCTCCACTGCAAAAGAACCAAAGAACGTTGTTAGTTCCTCGTTTAATCAATGTATTTCTGAAGACACGCGTTTATTCAACTTAACTAAAAGGCATACAAATTGCAAAACACGAATTGTAAGGCTGAAAGCTAATGTGCACGCTGTGCTGGTCTTCGATATGCTCAAGCTCGCTAACGTTAGCTAGCTAGCAAATGTTAGCACTACTGAAAATTACGATTATTTGACCACACGGACAGAAAACACAAACCTTCGCCCTCATGTTGAGAAGGGAATGCTGAAAAACAAAGGGAAAACGTAAAGGATTAGTTCGATTGATTTAAAAAGATGATGATTAACTTGGATTCTGATACCAACAGCTAAAAGGAAGAACGTACCGACCGCTAAGGAATCGTCTCCAAGAAGAACGTCATAATCTAGCGACGTCAGACTTATATCGGCCGTTCTACGTCACTTTCATTGGACTTCAGTAAAACATGGGAAAATTAGTTGTCTATAAAGTAAAGCGTGTACAGCACATACTCAGTGTATTAAGCCAATGCTGTAGCTTTTATGTGTTTGTATGCTCTCTTTTATTATTTATAATACCGATTTGCTGCTACCTGCCCATTTGCACTATTGTATGTTATATATGTTTCTAATGGTGGGTTGCGTGTATTGTATGCGACTGTGCTGTACTTGAGAAGCCACAGAGAAATTTCCAATGAGGTGGAATACAGTCAATCTAATCCAATTATTATTTCTACAGTACTTTGTACTGTGAACACATGCAGCAGACCTCACTGGTGTACTAATAAAAAAAAAAAATTCAGTATTTAGCATAAATTGTTTACATGTGATGGGCGATACTGTTGCTTGATATTGTCTAGGGACCCAGCTACCATTAATGACACAGAAGTGAGGTCCTCAGCATTTTTTCTTTTTTACAAACACACACGCGCACAAGGCTGTGTGTGTATCTTGCACCCTTTACCATTTTAAGATAGACGCAGTTGTCAATTTACCGTACAGCACCCACGTGGTTTAAATAGCAAATGGACCTGTGCCTAGGTATGGCCCATTAACGGTCTATGGTGTTCAGGTGAATTCTTGGCGTATTGCTCTTTTACGGCAGCAGAAAGTGATCGCGCCATCGACCAACAAAACCCTGTTCTAATAGCGCAGCATTTCATTATTTTAACAGCGCATTAGTAAAATGCACATAGGCTCGTGCACAGCGCACGCACACTGTGCTTGCTACACGCACAGGGAAGCGAAGCACCAGACACATGCAAATCCGCCATCGTAATAGCAATGCGCCAAGGTACAAACGCACGTTGCTGTTAAGGGAATGGGAGATGACACTGGTTTATTTCATGTTAAACCCAAAACACACCTATGAATGAACGAAGATGGCTGCGGAGTCAATAGGTTTCCATTGAGTCATTAATGTTCAAACTCCTGAAAAACAGACTTTCACCAATCAGGACAATCAGCTGAATACACACAACCCAAAACACAAACGCACAAATGATGTCAGGTGGCTTTTTAATGTTTCCAAAAATAGTCTCTGAAATTGGGATTTGTTTTACAAAAGCATCCATATATCTCACAGGTATGGAATTCTTATGTAAACACAGACTGTCAGACCACCACAAGACTGAATGCTTAATCCTTGGCAGGAGTTAGACCATCCACAACTGAGAAATTCATTTTTTACCAGTTAAATTACTCAATATGTCGTAAACTGTCAGTTTTAGTTAGCTGAGTAACCTACAGTAGATTCCTTGAAGTGTACACAATGTACAAGTAGACAGACCTTAGTGAGAGCAGTATAAATGCAGTAATTGTGCTGAAGTGAAAAGTATTAATCTTCTTTTGTCTTGCTTATAACTTCATACAGGTGTTATAAATTTATCCCATGACAACAAAGACCATGGCTTCAAGTGTATGACCCCAAGGAAATCCATCCTTGGTAACTATAAACTAATTTATTTTCAATATCTTTCAGTTGTATCTATAGTTATTATGGAGAAAGGGTAAGTCAAATTGTTAAATGTCCCAATGAGTATTATGCCCTTGCACAGAGTATCTTCTTGGCCACTGTTATGAGAAAAAGGCTGTATCAAAGAGTTTTATTTACCAAGGATGTGCGTGCGTGTGTGTGTGTGTGCTATAGGTGGAGTGCCAGAAATTAGGAGCAGCATCATCCCAGACTGACATCAGTTAGATTCAGAGGTATTCACAGCGACTACGCCCGCAAGTGCCTCAGACAGCTGGGACAGAAAGATTCGTGACGTCTGTTCTTTGGGTCATCAGATGTCTGTCAGAGAAATCTATTCTGCAGCTTCAGTCTCCATTGCCTGTCCAGTTGCGCTCTCAACGGTCTTTGAGGCCTTTAATAAGAAAAAGAAAAATATAATGAAAAAAAAAAAAAAAAAGGGAAACATTTGTAACATGTATTCTTATTTTGTAAAACGCTCTGCCCTGTAACTCACCTTCTTTTTCTTTTTCTTCTGAGTCTTACGGCTGGCTGAGCTTTGAAGCAAAGCCTTTAAATAAAAAAGAAACAAAATTACTTTCATAACCTAACAATACATCAACACATAATGGCTTTGAGAATGCCTAGTTCCCTAACAGAATGCTAGAGCGACCCTATTAATCAAATCCATTCTTTTTTGGAAGTGAATGCAATACCTTATTCATTACTACACATTTTACCTTCAGCTCTGCGTCCTCCACTTCATGCTCAGACTTGTAGAGCTCTGGCTCAAAGAGGCTGTTTGTGATTCGCAGAGGTCCATTGGCCATGAGCAGCACAGTGAACTTGAACTGGGCAACAGTTTCACCTGGACAAAGATAAGGTTGATGAAGTTGCAATTAACTTATGTTTCAGTTCATAGATAAAAACTTAGCATGGACACTAGTGCAGTTCATTAACTGATTACAATGCATGGTCAAAAGTAATTTGTTAGGATTACCCTTAGAACTGCATTAGAGGAGGCATATGCTGATTCTTATAAACAATGCTAATTAGATAGAATTAGAAAAGCACATTTGTGCATCCCATCTAAAAAGCACTACAATTTAAAGACTGCGCATGACCAATATTTTGCAGGAGGACAATAATTTGAAATTATTGCCAGATTTTTTTTAATTAATGAACTGATTAGTTAAAGAAATGTTTTAACTTAACAGCTGCTCAGACTGTAAATACAATAAAAGCAAATAACAAAAAAACTAATGTCAGCATTGCTGTAGTTGTGTTGCTTCATGTATCAGTGAGACAAAGAAATACAATCAAGGAAGTCCAGTTTGTACAATATATATAGGAGAGTTTAAATGCTTATTATAAACCCTAACCCTGCACCGCAGTTAATAATACTGTGGGAACGGACTGCATCACAAACGCTATTACTGTCTTCTGTGAGTTTTAAACAGACAGTATAAAATGGTGTTTGGTGTTTTTTTGCCCCCAACGTATCCTTCCAGGCAGCGCAGCAATGGTTATGTTTAGGGTTAGCTGCCTAAAAGGCGACGTTGGAGGTAAAACACACCATAGACTGTATAAAAAAGGTTTTAAAGCGCTTCCCAGTGCTGCAATGCTCTCTCTTCTCTTCATTGAGTTCTCCTTGTTTACAGGTTTGTGGTGTTGCGCAATGTGCTATAAGTGCCAAAAACAACGTTTGGTACTGCCAATTTGTTTTGTCATGGTTCATGTGGGCAATAAACATTACACAAAATTACATTACACACAAAAAAATTGCGGCTGAGAATTAATGATATCAATTCTAAGCAAAAAAAAAAAAAAAATCATGATTCATATTTTTCCCCAAATTGTGCAGGCATACCACTCACCCTCTTTCTCATGCAGCACGTTGAATGGCTGCAGTAGCTCATGTTTGGCACACTCCACCACGCCCATCCTGGCCTTGCCTTCATCCTCAAATGCTCTGATGACACAAACAGAAAAATAGAAAAATTATATTTTATTAGTTAAAATGAAAAAAAAAGGGAAATATTTGATCTGAAGTTTAGAGATTCTACCTCAGAGTGAAAGGCATTGTATCAAAGCGCCTCTCCATCTCACTGAAGAACGTCCGAGATGTTTTCATTTTTAGGCCATACACCTTGTTGGGGTCTCGTTTGTAAACGGTGGTCCTCTGACCTCCATCTTTTGCCTGAATTTCAAAAACATAGCAAAAATACCTTTACTTAAAGACATTTGCAAAATTAAGCAAACAATCAAATTTATACCAAAATTCCTCTCACCTTCCCCTCTCCAGTGCTGATGAGCACATCCACTGCATATACCTCATGCACCTCAAACTCAGCCTTGTCATGGTCCTTTCTACAAAAATAAGTGACAAGATTATCCACTGGTTATACACCCATCATGTCAGTGAAAGGAAGCACTTGATGAGTGAACTCACTTTTGCTGGTCGGTTGGGTTTTGAATGATAGTTTTCTCCCCATCGATCACATGTTGTTTGAGCTGATGGGACAGCATGCCTGCACACATTGACGAAGCCAAATTACATTCGGAATATGTATATCATTGAAATCACAGAGCTTGAAGGTGCCAAATGTTCACAATCACTCACCTTCAATAGGGGAGCACTTGAATGACTTTGCAATCTTGTTCCAGGCTTCTGTGACCTGTGTGTTCTGACGGAAGAGAGACATAATGATGTTTGTTAGACGAGGTGTGTACATTGATGCCGTCACTCTAGTCAGTGGTCAGGTTAGGAGTGTTACCTGGTTTCCTGGCTTAACAAGACGCAGAGCAGCCTCAGCACAGAGGTGAGCTGCTACGATAACGTCAGCCTTCCGTCCGGTCAGTGGGTTGTCCTGAAGTGAAACAGGAGGAAAGTTACAAGGGACGAAATAAAGTATAGCTAGCCATTAATGGCCCGACTACCAGTAATCAAGTTAATTACATTACAAATCATGGTTCTTGAGAATAAACCAATAAGGTAAGCACAGGTATAATTGCACAGTGATGTCATACCTTGGTCACTCCGACAACGAAGCTGTGAGCCACATTGGAGATGAAGCCATCAACATGAACACCCAGATCACTGTAAACAAACGGAACAGGATGACACGTAAGAAAGTCTGATCTGCAAATAAATTTATACTATAATTCTTTGAGTACACAGGATGTACATGTATAAATTCGGCAGCTTACATTTTGACCATGTCTCCATCCTTCAGTATGACATCAGAGTCACTCCTCAGAGGGGAGTGGTGGCATACACAGTTATTAACTGAAACACAAGTAGGAAAAGCGATACCTGCAAAAGAAAGAGTAAATGAGGGAGTCAGAGACGGTGATGACGCTGATGAAATGCAACTAAAGACGGGCACACGGATAGCTCAGTTGGTAGAGCGGGCGCCCATATATAGAGGTTTACTCCTTGACACAGAGGGCCCGGGTTCGACTTGGACCTGCGGCCCTTTGCTGCATCTCATTCCCCCCCCTCTCTCCCCTTTAATTTCTCCAGCTGTCCCGTCAATAAAAAGGCCTAAAAAATATAAAAAGACCCCCAAAAATAAAACTTTAGAAAAAATAAAGAAATGCAACTAAAGACGTACCTTTCTTCATGTCTTTTTCCTTCTTGAAGATTTTGCCAGTTTCTGCCATGATAAAGGCATCTCCCTTTTCACACAAACTGAGCACGGAGACTCCTGCCATACCTGCCCCAACCACTGTCTTCAGAGCCTCTGCAAGAAAAGAGATACAATAAACCCTGATGTAGTTAAAATGCTAGGTCAGTAACAGAGGGTATATAGTGCTGGGCTGCAACTAACCATTACTTTTAGTATTGTTAATTCTGTTGATTATTTTTTGGGGTCCGTCGATTAATCATTTGTTCCATAAAATGTCAAAAAATAGTAAAAAAAGCACAATAAAATTTCCCAAATGTTGTAAGTGATATCTTTTAGGGAGTTTTCACACCTATAGTTTGTTTGCTCTGGACCAAATCATTGGATTAGTTTGTTAACGTGGAGCATTTTCCCCTTGGTTCGCTTTCATTTTTACAGAAAGAAAAATCCAAGTGATCCTAGCAAAGTGCATCACTACTGCAATTATTGGTCAGATGTGTCTGGGGCCGGAGCAAGAAAGTAAATACAGGAAGAAGATACTGTGTTCTAGACTAGTGCACATTTCTTGCATCTCCATGGTCAAAACCATCTCATTTCATTTTAATAATTTTTCAGACATTGTTTCACTCTGCTGGCGTCTATTTCCAACTTTAGCCACGGTTTGACCGCGGTAATGCAAGTGATGGCAAGCTTGATCACAGTCTTTCTGTGAGAGAAACATTGCACGCTGCTACAGTTTGCTTGCTCTTGTTTGGTCTGCTTTTGCGCATCCGAGTGACATTGCTGTATTCACACCTGCCCAAACGAACTCTAGTGTGATTCAACCAAACTAAATGAGGTGTGAAAGCCCCCTAAGTTTTTGTCTAACCCCTAGTCCAAAAACCATCTATTGTCTGTCCATTCACTGTCCATGATCATCTAATCATTTCAGCACTATTACAGTTTGTGCATTTTTCTGATTAAATAAACAGGTGCCAGGCTTCCACTACTGTGGATAGATAGGATGGATAGTTTGGTCAACAGTAACACAAAGAACGACTCATGCTCACTGTTCAAGGCTCAATTGATAGATTGAGTGTTGACAACATATTATACTGTCAACAACTCATTTGATTTAGACTAAGCTGATGTTACATTTAGTAGAAGATAAATATCCTACAGCTTGTCTGAAAGAGCATAATGCTAGGAGTAAATTAGATATGTTAACTTCAAATATGTATGTCAGCTGTGATAAGCTACAATACAAAACCACAAAGACACAAGAGTGTCATTGATGTAAACCAGACTGGCAAATGAATTATGGTCAAACAAAGACTGGTTGAACTGGGCAACTGACAGGTGTGAGTGAGTGTAACCTAAGAGTGTGAATATGTGCTCTGTTGAAAAAGCATGTCTGTGCTTAGCAAGCCTTCCCAGGATCAATTAAAATGAAAAAATATAAATATTTATAGTAAGTATTTTGCAAGTATACTTATACTTGCAAAATAGTATACAACTTTATAATCCCTATCATTATAGGGGAAATACAGGTGCATTTAGGTTTGATAGATTTATATTGTATTTAACGTTACAGTACATTAAAAACTAATTAATAAACTAATTATGGCATCACACTAATTCTGTTGTGTGCATGTGGCCTTTAATAATTTATTGCGTAGTATACTTCCACCAAAATTAATAGCAGCATGTAAAGTTGTTGGTGACTTAACATTGAGTCTGTGTTTTTGATTTATTCTTCAAAGGTTCAATACATAATTTACGCTTGACGTGACGTTAAATTGACATTGCAGAGTTACAAGCATCTGCTTACTGTTTGTAACTCTTTAAATTACCCCACTTTGGACAAATCAGATTTTAAGTCTCTTACATAATTTTTTGTCTCGACTTGAATAAGCTGTAGGCTTAACGTTATATTTAAGTGTCGTCTACTCAGTCTATGAACAACCCCATATTGGCTTTCAATTTTGCACTTGTCATTGTTATCCGTTACCTTAACGTTAGCAGTTGCAGCTAGCTAACGCTTGCTAGTAAAGTAACGTTAGCTCAGCCACATAACGACAGCTACGTACATAGCTCACCATGCTAATGTGACAGCAACGGGTCGTGCTATAAAGAAAACCTCGGTCTAAATATATAGGAAGCGGTATGTTTCATTTATGTTAAACAAAGGCCCGCTTTCTAATATGATCTACCGTTGGCACTGCTGCGGCACATGGCACAGCTGCTGCCTGGGTACTAACGCTAGCTAGCTGACACTGCTAGCTAACAGACTGATTGTGATACTTATGGATGGAGTCAAAACGGCACGTTATAACTGCATTTCACTTACGATTCGCAATCTCGGCCCCCATCTTATACTTGGTGACCACCAAGTCATCGGCGATGGTCTGCTCTTGTGTCTCGTCATCTCCAGACATGTTGGCAGTGTGTCCACGAACTAAGAGCAACTTTTTCCCAGGCGTGTGTCAGTCAGTCACAGGATGGACCACGCTACTCTCTGCGCCTGCCCGCCCGACTTCGGTAGACAGCTACGGTCTCTAGATCCCGCCTGCTGACAAAGACACACTCCGCAGTCAAGATAGTTCACCGCTTAGCTAGCTTGTTGCGTTGTCTACAACTGTTACAACCAAGTGTTACAACCCGAAAAGGTAAGGGTCATATTTTAAATTAGTGCTTGGTAATTAGACCCTGATTCATATCCAACCTATTTAAATACAGTCTATGTAGCCAATAGGGTCATCTGCTGATATACAGTTTTTATGCATTCTTTCTTTATTACGTTTATGAAAAAAAAACAAAAAGGCTTGCAGAAACCAAAGATTATTAAATTAAGGGGACAGTAAATGGATACATTATGAAAGTCTTGTTTCAGAGACAAAATAGAAATAATGAGAATGCTAAAGATTTGGAAATTGAAAAAAATATAGACATGAAAAGTACCAACCTGTTCGTTTTAGGATACAGTCTCACACTATAATGACTACGAAAGTATACTTTGCTGTGGTAAAGAACATTACTGCATCTCTCATCTAAGCACATGTCAAAATGACTTGCTAAATCCTTTTAACTAATGTACAGAATAGGTTGTGCTTAACCCTTTAGCCATATAACTTGATTTGAACGAAAACGGAAAAATGCAGGAGTAAATATCTCGCTTCTCTCATCATCTCTGATCGGCCTCTGACCAAATCGCGCGCGAGTGCGTAACCGATGCCTTCACATGCCTCCATCTCATTTCTGGTGTGGATGGATAATAAGAATATAGCCCTAGACTGTATTTTATTGATATAATATTAACGGTCTATGAATATAGCCTAATAATGCATCCACGCTATGAGCGTGCATGTATGTATGTATGTATGTATGTATGTGTGTATGTATTATTATAAAGGTATGATCCAAAAATAAACAAGTGAATCAATAGGCTATCAAGTCGGTATTTTATTATTTTATTTAATAAACACACTAAAACAATATGCATCACTGACACAATGAATTTCATATTTGCAAAATAATGGCATTTATTCATTTATATAGACTACTAATTAATATATAGCAAATCATACAAAAAAAGACTGCTCTACAGAAATGGGACATGGTCAACTCATTTTATTGTCACAAACACAAGTAATGTCAATGGTTGTAAGGGAGCCGTTATGCCTGTTTTTAAGAAATGCTTACAATACACTTTAGAGTGCCTGCTTTAACCTTTGTTTGCTAGTTCTAACAACTCACACTTGTTTTAGGCTACTGCATAAAACAGTGGAAAAAGACTTAAGGGTGTATTTCTTTTATCACTTTTATCTCTTAAAGTTTGTTGGACGCTGGATTGATGAAAACTTTACAAAACTACCCAATTTTATGACAGGAACAAAAGTAATGGTTCCTATGTCTCTGTCCCAGTCTGCATTATTAGGTGCGTACAGCATCTGGCTTGAGGAACAGTCTGCTGTGCCAGTAGTCTGGGTTGTCAAATGATGTTTTGCTGCCATGCTCCCCCATACCAGCACACACCTTGATGTATCCCCCGATCCCTGCACACCTGTCACTGCCCATCTCCTCAGAAACCGCCCCCCCTTTTCACTGGGAGGTTCTGGTAGTCTGCCTGCTCCCACCCACTGGGCACCACTCCAAATCTGGTCATCTCCTCATACTCCTCCACCATTTCTCCCTCAGATGTGTGCACATCTGGCTTAGGCATGAGCATACTACTCAAATTCCCCTGAAGTGCAGGTTGTTTATTTGTGTTGTGGTACTTCTCTTCTTCTTCCTCTTCCTCCTCAAGCTCTTTTTTCAACACCTCCTCTATTTGGTCTGTTTCCTTTCCTTCTTTCGAACTCTTTGCAGATGTTTGACTCCCACGTCTCTCCCATGCTGCATCCTCTGCCTCCACAGAGTCGGATCGCCTGATATCCATGTATTCATACCTTCCTATCCCTTGGGCTGCCTGTCCTTGGTCAGCCGCAGCTCTGATCCCACTATCAGAGTCCCCATTGAGCTGATGTTTCTCTGTGGAGTCTCTCTGTTCTGCAATACTTCCTTCACAAGCCTCACCTACTTTTTTACTCCTTACAGCTGAGATCGGTGTCAGAGTATCCACATGTGCTGTGTCCTCTACAGGTAACGGAGCCATGAAGGTTGGTGAGGGTAAAGGTGATGTTATACAGCGAGCTGCCACAAAATTGACCTTTGATAAGACGCTGCTGGTAGAGCAAAGAGGAACACCAGACTCTTTGCTCATGATTTCATATTCCTGGAAGGCATTTATCACCACAAGGGACAGATTATTCTTATGTCTTGAGTGTCTTCGCCCAGAATGAGGGACTCTACAGGCTGCAAGCCATGACAGAATGTGTAAAAGGAAGAATATAAGGGGAAGAAAGCCTTGATTATTATTTATGCTATTTAATGTACCAATTATTTTCCAAACAGTCAAACAAATAAAATGATCAGTCAGCATGCTCCCATCTTAGTGCTGGTAATTTACCTCTCTGGAGTGACAGGTGACCCAGCCAGGACATAGCCATAGTGGTCCACCTCCTCCTCTTCTTCTGCCGTCCACACCTTATACGAGGATGGACTTGATGCTGTTGAGAGTTTCCTATGCTGGCGGATGGCTTGATGGGGAGTTCCCCTCTCTGAGCCAAACCTGGCCCTGTGAAGACTCCCAGTCTGTAAACCTTCCTCATGCAGCTCAGCATCTCTGCCACCCCCCCCCTGATTTCTAACCCCTCGGGCAGCGTCCGCACTGAGCTCAGTCGAGACCTCTGAAGCCACAGCTAAGACAGAAAGGCAAATACATGAATACATGTAGAGGTACAGCTAAATGTATCCACTGCATCACATGTGCAATTACAGGATGGGAATGTGTTTATTTGCATGCATTTGTGTGGATATGTAAGTCTGTATCACCTGGCGTATGCTGTCGACAGGGCTGGGGGTCATTGGCAGGTATGTTGAGGTATGTCCGGACTGTGAGGTACCACTCTACAAATCCGGGAAGGAAAATGTTATGTGCTGGTTTCCTTTGCCTCTGATCTAGTCCCAATGGACCCAAAAGAGTATTAAATAAAAGGTGTTGTTCATTACCCTGTATGAATTAATACGTGAACGGGACAAACTCCAAGATGGAGAGTGTTGGAGAGGAGGAGTAGTAAAACCATCCTCTAGTCCCTCCTCATCCTGGTCTTCAAAATCTGTCCCCAGAAGCCCTCGCTCTGATTCTCTTCGATGCATCTCTACTACGTCAGCTTCTTCCCCTTCCAACTACAGAAATACATGGAAGTACAAGGTTTAACGTTTATGTCAGGGATATTCAACAGTCTGTCCGGGAAATTAAAAAGTCTTACCATGAATCCAACGTAGTATAAGATAATATAAATCCCCACTTTTACTGGCCTAGGTGGTCACTAAGGCAATCCACAGATACATTTAATCCTAAGGATTCACTGTGCCACATGTTTGTTTTAACATTAAAGCATGATTTATAAAACCATGCCAGCAATTATAAGGCTATTTTAATAGCTTAGTATTTTATGTAACAAAGGTATGTATAAAGGCTATGTCATTGTAGACCCAGTTTATTATGCAACTTCATTTTATACAGTATGTGTTGTAGGGGTCCCTACTCCGTCTCTCTTTCAGTTAAGGGGTCCTTGGCTTAAAAATATTCAAGACCCCTGGTCTAAGTAAACAGCTGTAAGATTAATAACAATGATATCCTCACCTTGATGACAAGGTACCTAGGTGGGTCTCTCGCCATGCGAGTAAAGTCACTAGCCAGCTCTTTGAAGGTTGGCCTTATATTTTCATCAATCATCCAGCCTGAAGAGAATAAGTAAAACATTTTATATAATATCTTTGTGTGTTTGTGCATACTGGTTGCAATGTTTTATCACACTCACATTTAACCATGACCATGTAGACATCTATAGTACAGATGTGGGGCTGTGACAGTCGTTCGCCCTTCTCCAGCAGACTCGGCACCTCCTGAGGCTGCACGCATGCATACGGCTCCGCCCCAAATGACATCATCTCCCACACTGTCACCCCTGTCCGGGAAGAGAGTGACATCACATTTAAAAGCTCCCTGCCAAAAGTTATTTTTTGGTGAATACTATATAACACGACACATACTCACAGCACAAACACACAGACTCTTACCATAACTCCAAACATCACTTTGATGCGTATATCTTTGAAACAAAATGCTTTCCAGTGCCATCCATTTTATGGGTGTCTGGATTAAGAGACAAATTGCAGACAAGCCATTGGTTTTGTTTCCAAGAGACAGTAAAAAACGGTGACTTTACAACTCAAAGCATTTCTCAAACCGAATGAGTCATTACAACCTTGGTGTTAGTGTAGACATATTTCTTGTCATCAGGATAAAGGAGGTCTGCTACACCATAGTCAGAGATCTGGACCTGGTAGTCGTTCTTCAGCAGGATGTTGCGGGCAGCTAGGTTCCTGTGGACCATGCAGTGCTCCTCCAGGTAGTACATACCCTGAGACACAAACATAAATACAGTATATACCATATATATTCTTGGAGCTTAAACATAACATTTGGTTCCTCAAACAATTCTGTAATTCATGCATCACTCACTTTAGCAATCTGCACACACCAGTTGAGCAGGCGCTGGGGGTCCAGGCTGTTCTTATGGTGCCTGATGTGCTCCAGTAAGGAGCCCTGTGGACTAAGCTGGGTCACCAGTTGCAGACTGGGACCTGGGCAAATGCCTAGCAGCCTAACAATGTAAGGATGGTCCAGACTGCCCATGGACAGCATATGCTACACAGAAAGCAAATTGAAAAACTATTTTTACATTTTTGACAATATAATACCTTTATTGTTCCTTGGTGTTTTTGTATGAAATGTTATACATATGTCACATTAATTGCTATTTCTGTGATGTTATAACTTCTCTCAAGAGTGTAACGAGCTCTGATTCTCACATCGGTGATCTCAGTGAAGGTCTGTCGGCCTGAGGTATCCGGAATGGTCTTAATGGCCACAGGGATCTTCACCGTCTCTCCCTCCGGAGTCCAACACCCCTAAAACACAATTACATGTGCAGCAGCAGTTACATCAGTTCACATGTCTCACACTAAAACTGTAACAGCACATTCATCAGTGAATAATTAGTGGATGTGCAAAAAGACAAAGAGGTTAATAAATACCTTGTGAACTGTGCCAAAAACTCCCAAGCCAAGAGCTTTGATTTTTTTCAACTCAGAGGGCCTAAGGATGCGTGCATGAACCTTGGTTCCTTTCTCTCCGGGACCAAGTAGCTCAAAGTTCTGCCAAAAAAACAACAATAATTCCCAGAAGATTTTTATCTCTCTTTGAAAACAAATGCATGTAGCAATCAAAGCAAAGCAAAGGCAGCTCACAAGGTGAGATGGTCCCTTAAGTCTTACCTCTCCACTCTCCAGGTACCTCCTCATGGCTCTCTTGCGGCGAATGGCCAGGCCTCGTTGGTACAGCACGCCCAAGAAAAACAACACTAAGCAGAAAATCAAGCCAGCCGGGACACCTAAAGCTATGCCTGTGATCTGACCACTGCAGAGTGAAGCAGAGAGAGATGCTAATGTGGGCGTACAAGGTGGAAATATTAGAAATAGAACTAAATATTCACATTTATAAATCACGCTATACAGCAAAATAGTGAAGTGGTGCATCGGTAAGAAATTTTGCATGGAACAAATAATGTTCAACAGGATAATATTTTATTTGTTAAATCCTTTTAATCCTTTTATCAAATGGTTAAAGCCATTTGTTATTGTGTTATGTGTGGCATCTATTACTTGAAATTTGCATGACATTTATTAGTTTTGTGTATGAATTCTATAGGATATAATGACTTCTCAGTAATTATGTCATAGATCACAGGCATGAGCACTTTAGCTGACAGCACTCAAATGAGATATGTGAATTATAACATATGCAAAGGATAGCAATGTTAAAAAAGGTTTTGCATAGTTTTACGTAACTGTAAAAAGAAATATTAGGAAAAACAGAAAGAATAATAGGACTGCAGAGATTGATTTTATCACCCTGCTCTGTTGGCAGAGAAGATGGAAGTGATGGATAGAAGAAAAAAGGGTAATTTAGGTTCATAATATGATCTGTATATCTTTGTTTTTAGAAAAAAATACTTTTATGTCCAATTTTTTGTTTCTATTTTCAGTATCATAATAAAAGATCTGACTAAATTGGCACCGCAAGTGGTGGATTGATCATAAATATTGACTGCAGTGTAGTGTTTCATATTCACCAGCAGGGGGAAACACTCACATGCTAACTGCCAGCCTGGCTGCCTCTAAACAATCATTCAATCCTGGGCCTGAGCATCTGTAACAGATTAACACATAATTGATTTGAAAATTTTTACACATCTACAGATGAACACGTGAAAATACACACTTATACTTTGAGTCCAGTCTCACCCCTGTGTGCAGTTGTGGTGACATGGCTCACAGTGACTTTCCCTGTTGGGGTATTTAAAGATCAGTCCCCTCAGTCCATCGTTCACCCCAGTGGGACAAGAGGACATGCAGTAAGGACCATCTCGAAGGTTGGCACATGCAACACACTTGTCTGCACCCTACCAAAGAAAGAGAGGAAGGCAGAAAATATGGGCAACATGAAAACAGAGAGAGATCATATAAAACTCTATAGGTTGCATTCAAACCTGCAATGAACTAAGGTGCAAGAAACTTTGTGTAGATTTCAACACCGAATACATGATTTAGACCATTAGGTACTGCATATGACTTTTATTATACATTTTAATATAATGGGCAAGGTGTGGAAGAGAGCCAAAATACAATTTCCTCAAAGTAGGAAGCAGGGACTACGTCAGCATTTTGTTGAGATTTGTTGCAGATTTGGGCAGAAGCGCATCAAAGGTTTAATGTTGTTTGAGAGATACAAATCCAATTTCTTTCAATGGATAGTCAGCATTGCAATGTTCTTCTAATGCAGGGCAAACATACCTTGTGTCTAGACAGCATTGATATTACTGTATCAAGGGTGTACGTTTGGGTTCAGGGGTGGGGAGACACAGTAAAACAAACTGAAACTGTAAAAAAAGGGGGAGGGGGGAGATATAGGATCTTGAGGGTGTTTGAGGTTAACATGGCCTCCTGTCCCCAGTGGAAATTACACCCTTGTACTGTAGACTGTTAAATCTGACTACATTAACACACAAAACTATTGTAGTTGGACATATTTTAATAGTTTTTATTGAGTCTTGCCCCCCCAGAAACATATTATGAGTGTGTAAATGCAAGCGTGAATTCATAAAAAGACATTGCACCACAGTTTACTATCAAATAAAGTGATTACCAGTCCTGTACAGCTGGCTTTCCCACTTTGAGGCTTACACTCTGGATGACAGGCAACACACTCGCCATTTGGTTCTGCAAATTCCCGTGGAGTTCTGGGGACACAATATTCAAAAATATATAGTGGGATAAAATGAATAAATTCAACACCAGTAAGAATATCAACACATACTGTACATGTATCTACTAACCCAGTGTGGAAATTACAGCTGCCCACACATGTGCCGTCTCGACTGTAGTTCCTACAGGAGAGACACTGCTCGGGCCCTGGGCCCCAGCAACCTGAGTCTGAACAAAGCGGGTCACACACATGGCCCTCTGCAACTGCACACACAACAATGTGAGAAAAACATCAGGAAACTGAAGAAGAAGATGATTTATAATAGTATAATATATTTACATATTGATTGATAAAAGTGTATAGTGTAGTTTGTTTGGATCAAAGAAAAACAAAAGATAACACGTTTCATTTGGATCATGGAGAAGTTTTTTTCAGTCTCGCCTTACCACACTCTGCCAGCGGCCTGTTGTTGTTGAGGTTGTTGACTCGAATTCTGCGGTCCCTAAACAGCTGTGCCCATTTTACAGAGTGGTGGTAACAGAGGTTGGCATTCTGACTGATGTACACACTGCCGTCACTGATCTCCCGGAGAGAGCGCAGACCCAGTGAGGTAAGAGTGTGGATGCGCATCACCATCAAAGAAAAACGCCTTTGGTTGGAGGGTTGAAGGATGGAGGAGTACACAGACAAAAACAAAACATTAATAATAACAATAATAATACTAAAATAATGTTTTAGTTCCAAGCAAAATGGCATGTTGCTGCTTGGGGGGACTGCGTTATAGGGATCACACACACGCATGCACACACACACACACACACACACACACACACACACACACACACACACACACACACACACACACACACACACACAATAATCCATACCTGTTCACAACTGTGAAGCACAGAGAAAGAAAGAAAGAAGAGAGAGGTTAGAAGGTGTTAGCACATGGAAGCACTGGGGCTCATCATGACGTGTTAACACAGAAAGCAGTTTAGAGCAGATAGGACGGTGTAGAGTGTGTAAGAGATCAGTGATGACACATGGTTATGTAACACACTACAGATAAATATGAGTTCATGCGGAAACACAAGAATCAGAATCAGCCTAAGGCATAAAGCAGGTTTAATATAAGTTTAACATTACATCACAGTGGCTTTAGTACTGCTGTAGTATCTGTTCTTCCCATTATGAAAAAATATTTGTTTCATCAGGTACATTTTTTTTGTGGGGGATTTCATTTTTGGGTACATCAACTTTCCTGGCTCCAACTGACACATATAAGTGTTTGTATACCACCCTTACTTGTAGAGCGACCTCCCTTGAATGATGGTGAGACTTGAAAAAACAGACAGATCATTCAGTTCTTTGGGCCACGACTGGATGTTAAGGATATCTGATAATCAAACACAGTTTTGATTGTTTAAGACCATTAATAGCATATTGCATAATACTGTAATGACAATTTTCAAGATTATTAGATAGATAAATGCATTTGGCGCAGAGAACAAGAGCACATGCTCTGTTATCATGTATCCAAGACTTATTTCTCTTTACTGAATTTATTTATAAACAGCTGCATTTATGTGGCTGAATGTAACTTTGAGAAAATTCTAATTCTATTCATAAATATATAAAATCTATTCTCTTGAGTCTAAATTCTTTTTAAGTTATATTACAATTAATTGAAAACAATTGTCACCAGGAAGGTAGGACATGAAAATTGAAATCCTACTTCCATGCTTTGGAATTTTTTCAAAAGTACTATATAGTATTTATATTTCCAAGTTCCATAAGTCTACTATAACACACAGTACCATAATCAAGCATAATGACACATTATTAGTTCATACAAACCTGTTATTTCTCTGACAGTGCGGAATACTTCCAGCTTTTTGGCATCCAGTGGCGGGATGTTTTTGAAGTCATCTCTATGAAGAATAAAACCACACAATATGAACATGCTGACTGTACAACACTGCACTCTGAGATCCTTCAGGTAGGGCAAACAATTACCCAAGAATCCCTGTGACCAGGAAGTGAAGGCTGCCCTGGATCTTGGTGCAGTTGATGAAGCTGTCGATGTTGCTGGAGTCCACCGTCTGTCTGTGTTCAGCACCCGTGCCTTCGCACACTAAAAGGATAACCAAACGCCATCATTAGCTCTGATGACTGACAAATAAATGCAGTGTAAGTAAAAAAGTATTTTGTAACTGTCCACCTTTGGGGCAGAGTCCACTGCAGAGCTCACACTGCCTCTGGCCTTCTCTCTCCACCTCCATCTTGTCTGAAGGACAAACGCTCACACAGGAGCTACCATCCACCACAAAATGGGCTACGAAGAGAACAAAAGAAAAAGAAACACTATTGATATAATTCAGGAGAGACAGAAGAATCACTGGCAATGTTTAAGACCCAGCAGATGTCAGGTCTATAAAAGTACACAAACACTCAAATACAGGCCACTCACTGGGACATTGGGAGACACAGATGGATCCGTACTGATATTTGGCGTTAGGGTTGGTCTCCATTTGAAACGTCTGCTTGTTATAGATCAACGTTTGGGGACACTGGGGTACACAGGCTCCAGAGTCGTTGAAATGACGACATGCCTACACAGGTACACAGAAACATGCACACACAGACACTTACATTTCACAAATTGAGATATCCATTTGAAACCACTGACAATATACTTCTAGGCAGCATGGTGGCTAAATGATTGGCACTTCTGCCTTGCCGCAAGAAGGTTCATGGTTTGAATCCAGATTGTTCTGGGCCTTTCTGTGTGGAATTTGTATGTTCTCTCTATGTTTGTGTGGGTTTCTTCCCACCATAAAGACATGCACCCTATAGCACTACAATGGAAAAATAGCTAACTAAAAGTTAGCATTTAGCTCAAATCAAAAGAGTTTGCATAGTTTCTAATTGGATAAAATCCACCTTTGACTTTCAAGTATGTATATTACAACAGAATTGAATGTGATTGGAAGCATACAACTGAAAATTAGGAGTCTCAGTATTTTTTCATACAGGAGGCTTTCTTTCCAGTTTTGGGGGGAAAAAACCCTTATTTTTAGCCTCCTGTGTTACAAATAGAACATCTACAGTATATTGTCTGCAAAGAGACTACCTTTCTCTTCATTTTATCAAAGATGGAACACTTACAAAACAGTCCACGTCCAGAGGGCCCTTACATCCCGCTGCACATTCTATGTGACAGCAGTCCCTGGGGCTCGTACCAAAACAGCGGCCATTACACTGTGGTGCGCACACCGTCTTAGTCACTAAGACACACAGGAGAGACGGGTTGAACAGAGGTCAACAATGTGTGTATGTGTGTGTCTTTGTGTGCCTCTTTCTCTGTGTCTCTGTTTATTTCTGTCTATGAAGAGAGATTCAGGGGGGAGAAAGAAGGAGAAGAAGAAGAGAGACAATCAGGGAAACAGAACAATTGGACACTCACATATCTGACATTGGTCCTTATTTGGCCCCCAGCAGTATTTTCCACAAGATTTGTGGCATGGGCCTAAAAGAAAAAAGACATGCAGTATTTATAAGAAAGAGGCGATAGAGATAATTTGGGATATGCTAATTAGGAATATCCCAACACCGACCTCTCTCTCCATTGTACTGGATGTCAATTGGAGCACTGTTGTCCCTGATGATGTCTTGCCAGAAGATCCAGGGACCATAACTCAGGTACTTGTTGTTGATAATCTGCACTCCTCCCTCCAGAATATCTGTGGTGAGAAACAATGCAGAGAGAGAGAGAGAGAGGAGATCCAAGATTGTGTATTGAAGAGTATGAAGCAAAAAGAGAGAGAAGAGAGAGATTAAACTATATATTTATATGATTTGGAGAAAATATTTCTTTGCATTCAGGTTGCAACCCACAAATTACAGTATCCATGTGCCTGGTATGAAAAAACAAGCAAAGAAAATAGTTAAGGTAAACTATTAACTGCATATTTAGCAGCTCTTTATTAAATTTTTTGAGTGGCAGTAAATCCACCATTTTGTTTTGTTTGTCACAAATCGTATTTTGAGATACTGGGGGGAGAATATTACAGGTGTTTTAAGGAAAATGCTCCAATGCTTGGTAGATTCAGTATGTTATTAGTAACAACTGTGCTTTTCCTGCTCAGTCAAAATACCTGCTGTGAAAACGGTCTCTTAGACAGACATTGGATAACCTGCTATGCCAGAGATTTTTGGAATGGAAGAGGGGAACTGAATCCCTGCACTCACGGCCATAAATTCCCTCCTTTAGTTTTTATAGCATTTAAGAAGACACCAAGAAATAGCTGACAATGAGTATCCATTGAGACTGTGAGTTTCCCTAAATGTTTCCAATATTTTGTCCTGCCACACTTTCAAAGAATGAGTAACTGTCATATTGGTCTTTTTCTGTCCATGAAATGGCACATTTTATGTTACTTTACACAACAACTTACACAACCTGCAATTTTTGTGTGCTGTTGTGTTAAATGTCTTTGTTCTCACAGTTTTAAATGCCTCAGATCTCAGAGAAGCCCAATGAACACCTTGCATATAGGACACATTTTTTGTCCATGCTTCTGTTTTATCGGTTAACCTTCTTCACCTGTCAGATTTGTGAGCCCCAGCTGCCGCAGGCCATTGGAACCGTCTTTGGGATAGTTTATTAAGACAGAGAGAGCAAAGAGTCTCTCATAAAGGCTGTTTCCTCTGATAACCCGTAGTTGTCCCAGAGGAATCTCCTGAAAGTGGTTCATTGCAATGAGGACGTAGCCAGTCACCTCGCGGATGGTCTGGAGGGAAAAGAGGAGTACACTTGAACACATTGTGCATACAAATCAGGTAAAAGACAAGGGACAGAAGAAGGTGAATGTTTTTACCTTGAGGAAGGATAAGTCCCAGTTACTCTCAATCTGAGTGATCTCCAGGTTTCCCATGATGATCTCACAGCCATCATACCGTTCCTTAATCAGGTTGTACTGAATCTCCTGAGACCCGGTGGAGCTCAGTCCATTCTGAGTACCGAGACACACCACTGACATATACAGGGAAAAGAGACGCATATTAATAAGTTGGACAAAAACAGGGTACACTCAAAGGGTGGATCAGGGACCTGTGAAGAGAGTTGTGGGTTAATGTATCACTTTTATTTACTATAGGCTAATGTTTAAGGACCATGCCAGTTGTTTTGCATGTTTAGACTTAGACTTAGACTTAGAATTTTCTATTAATTCTTTTGGGATGACTCCCGCAAGGAAATTGAATTTTCCAGCATCCGTTTTAGCAAGAGAGCTAAAACTGGAGAGCTACTGGAGAGGCAGCCATCTCTCACAGCGCCTATTTACTACAGACACATGTACTTCACATCACAGCTAACTAATTTGCAAATTAATTTTAAATGTGTTTTTCCTGTCTGGTTTCTGTTAATTTCTGTAATGTTTTAAAATCAATTAGCGAACTTCTTTAAGTTGTGGAATTCACTACAGTGGACATCAAGTCTGTATTATGTATTTTGTCAGTTACATTATCACTGTAACATAATGCACCACATTACAATGCAACTATTATGTGATTTTGACCAAAGATTAATGCAGACTGTGATGCATTACACAATTTACGTAAGCAAGTTTTAAGAATAGCAGGGGTGCAGGGTAGCTCATCGGTGTGCTCCCCATGTAGGCAAAGGCTGTGACTTTACTAGACTGGTGTGTTCGATTCCAACCCTTGGCCCTTTCTGCATGTCGTCCCCCCTCTAGCTCCCTGCTTTTCTGTCTATCTACACTTGTCCTATCAAATAAAGTATAACACATGAGTCCTTTAAAGGTGAACATTTACAAAGTAAATATTTGAGTGTTTGGGCTATTTTGTTTCTGCAGTATTTATGGGCTTGGTGAATCTTCCTGATACTATGTGTGCCGCTATGTTGACTGGAGAGTTTGATGTGAAGCACAGTAAAACAGGCAGGCTGTAACCCTGGTACATGGAACAGTCCAGGCCTGGGGCTGATGGAGTGGAGGCCGAGGGTCGAGGGAGAGGGGCTTTTCTCAGACAAGTTCCTCATTGTGATAAAGCTATAAATGTGGACAGTGTCCCAGTGACTGAAGAGTGATGCAGTGACAGACAGTGCTTCTGTGTGTGTGTGTGTGTGTGTGTGTGTGTGTGTGTGTGTGTGTGTGTGTGTGTGTGTGTGTGTGTGTGTGTGTGTGTACATATGTAGCCTGTGTGTGTGTGTGTGTGTGTGTCAGAGGGATCTGAGTTGCTGAGATCATAACAACAGACAATGAGCTGTGTGTGAGTAAGACTTTCTGGCAGAGGGAAGGGAATTATCGGGGAACATGCACATCATTTTGTACTGACCAACAAAATGTATGGCGCTGGCCCTTTATGTGTAAAGATGAGGCAGCTGCAGCCGTCAACACAAGTCACATTTCCTGTCTTCATTTGGAACATGCCAATGTATAAACCAGAATCTCCCAGCTACACTAAAGTAAAGTGGATCACCTCCATAAACAAACTTTAAGTCTTGTTGTGTGTTTGTTTTTATGGAAAATTGCACGTTAACAGAACCCATATCTTCATGCAGTCGTTTATGCGTGGGCCTCTTGAGTAAACATAGAGTAGAAGTGGAATGCACAGCTTATATGGGAGAGATGTATGATCCTTCTGACCATAAGGGCAAATAAAACTCACATGCATGCAAAAACACATGCTCAACCACACCTGCATAATCCAAATAACTAAATTACCCTTTGATGAGGAAATTTAGGATTTTAATGAAAACAAAATCATTGCAGATTGCATTCATCAACATCAACAGAACTAGTTGCCTGGACCAAGAACTCAGTAGCTTTTTACAACTGGGGTCATGCAGGCTATTTTGTCTGCACCAAGGCATTAATGTTGCTGCCAGTCATCAGATTATAAAATGTTGAAGTATTGCTGCATTAAGGGATTGAAGGAAAGAAGAAAAACGTGTTAACAGTTAATAAGATGTAACAATCTTAACCACCTACAAGTCTATTTGGCATCCATGTTAACTATTCCACGATATTATATTATATTATATTACACAAAATATAGTTGCATACCATGTTAGAAGCTGTGACCTTTCAAGGCAGACAAATGCTGAAGAGTACCAACAAAAAGGTGAATTTAAGCAGAAAACAAAAACTAATCACTTTCTGGTTTAAGTCTCTTATTATGAAATGAATTATCAAAGCAGGCTAAGGTTTCTGATATGGATTTATAAATCCCCCTACCTTCATGGGTTTGGGATGATGCTGTTTGTAGCCTCCATGATAATGTCCCACACAGTAATATGAGTCCCCACTGGATCATGTTGATGTCGAATATATTTAATGATTATGTGTTATCATATCACACAGGTTTAGGTAGTTCTCCGAGGAGCCAATGTTGGATATATAAAAAAATAAAATATTCCGGTTCCACGCTTTATCTCTGGAAGACGAGAGGGAAAAAAATCCACTAGGCCTATCATGTAAGTGAAGGAGAAATGTAACTCCTTTAAAACTTAGCACAAAACATCAGTAGTAAGAGCAGATAAATCGCGCCAATTGCAAAACTGAAAACAACGAACAAGTGGCAGTTTATGTTGACGCTGGGCTTCCCCTCCCAGAGAGGGACATGATTGGCCAGAAGCCCGATTGATTCACCAATCAGTGACTGGTCCGTCTGTCATAGTATATTTACAAGCCACTGCCTCAGATGCTGCACTGAGCATCCAAATGGGTAAAATTATGTTAGATGTAGAGTAGATGTAGTTTTTGTTTCAAAAAACAAAATACATCAAAACAAACACATTATATATATAGCCTATATATACATTTACTTATCTTATATACAGTATATATATACTGTATATATATACAGTATATATATACAGTATTTACATATACACTGTATATATATATATATATATATATATATATATATACAGTATATATATGATAAAGATGAATAACATATCAATTTTACCTTTATGCCAAGTTGACTGCCTTTGTGTATAAATGAATACACAAAGCGACCAAATGCTTATAATCTAAACCTTTTGCATGTGGATTACTATATACCAAATATTTTCCTTTATGTGCAGTTATTTTGGTTTCATGTTGTCAGCTGCTGCATGTGGAAGCAGTGCTGTGGTCTCCCAGTCAGCAACCCAATGCTGTGAGTGGCTGCACTGTTTTCCCCGTAAAGAGCAGTATTGTCCCCAGAGCCCTGTCAACTGGTTAATCACCTCTTTGATGCATATGGAGCAGCCTGTCACAATGGGCACATTGTCAGATGGTCAAGTGACTTCTGAACCCAAAATAAGAACATGCTTAATTTGAGAAAAGGGCCTCAGATCAGGCGAGATTCCTGAACATAAAGATACGACTCACTAATGAATGGTTATCAGTAAGTGCTTCTGACACATGTACTGTTAATCTAATTATGTATGAGAAAGAAATAGCTGAACAGTTTAGAAGTATCTCCATGTGTGAATTTAAATAACAGCGAGACAATCATTATTTCTTTAAAGATTTTTTTTGGGTATTATGGCCTTTAATTGATAGGACAGTTGAAGAGATGTAGGTCAGAATCAAACCCTGGGCCGCTGCAGTAAGGACTGAGCCTTAGTACAGGGTGCACGCTCTACCAGGTGAACTACCAGGGCGCACCTCATTATTATCTATTTTCAATGGAAATGCTATTGTGGTGTTGATATGTCGACCAATCCACCAAATAAAAAAGTTCAATGTATAAAAATTAAAGCCATTTTGTAGTTGTAGCATGATTGAAGTACACATTAATTATCTATGCATTAGCCTGTACTATAAAGTTGAACTCATAACTGTCTTCCACCAGCAGGAGGAGACAGAGTCTGAGGATTGGTGCTCAGATATCAGACCTGCTGCAAGGCCTGTACAAAGTTGACTCTCACCGTTTGTGCAACTACATGGTTGTTTTTATTCTTTGACCCATACTTTTTAGTACAAACTATTCTAATAAAACCATCAGCTGAGATTTGTCCACTTGCCTATTAAATGACTTTACAGAGCAAAATTAACCAATGAAATTTTAGAACAGCAGTCAGCGTAAATTTATTAAATTTTTTGCTCAGTAAATCAGTATACAGTGCAAATATCACAGTGGGAATTAAACCAATAAATGTTTGGTGATTATTTTCACATTCTCAACAAAAGTGGCTTCAATAAAGGTCCATGGTTTCTGCAGAGTCTGGCAGTTTCACGTTGCCACCGTGGTGTCAACCTCAGTGTCAGCCCGGGTGGCCCTGTCCCTTCCAAAGCGAGCTGTGGGGGTGACTGCTGTGGCCTTTTGCAGTTGCCACTCCCTTCAGAGATTGATGAATTGATTGTGGGGCTGCTGCCAGTGTGTCTGTGCCCTGGGTGAAGGCGTCCCGGTTACGGGTGGGAATCCCAGCTATGGCATCCGCCCTAGGGTTACTATTGTGGCCGTCCTGCAGGGGGCCCTGGGGGCTGGTGGCCCCGGGAGCAGCTCTGACCCACATACTGCTGTCACACCCCTGGAGACACAGCGGCAATCTACCCTACATGGACCTCTGATTGGCCCAGACAAAATTACTCTCTGTGAAGTGCTGCAATTCCACAGGGAAACTACCTGATTGTGCCAAACTTCTCTTGATGGCAGCAGTTAGCAAAGGCCAAAAGAGAAAGGCGACAAAGATCCATGTCCTCCCCACCTATTTGACTTGATCTCTCCCAGCCCGGCTCCCACATTTTCAATAACCAAGCTTGTATTATTTGTGTTTAATTAATCTGGTTTTAATTTTAGCTGGCAACTTGTACAATAAACATTTAAAAGTCAGAATCTTGACAAAATCTTGACCGCTAACATAAATCAATATGTTCTGGGTTTTTCAATGAGGGAGGAGTGGATTTAATTGTTAGAATGTTTAACGAGATAGGAGAACTTTTTTTTTTAAAAACCCATGTCAGACACAAATTACTTATTTGTTTTAAAAATAAAAAGTGTTAAGATGATATAAATTGTGTTTGATTGGGGGGAGGGGTAAGCTGAGATAAAAACAAATAAACACCATCTTATATAAGCTCTCCACTGAGGAGCTAAATCATAACCAAAGTGTGTATGATAACAAGGAAATGAGTAAGGCAAGCAAATCTATGTTTCAGCCTTTTTATTGATTGATCGACTTAGTACCAGGAATCATTAAATCATTCAACACTTGTGCACCAGTTTGTGTTGTTTTTATTTCCTCCTCTTGATAATATTCCACTCACTAAATAAATTCCTTTTTTTAATAACCTTTATAAGTTGGAATGTTATGCAGTCTTGCTTTTCAACATTTTTCTAGTTAAAATCTGCCATTAGTCATTGAAAGAAGGATGTTAAGCCCAACAGTACTGTCAGTGCATCAGTGTTACAGATCATAGCTGAGATGCTGGACATTCCAACATACAAACTTGTTATCAAAGAGAACTAAACTACTGGCAATATAAGGCCACAAAAACAATTTTCACACCAAACTGAATGTAATAGAGGGCACATCACACACACAAGCTGCTGTCAGTTATACATATCTGCCAACACACTGATCCCAATATCTACAGTTGTATCACCAACACTTTCTGTTTGACCGTGAATACCATGGTATACTTTTTTTTGTTACATAAACATATATACAGTTGCGCTGATATAGAAAAGCATGCTTTTGCATATTGGAAGGTTGTTAGGTAAACTTTACACTAAATCCATAACATTTATTGGTACAGCATTGTTCCAGCAGCAATAATTTAGACTAAGAAATATAGTCTGATGAAACAGGCTATTATAATTCACTTTTATTACAGATCTTGTACAGTATTAACATGCCTTATGATGCAGTTTATCATCCTTTCTCTATATATTTTTTAATTACGTGATTTGTGTGAACACTCAAAAGACAACGGTCTGATCTAGTAAGCATAAAAAAACTACACTAAAATCAACAATTGCCTTTTGGTCCAAAATAAATAAATACTCCATTCAAAAATACAAGAAAAAAAACAGACATTACATTTTGTACAACAATTATGCATTTAGAGTTATTTTGTGCAACATAATACAGAGATACGGTCAACACAAGAATCACATATAAAGTCACACCAATTAGGTATGAATAAATCAGGATGACAAGCAAGGTGAGTTCTGTTGACGGATATAGTGCAGCTGCTCGCACAAACTGACTTGAAAAATAAACATTCAAAAAACATGTAAGCTCTCTGATATTGCCAGTCTCATGCTCCGCTGCATCACTCTCCACGGGCCAATGGCAGCATTTTCTTCTCTGCCACAGAGCTGGTACAGTGTGCCTGTTCTGTCATCTGGATTAGTTCAGCTATCACACCTTGCTGCTGGCAGACAAATCATTTTAACCTTTATTGAGCCAAGCAAGTTGACTAAGAACAATTTTTTTTATTTACAACGGCTTGCAGTAGTTCACAGCTCTTACAATGAGCCCATGAGCCAGTACTGGGATCATCTCCATCTACATGCATATTGGGCTTCTTTTTTCACTAGCTGCCTTAGCAGTAAATGCACATTGCAATAAAGGGAGAGAAACCATATAATGCACTTACAAGATAAAACCAATAAACAAATACAAATAAATAAATAAATAAACACATGTTGACAAAAATATAAATCGTTTTGTCTTTCCAGTATGTCATTAGGTTTTGTGTCTAATAACTTCATATATAATGAATAATAAATACATTTGCATAAAATCTAAAATAACACAAATTTCTTCCAGCACAAATTGAGCTCTTAAGCACATAATTTGATGGTAAAAGACAATTTTGGACAGAAAATGACAACTTTACATTTATCAGGGCCTGTATGAGTATACGGTTTTCAAACAATGTGATATTATTCTGAGATAGTACTCCTACTATACTATTATGACATTCTTTATAATTTACATTAAATGTAATGTATCTGAGGGAAGGTTGCTCTGCCATCTTGACCGTCTACATCATCACGTTTCCTGAATAAATTAAAAGGGGATTGAGGTCAAAGGTCAAAGAGACTGCAAAATACATATGCCTTTACAGTTACATTATACAATTACATCCCGATATTTATGTATTCAGCGTGTAGAATGTAAGTCATTTAGGTCAACTTCAACATCATTTGTTTGTAAATATTTAAAAACGCTCACCACAGATCCAAACAAATTAAATTAATCAAAATGAAACAAGTATTTTGGGGAGGAGAAAGCCATTGAGAGTCACCCCTCTGGGAGTTTTTTAGCACAGCCTCTCCATGTAAACACAATGGATCAAATATAACCACTATCTGGAGCTGGCACCCAGGCTCTTCCCCACTCTACTGACCAGACTCTTCACTTTTTGTTCTTCAGCTGATTGGCCAGCCAGTCCAGACCCTCGTAGAGACCATCTCCACTGGTGGCGCAAGTGGCCTGAATGTACCAGTTGCGGTGGCGTAGAGAGTGCAGGCCCAGCTTATCTGTGATCTCTGCAGCATTCATGGCATTGGGCAGGTCCTGAACAAAATCAATCAGGATGCCTCAGTTGGTGGGACAGTGCAGAAAACAAGGAATACAAAGGAGACAAGTAAGCCTATACCTGTTTGTTGGCAAAGACTAGAAGGACAGCATCCCGCAGCTCGTCCTCAGCCAGCATCCTCATCAGTTCCTCACGAGCTTCGTTCACCCGCTCACGGTCATTGCTGTCTACCACAAAGATCAACCCTGCATGGTGAGATACATGTCTTTTTAAGGGTTAATCAAAACAAAACCTTCGGCTCTACTATCCCTGAGTCAGTTTCCTCCCACGGTTTAACAATATGCTGATGTCATATTGTTAAAAAAAACATATTGCTAAACCAAATGTATTCATTGCAGAGGCTTTCAACATGACTAAGATGATAATCATTTAAAGCAGTTTGAGGCTGTTTGCAAATGACCTCTTTTAAAACATTAGTCAGATATGCCCTCAGGTGCTGGGGGCGAGCGTGTGTTGCAACATCTGCCACAGGACCGAGGGACCCTGTTAACTCCAACAAGGCCAGCTAGTGCATCATCTAAGAAGCTGCTGGTCCGGCTCACCCTGGGTGTTTTGGAAGTAGTGCCTCCACAGGGGACGGATCTTGTCCTGGCCACCCACGTCCCACACAGTGAAACTGATGTTCTTGTACTCCACCGTCTCTACATTAAAACCTGAATAAAAAAATCAAATCAAAATGAGTTACACAAGCTGAAAGAACTCAGTGACAGGTGTTTTACCTATCAGGCGGCTCACGCACCGATTGTGGGAATGGTGGTGACGATCTCCCCCAGCTTCAGCTTGTAGAGGATGGTGGTTTTCCCAGCAGCATCCAGCCCCACCATGAGAATCCTCATCTCCTTCTTGCCTATCAGGCTCTTCAAAAGGTTGCCAAAGATGTTTCCCATGATGTAAGGCGACTCTCACCTCAACTGCAACAGAACTGTTACACAGGGAACTGAAGAAAGCACTTTCCATATATAGCAACAAAGCCATCAAAACAAACTGTGTGAAGCATAGAAAGTCAAAAACCACACAAATAAATCATGCGGTGAGACACAGTAGCTCTTCAAAAGCAACTCTCAACATTACCACCTCGTTAGGGTTAGGGTTTGAAGCCACCTCACAGGAAAGCCAGTAAAAGTATACTTCACACCTTGGCAGGCGGCTGACCTAACTTAAAGGCTGTTGCTTTACACTGTATACAGCTTGCAGGCGAAACTGGCCTCCGTACTGCATCTCTGTTATGCGGATCAGCTTTCATGTGGTGCAGAGTAACAACCTTTAAGTTATTTGATGGCTTTATCCCTGACCATTGCACAAATTATACTGTGCACTCTTCATATTTTTGCACAAAGCTGACAGCCTTAAAACAGTTATATTGTACATATTTGTTATAGTGTATTTTTTAAAACATATTTCTATTTTATATTAATGTTCTTGACTATTGCAGTACTTTTCTCTATTGTTTATTCCGTTTGTATATGTTTATTGTATGCACCAAACATACCAAGGCAAATTCCATGCAAGTGAAAAATTACTATGGCAATAAATATTCTGATTGAATTTGACTTTTCTGTCTTGGTATGGCCCCTTTAACAGGCCAACACTGCTGTCAACTTGGGCTAACATAATACCTAAGGGGCAGTCTTTTTCTTTGCTAATTTAGGTGTATTCCAAAATGAGTACAAAAATTCCATCCACAGCCTCCCGTGAGGCAGTTGGAGCATCCACCCTTTTACTCTAGAAAGCGCTTATTTTTGATGATGCGCTTGTATCCGAGGCGTTCACTGACTACGTGCCCATTAATTAATATCAATGCACACGGTGTAGCTGCTAGCATAGCATTTTACAACTGCAGTGGCCGCACATCCATCGTACATCTGTCATAACGGGAGGGAAGACGTCTGATGCTGCAGTCCAAGCAGGCGTTGCATTTAAATGAGCCAAATTACGTATTTATAGCGTGAAATGACCATTATTTGAACATAGTTAAGATAGCGTCAATATTAGCTAGCTAACGTCTTCAGTATTTGAAAATGTTTTTACATTACAGTCGTACAGTCACGACCAGCGCACCAGTCGGCCTGATGTCGTCGATTAACGGCATTTTGTTTACCAAGAAGCGTTAGTAGGCGTTAAAACAGCGACACATTCGCTGCAGGAACCTTTATTACTTGCATACATCTTTGAGCATTTTCCACCATTTGTAACTCATTCACACTTACCCCTCAACGGCAGGCAGGCTACCAGCTGGATTCAGGCAGAGGACTGGATGATAGTCTCGCGATGAGCGATGGTTGTAAACCTGTGTATTCTCGCGATAGTTGACTGTCACCTCTCACGTTTACCATCCCCGATGACTTGTTAAAAGTCAGCAGCACTGCTGGAGGGCAACTGTAATTTAATTGTCTCTTCATAAAACATGATTATGTCTGACAAATAGACATTGCATGTGTGTAAATGTTATTTTTGTACTGTTACAACATGAAACCAACAATTGGACCAATATAAAATGTAACAGAATGTCTGCAGGCCAACACGCTTAAATAAATAAAATAGGAAAATAATCTTAATGAATAAGTAAAGGGCAACTGTAATTGGATGCCAAGTGATACTTCCTGTGTCACAGATAATAGAAGTGACAGGAGGCAACAAAACATAGACTGAATCAATATTATAGCAGGTTACTAACCTCAAGTACAGATTTTGTATTATGTGTTTTCCTGTACATTTATGGGGTTTTACAGGTGGCAATAGCCTAACCTATATGTAGGAGTAAGAAAGGAACCTCCCTTCAGGGATGGGTTTAACCCATCAACCATAAGAAAACAACCCCATTGTGATTAAGTGACATGCCTGAGACCAGCCCCACAGACATAGGTGAGTCCATCGTTTGTCTCCCACTTCCTCTCTGTTGTGTGTCAGTCAGTGGTCCAGTGATAGATGTGTTTATCAACTCAGTGGTGAAGGCTGAGGAATAAAGAGGGGAGCAGATGTTTGCAGCTGCAGACCAGATTATGGGGTGGAGTGGATGTTTGGGGAGCATGCCGAGTTTGTGTGCACAGGGAGCTTCTCGAGGGTTACAGGGGGGTTACAGCGGGTTTGGGTGGTGGCAGGAGAGGTGGGGTGGGGAACTATGACTTAAAGGAGTCTTTCCTCTGAAGTGTCTGCCAGCATGCACCCCAGCAAACACAATCACAAGTCTCGTTGGTTATGCTAGCTGAACTAATGAGGGCCTACGCGTTGAGGGCAGGGGCTTTGATGTTCTGCGTAGCTGGCTCCTTGTGTTTTCTCTCCCACTCTCCTTCGTTGCCTGTCCCACATCAAAAATGAAAGGGGAGTTGAGAAGCAGATGTTTTGAGGCATGAATTTATACAGAGTACACTTTATTCACCCCCTTCTCCACACCCCCATTTGTCCTTTGCTTCTGCATCTCTGCTGTACATACAGCAAGGATATATCTCCCTATCTTTATATCCAACTAAACACACTAAATCGCCTTGCTTTATACATATAATCATCCTGTCAATCAAAGTGGGTAACTTTTATCTCTCCTAACTTCCTCTCTCTGCCTCCCTCTCTTTAATTTCAGCCCAATCTGGTTGTCATTACTCGGGGGCAGTCAATGTGTTGCTATGCATGTGTCTACGTCTGCAGTGATGAGGGGGAGAATGGGAAAGAGAGAAAAAGAGTGCAGAGAGGAAGAGAAACCAATTCCAGACTGTCCACCAACCTCTGTCTCACACATGGGCAAAACAGTGACAGGAAATTCCCTTTCGGAGCAGCTCCAGGGTGAAATGATAAAGGAATGAAGAAATGCAAACCAGAAATCCATTCCCTTATCATTCTATATGAGTCACCGTCTCCCTTTTATTACCTCACTAAATACCAATCCAACAACAGTCGATTCAGCCACTGGCACTACCATTCCCCAGGAGTTGAAGGATATATTGACAGAAGTCAACTTATTTGGCACTAAATCCTATATGGCAGACTTTGCATGGAGTTTGGATCATCTCAGATATCAAGGAATGCTGCTGTCGTAAATTCAGTCAGGTGTTGACGTGAGAGTTTTGCTAAATCTGCAGTGTAACAAGAATGAAAGTGCAAATCACTCAGGTCACCAGGAGTTCTGTCTGACAGTTCATATGTGCGCACCAGCATGCATGTTTTTGATCGTGCGTCAGTAGTAGTATTCCTACATGTAAGTGTCTTTGTGCATGTGTTTGTGTGCCTGTGTTTGTGTGCCTGTGTTTATGTTTGGGTGATCTGTCTCCCAGGTAGCAGGGACACAGCATCCCACGTGGTTTAGCGAGTCCCTTCCTTGGCTCTGAACTCTGGACAGATGATCCCCTCAGATGCTCGCACAGCAAAGACTGGTATAACCGCCCCTACTCTCTGCTCTCTTGATGCTTCTCGCCAGTAATAAAAGTCATATTTTAAGGAAACAATATCCTGCAGCCATAAAAAGTTCTTCTCTCAGCATGAAGTGGCCATAAAAGGCTCTCACCTCCCAAATCTGTAATGCGTAGAACTTGCCCCCCCCCCCCCATTTACACAGTAACACACACACACACACACACACACACACACACACACACACACACACACTTCAGCATCAGCACAAGACTAAAGCAGGTCCATCTCTCACTTTGACATGTACTACATGTGGGAAGAATCTATGGAGTGCTCGGACTGATGATCAAACAAATGACAAAATCAAGCACAGAATAAAATAGTTGAGTCATGATTTCAAGGAAAGGTGACACACATAACAGTTACATTCATGAAAAACATCACCACTAGTGACCACTCCCGTGAAATTAATATTGTTACAATGGTTTAAATGAATCAGAATGATTAGTTGTTCAGCATAAGAAATTCAAGGTCTGACTTTGTCTCCAAATCTTTCCCATCTTGAGTTTTACAATTATACAGGTTGAATAAGCTTATGTGCTTTATGTCCTTATATATCAGTCCTTCATAAACCACAAAAAACACTGTCCCCTATCTGTCTTCTTCTATTAGTAAAACCCAAGATTTAAGTACTATATGTACTGTTGTCACAAGTGCAAAATATAAAAATATCTTGGAGATCATTAGAAGAGCCCAGTTAAATGTGAGATAAATTGCGATAAGACTTTGTTGTCTAACAGGACAAGTCTGCCAGTAACTAGAACCAAAGAGACAGGCTCAAACACAATAATAATATTAATAATAATACATTTACAAATATACATGAACACATTAAAAAGCACAGCTACTATACAATGAATGAGTCAGCATGTAGACATTGAAATAGAAATGCTTCTCTGCTGTTGCACTTCTTTGTTTTGTGGGAAGAAAAGACTGGGTATAGGCTGTTTTCATGGCTGAGAGGGCATGGTCTAAACAGACTATGGCAAGACAAATGACATGAGTCACCTCTTCAATCTCTGACTTGGCATTTTGAGAATAACAGCGGCTACAAAAGAAAATAGATCCCAGATGATGGACCAAAAAAAAAGGAAAGGGGGGTATAAACTGATTTTTGGGACAGTTACACATGGAGCAAAACAAACGCTTGAACAAAAGGAGTGGGCGAAGGGACAGGCTTGCCATCTTGAGTTCTGGATGGGTAAAGGCAACTGGGAGAACTGGAATCTACTTGCACACGTTGACCCACTCTGTGAGACGACACTCCTCGCACAGCACGTAGCAACACCAGTGGAACCTGCAATTGCAGCGCTCGCTGCGTGTCTGTTTCAGGATGTTGTGTCCACGCCCGCAGCACAGCGAGCCGCAGCTGTCTGTGCTGTAGCTGGTTTTGTGTTGCAGATGCGTCCTTGTGTACCCGGAGAGTCTAAGGACAAATCACGCTCACAGAAATCAGGAGACTTCTCAAAGTACACCAGCTCTCTGGACATGGTTTGACGGCGGCCTACGTTGAGTCCCCCTGTGCTCCCGCTGGCGCTGTTTCCTGTTCGAGGGTTGAAAACCCCATTGTTCTTGTTCTGAGAGTTGACAAAGATGGCTGACAGGAACTTTTCCTTGAGTAGAGAACCCACAACCCGGAACTCTGGAGACACATGCCAGCAGGTCTTAAACTGACAGCTGCCTGATGTGCCATGACACTTGCACTTCCTCTTCATGTTGTCAGTCACTATCTGTGTAGAGAAATGTAAACGATGTAACAAATCAGAAATGCAACCCTGATGAGGATATTTGCCAGTGAGTAGTGAGAATGCTATAGGAGCAACATTAAGAACACAGTGGATAAGCACATTACTCACCTGTCGTCCCACCCGGTTGTTGTGTATCCTCATGCGAGCGTGGATGTCTCTTGGAGACCCGCGGGAGTCAAGCCAGTCCCTGGAAAAACGGTCCCCAAAACGGACATCATGACTGCAGCCCCCCCACTCCCATGTCTCTTGCATGGAGCTAAGCTCATCTGGTAAAGGCTTGAACAGGGTGGAGGGGTGGGTAGAGTGCAGGCTAGCGGGCAGGTCGCCATGGTGACCGTTTAGCTCTGAGGGTAATGACCGTGTCATGCTGAGGCCTACTCCACCCTTCTGCAGGGTCTGCAGCTGCAGCTGTGTGAGTTTCAGCCGGATCTTGTCATCGTCCTGGCGACGCTTGGCCTCGCAGCCACACCCCCGCAGCTTGCCCATGCTGCAGGCTGAGGCCACAGAGTGAGCCACACCCGCTGCCAAGAAGGCCAGAGAGAGGGCACTCTCACGAAAACCTGGAAGCAGGAGATACAGTTCACACAGCAAGTTGAAAATGATAAACAGTCCTGCATCTGTGTGCAGAACAACCCCTAAACTCATACCTCCCCCCGTAATTCTAAGTCACATTTTGACCATCATTAGCTTGCCTCAGGCTCTCACCCCTGTTGAGGATGGTGTTGTGGTGGGGAAGCTTGCCAAGGCCCTCCAGTGAGGAGCAGTTCCAGCGCTGGTCCCGGAGCTGGTGCTGGCATTCATGAATGGCCACCTGGATGCCCTGCAGAGCAGAGGCTGTCACATCGGGACTCCGCACACACATCCGCATCTGACGTTTACTGAGGCCTGCCAACCTCAGGCACACTGAGTTAGGGGTTAGCACTGGATCTCCTGCCACCTTCAGGCTGAGGATATCATTACACAGCACCCTGCAGAGAGGGAGAGAGAAGTGTGTGTGTGTGTGGGGGGCGGGGTTATTAGGCTGGCCAGGAGTTCATTATTCAAATCCAGAGAAGTATTTAGCAATGGAAAGATGTTTTGGATACTTAAGAAAATAAAAAAAATACGAAACCATGGCGATTTAAGATGGATATACTACAAAATGTATCTAATCTCTAAGGGCTTTCCCAGACACACATAGCAATACAATTTGTTAATCAATTGCACAAGTATTTACTACAGAGTTTCTACAGATGATGCTTACGGAACAAATATAATTCTAAACAGATCATCCAGCAGTAAAGTTCCAAGTTACTTGACAAATACATCTTATGGAGAATTAACAATAGTGGGATTGTTAATTCCTAAATCTAAAAAAACAAAGAATGATTCCAATGCTTCAATATTACGCAAATGAAATCAAAGCCAGATGTTTCACTTTTTAACTAAATATGTTAAATATTCGTTTAAATCATACAGTCATACACAGTAACTTCCCTCAAATCTTGTCGAATTCCATGTATCAAGAAACCGCATGTAACATCAACTCTTCTGGCGCTCTCAAGTGCACTCACGTTAATGCAGGTGACATAAGTGCTGCTGCCAAAATCAGGAATTGGTCCCAACGGAGTTTGTTTGATAGCTCCATTTTGTTAAGAGTCTTTCGCGACGTGACATTAAAACACTGGTAATAAAGTCCTGTATTGAATAAGAATATCAAAAAAGGAGATGAGTGGAGTATTATCGATGGACCGCCAAACCGAAGAGTGAAGACGAAGAACAGAGGAGCTCGGGGGCGAGAGTAAACGGGAGGGGGAGAGAAAGAGGGGAGGGGAGATGCCTCCACAGGCGTCTGTTTGCAAAATATTGGACAACAAGAAAGTTGGATCACCAGTTGATCATTTTATCATTTGAGAGTGTGATCATTCGTCCAAGCGTAAAATTACTTCTCCAAACTTTTACGCGCACCACAAGCCGTGCGTTAAAATACTCTGTTCCTATAAACATAGGCTATTTATTATCTATTGAAATATAAATGTATTCAGACTTGCTTTTTATTGGTGGGTCGGTGGATTGTGTAGGATTGACTTCCATTTTTAGAGAGAAAGAACAAAGAAACGCTCGGTAAAATGAAATATGGAACGTCAAAGAAGATTTTGTCATAAAAAGGGGTGAGTTAAATGATGAATGGGGGAAGGGGAGGGGAGAGCTGCTGGTTCCACTGTACGACAGGGAGGCAGCAGCAGGCAGGCGGCTCTGCTAACAGACCCTCTAACAATACTGTTTTAGGCATGTGCTCCCCTTCCTCCCACCTCCATCAGAGCGGCTGTTCCTCATTGTTGTGTTTGAAACAACTTCACTTTGTCACTCCAAAGTCTTTATTTCTGAGTATAAAATTATATAGACTACATAAATTACAGCTAGGACTTTTTGTGTGAATATTAATCACATTATGCCCTCACGCTCCAACAAAATGCGTTATAGTAGGCTACGTAGGGCCATGATGACTTTTAAATATATATTATGCTTATTTAAGATTGCTGAACAACATCTCAATTATCTATTCAAATTCATTTTTCATGCTCAGTAATGACTAGGCCTATGAAACCAGATACTCAGGCCCTCTGTTAGGACTTTGTGCTGTGACAGCTCGCATCCCATCAATTAACATATTTATCCATTAAGCATCTTAAACAATATCTAATGCTGAATGAACAGGCCAATCACTCATATAGTGAGACTGCTAATTATCTCACAAATATTTTCTCAAACCGGACGGAATAATAGACACTGCTGTTTGAATCGAGAAGGTGCATGTGCTTTACTTTCATAAAATTAAGTTAAAACCCCCCTCGAACACGGTTCGCATAGTGACACCAATTCACCTAATCTCCTTCCATTCCCTAAGCTGCAGCAATGAAAAGTGCATTAGCATTCTGCTTTGGCGTGTATATCTAAGTGGCTTAAAAAGTGATTTGAAGTTGATTTGTATATAAAAGGCCCCCTTTATCCGGATTGAAGCTCTAATCTGCTCGGTGTCGCATGACTGGTCCAGGAAACTCGTTTGAGCACCTTCATATAAGGCTGGAGTATAAACGTAGGATGGCTGTCATTAAATCCTTTTCACAAAAGCCCACTTCCTTTTACTGTCATCTGAAGGAACGAGAGAGAGAGAGAGAGCGATGGAGAAGATGGTGGTGGTGGTGGTGTGTGTGTGTGTGTGTGTGTGTGGGGGGGGTATTCGAGATACAACCTCTGCAGTGGAACATGCAAATTAGCAGATACATGTCACATAATAAAACATTTGCCCATGAACCAACATGGAGAAATTTGGGGACACTGAAGCCTGCTCCTAGTCTGGGGAGAGATGCCGCAAAGTGGCTCAAGCTGTGATTACACTGGGCTACATGTGCGTCGAGGGAGGTCTGCAGCCCAGATGTTTGGAATGGTTTTTATTCTTACTCGTCCCCTCTTTTCCTGGTTCATCATACATCAAGCTTCTGATTGGAGGCCGTATTTCACCTCTCCCGCGCTCGAAAAAAACATTTAAGTAGCCCAGCAGGCAGTGTGAGTTATATGACAACTAAGATCTCATTGCGTCTTTCTACGTGCAAGTGTCGTAGTGCGTGTGCGCGTGCGTCTTGAGCTATTAAGACTGGTGATAACTTTGTTTATTGGGTCTGATCTAAATCATCTAAATATTAATCTAGACATTTTATGAGACTATATTACGAATCCCTCATAATATGTTTTAATTAATAGTTGGTTTCATAATGTAAAACGATGTTTTTAAAGGGATTAGTGTAAAAAGGAAACGAAGTGAACAGAAATGTTCTTAGTCACTGCACATTTTGGGAGCACATTTGGAGAAAGGAGGAGGAGATGCGGTTAGGGAGTAGGCTAATCCAACCACCGGATAAAAAAAGGGCAGTTTTAGATGGCTCATATTCCGCTGTTACTGTATTGCACCGTGACACCAGCTTTGAGCAGCGACGGAGCACCAAACCAGGCGCACCCACAGCATCTGTACCAACATTGCTTCAGGGGCACTTCTTCTTTCTGCAAGACTGGATGGAAGAAAGCGCACGGCCAGTGGGAAAATACTCTCAGCCGCACACATTTACAGGGAATCGATTATGTGATGACCGTGAGACTCCACAAGTAAAATGTGCAACTCTTTGGATTGTCCTATTTTTTCTCTTACTTTCTTTTTTTTCTGCCCAGTTGTGTTTCCTTATTCATTGTGCGCCCTATGAAGAGCATTAACTATCCCTCCCTCCAATCCTATTGAAAAGGCTCCGAAAAAAAACAGAGGGAGATGAGAGCAGCAAATCCCTTTTTTATTCCCCTCGTAGCGCTCAATAAGAGAAGAATGTGTTGCCTATCAGTCACCGAGGGGATCAAGTCTTCGGGACTGTCTCACGCGTTCAATGCGCCGTGCAGAGCATCACTGAGAGAGACAGAGTGAAGAGGACTGCAGCAGCAGCAGCATCCTGCCTGGACACTTCACATCATTTAGCAACCTGTCTCCACTCAAGATCCATTTAAGTCAATTAGGGCGGTCTGCTTCTCTCACCATCAAAGTCCTCTTACCGGACTGTGGCGTGGTGAGTATACACCTTGCAGCATTTTGACCATAATTCATTAGATCATAATCAGGGTGCCAAATTAACTAAATTAATTTTTTGTCCACCAGCCAATGTTTACATTGTTACCAAATTTTACCATTAGGCTACCATTGTTTCTTTTGGCTGGTGAGTGAAGCAAATCTACCAGCCACTTGTATAATTTACTAGCATTGGTGGATGGTGCTAATTTTGTACACTGATGATAATGATAAAACATATTATTATATGGAAACAGTTGTAAGCAACTGAGATGGAAAAACTGTGAGATGGCTTCTGTCTATTTTTTCTTGTTTTTAGGCCGATTGTTTATTTTAAAGCTATATTCATTATGTTATAAAGTGTGCATATCTGTGCTGGAGTGAATAAATCTAAGATATTTGGAACTAGACTATAACGGGGTCTGAACTGAATATATTTAACATTTTTTCCTTCTCATATTTGACTTGACTTGAAGACACGATGAGGAGTCTGGCGCTGCTGTTAGGGGTGAAAGCCGCCTGCATCTTGCTGGTGTCTTCGCTCTCAGGCACAGGGGCCGTCAACAACAGCGGCCGGTGGTGGTGAGTTCACCAGATAGCCTACTACATTGATTTAGTTATCATCAGAATCCTAATATTGAAAACTTCCTTTTTAACGCTGGTTTGAGCGGGGAAGATCCTGCGCTACCGTATGAACGGTGTTTTATTGGGCTGCCACATTCCATGCTGCATGCTGGAAATAATGTGTTAGTTTTGGCTCCGTTCACAACTTCTGTTCAGCCTTTGAAAATAGAGCAACCGCATGATATTAAATCTTGTGGGGTTTATTTTTAACGTATTGTCATTTAGTGGAATTACAGCAGACTATTAACAAATTAAATCTCTCTCTCTCTCTCCTTCCCTGTCATTTGGACTTTGTGGTTTGAATACGAGACATTTTTCAGTCCAATGTGGGATAAATGAAATATAAATGATTTCATCAAGTATACTACTGTACATTGTTCTGTCTGTACAGCGACCTAAAAAGTAAAACTGAATTATTTTGTTATGGAAAACAAAACTAAAATAGGATCTGTAGTTTGCGTCAGCGGGCATGTTGTCTTGCTTTTGTTTAAAAATCTATAAACTGTGGGTTGGGTTTGTTGAGGTAATGATTTAACGAAAGATGTTGTCGTTTTGCGGCGTCATTAGTTGGACAGTATTTGCGCACAACGTCAGGCGTTTTCAAATATTTATATTTATATCAACTGAAATCCAAGAAAACACAGGAGTTACAAAACGACACCGCGGAGTTGTTGGAATGAAGAAAACATCAAAAAAGACGAAACTATTATTAATGTTCCCAGGCCTCGCCACCACACAACTGCTTTTCCGGATAATAATGCTTAACAGAAGAAGCAGCCATTACACTACAAGTGAATCAAAAAATGTTGACACAGAAATCTCACATAAATTGGCAGCAAATCAAATGGAAAATTATAAAGCCTGTTTACTGAATCACTCAAACTAGAAATGTTCTGAAACCTGACCACCACAATGAGTGCATTAAAGCAAGGTTAAGTGATCTGAAATTTGTATAAAAATGGAGAAGCGCAGGTGTAATATTTGGACACAAATGGCTATAAAACCAAATAAAAGAATCTAATATGATGTGCAGAGGGTCAACACACATTGAGTTTTTTTAACATTTGTGGTAGAGAACATTTTATCTTTACACCATAGACCTAAAGGCCTAATGTTTATTGACTTGTGACCTTTTGACAAGTGAGATTGGACACTCTCATCTAAAATTGTAGCCCACTTCTCCTAAGCTTTTTGGTTTAGCACGAGATAGAAAATTAACAGAAAAGAAAAGACAGGACAGTACAACACAGATGCAAACCTGTTAAGAAGGATTTCCTGTGAGTATGCCACTTACAGGGCATAACAGATGCTTAATATTTAGCAGAAGAATATGGTTACAATCTCTAAAAATGAAACTGACACGTCATTGTATCCGGTTCAGACCCAAGTGATTTATAAACAGTAAGAAAAATATAATGTCATGTTATTTGCCAAGCTGAAAATCTGCATTCTGACTCAGAGACTATCCTCATTGGCTTGAAACAATGTGTCACTGGTGTACATAATGAGAACTGTAATTTTAAGAAGGCACACTCATGAGATGCCAAGACACATTAGTTTAAGAGTTTAGAGGGCTGTTTGTGAGTCCTCGACTCTGATTTCTCTTGTCCTTCTGTTGTGCTAGGGGAATTGTCAATGTGGCCTCCTCATCCAACCTCCTCACCAATTCCAAAAATGTGCAGTTGGTCCTGGACCCAAGCCTGGCCCTACTGAGTCGTCGCCAGCGCCGGCTGATTCGGCAGAATCCTGGCATCTTGCATGCCATTGCCGCTGGGCTGCACACTGCCATAAAGGAGTGCAAGTGGCAGTTCCGCAACCGCCGCTGGAACTGCCCGACCACCCACAGCCCAGCAGTTTTTGGGAAAATTGTCAATCGTGGTGAGCCTCTCTTGTCTTTCTCACCAGGCATTACTAAATATTTTCCCATTTGGCCAATAAATTGGCAAAGCCAAGTCTAGGAGGTTGAAATTGGTGCTGACTGGGAAGATTTGATGTTGTTTCTTTAGGTTGCCGAGAGACAGCATTTGTATTTGCCATTACCAGCGCGGGGGTGACCCACGCTGTGGCTCGCTCCTGTTCAGAAGGGGCCATTGAGTCGTGCACATGCGATTACCGCCGCAGAGGTCCTGGAGGGCCAGACTGGCACTGGGGGGGCTGCAGTGACAATGTAGACTTTGGCCGGATGTTCAGCCGTGAGTTTGTGGACTCCAGCGAGAGGGGCAGAGATCTGCGCTACCTCACCAACCTACACAACAATGAGGCTGGCAGAATGGTAAGGATTTGATACTCAAACATGCCATGATTGCCTGTTTTTGTCAGAATTCCGCTTCACATGTATTTGTGATGTCCAATGTGTAAGATTTCATCAGTAGCCTTTGGTCTTCCTTTTTTCAGACTGTGTCATCAGAGATGCGTCAAGAGTGTAAGTGCCATGGCATGTCAGGCTCCTGCACTGTGCGCACCTGTTGGATGCGCCTGCCCAGCTTCCGCACAGTGGGAGACTTCCTTAAGGACCGTTTTGATGGTGCATCCAGAGTTGTTTATGCCAACAAGGGAAGCAACCGTGCCTCTCACAGAGCAGACCCCCGACATCTAGAGCCTGAAAACCCGGGTCACAAACCCCCATCTGCCATGGACCTGGTCTACTTTGAGAAATCACCAAACTTCTGCTCTTACAATGGCAAAACGGGCACTTTAGGAACTTCTGGCAGAACATGCAACAGCTCTTCCCCAGGCCTGGATGGATGTGAGCTGCTCTGCTGTGGACGTGGGTTTAAGACCTGGACTGAGAGTGTGACTGAACGTTGCCACTGCACCTTCCACTGGTGCTGTCATGTCAGCTGCTTGAACTGCACCAGTACACGAACGTTACACCAGTGTCTATGATCACAGGCGGATACCAAGTGAATATTTAGGCATATATGAAAGGCAAAGAACTTCTTAGCAGAGCAGGTTAGTTGGCTGAGAAAGCCCATAGCACACAGGTGGTTTGAGATATTAGGTAGAAGCTAGAAAAGCTTCAAGTGATACAGGGAACTCTCTGGCACAAAGAGAAAAATCAATCAGTGGTTTTGAAAACGTAAAATGGAGAAAAGCACAAATATATGAACAGGGTATAGAGGGAGTATACTGTATGTGCTTGCTTCTTGCTGTTGGTGCTCAAAAGTATTACAATGGGTATTTAAACACTACAACCATCCATGTAGAATGATTCCATTCTACATGGATGTTCACTGTGGATAAATAGAATTAGAAGAGATGAAAATGATGTGAGGGAGAATCGATTGCTGTAAACAGGTAATACTAGAGCCTTCTTCTCCCCCACTGAGGGCAAAGACTGGACACAATGTTTCACAGATGTTTCTGTGGCCAGAGAGCCACAAACATGTGCTCCCATAAACTGGTGAAGACCTCAAACAAGACCGGAGTTATTTAAAAAAAAAAAACTATGTTTTGTTTTCTTTTGCTAAAGTTTGGCTTCTCTCACGTGAAACTGTGTTAAGTTTATCTCCAGGGATGGGCAGTCTGTTCCCAACTTGTGTACTTAGGCCCTGGATGCAGCCCAACCACTTATAATTTCCTCACCACATTTGCCCTTTTTATTTAGATTTCTCTGGAGTTGAATACACCTCAACCCTGATTTGCCACTCTGACTTACCACAGGATGGTCCTGATGTTACATGACTGGGGCCGGTGGCCGCCAAGGAAAATAGAAACTGAGTGAACAACTCTTACTGAGGCAATGTAATTTGAATGTATTATCAATACACTGAATATCATGGCATGAATTAATATAGTTTGGCAAATCTGATGGGGTCAGTTAAAACTTGCAGAATCTCACTATGCTCTCAAAATGAAAACTAATGCAATGCTGAGACATACATTGAGGAAACAAAACGACACAAAGTTCCTGTTAATACATGAGTGTAGCATCAAACTTGGTCCAGGTTTAAAGTAGGCTTATGTGTATTAATTCATGCTCGGCTGTAAAAAGCAGATAATCATTTTATTTTAAAGAAAACAGCCTCTGCAGAAGAGATCATTCTGTATATCAGCTATGAGAACCAAAATGCTGTAAATACTAAAATGTATGAATATATTTATAATGACGTCATTTGTAAGTTTGCTGAATGATCTATGCACCTGTCAGTGGCTGGAGAATATGCCATCATTAGTGTAAAGTCAGGAGATGTTTTGGTCTTATGCCTTTTTCTATTTTTGTGTAATGTAGCTGACACAAAACCAACTCTTACTAGAAACAGAACATTATCATGTATTTGCTTGTTTCCTGTAAAAACACTTGTGTTCATGCACTGAATATTTACCTTTTTGTATTAGTGTAAATACAAAATATTTATTTCTGAGGATTTGTATACTGTTATAGAGAAATGTAAGAAAATACTTTTTTGTAGATTTTAATCAACAGATTTAGGCTCCAGTTGGTTTTGTATTGTATGATAGAACAATAAAGTCTATATTTTCAATTAAGTTACCCTCCTGAATGTGTCAAAAGATGCTATTATGTCTGTTGTAGTCTGTGTTTGAGATAGTTTTGACAACCAACCAAGTGAACATATAAGCCTGTCCCTGGGTGTCCTTTGCCTAATCCTATTACCACCACCAAAGCAGCCTCTTTCTCCGGCTCACAAAACATCCCTGCATCTGTGCTCCCAACCACAAGAGACAGCCCCTGCTTATCCAGCCACATACCTTATTTTGTACAGTATAGGATTTTACTACATTGAATGCTTTGCTAAATTTACTTAATGTCTTAAAGAAATAAAAGAAATAGCATAACAAATAATGAAAACCTAGAGTCTCCCCCAGCCCCTGGCAACTTGATTAACCACAGGAGTCTGGAAAGCTTTGCACTTTCTCCTTAGCCCACCACAGCACAGGAGCAGCCAGGGTCATCCAGATAGAGCACAGTAAGGTCACCAACACACACCCAAAAATACAAAGGTCCTATTAACAGAGCAACAAAGTTGTAGCTGTAAGGGCAGACAGGGTAACATAGGACCAAGGACAGGGATGAGGCATTTTCTGAATTACAGTCTTGATGTTACAGGACAAAAGCAAGAATCTCAAAGAAAGTTTAAATCTGGAAACCTAGGGGGATTAAGAGGATAAAAATGACAAAACAGAGCAAACTGAATAAAAATACTGCAAACGATGGGGTTAAGGGACGGTGGACAGCCAATTGAAACAAAAGATGAGGACTGAAAATGTAACACAACTGACTGCTCCAAAACACTAATATTGACAATACACATGATTTGGCTTAAAGTACGCAAAACAAAACAAAAAGTCAGGAGAAAGATAAAGCTCACAAATGTGAAAATGATACAATCCTTGCCTTGAGAGAAAATTAATAGGAGATCATGGATACACCGAAAGAAATAAAAAAATAGAAGTGGCAGACATATTTAAGAAAAGAAGAGGGAAGGAAGAGTTCAAATCCCAGGCGTGAGAGTGAGGTGGGAGAGTTGGTAGAGAGTAAGTGGAGGGGGTGCTGCCTGTGGGAGTGCTGAGGAGTCAGTGATAATTAGCTCAATTAGTGACAAAGGCAGTGTAATAAATACCGACTTAGTGTCTGGGTCCCTGCTGGCCTCTCTCTGCGCAGCCTGCAATGTGGCCATGGCCTGACGGACAATTCATTAAACTGACAAAATACCCCACCGTCCAGGCGTGACGCAGCGAGTTAGCCCCCTACAGGCCCAGCTCATTGTTCTAATTGTCTGGGCTGGAGTCACTTTGTGGCCGCCCCCTCCTTCACCCACCCCGCCTTCACGCTCTGCCTTCAGAAAACCAATGGAGTTAATACCCCTACCTTACTCTCAAGTAGGTGATCGGCAGGTTGGGGGGAAAAAAGCAGTAAGAGTTCCTTGGGGTGGGGCGGCTGGTGGGGGAGGCAGCGGGATTAGCGAATGGAGGTTGCCTGGGAGTGCTGGGAGCAGCACCGATCGGAATGTAGGAGAGAGATGAGTCCAGAAGCTCGGATGCAGGACAAAGCGAGAGTTAATAAGGAAAGATTGAAGGGGCTGGCGACAATGGGCCGCCACCCGAGTCGAGATGAAATTGCTTCCGAGGATTATTGGGAGAGGGTGTGAGCGTTGTAGGCTTTTTTTGTGTGAGTGTGTTTGGTTGGGCATTTTGGGTGCAGGGGCAGGGGGAGCGCTGGATTGATGGCTGCCCCTCTGGTTGGGGAGCAGGGGACCAGGGGAGGCTAACCGGCTGTTCCCACAGTCTGTTCTGCTGCAGCCACCTTTGACACACGGGGCTGCCAGGCGGCAAGCAGGCAGCCATGGTGAGAAGGGCACAAACAAAAACAACAGCTCCAATACATAAGTCACTCTCTCTGGAAGGCTGGTGGAGAAGCGCAGGCTGGAGGTGAGGGCGTGAAGGGAGGGGACAAAGGAGAGTAGGAAAGTGTGACTGGAGGAACAAATAAAAAAAGAAATAGCGATGCCACAAAATCCTGTCAGTTACTGTATTGTCAATAACTTAAGATAATAACACACTGACATCCAGTTGTGGCTTGTATCACATTGTTTGTACAACATTTAGGCAACATTTACTTTGTCTTGTTCCCATTTTATCAGCTTTCAGATAGTGTCTTTTTAGGAGCAACATAGCAGGGGTACAGGGTTACGTAACTTCGTTGACACTGAAAAATACAGCCACACTGCCTGCATTTGACCTGAGAGTGAGTGTCACTTAAAAAAATGTAAGAAAGGAAACAGTTTTCACTTACCCACATTGTGCTCCCTACAATAATTAGGTCAATCACCACAGAACATACAGAGACGATGATATGGCATAATGAAAGCACAGCAGCTTCATATTAAAATTCCTGCTAAATTGTGGATAAATGTTTGCCCGTTGGGTGGAGTTGGCTTTAATTTGATGGGCGTATGATAAGGAATTTTGAATTGGGTTTGGGTCACCGCACTGAATGATAGGCTGCTCCCTGTGGTTGGGATGGACAATGTGGCATGGCTTGGATCTGGTGCACAATACTGATTTGATTTCCTTTGGGCCTCAAAAATGTAATCCAAGCATTTAATTGTGAGCCAGTTTCCCAATTAATTAGGGCATTATTATAATGGGAAAACCCTTACACTACTCATGTAATAATCAGAAGCATTTGTTTGGTGCCATTAAGTAACCACAGGGCTGTTATGTAATAAGATATGTACTCACAGCCTCATCAAACACATATTATATAAATAAATGAAAATCAACTGAACCTCACCTAAAGTTACAGAAAACTATAGAGCGGATTAATAGCAGTTAATACGGAGGGTCAAATTTACTCAAATTCAATTCAGACTTGAAAGAATAAAGAGTGTGCAAGTGTGCAAATGTGTACAAGTGTGTGTGTGCAGTTTGTGTACATACCCAAGCCAGTGCGTGTGGGTGTGTGGATGGCAGCTGGGAGGCAGACACGGTCCAGGAGAATCGTCCCCTAGCAACTGACCTTTTCGGCAGATGGCAGTTCCAGAGTAACAGCCACCCAGCATCACAATGGCCATGGCCTCCTAACATCTCCATCACTTCATCATCTACTGGCCTGCCACAACCTGTCACACACAGAAGAGAGGGAAGGTTACATTCATCCCAGCATGCTTACACACATTCAAGTGTGAATGTGTGTCTTTTTTATCTTCTCGCTTCAAGTCCAAAACATTCCACACACATCAGTTTGGGTCTGCCATCGCCTGTTTCCATGTTCCTGGGGTATGCAGCAGTGGAGTCGAAAGGGGATGACAGGAGGATAGATTTAGGAGAGAAACGGCGGACACTCGCGGCTGTCCACAAACCTCCAGACACTCTCAAACCACTGTTTTCCGTTGTTGAGTTTTCTGCACAGGGTGGGAATGTGGACAGACCACTCGACCATGGTGAGCAATCAGTATGTCTGTGGTCAGGCTCTGTGCCCCTTTGGAGCAAGATGGAGTGCTAGCCCTGCAGTAAAGGTGGGAGTGATATAAATTTGCAGTGTTTTTACATGACATGCCAACACTCTACATATGTGTATAAAGATGTTGTGAATAGGAGCCCTGTGTAACAGACATGAGTGAATATGCATGGGGTGATAATATATTTTGAGATATCAACACCCCGCACCCTCTACACATACACAGCATGACCTCTTGATTGTCTTGGCTTCATGGCCCTTTTCTCTGTTGGCCCATTTTTGTGTGGATATTAAATATTTTTTTCAACCTCAAGACTGCTGAGATAAACACCTCCTCACGTGAAACATCACCTCTAATGTAATATCTTGTGGTCTTCAGTCTATTGCAAACACTGAATGGTCAGCTTTAAGTACTGTTTGACCAAAAAATTGAAATGCAGAGGCAGCAGTTATTCAAGAAGAAAAGGCTAAATCCCCAATCACACATCTGTGAATGATTAACCTGGCAAGACCAGACAAGAGACTACAAACAGATGAAGTAGCATGTCAAAATTGGTTCCACAGGGATTAAGTGTTTTAGGTGGAAAACTGTGCGTCAGAGTGCGACTTTAAACCACTGTATATTCTGGAGGAGATCATATGCTAGCAAACACTGTTAGTCCTCCGGTAAACAGAGCGGTAATGACAGGGAAAGACGTTGGGCAAGGACAACCAACAGTAGAATATGTTTACAGAAATCTGACAATGTATGGGTACAGCACGGCAGCGTTTCAGCTCTGAGATCCACATAAAATTTGAGCACAAACTGTGGTGGAATCTATGTGACACAACATAAACCTGCACATCATTTCACCTGTCAGCAGGGATGAAGCATGCATTGATAAATGACAGCAATATGAGTCTGGCTATATTGGATGTTAACACTTCTCTTTATCGAAATGCACCTCAAACTGCCAAATGTACAATGTTTTTGTACAGTACTGTTTTACTTGTATAGATGTGAGATCATTTAGGCTACACAGTGAAATATGACGAAATATTACTGTATTTGCACTCAATCAATACAGAAGATTGTGATGGTTTTATTATCAGTTGGCCCACCTTGACATCATCTCGACCACAACATGCCATCTTTGAGTCAATAAAAAGTCCTGAGAAAAGGCATGTGGCCATTATCTCTAATCTAGTAATACTGTTGGAAACAAAAGAAGAAATGCTCAGTTTTTGGTTTTAATTACAAGCTGTTTTTTTTTTTTTACAGCAACAGTGGGCGAGGGTTCAGCACTGACACAGCAGTACAGGAATGTTTATTTGCTGCAGTTTAGGAGCTGAGTGGCTTGCAGGAACTATGACACATTCCTGTGTCACTGGCTGTCCTGCTCGCAGACACACTAACACATACAAACACTGGCGCCCCATGTGTTGGTTCCCAGCTGCAGAGATACACACACAACTATTTCCTCCTAATGTGTCCTGCACACATCCCCATAATGTGGCACCTCTGGAATCTGTAAGCAAGCTCAAATCATATGCTAATTCATGGCAACTTAGTGTGACATGACTTACTAGGCCCAACACTTCCCCTGTGTGTGTGTGTGTGTGTGTGTGTGTGTGTGTGTGTGTGTGTGTGTGTGTGTGTGTGTGTGTGTGTGTGTGTGTGTGTGTGTGTGTGTGTGTGTGTGTGCGTGTGCGCTAATATGTGTGTGAGCTCACTTGCATGTCTGTGTGGCTGGCAGCACACACCTCTCCATCTTGCCTTCTGCAGTTTTATCCATTATTCCCTGCATCTGGCAGCCACAGCCTGTAAAGAAGACATTTCTCTTGGCAACTGTTTTTTAAAGGCAGTGACACAGGGGACAGCCAACCACAGGAGCCACACATCTTCCAATCTACATGCTCACTGAGAACTGCTTGCATAACAGAACCACCCCATTCTCCCTCTCCCATCTCAAAACACACACAAGTTCTTTCTCAATGTCACACTCACACACACAATACTGCTCCCAGCCGCCATTGTCTCTCTGCAATATAATCACCCAAGCTTTGAGGGCTAATCACTTCCAGAACAAGAGCTGTCCTACAAACTGTGCCAGCAGCTTTTCAGTACATTTTGCACCCTAAAACGTTCCTTTTGGACCCTAAATTGATATTGTGTGAGTGTAAAACATAAGCTGGGTTAGCTACGGAGTGACATTAAAGGCTACATGTTGTTGACATGAGCAGTGTCCAAAGTGCAAAGTTAAATAAGAAAAATGTCTCTGTAAATGTCATCATTTGGGATGCTCCAACCAACAACAAATCACAAAAGGGTACTGAACTCTCAACATTGCCTTTCAGAAGAGAATACTAAAAGATTCATTGCATGCTGAGATGATTGTGCCCTTGGTAGACACTCAGTTGCTGAAAAATAAACACATTGTTTGCATAATTGAAATGGCACAATACATGCATTAATTAATATCACATGTCAGGGTACAGCTTCAGTAAGCAGCTTCTCTGAACTGCAAGTATTTTGGGACTGGGAGACATGTTTGTTTTGCTTGGCTGCTAGTCATAAACTTCTCTGGCATCTGGATCATCTAAAAAGACAAATATGTGTGTTAGCTTGATTGAATAATTGTTCTGATTCTGATTGGCTACCGGTGACACATTTACTAGAACTGTGGGGTGCTAGGCAGATGTAGGTCTAGTAAATTGTACACTGTTTTGTCTGCACATTAGTTCAGGTACAAAGGCGTGTGAGTGCTCACCTGCTTTTGTATTGCAGGGGTCTGGAGTTTTCTTTAAGGATCTCCTTCCTTGTTTATAGTTGACTGAAGACCCTTTCTTCTTCACCTTCATCTTCAAGGTTGTACAGAACCTAGCATTCTCACCTGGAAAATAAAAGGATAGGAGATTACTTATCCCCTGGGGGAAATTCAACCTGAATTATTCTCTCTGTTTATGAGTTTGTTTCGAGGAAATGGTGCCTCACACAAACACACCTCAGTTAGCCCAGCTGGTAAATCCAACATCTTCCAGACAGATCTTTAGTCCATTTCAAAATGAACAACTTTCAGGTTTAATAAACTGATTTCAAATACAAAATCACCAAAACCCCAGTAGTCACCAAATTAACCTTCATGTGAAGTGTGAGGAAACAATCTGCGGTAGATAAGTTGTGGCAGTCTTTGTGTGTTTTTATCTACTGTGCATCATAGGTCATCGCCAATAATAGTTTGTAGCAAATCAACTCAGTGTAAAGCTTTGAAACTTGCTAGCGTTTGACTTGAAAATGATTAACGGCTGCCATCTAGTGGAATTAGTGTCAAATTACAAACAAACGTCTGCATATGTGCAATATCAACCCACCTGTAAAATAGTTATAAAGAATGAAGCAATATAACGCCTAGGCAAAAAAGGAAGATAAAATGCTAATGATTTCTTAGCTAGCTAGCTAAAATAAGCAGATGATGACACTTCTCGGGACGACGGAGCAGTTTTTTTTACTTTATTGTGTAAACAGCATAAAAACAGTTCGGCATCAAGATAAAATATAATTTGGATTAACTCAAAATATTTCCTGAATTCAATTGAACATATATTGAGAATTTTTAAATTCACAGAGCAAACTCATATTAAAAAAGATTAACAGCTATATATTCTATAACTGGCCCTAAATACAGAATAACAGAACTAGAAGAAAACACTTGGTTTTCTGTCTATTAGCTTCCATCTTAATTTAGTGATTGTTAAAGAAGTTCTTAGTTTTTCTTGTGCACCTACGCTATTTTAAAACAGAGAGCATCACATCGTATCGATTCCGGATGTTAGGTAACGTTGTTAACTAACACAAACTGTTTCAGTAGGCTACAGTCATCTGTAGCAGGACCTACTTACTGATGAGCTTAAAATACAGTCATTCAGAGCGTAGAATTTAATCATTGACAAAAAAATCTGATCATAGTTGTCCTAATAGAAATACTTGGTTGAGCGGATGATCCTTCGGTCACTCCATACTGGGTGGTGGCTGCTGCGCACTATGTCCTTGTTTGCCAATCACTAGATAACAGAAGAAGAAATCGAGGAGGAGAAGAAGAGAACTTGAGAGAACAAAAACTATTTAAAACGGAGATAGCCTTGTTTCATGGTTGAATGTGCAGCTGTGGTGTAAGCTACACATGTTTAATGTTATAGTTCTTGTTGATGTTGTAGACCAAAAACAGAGAGAACAACAATGGGACGTGGTTGTAATTGGCGGTAGGCAATATGTTCATCACCATGTTTATGTGCATCATGGAGGTTCATACTGGCCGAGTGCCCAAAGACCATCATCAACAGTTTGTCACGAGGAACGTGCTGGGTGATGCCACCCTGTGGGACATCACTAAAGCCAGGGGCACTGTGTTGCTGCGTGCCACCCTCAGCTTGCAGATCTCAGCGGAAGATAGATGGCAGACCACCAGTGAGTAAAATAAAATACATCCTGTCTTGTGTTGGTTGTGGAACATCACCTCAAAAAGAACTCATGTTACACAGTCACCCAGTAAGCACACATACGTCGGCACGACGTCTGCAAATGATCGCTTCATCTGCAATTGATCGCGGGTCATTTGGAAGCATCGTAAATTGAGCGTCATTACGTCGTATTACGATGGAAATCTATACATCGCAGCAACGTATTAAATATGTCTTTTAGATGTATTACAAGTTCCTCAGTTGTTCGCGGGTCATTTGGACGCATCGTTAATTGAGCGTCTAGACGTCGTATTATGATGGGAATCTATACATCGCAGCAACGTATTAAATATGTATTTTATATGTATTACAAGTTCCTCAGTTGTTTGCGGGTCATTTGGAAGCATCGTTAATTGAGCGTCTAGACGTCGTATTATGATGGGAATTGATACATCGCAGCAACGTATTAAATATGTCGGTAAAATGTATTACAAGCTCCTCAGTTGTTCGCGGGTCATTTGGAAGCATCGTTAATTGAGCGTCAGTACGTCGTATTACGATGGAAATCTATACATCGCAGCAACGTATTAAATATGTCTTTTAGATGTATTACAAGTTCCTCAGTTGTTCGCGGGTCATTTGGACGCATCGTTTAGTGAGCGTCTGGACGTCGTATTATGATGGGAATCTATACATCGCAGCAACGTATTAAATATGTATTTTATATTATTACAAGTTCCTCAGTTGTTCGCATGGCCTTTTGGAAGCATCGTTTATTGAGCGTCTAGACGTCGTATTATGATGGGAATCTATACATCGCAGCAACGTATTAAAATATGTCGGTAAAATGTATTACAAGCTCCTCAGTTGTTCGCGGGTCATTTGGAAGCATCGTAAATTGAGCGTCTGGACGTCGTATTATGATGGGAATCTATACATCGCAGCAACGTATTAAATATGTCGGTAAAATGTATTACAGGTTCCTCAGTTGTTCGCGGGTCATTTGGAAGCATCGTTTATTGAGCGTCTGGACGTCTTTACGTTGCACACACTGTTGATGTGATGGACAGTAAATCTGAATACTGCCCAGCAACATATTCGCGCCACAGTCGACAAAGGAAGGAAAAAAGTTGCCAGTCTACGAAGGGTTGGGAGGGACGACTGCTTCGTTGCTGTTAAACTCCATGGTAAGGACTATTTCATTTTAACGTAGTTAACGTTAGCTAAAACAATATTTTGACGCTTTCGCATGTGGAAGTTGGTGTTCATCTGACAAATAACAAGATATTTTAGCTACTAGCGTTAGCTAAGTTAGCTACGCCATGTCATGGTTTAGCTAAAGTAACTTTAAAGCCTTAAGATCAGGCTAACATCGCACTAGCCGCCCTTTTCACGTTCAATTAAAATACCCGTGTTCTAGCTGGCTAGCTAAATGTAGCTACTAATTTGGCTAGCTAGCTAGCTAACCAACCATAAGGTTAACGTTAACGTAACACGGGCCATTAACGTTAGCTAACGTTAACGTTAGGCATAATTGAACGTTACCCGATATCCGTTAACGTTGATGCTAGCGTTATCTAGTTAACCGCGAGTGTCATACCTCAGTCATACTTTGCTTGTATCGGTTACTTTTCTTTTGTTGGCTTAAATGGAACTGTAACCTCAACTGGGAACATAAAGCTGAAGACTTTACTGAAGGTAAATTCGGAATATAGCGTTAGCTAATCTGTCAACTAGCTAGCTAGCTAACGTTAAATCTTGTTTTTAAAAGGTAAAGTTTAGGGGCGGCTAATTGCATGCTAACGGTCGTACTTAATACGTTGTGATTATAAGGTTTTATTTTTACCCTGCTTATCACCAAATGGCACTATCTAGCTATGTTAAACAGTTTTTGGTTAGTTTCTGTACACTTGGCATGAACGTTAAATCTGTTTAACAATTTATTTAAAAACGGTTTAAAAACGGTTCAGAGTGCCAACGGTCATAAAATACCAGTTATTAGATGGTGACCGTTTTACGTTTTGTTGAAGCTAAATTGACCATAAACCTAACTAGGACAACACGCGTTCGATGGACATATTGAAACTCATTTGACTGAGATCAATACAATCATCAATATCACAATTAATTTGATTGTTACTTTTCCGTTTCATGTTTAGCAGTTAAAGTAAGGGTAACTTTGGTAAACTGTTGGTTGTTGTGTGTTTGCTTGTTTGTTTCACTAGTTATCCCTCATTAGATAAGTGGTAATTGCTAAGAATATCCACCATCTTCTACAAAATGTCAGGAATACACCGTGTTCATTGCAAAACAATAGTTTGCAATACTAAAAATACTGCATCCTCACAAAAGAGCATTATTTGTTGATAACTTTCACATAGTGTGTCAGTTTTTATGTTGGCATTATGTATAGTGGAAGATCAGGAGACCTGGGCAGGAGTTGTGAGAGAAGGCAATGAACAGATGAAGGACATCATACCACAATAATGTGTGTGGGTATGTGTGTATAAACCTGATCAACAAATAAAAAGAGTCATGTTGTCATATTAGGTTTTTGTATGATGTAATCCGAATCTATCTAGTTTTCCAAACATGCAGTGAAGAAGTGATACCACACATCCTTCCTGCTGCTGTCAGACTTTATAATCAACACTGCTCCAAGTAGACCACACGCACCCTATGTGACAATTTACTCATGTGCAACATCTATCTACGCCTTATTATGCAATATCAATAACTTCTGCAATACTGTGAATACGGTGTTATTAAACGTTCTGTCTGTGTCCTTAACTGTTTTAACTGCTTTATTCATGCAAGCGAGAAGAAACAAATTAAATTAAAAAAAATACTTCCATGCATTAAAAGATACATCTTTAAATAACGCACTTAACCCAAATCTTTTGTTTTTGCCACAGCTGCAGCACAGAGGAATCCTACTTTCCTGAGTCCGAAGCCGAGTAGGCCATCAAGGACCCCCTCCCCCCCACGACCGGCAACAGACTGGAGAAGAGGCTGGAGCAGAGACACCCTTTTTTTAGCTACTGAAATAATTGACATTATGATACACAGTGGACAATATAGTGTGATAATTAGTTTTTTCTTCTCCAACATGTACACACTGCTGTTGTGAAGCAGGGATACACAGCTCACGAGTGTGTAGTCAAAAGAGAGAAATATTGTATATTTCAAGGACTCCTACAGATTAAGAAAAATAATTGCTCAATTGCTCAGTGTCTTTGGGTTCAAATAACATTATCATGATCCCATTGGCATCCAAAAATGGATAAATTGACTTTTTAGCTTAACTGATTCTGATTGGGTATCACCTGGAACACAGCCAATAATCGAGACACAACCACAAAACGAGAGAAAACAACTTAAGCCGTTGCACACCTTGAAACGTGCATGCCCCAGCTCTTTGCCTAAGGGGAGGCTTACAGTGGCAGGCTACAGTGGCAGACTTAAAAAAAACACTGGTTTAAGCTTGTAATAGTGTTTTTGTACATTAGTCCTTAGTATAGACAAAAGTAGGATATTATCTCAAAATATAGCTACATGATCATTTTTTCGTATTTTCAGAATAGCTTTTAATGTGTTAGTGTGCTGTTTTCTATAATAATTTGAACTATGTAAATTTTTGGAGTACCCTTAAAAGTGCTTCATAAATAAAATGTATTATAAGTAATTGTGTATGACTTATCTCTTACTTTAGTAATTCATGTAATTTAGTAAAGATATTTAAAGTAATTTCGTGTGACCTATACTGACCAGTTCTGTTAAATGGGTTAATGCACATCTTCCTGACATCTATTCTACGTATAACACATGTCAGGAAAATGTGCCTGAGATTGCGGATGTTGGGACGATGTATTATATACGTTAGAACGATGTATTTGAGCCTGCATTTGTACGACGTATTATATACGTTAGAACGATGTAAATGAGCCTGCATATGTACGACGTATTATATACGTTAGAACGATGTAAATGAGCCTGCATATGTACGACGTATTATATACGTTAGAACGATGTAAATGAGCCTGCATATGTACGACGTATTATATACGTTAAAACGATGTAAATGAGCCTGCATCTGTACGATGTATGGCATACGTTAGAACGATGTAAATGATCCTGCATCTGTACGACGTATTATATACGTTAAAACGATGTAAATGAGCCTGCATCTGTACGATGTATGGCATACGTTAAAACGATGTAAATGAGCCTGCATCTGTACGATGTATGGCATACGTTAAAACGATGTATATATATGTACGTCGCGGAAAGAGCGGCTGCATGTCGCAGAAACGTATAGCAGCGACGTCTTAGGGACGTCGTGCCAGTGAGCAAACGACCAAACTACTACATATCCCCGCCGTATTTTGATTACATCGCCAATACGTCGTGGAGACGTATGTGTGCTTACTGGGCACAGTGCGTGTGCAAGTGTGTGACACCGAAATGCTGTAGGCTAGTTGTCTCTTCATTAATGGTATAATTAACTGATCAGAAATTAAGATAAACTATTTTACCAATTTGAATTGTAGAGTTGAATTGTACAAGAATATTGTAAAAGGAAAAAATGGCCATTATAATTTCTCTAAGAACTTAGGGGTGACACCTTCAGAATGCTTGTTTTGTCCGACAAGCAGCCGAAAAAAACAAATATATTAAACTTACAATGATACAAAACAGAGAGGAGCAGCACATAATAGACACGAACAACACACGGCGTATGTGCCAGGGCTTGCAATCCTTCAATCACTACAACAAGATCTACACGCGCCTGTGACGGCAACATCTCTCCCGAAAGCACCAAATTACTTTTGTGCACATGTCAAAGCCATAAACGACACGCCCACCAGGAAGTCCATCATTGGGACCTTTGGGACCTCTCTCTCCTCCTCCATCCACATTTACACAAAACACTGCACAAACAGAGCCTCCAGACAAGCAATAGCTTCTTCCCCATCCGTCAGACTCTTTAAGACCCTGCTGTCCCCCCCTTTTTACACACACACACACACTCCCCCCCCCCCATTTCTACACTTGTACATTAATACATAAATATCCCAAAACTGCTTTTACTGTTGTTTATTGCATTATTATTATTATTATTATTATTATTATTATTATTATTTATTACTTTGCATTTGTTTACATTAATTTACACTAACTGTATTTATTTTTATTTACATTACTTGTATTTATTTTTTTCTATTATTGCACTACATGTTTGGTATTGTACTAAATGTTTGTACCTTGTTTTGTGTCTTGTTCTGTTCCCGTTCTTGTATCTTGTTGGTTGCATCTTATCTTGTCTCTTATTTTATTTGATGAGCTCAAAAGGTACTTTGAAAGTAGGAAAAATGCGTTAAAAATAAAGAACTTTTTGCAGCCAGCTAATGTGTATTAGTGCTGCGTTGGGTAAAACATGCAAAAAACAAACAAATTAGAGAAGCAATCAGAGGAGCATGCTTTCTAAAAGTTTCCTTTTAAACAGGTAGGGAATTCCTTCTAACTGTAAATTCAACATATTCACACAGGGATTGCGAGGACATTATTTCCTCAGAATTGTAAAGCTGCAGATGCCACAAGTACATCTGTTTCTCAAGTTGTGCCATATCCTAAAACTAGCTTTAATGATCCAAATGCTCAATCTTGTGTACAGTTTAACAGCAGACTATTTTCATCTTAGGAAAGTGTGAACAGTTTTTAAAGGCAGTGACAGCCAGATTGAATTGTTTTTCAATCTAGTGATGGCTGCACTAAGAAGGGGTTTTAAATAACACATGTAGTCAAGGGTTAAAAAATTGTCTGTCATAATAAAATACAAATTAGAACTCAATGTTAGTATGTCATGTCTTTCTTGCCTGTATCAGGGTGGTGATGACTGATGGGTGCACTGAAGGTCACACAGGTCTGTTGAAGTCTAAGTGAGTGTTGTCAAAATAAGAAAGAATACTCTGTGTAGACATGTGTGGATTTTACAATATTTCATGCCTCTGAATGTGTTCATTCACTGTAGGGGTTACTTTGTTCATGTACTTTTTGAATTGCACTTGGAATTTGTATGTAGGAGCAGCCAACACAGATTTTCCGCTGCAGAGAAAATAAGGTCAAAACTTACCTGAAACAGACATAACAAAATGTCACGTCAATATAAAGCAGTCTAAATTTAGCCCTATTTAGCCCTTTTCCAATTTCCACTGCTTACCCATATTGCCGAAGTCTTAAAATACAATATACAGTGGAAAAATATTAAATAATATTTTACACTTTATATATGTAAATACAGTACTTTTTTTACTTTTTTAATTGAGGCTTACAATATAAAATATGTTTTCTGTAACACTTAACTAATTTGAAATGTCTCATTAATGTAAGATGTAAAATATTTAAAACATGTAAAATTAACAACATAAAAATGTTTCAAGACAAAATACAAAAACAAAAAGATCAAAATACATACACTAGAGGGTGCCTTCTTAGACCCATAACAAATCTAAGAAGGCAAACTCTTGAAATTATGCTTTTACTTTTTGTTAAATCACATTAACTACTAAAAGTTGCTCCAATGTTGTTGTAATGTAATATACAACATAAACCTTTCTTTTATTAAATAAACTAAATATACCATGCATACTACAGGCAGCTTACCAATACTTTACATCCTATTAAAATTAAAATGTTGGGCGTAGTAAAGGCAGTCTGTGTGTCTGAGTATATCTACAGAGTAATGTCCTAATGTGTAATTATTTGTAGTAATGTGAGTCCTGTATAATGTGGAATTTTAAGTTTTGTAAAACAAATAGTTGTATATCTCTTAAATATCAAGTCTGCTTGTATTTCATAGGTGGCAGAGAGAAACTGAATGAGAAACCTTTACCTCATTTCAAAAAAATAAGCACAAAGATGTGGATGCCATCATAGTCGAACTAGAGAAAATCACTTTTACAATAAACTCAGCTTTATTGACAGTAAAAAGTTTTGAGAATATCAAGGGGCACGCATTTGTAACTGCAAGAACATCTTGGAAAGCAACATGACCTGTTGAAATAATGAGGCAGTTGTACATCTTTAACTTTGAGGTAAAGTGTTTTGTCATGTTACATCATTCACAAAATATCGTATAACATTGAAAAGTTCACACAAGGAGACAAAAACCATGCCTCGTTTTCACTTCTTGAAATTACTTCACATTTCAAAAAGAATTCACAATTCAGGAAAAAGCAGAAAATGACAAGCACACATGCTATATTCCATTCACACACATTTCTCTAATCAAACCAAGTGCATTCCTTAAATTACTTTTTTTCACAAACAGTTTCAAGTATAGTTTTGCCTGCAATCAAAGGAAATTAAGTTAAACTATGAAGCAGCAAACCCACAATAACAAGTAAGAATACTGAGTTTGGTCTCATCTGTTCCCAATATTAACATTATCAGATAACTCACCATACTGTAGCAATAAGGTATTTGGGTGCTATAAAGAAGCAGGAGGTAACATTTTATGGACTTGAGTATGCTGGATAAGATTTGGAATATAGCTGATTAAATACACCAAGGCTGAAACAAACAACACTAAATAGATAACCACAAGTGATAACTTAACAGATCCAAACTGATTTGTTAATTAATGTTTAAATAATGAATTTGTCAATTCACTTACATTATGCAAATAGTTTCAAATCTTAACTGCTGAGTACAAAACCACAAAGAAATTGTTGTAGTTGAACTGATATTTAATTCTCTGTCACACATTGCAGCAAACTTCAGTGTAGACCGCAGGACCGGAGCAACGCTGTGAGATTCTGTAGAAGTCCGGCTAAAATGTACTGGTGTTGCAAATTAGATAATCAATTATTGTGAGTATTATGCGATTCATCAGTGCAGTATAACAATCACGGGAAAACAATTGTAAAGTCATCAAGTGCTTCAGAAAAATTGTTCATTTATAAGCAGGGAACCTAAAAGTGCAGTCCTGTTTAGGTATAGCACCCTGGGCCATCTAAGTTAGTCTCTTACTGTACACAACATGGCTCATGGTCTGATCTGCACCAGTATTCACCAGGCTCACTTTAAAATCCGAAAATCTATTTTACATCTGAGCCCTGAAGGCCCTGAATGTTTAAGTTAATTCCTCTCATCATATCGCTTTGTTGTGATAGTCTTGCTGTGCAGCTGTAAATATTCTCTCTTCTGAGGTCACTTTACACATGCTGTAAACAATGTTTTCCTACAGCAGCGTACTACTGTAAGAGTTAAGGCAATCCATTTCTGTGCTTTGTCTGTGACAAAAGCTCTTCCCAAACCCAGAGGCACAAAGCTCTCAGTGCATATTAAGCTTACCTGACACACGACCCAAAGTACCCTCCTCTACCCCAAAAACAAAGCTCTCAGTGCATACTAAGCATACCAAATAGAAATCATAAAATGTACATACCATGCTTTCCTTTACTGCCTTTGCATATGACCTCTCAAAATTCGCAACTAAATCACTTAGCAAAGATGGCTAGATAGTCAAGATTTTTGAGCACCAGTCCCCCCCCCCCTCCCCCATTTCTTTTTAGTTAAGAAAAGACCCCCAAAGAAGGCACTTTTGAAGCAAAACCAGTAGTTTTGCCAGATTTGATATGGGAGTGCAATCAATCATAAAATGAAATTTGCCTCCACTAAACTTCAAATGCTGTGGTAAAAATGCTTTTTAATTGCGTTTGCTTTAGTTTAATAAATATTCTCATAGTAAAATCACAAATCCTTTTACTTACTTACTTACTTACTTACAGGGATTTAAAGTAACTGATCTGGTGCAGAACAAACGGGAGCCTACAACGTTAGAGAGCAGCAGTCACCTCTCAACATCCAACCGCTATCCCTTCTCCTCAGCCCACTTGATGCTCTCCGCGGCTGATGTGAGACAAGAACTCGTAGCGGTCCTGGCTACGGTGGCCACAGATGTTGCACTCAAAGGGTTGGAGGAAGCCATGGCAACCCATGTGGATGGTGAACATGACATGGTCCAGGAAGAGGATGCGACAGTGCCGGCAGTGGAACGAGCGCACAGGCCGACCATCCCTGTCTAACACCTGCACAGTCTCCCTGGAAGAAATGGGTAAGACAGAGCTCTTCTTTGCTGTTGTGGGGGGCGCAGGACATGCTCTCTCCCACTCTGGGTCCAAGTCTTTGGCCTGCCTGAGGCTGGAATTGGGATGGCTGTAGGGCAGTGCTGGGGTTTGGTAGTGGAGGTGGTGGTTGTTAGAGGTACTTGTCGGGGCTGTAGCCCTTGTGCTCTGCTCTTCCGCTGTGCTCTCTGTGTCTGTAGAGTCAGGGCAGCCGTTTGGTGAGGTCGTGTGGCTATGGGCTGAGCGCTGGTCCTCCCGGCCTTCACCTGCCTCCCTTCCAGCCAAGCCAAAAGTCGCTGCTGTCATCCCACCTCCACAATGTGCTTGGGGGCCCTGAGGAGTCACATTGCTGTTGATGGAGCCCATAACCGTGCGTAGCTCTGACAGGAAGGCAGGATGGAGTTGAGACAGTGAAGGTGGCTCATGGTTCTCTCCTCTACCCCTGCCGCTTTGGAGATGTGGACCACCCAACCCAGCAGAGTCCCCGGCAGGCTGAGAGCTCATAACGTCCCCCTCCTTCTCAGAGCCAGAAGACAATTCGTAAGGTGCTTCAGGTAGGTCAAGGTGCATATGCTTTACACCTATGAAAAAGACATATCAATAATAAACAACAATTAAGATGGAGCATCTCATGGATTTACTTCATCTGGCCCATTTTCAAGGAGCAACATGGACCAAATGTCTCCAAACTGGTAACAGCAAATTGACATTTGGCTTACTTGCACTGCAGGACGGCTGATGATATTTGACAAAGACCAGGTTCTTATTACTTCTGTACAAGCTAAAGATAAATCATTATTATCATATGCATTGGTAATAGGTAATGCATATATTTCTATGCTATCACTGAATGGGTCATTATATGAAAACGTGCCATTTCCCAATCTTAATGTGGATCCTTGACTTCCTGACAGGCAGGCCCCAGAAGGTGAGGCTGGGTGTACACACCTCTTCCACCCTCATCCTTTAACACTGGAGCACCCCAGGGCTGTGATTTATGCCCCCTGCTGTGCTCCCTGTAAACACATGTAGCTCAGCGTAAATTTATTCAGGAAGACCTAACTTTTAAGAAGGCACTATAAATCAATTCAGCTGTTATATAAACAAACATGTACATTCTATCATAATGTGTATAACTGTTGCATATCTGCAACTAGCCTCTCCTGATTGAAATGTATTTCAGCATAAATTCTTTTAGCCAGACCTAACTCTTAAACACAAATGGAATCAGCTGTTGGAGGCATTCACCTTCTTGTTAAACCAATCTGAATCATTCAACAAAATGCAAGGGCCAATCAGAGAGTCACAACCCTGCTTTAAAAATCTGTTTCCCCTTTGCTATTCAGCTGTCGTTGCAGACAAAGAGTGCAACCCTCCAGCTCCCCTTCCACCTCCGGTCATCTACTTCATACTGACTCGGCTGTGAGAAAGGCAAGGAAGACACTGTTTCACCCTGGACACCGGAGGGGATACTCGGAGGAAATTCCGAGTATCCCCTCAAATACTGAGGAATTTCTACTCCTGCATCATTGAGAGATATTTACACCAGTCATCGCAAAAATAAGTCTTTTCTCCGTTTTGAGTTGGGAAAAAAGTATTGTATATTATATTAGAATATTATGCAAGTTACAGGGTTGACAACAGTTACAGTATTGATAGTCTTGCATTGCCAGACCTATCTCCACAGCGCTGCGGAAGAAGGTTTGTCTAGTCCAAACAACACTTTGGGATTGGAGAAAAACATGCTCTGGTTTCTTGCAGGTTGCATTACCTGGACTACTGGACTTACTTTCCATGTGTTTGAGAAAGCTTAAAAGTTGCTGTATACTTTCTCCACACTACCACAACACCAAAACTTTTCTTGCTGTTATCTATTATTGATTTAGGTTTTCTTTCTATTTCAGCAGTACAGTTAATTATCATTGCCACAAAGGCCAAAATCTCATCATGCTTCCTGGCTGACTTGTCTTCCTTAGCTTTCCGTCTCACCCCGTATCTTGTCTAGCCTACTTCCCTGTGCTTATGTCCTGCCTTAGATGCAGCCATGATGATTTCGGTCTCCTTTACTCTCTTTGGACAGTTTGCATCGCATGCTGATTGATTCCCTTTGCAAATTAATCATTCAGGTTTTTTTCACAGTCTCCTTCACATTCATACTTCCCACAACCAACCTTTTACCTTCAACTTCATAAAAAGCAGATGATTTCCTTTCCTGGTAATAATGCAACTCTTTTTTCTCTGAAGGTTTGTTTTCATTAAAAGTAACAGGGTTGATGACAACCTGAGGACCAGGGTTATTATAGCAAAACTAAACTGAAATGAAAATAAGCAGTGAAAAATATTAAAACTTAACTGAAAACTAAACTTAAACAATATTGCCTGGTTAAAAAAAACAAAGAAAAATAAATAAATATAAATTCATTTCATTTTTTAGCTATAATATTTCACTAACTCACTCTAAAAACTCACTAATAATAACATACTCATTGAAAATTCAAAACTATCAACTTTGCTGGGGACCCGATTAAATTGTTGTTTATTTTACACATTAAGAATAAAACCCATTTACGAGTAATGAAAAGATGCTCAAGGCTTTCTATAAGTTTACATTACATATGTAATGGTTTGACTTTTTTTGGCCACAATAGCTAGTGAAAGTAGAAAAGTCATATTGAGGGGCAGGTCATTGTTTTATTTTTTACAAGATACTTTGCACAAAAAGGTTTTTAAAATTCTTTAATGTTTGTTGCAAAACATATTATGAAAACAAAATTATAAAATGTTTTATTGTTTATTTATTCAAATTTACCGAGAAGTTTTATTTGAGGGACATAAAATGAAACATTTTCTTATAATGACCCAGATATTAAACATTTAAAAAAAAAAAAAACTTACCCAAAAACTTCTGTGGCGTTGACCTTTTGCGTTTGGTAATGCTAATAGCTAGTCTATCCACAAACTGGATCTTTTCCTTGGATGGTTGGAGCACAGGTTTAGTCTCCACAGTTCCTGACTCTTCACCTGCAAACAGAAAGCCCATTGTCATCAATATACTAACTCAGTATGTGTATAAATATGTTAAATTTGCTTTATTTAGTCTATTTGCATCTCCAATCATGTAGAAACATACAAGCTTATTGTCTAAAAAAACTGTGAGTTTCATGTTTGTGTGACATGTTACCCTGTGCTGCATTCACTGCTGTCTGGTGGTCCAGACTCTTCAGATAACTATAGCAGCGCTCTAGATGTTCCTCCAGTGTGCTCTGTTGTTTGTAGCTGCGACTACAGTAGCTGCACTTAAAAGGTTTTCCCACTGTTGGTGAAGAAGCTGCACCTCAAGAGAAAAAAATATGTAATTGATTTCTTCCGAGATGGAAACAGATGATTTAATGTAATTTGTTAAGAAATACTGTTTAAACTACCAACGTGGTGTTGTTTATTAATATGTTTGTTGGAGGTTTTTTTTTTATGAAGAAAAACGTATTATTGGCTAGGTAACCTAGAGTTGAGACAATGGATTTCCCCATTAGTTGGCAATTCCTCAAATTGTTCTATACTGCTCGCCAACGATGACAGAAAACACCTAACCCTTCACCGCAACGTTTCCTTTTAATAAGCCGTCGGAAAGACTGACGTCAATTCGCTGAAATCCAGTTTACAAGAATCTTTACTTCGAAAATGAATCTAAAGACTGGTGGAGATCCACCAAGACCTACTGTACCAAGACTGTGTGTCAACACCTGTTTAACGTGTGTTCACAAATTGAAAGCACCAACAGGATTTCCTGTTTTCACAAAATGTTAAATGTCATATTTTGTCATGTTTTTTACAGTACATTCTACTGAAGAAGACTATTTCCTCTGAGCTTCAGAGAAGGGGGCCGTTCTAATGAATATCCGCTTCTATCGCTTACTGTACCCTTGTTTCATACATTATATGTTATAGAAGAACTGCATCCATCAAGTTCAAGGACTTATTCGATACATTTATGAAAAATCTCTTCATACGTAAGTTTGATGTGTTAGGCACTGTTGTATTGCATTTAAAGCTCAATGATTTACCTATGTGTGTGCGTAGATGTCCAGCCAGGGCATCTCTCCGGCGACAAGCATAGTTGCAAATGTGACATTTAAAAGGCTTCTCTCCCGAATGCAACTTGATGTGGCGCAACAAGTTCCCCTTCTGGGTGAAGGAAGCTCCACACTGGTTACACTGGAACGGCCTCTCGCCTAGGAACACATGGATGGACAGAGGATTTTAGAGGTTAATTACAAATCCAGTATGTCCTTCATTTAATGACATTTAGGGTAATATTTTGTCCATAAAATGTACTTGTCACTGTCTTGCTGGCTTATTCTGACCTGTGTGGCTACGCTTGTGCACCATCAGCACGTTGGGTCCGATGCAGATCATCCCGCACACCTCACACTGAAGTTTCCCATTTGGCAGCCGGATAGGTCCTGGTGAAGTAGCATTTGGACTGGCCATCTCATTGTAAATGCTCCCTCTGTCTCTTCCGGCCCCAGTGCACTCTGCGTTCCCTTCTTCCATGGGGTCCCCTCTGTCATCCCTCACAACCTCTCTGATCTCTGGCCGTGGAGCACCGGGGGACTCATCATCGCTGCACAGCTCAACCTTGATGGAGTTTGCTGCGTCAACAGAGGTCGAGGGAAAAACACATTTACTTTTATACATAATGGTAATGAAAAATTGTATACAGACCATGGGGCCACAATGAAACAAAGGAATAATAACTGACCACTATGGGAGCGGTGTGGTGAGGACTGCTGACTGTTTGGAGATCTAGCTGAAGGGCCCGGCAACCCGCCATAAAAATCCTGTTCCATTGATGACTCTCCTCCATTACCTGAAACACAAATATGCCCATGTTTTCAAAGTCTGGAGACTGTACACACAAATGTATAGTAGTTCCTACTTTATGTATAGACTTACCTTGTGCATTTGAGCGTCCATTGCAGTCCTCAGCATTCATTCTCTCACCAGATGCCTGCAAAATTATGATTTAAAAACAGTTTCTCAATGTTACTTTTTCCCCATTCATAATGATCATTTTTGAGAAGATCTCAATTTCCTAATCTTAGTCACATAAAACAGCATAAAATACATTTGATGCTAACCATATAAAATGTACTTACTAGCTGTTTTGTTACAAGAACAAGGCTAGGAAACAGTTCCAAGTGTCTAATAATAAGTTCACGGTTATAAACTAATCTAGTTGATTGGTGTTCTGCCCTGCTATTTCTGTATAGTGTAGATTCTTCTGCACCGTGGCCAGCAAATGAATATGAGAGGCTTCACGTTTATAGAAAGCTAATGACCAAGAATGATGGAGGAGGAGTTAAACCTACTAGAGGTGGACAAAATAGCTGGAACACCTTACACTATTGACGTAATGTCAACAATATTTAATATTAAGATGATAAGATCAAAATGTTTTGATCCCAGGAGAGAAATTTAGCATTGGGGCAGCAGAAAAACAAAATGACAGAAAGCATGATGATGATATGAAAAGAATACACTTAAGTAAAAAATAATACAATATAATACATAAAGATTAAAAAGGCCAAGTTAGAAGTACTTTACCCTAACCAGTGTGCATACATTTATGAAGACAAGACAAGAGCAGTTTTCTAATTATCTAAAATGTATACAGCTTCACAAATCTAACAATATTGAATTTTGTTTAAGTTTATAGGTAATATTTATTTGCAGTAGTTTTGTCAATTAATTGTTGCTGTTATTTTGTTCTCCCCCTCTGTAAAGGTGTAATAGGCTAATAAAAAAATCACGGGTGGAATTGCATGTAGTGCACCTACTTGACAGCAAACAACAAAGTGCAAATTTCAAATACTGGCGGTGCTGACAATATTTTTTAGACGGAGAACATGTTAATATTATGTGACCAGATGCTCTAAATTCATGTTGGAAAAGAAAGAGAGAGAAAACAAATACCCAGATGTACAATGCTGCACCTTTTGCTCAAATGGACGACAACAATGGACACAGGAGAGTGTGGAGCGAGCTGGGAAGAGAAGAGGAGGGGGGTGCGGAGACAACACATCGCAGGGAAAATTAATATCCTGGCATTGGCCGCGCATGGGGAGCAACAGGCGCTGATGCAGCCGGGAGACGCTCCAGTCACACTAGGGCACGGCGGTTATAAAAGGGGACGCGCACCAGTGCCGACAATTGCCTGACAATCCTTTCTGGGCGACTGTGCATTCAAACATATTGCATTACATTTTCAAATAACTACCGTGCTTCTCCATGTATGCTACTTGTTTTAGCTGCTCGGTGGGTTTGGTCCGTTATGACACCAATCCGCTCATGGACGGTCGAGACAGTGGCGAGACACAACAGCAATTTGTTGCAGGAGTTGCCACTGTCCGAATGTCCGCATGAACGCTGCTGTCATCCAACATCGAGCACGTCAAACTGGCCAGGGCTATACATTGTGTCTCATGAGCCGTTGCTATGGCACCCGACCACACGACAAATGGCATTCACTCCACCAACTACTTAAAAACATGCCGTACTTCCAAATTAAAACCAATGGATGGTCTTACCAAGCGCCGCGGTGAAGTTCACAAGCCTCCTCCTTACCTTGCGACCGATCGGTGTTTTCCTTTTTAATTGTCTGGATAGCTGTTTGTTTTCCCAGGCGACGACAGCATCTCCGGGAAACAACTTCCGGGCCCATGCTGGGATACAGACCGAATAATTGTACAACAGAGCTCCTGATTCTGTGATTGTCGAATGCATCGATGCATGTCAGCTCTGGGTACAGGTGGCAAAAATGTGATGAAATGTAAGCCATAAGAAGAACTCATTGGCTCGACAGAAGACTAGTGTAGGCTGATGCGCATTAATATCTGTTTGTAAAAAGGCTGAAAGATGCCCAGTCTGCTATTTAGTAGGCCTACAATTATTAATTGAAAATTCAGACACTGATCAAGACATCTTCCGGAAATGCTGGAGAATTGACTATGCGGGTGATTTTACAATTTATCTCTCTCTCTCTCTCTGGCGTCTGTCTATAAACCTTTATTAGGCTGTTCATGATCATTAGCCTACATCCTTATTTTTTAGTTAGGCCTATTCATGCGGTGAAAATAAAGGATATGTTGGTGTGTTGGTTTAGCGTTCAGTAATGGCAAACAAGCACATATTAAACACACAAGTAAAATTGTTGTGGTGAAATTATTTATGGTGATATTACATGTTTGGCACCACAAGGTGGCAGCAAACTGCCGTTTGAGACCAACTCTGCAAAGCAACCAATCAGACAGCTGTGAAATGCTGTGCGGGTCGGTGTGCATGCTATTGATTTATTTTCCATGAACAACTATGGCAACTATGTGAATCGATGAGGTTTGTGCCGTCGTAGAAGGACCTGATAGGCCTCATGGATCTTCATAAACATGGCCTCAGCATCCTTGCTTGGGTTGTGGTCTGGATGCCATGTCTTGGCCAGCTCCCTATAGCTGCGAGTTATGTCTTCTAGAGATGCATCTACTTCCAATGACAGTACCTGCAACACAATCATTTCCAGATACACAGTTGGGATATTATGACAATGCCAGAGAAATTCCTTTACTCGCTGAAAATGTTCTGAGAGGTATGACGAGCTTAACGTGCTACTTATATTATATAACTCTGTCGCCAGGGTCCTCTCCCACACCAAGACGTGGCAGCCTATCACCTCAACCCTCATCCACCTTCACTGGCTCCCAATTAAGTCCTGCATTAAATCCTTTGGGGACAGAGCCTTTAATGTTGCAGCCCCATCCCTCTGGAACACCCTCCTTGTAGATATTTGAAATGCTACATCCCTAAACATTTAAAAACCAAACTCACTCACTAAAACACCTCTTGTTCACCACAGCCTACAACCTCCCTGAGTGCAGCCACTGTAATTCTGTAAGTGTCCTTGGGTTTCATGAAAGGCACTATATAAATAAAATGTATTATTATTATTATTATTATTCTTTTTTTTATATAGCCTTTCCAGTGTTGTGAGCATGCTCACCTGCAGTGCCTCTTTTTCTCTCTCAGTGTACTCTTTGAGCAGTATCTCCAGCACCTTCCTCCAAGCGTCTTCATAGTACCCCCCTCCAGTAAGAACACACAACAGTCGATATGGAATTAAAAGAATGTACTCAAAGACATTTCTGAGCCAAGGCAGAAACCAGAACATATCCAGCAGCGCTGCTACACAGTCAGACAGGTAGTACAGTGTGGCTGTGGTGTTATGGAAAATAGAGTAACCCAGTGGAGCCGAGAAGGCCAGCCAGGCTAGACCGAGCCTGTAAAGCCGTGGACCTGGATAAAAGATTGAAAAAGATGCAATTTTAGTGGATCTTAAAGATTTAGAGATAATTAGTGTTACAAGTAGTGTTACCATGGTGTACTAGTAAATCAGATGGCATTGTTATATTTGTGAGATCATCTCACCTAGTTTCTGTGTGCTCCCAGGTGTCTGTGGAGGTTTGACCCTGCGGTACTGTGCAGCAGTGACACTGGCAGCCAGGCTTATAGGAAGAGGTGATAAGGCACTACCATAAAATATTGGGGAGGTTATGAGACAAGTAGTCAAAGTTTTTTGGAGATCAGACGTCTGCTGGCCAATACAAGACACCAGGTGTACCCCTGCACCCACACATAAAGGCAGGACGATCAAGTAGAAGAAACTGAGGGAGTTCAGTCCAATCAGAGCCACTATACCAAAGTAGATTCCAACACACACCTGTCCAGCAAATCTGACAGGGCTTACAGGTGGAACCATGGTGGGAGGTGTTTTCTCTTTCTCTACATTTTGATTGGCCTGACCAACATATGCAGGAATACGTATGACCTCTCTGACCCAGCCAAACCCAAATCCTCCCAGGGTTAGCATCCATAACAGAGCATGGCTGTCTCTTCCTAAATATAAATGGTGAAGGCCCAAAGGCCCACCTGCTGCCCACAGGGCATAAGCTACCATGACACTTTTTACCATCCTTTGGCCTCAGTGGATCAGTCCGTGTACAGGTGCAAATGAGTCATCCTTCATAAGTGCCTGCAATGAAGTAACAGAAGAGTTAAGTTTCAATCTCTCAGTCTTTTTATGCTATATCAACTGCTGATAGCTATTTTACATTAGGCTTTTAATAAAATCACACATTTTGATTGCATTTTGATCCACTTTATATATATAATATATTAAGAAGGATTTATAGCTCATGGTGGGCATTGTCATTTTAAGCCATTACATGATCCAAAAAAAATAGCAGGCGATAACGTGTTTTTTAAAGAAAACATAAAATGTACAAAAAGTCAGAATGGTCAGATGGCAGGCCCCAACATTTCTCTATAAAACAATCCACAGTTAATCCAAAGACTTTATCAGACTGATCAATGTAATTACTTTTTTAAATACATTTAAGATGTATTTTCTTTGTCTAATGAAAACTAGGTTACTTACTGAGCCCATAATTTTAAGTCCTTTTCCCGATAAATCCTTTCCGGTCCTTTCCGTAGTTGAAGCTGGTGCAAGTTGTTGCAACAGTTGGACTTTGGATCATGACAATGAAATTACGCTGTCTCATCAACATTTAGGTTCCTTGTTAAGGTGAGGAAAAGGTCTAAAAGGGACATTTGTGAGAGATAGGACACAGATTTTAATGATAAAGAAGAAACCATTGAAAACACAGAGGTACATATATATATATCGGGTTATTCTTACTGATGCATTAACAAAACTGATGTGTAAACATCATTTAATCTGGTGGGTGTGGAGCTAATTTTAACTGCTGTTGGGTGATTTAATTTACTGTATAACTGTGCATCATATTTTATATGCTATGTACAAAGTGACTAGTACTAGTAAATATATCTGTCATACAAATCTAGAGGAGTAAAACACAGTCCATCACTTCCCTCTCAAATGCAGTGGAGAAATTGAATGTGGCATATGAAAATATTTCAGTAAAGGAGGATGAGTACCTCTGAATTTGTTTGTTTGTTCTCTGCACTAAATGCTTGCTCTTGGGAGAATTACTGAAATTGTTGGGTCTTTGTAAATTATAGAGTGTGGTCTAGACCTACACTATCTGTAAAGTGTCTCGAGATACCTGTAGTTATGATTTGATAGTATCAAATAAAATTGAATTGAATTAGAATTGCAAAGTACATGGCTTTGCTTACCGCGTACTTACAGATGTAGGTTACTTAAGCAGAAAATGTTATGAAAATAAAAAATAAGAAAAGCTCAACCTTTAGCTAGGCGTGTACCATTTCACCAGTAGATAGCCTGCCCTGCATAGAGCACATAACAATGACAATATATGTGCACATCTCACAGTACTATAATGTTTAAAAAAATGTAAGGTATACACACACATTTGGATATTAATAACATATGATGATGAGGCTAAAGTTTTCATAACAGTGGTGATTGACACCTGCTTCGTGCCACCTCCCACTGTGCGGCCCCGCCCCCTGACGCCCCCGACGCCCCCTCCTTGTTCGTCTTTATCGGAGTGAAGCTAGCAGCAGGCTAGCTCATTTGTTTAAATACAGCCGCGCTAGCTAGAAAGCCACACATCCACTGCTTTCCTTAAAAGATGCCCCGTGTTTTAACTTTTTAACCATCGCTTTTAAGCCTGAGGATACTGTTATGGTTTCGGAGAATGGAAACGGACGACGTGTCGGTTAGAGAGCAACTTTTCCACAACCGTGTCCGAGAGACCATAGTAAGTAACGCTGTGCTAATCCAACCGTCGGTTAATATGCATATGAGTGGTCGACTCTGAAAATACAATCATCTAAACTGGTCAAGAAAGCCACGTCGTTTAATTAATTGTTTTGCAGAGCGGTGGCTCAACTCTCCCATTAAGTTGCCAAAGTCTCATGCTTCAGCTATGAGCAACAGTTAACGTTATATGTAAATAGTAAGTAGCCTATAACTTGGCTTTTAAGTAATTTCATGTTTGGGTGTTGTGGCAGTTTGCTGAGCTCCAGACCAATTATTGCACGGATGCAGCTGGTAGAACATCAAGGAGCTTACTCAGCACCTGGGGCTTGTTCCTTTGAATTTCTAGCGAACATGGATCTCTTTTCAACTCTTTAAATATTTGTTTGCCATGGTTTGGATCACCTCACACTTTACATTTTGACTATTCTGTTAATGACGTATTTGACCTGTTTACTGTGCTGTTTTTTCTGTTTTGTGCAACACCAACACCCTGTTGAACTTCAGACTTGCCAGAAAGATCAGTTCTGTTAACAGCAATGCATACGGATACTGGGCTTTAACCATACCATTTTTGAGTTCATAGACTGTTAATTTACTTAGATCTGAGATGTTGTTGCTACAGTGTTGCATAAGGAGCTGTGTCAAACAACATATTTTCTGGTGCATATTAAAATCAGTGGACTGACTGATCAATGTGTCCATATTACAATAATAACAAAAAGCGCTACACTGAAATGATTCAAGTATTTCAAAAGAGGATGAGTCAACATTCAATTGAAAAAAACTCACTTGGCTTCACAACACCAACCCTTTTCTCTCTTTCTCCATTTTTGTGTTCAAGTTGTAGTGACTAGATCAGTCTGCCCACATTAGGTATCACAGGCAGAGCTGATTTCATCCTCTAGACAATCCCATGTCAAGTAGCAGTCATATTTTCAATTGTGTAGAATTAACTTTATATAAGCGGCAAATAAAGCGCCCCAAATGTATTATTATGACCTTGTTTTCTTATTGTCCCTTCATCCTAAATACCTAATGCAATTAGTTGACACCCCCTTCTTAAGCCAGCCTCAAGTCTCTAGCTCGCCTTCTCTTCTCAGTGCTCCTTGTCAGGCAGATCAGCTGCCCCTATATCTCTGGTTATTAATTGGCTTCAGGCCGAGCTCATCATTGGTCAGCTCATTTTGAAGTGAATAGAAGAGTATGTGGCAGCAGTGTAAATACAGTTGTATTTCGCAAAGCATCCAATTGATAAAGGCTGAACATATTTATTAAAAAAAGAGCAGACAAACAGCCTACTGTAGATAACCTAGCAGTGATAACATAGCATAAGCTATTTTATTTTTATTTATTTTTTTAACCTGAGCTTTTTCAATACAGGACATGGAAAAACAAAATGGAAAAGAGGGGGAGATAGAGGGGTGTCTCATTTAAAGTTTAACTTATTTGAGCAGTACACATCAAAAAAAAAAAAAAATAAAAAAATATATATATATATATATATATATATATATATATGAATGAATGAATGAATGAATGAATGAATGAATGAATGAGAGCCTAAAGCCTAATTTAGCATATTAAACAGTCATGGAAAGGTTCCTAGACACCCATAAACATGTATCAGTGTATTAAAATATTAGTTAATTTGTATAATAAGTATCTCATTAAACCTATCTGATCTAAACCTACAAGCTGCAAACACGCTTATGTCTGATCATCCAGAAACTGATCAGGATGGTCTTGTCATCAAATGTATTTGTAAACCATTTGGATATTAAAATAGTGTGTGTATTAAATGAAATGCTTATAATCTGAGACAGACATTGCATATATAACTACTAGGGATCCTACTGCAGAGTCACAGGACATGCATTGCAAAGGCCAGAAGAGCGGCAGGCCTGCAGTGATCTCTGTCCTCAGAATACAGACATGCTCATTTTCATAATCATAGTACTCTGTGTATTGTTGGAGCACAGACAAATGGTAAAATCTTGTTTGACTGGCAGGAAAAAAGGGAGTGTTTATTTGAAGCGTTGACTTTATACAGCTTTTAGTCAAAAACCTCACAGTAGCACCAGTTGATGCCAGATGCCTGTAAGTCAACAGTAATTCTTTCCAAAATATTAAATGGTAATATTGACTGTGCCTTATTTGGGCGAAACATCAAGTAAATGCACAGCTCAAAATTTATATCTTGGCCAAATGTGGCCCCACAGTAGCCTGACAAGCCATAGTTCATAGATTAAACTTTTGCTGTATCCAGTCGGCAAAACTTAGAACACATCTTTCTGAGAATGACTTACATGCTTAAGTCTTCCAGAGTCGCGTCCAAAGCCAATTTGAAAGAGCTCTTTGTTTTCAAGTAGCAGGAAATTCTGCTGTCCTTATGTTAAGCCTGTCCACCTACTCTATACAATTGATTGGACTGACAAGAATTTGGCAAGCCAACGGAGAGTTGCTAGACTGACCCTAGCTGCAAATTACATTTGCTGCTTCTGGATTTCTACGCTAGCCCCACAGCCAAGGGGGTAAGCCTCTCCTCTCTAAGCGTAGCTCCCATGGCGCCATTTTAATGCTACGAAGCCATCACTCGCCGTGTTTGCATCCCATTGACTGCCATTCATTTTGACGTCACTTTGACAGTGAATACCTATTACATCTGAAACTTTTAAAGACTACTTGTCCGTTGTTTATTTCTTTAGAAACATGACAATGTGTGTGTATGTATGTATGTATGTATATATATATGTATATATATATATATATATATATATATATATATATATATATATATATATATATATATATATATATATATATATATATATATATATATATATATATATATATATATATATATATATATATATATATATATATATATATATATATATATATATATAATAAATAAAAGGCTCCATTACTTTGTACCTCACGTTACGGCTCCGTAGCAGACGTTTTTGCAAAACGATTGTGACATAACCAAGCGACTTGCTGACGCATAGTCGACAAATCACCGTATTGTCAGGAGAAACTCACATTAGCTGTTGAGGTTTAATTACTAATATTAACTAGCATTTTAGTTAGCAATAATTAGCCAGCTTGCATATATGTTATATACACGCTCTCGAGCTTCGAATTTCTTTCACTGGTCTACATCCAGAACGACGGGATCTGTTGGTCCATTTCTTGTTGGTCCACTTTCTATGCTAATTACTGGGAAAATTTCATTCAGGCCAAATGTTCCTTTACTTGAGCTAATGCAACATTGTAAATCATTTTTAGGTCGGAGCATCTGGCAAGTGTAAGCGGTGTAGGTTCAATAAATTGTCTACGTGAGATTGTGTAAATGTTAAAACTAGGAGTAAACACCCATAACCCGCACCCTGAGCTTAGAGGGGTCGAGAAGGATCAATGGTCAACAGGACAAAAGGTCATAAGTAGATACATGGAGCATCTAGCATCAGCATGCATTAAGATATCAAGTCACCCTGAGATAAGTTGAGTACCATGTTATCTATAAAAGACGTGGTTAAGACTGATTAGAGCATACAATAGTCCACTACAAGTGTGTTTCTTAGGATCACTTTCTGTGGGAGTTCTTAGACATGTCATTTTAATAGGAGCGTTGGAGTGTGTGTATGACTGATGTATGTTTGCTGCTGTAACACCATAATTTTTTGGGTTCAATAAATCTATCTATCTATCAAATCTGCTTCTTACTTTGTTTTAGTTCAGTATTTAAGGAGAGACTGTATAATGTCTTTGTTGGTGGGGACATTGACAATGTTACTGTTGTCATTTATTTCCTATTCTCAAGAACACAGTTATCTAGATGGAATTTCAGTTGCTTCTCTGAAATTGTTTACCTCCTAAGCTATCAAGTATTCCATGACACATTCCAGTAAAAGTATCAAAACTCTTACTCACTTAAACTCTTACATACTGCAACTGCCTACTTTCTTTTGGATTAGGATGGCTTTGCCCATGCAACATTTGAAGTTATTTCTGGAATAGGTCTTGCCTAATCTATCCTCTTACCTATAAACAAAGGCTGTCATGCTTTGCCTGAATGTGTTCAGCTGGACATGAGGCCGGGTGCCCCTAAAATAACACTCTAAGGGAGCCTAGAATACAATTGTTGCAAGGTATGTTGTGCCACTGCCAACCTCCCGTTGCTTTAAATTAATACAGTAACTACAAGGTTAGGAAAAGATGTTTTAAAAAATGCTTCATTGTTTTTTGCTTGAATCAACACAGATTTTTAGGTAACTCTGTGAATTTTAAAATGCTCTCTCAACCCTGGGACGTTTTGTTCAGCACCAATATGTCCCTCTGGATGCTGAATAACTCTCTCCTCATTGGCCAGCTGTGTCCAGTCAGTTTTCAGCATTGCCAATGTGTCCCCACATATGTGGACCTATTTCTTACCCAAAACCCATCCTTTGTTCCCTTTTCCTTCTATTGAAATAGTCCCTAACCATAGCAAATTGGACTGCATAATTGTACTATTTTGCACACTGAGCTGATTAGTTATGTACAGTCTATTGTTTGTGTGATGCAGCAAGTATGTGTCTTTTGATCATTCCCACTTACACCATAGAACATTGTATTTATCAACAGATTACATGTTATGTAAGTTTAAAATAAAATTGTTGTGTACATATGTTAACATTCAAGTGGGTCAACATCTTTCACTTTCTGGAGCCATACAGGCGGAGGGGTGTATGCCTGTACTCCAACCCCATGTGTTATTGTTCCATATGTGCTAGTGATCCATATTAAATTACCCTTTTGTTATGAACTTAGAATAATAGAAACACTGATGGAAATGCACCTCATTAATAGTTTTGTTGTGGCCCTTTAACTGTTTTGGGACTTTTCATTGTTCAGAATACATGCATTGGTCTATACTATTGTAAGATTACTTTAAATGGAACCCGGATGCTTTAAAATAGTTAATTTCTGGGCTTTGTTTTTCCAAGGAACTCATTATGCTTATGTTTGCATCCATTTAAGAAACTGCTTTTACACCAGTGCAAGTATGTTGTCATATCGTCTTTCATTTGCCAAAGAGCCTCTTTGTTTGCTGCTGTTGTTAACTCAGGAACAAACTTCTACATCTTGCAACTCTTATTAGGCTTCCTCTTGAGCTCCCATGAGGAAATGTTTTGTGATGTGGCAGCATCATTCCATTCACCTGTCAGTCCAACACACTTCATCTCTTCTGTTGAATGGATTCTCAGCTCTACTTTGATAACAAATGCTAACATAATATTCTAGCATGTTATAGGTTGTGTGTTACACTAATAAGCCAATTGGTCATTTTGCTTTTAAAGAAGATGGTGATAGTTATAAAATTTTTGAAAATTGATTTTGAAAAGGCTTAATTTTGTCCAGTAGGGGTAATAGATAGAATAGTAAAGTTGCCCATGAAAACTTTTTCTGGTGTGAAATGAGCACTGCAGCCTCATGGGACAGCAAGCGTGGCTATAGACGTTTGTTCTGAGGTATTTAGTTAAAATGTTAAAAGTAAGGGGGTTGTTTTACTTAGAGAGGCACTTGTGTGGGACAGAAGCTGTCAGACTTAAACACTCTACACTACATATGGTTAGTTGTAATTTCCGCCTTTCCATTCATAGTTTTACTTCTGTGGCAGCAAGGAGTGAATGCACCTTCTATTGCTCAGTTTTCAATTGTATTTCCAGTTTGGCATTGTGCACAGATGTGTTTTGGCTGTGCTTGTCAATCTTTTTTCTGTGACTAGTAGGCCTGCACGATTAATTGTTTTTATAAAATCACAATCTTGATTCTGCCTGTTCACGATTTAATTTTTAAATAACTTGTATTTTTAATTAAAAATAAGGTGTGTGTGTGTGTGTGTGTGTGTGTGTTATATTTTTTTTTAAACAATTTCGATTCTCATTTAATTTTATGAGCCAACTGCATCACAAGCACTACCTCTTTCTTCTTTGAGTTTTAAACATAGACTGTATAAAATAGGTTTTAAAGCGCTGCAATGCTCTCCCTTCTCTTTATTGAGGCCTCGGTTTACAGGCTTGTGGTGACGTGCAATGTGCTATAGGTGCCAAAAGAAATGTTTGGTACTCCCAATTTGTTTTGTTTTGTCATGGTTCATGTGTGCAATAAATATCAGAAAAGAATTGTGACAGATAATCATATCAATTCTTAGCTAAAAAAAAAAAAGAGCTTTGCCAGACAGCAGATTGCAGAGTGAATATAGATTTGGCCTAAATTTGTTGGTAGATGTAGTATAATGTCAGACAAGGATCTTTACAAACAGTATGGGGTCTGTCACTAGTATTATCCTTCTTTATTTTACTCCCCTTAATCCCTTATAGTTTGTCACTGTCACCCATTTCACTCTTTGTTTGAATTAAGTGGTAATCTTCAGACTCCATCTGTCTCTCTTGACCTTGGCAGAATGGTGAATGAATGGCTGTTTGTGTTTATAGCAATACATGTCCTGTTTTGTTTATTTCATGCCATTTATTTGCACACAACACTTTATTCTATGAAGAACAAATCTGTTGCAGCTGTGACTATATACTTGCCATCTACTCATGTTTCCACTTTGCTTTTCTAATCCGGACATTTTTGGTATCTATGCTGCATATCTATCCACCCCCACTTTTAAAACGGAATAGACTAAATTAGAGATGTGAGCCAAGCTAAATAAATGTGTTGGTTATCTGTAGTATTGGACAGAACATTAGTTTGTTTACAAGGTTGCACTTTCTTTAGGTGATAAGTACGAGTACAAGGAATAACACTCTCCTTTTTCCTTTGTCTCTTCTGCAGATCTGTGTATTCCTGTTTACATGCCTTTACATGGTGTCCTACCTCATACTTACCCATTTCAAGAAGACTGCTGAGTTTGTCACAGGTGAGTTCCTGGATTTTGACAGCCGCACCAGACAGTCATTTCCGTGAGAGTTCCTTCAAAGGCTTATGGCAGATTGCCAGGAGCGGAATTGATAGTGTTGACAAGTATACTGATTTACATTAGTGTTTTTGAATTTTTTTTCACTGAGTATGGAGGCCAAACTTTTCAAAGAAGCTCAGGTGTGGGGGTTGATTGATGCAATAGGGTTTCATTTTAGAAGATTCATCACCTATTTCCCAAACTTTACTAATTTTTGACACAATGGTTTTAATGTAATCATATTTTTAAAGAAATTAAAATATTTTAGTATGCATGTATATTTTTTTGATTTGAAGAATAGCTGTTTTCTGTGTTTGCCAACATGCAAATATAGCTTAAGTTGACACACTGCCAGGATTGGAAATTTTGACCCGAGGCTCTGGACCTTGGCTGGAGCAGTCCTGAGGTGCAGAAGGCGTGTTTTGTAACATGTAACTTCCTCTTCAGTGGGTCTCACTGTGGATCAGAAGTGGTGGATGGGCAGTGAAGAATGTTGCTACAAGAAAAACAGTTGTACTTTTGAGTTGTAGCTTAAGGCCCCTCTAATGAGACAAAACATCTCAAAGGAGATCTTTTTTTTCAACAAGCTTATATTGTACAACCAACAACATAAAGAAACTGACTTAATCTGTCAATACTCAGTTACTGGCTTTTGACAGTTGAAACAATGTAGAAAAATACATTTTATACATTGGTCACCACAGTATTGACAAATAACAGCTTTGTAGCTGGCAAGCCATCGAATAAGTACAATATACGTCATGTACTTCAATCTAAGTATGTAAGCTAAGAAGATGTTTAAAGTTATGCGGTGTGACTGGGCTTTCAGTCACAAAATACATCGCATGACTTGCCACTATTGAAAGCCGATGAAGGATGTCCAACTAGCCAGGTCTCTCTTCTCCGCTGTGGCTGGGCTGGGTTGAAAGCTAGGAGATTCCCTCCTCAGTGTGCACTCCATTTGGGTTGTCTAGAATGTTCAGTGTAACTGGCAGCCTATTGGTCAAACCGCGGGTGAGTCACAGAGCTAATGACTAAACTTTCCACTTTGCATAGAGGTACTATTTACATTAATTGTCGTCTTGTGTCTGTGAACTGTAGTGTCCACATTTATTGTCCCTTATCTCCCTCAGCTGTTGGAAGACGTCGAAGATATTCTGAGCTGCACCACATTTGAGGAAGACTCGCTCTCCAGGAAACTGAACTGTAAGTGTGTCACCGTGAACAAACTCTCGGCATTTTCTGGTAATTTAAATTTAAAGCTGACTAATTGACTTTTTGTCTCTATCATGTGTTGTTGTCTGATTGAAGGTGGCAGTACAACGTCATGCTGGGTCAAGCTGAACATGGAGGGGATGAAAAAAGAGTACCAAACAGCCCGGAGCAAACGCATTGCCCTAGGTAAGATTGACTGAACCGGCTACTCTCTGCTGGGCTTCTCTCATAGTGACTACATTGTATAGTAATTTATTGCTGAACACTCATTTATTGTTGTTCCTTTTCTCTTTTATTCTTCTTGCTTTCCTCACAGAAATGCGTAGGAAAGCGTCCCCATGGCAGCGAAATTTGGGCTATCCACTGGCCATGCTTGTGCTCCTCGCACTGACGGTACATGGTCATTTATTAATATATTCTACAGGCTGTTTTAACTCCTCTATGAACACAGATAGTTGTTTTATTTGTAGTATACTTACTCTTCATGTCTCTTCAGGTGATGTGTGTACTGATGGTCTGTTTCAATGTGTTGGAGTTGCTCCTGGATGAGACTGCTATGCCCAGAGGAATGGAGGTGAGGATTTAGTCAGAAAGTTGTGAACTTTTCATGCTTGGTGTGCTCAAAGCCAGTCATCTGTGTACACTGATTATTGTTATTTTTTTGTTTTAGGACCCTCATCTGGGGATGGTCTCCTTCTCCATGTTTGGCTCACTGGGTGCTGCAGTTCAAGTAGTCCTCATCCTGTATCCTTTAATCCCATTCACCTGTGACTTACCTTCACGTCATGTCTATTTGGCTCTGACTCAGCCACTTACAGAGTACCTTTTTATATTTGACCAGTATGTTATCTTGACTTGTGCTGTTACATCCATACATTAAAAACAAATCATTGGTAGTTTACTTTCTGGATATTATTTACTATCTTTGTGATAACTCTTCTTTCCAGCATTGTCCTTAAAATTAATTTCAGCTATCTGATGGTGTCCTCAGTGGTGGGCTTCTATAGTTCTCCTCTCTTCACTGGCCTCCTGCCTCGTGCACAGGACACCAACCTCACACAGGTATATGACAGCTAACCTTTGCATATATCTTATCTCATAGAAAGATATAACCAGGAACTAGGGATGTCCTGTGACTGTTCTGTTTTGACATCTACATTTCTGTTTTTGTTATTTTTTTCCAGATAATTGCTAACTGTGTTTCATTGCTTATCCTGAGCTCAGCACTGCCAGTATTTTCACGCACAATTGGTAAGGCCATTTACAAAGTAGTACAGCCAGCTCCCATTTCCATACTACATACTAGATATTAGCAGGTTTTAAGTATGCGGTTTGTGAAACATTATGTATACTAAAAATGCAGAATGCATACCAAAAATTGCTTGGTCTTTTGAGAGTGTTGTTGTACATTATTGTCCCACAATGCAATAAACAAATGAAAGTAGTAGGCTAATTACAGCTGCAAACCATTAAATTGTGATACAGTTCAAAGAAGATCATGGGAAACTCCAAAACAAAGTATTAAATCTGTGGATTAACAGTCTGTTATTTCTGTTTGGAAATTAAGGAATATATTTATGTAATATACAATATATTTATTGAAGTGGTAAATGACACATCATGTGTACATCTATTATGTAGTAAGGAATTAGAACACAGCATCGAGAGTTTGTAATGACAAGAGTTGCTGAATCAACATTGTAGTTTTAGTAATGCCCACAAGAGGGCATCTGTAAGCCATAAATACTGTACCTGCAGGTGAGGCCTGGCTTGAGCAATTCATTAACAAGTAAAACATTTTCTTTGGTTTGCTTGTGTTAGGATCACCCGCTTCGATCTACTGGGAGACTTTGGTCGGTATAACTGGCTTGGGAACTTCTACATTGTATTCCTGTACAACATGCTGTTTGCTGGTCTCACCTCTGCTTCCCTGATCAAGACGGTCACCTGGGCAGTACAGAGAGAGCTTATCCGTGCCTTTGGTCAGTCTAATTTAATTTTTTTTTATTTAACAAAGCAAAGTGAAAGTACTTTGCATGCATTTATTTTTAAGTCTTTGGGATTGTGTAGGTAAGTTCACAACTTCTGGCCCCTTATTTCCCGATGGGCTGGCTCTCTTCCTCAGATAGAAAGAATACAATTCTTTCAGGAAAGTGTAAAGGGACCAGAGGAGAGTCAGGTCCACTTGGGGACCTTCAGGCACACCGCCCTAGACCTCTTGCAGCACACACACCCTCTACCCCTCCACCCAACACAAACAACCACTCTGAGCATTGACATGCCAAACGCACACACGCACAGTCCCCTTCCTCACAGTACAGATAGCATCTCTGCACCATGGCGGCTCTCCTGTACTTTCCCATTGCCTCCCAACTCACTTTTGTTCTGTGATTAATAGACTTTCACTTCACCTATTTTACTTAGCTTTGCAAGTTTTAGTGTTCCACTTTGTAATTGTGCATAATGTTATGGTCCTTTTTTTGTTTGTTTTTTACAGGTCTCCACAGACTGCCTTTAACTGTGTCACGCTCCACTGTCCCCTTCAGGCTCCTCCTGGCCAGTGGACTGTCTAAAATCCAGTGACTGTTCCTCCTCATCACTGCCTTTCCTAACCTTTAAAAACCGAGCCACTTCAAATGTGCACTTTGGATTAAAGGCATTTGCAATTCAGCCCCTTTGCCCGGTGGAAGAGACCGGAGAAGTTGAGGTGACGAGTCTGTCTGCACCATGTCCAGGGGGAACTTTGCTTGAAGCAGTGTTTAATGACAAATATATCAGGGTCCAGTATTGTGCAGTTATTTGACTGCAAGGACAAGTAGTAAGTGGTTAGCTGAGTCATGGTTGACTCATGACTGGAAAAAGAGCAAAAGGGATTTAAGCCATATTGCCAAGACTGTATTATATTGTAACTGTGATGTAATTTCCTCTTCCTGCTCCAGGTTGATCAAGTGCACTCTCTCTTTCTCTGTGGCTTACCCACGCTTTCCCCCCTTTGGTTGTACCACTATTTTAAGATTGGGAATCTTACTTCCATGTGTTGGTGTTCCAGTCTGCACCAGACTGGAACACCATCATGTTAGTAGATGAGAGGAAGTTGTTATTGGGAGCAAATAGGACACAGAGTACCTTGTCTATCTATGGATCTACAGGTTACACCGGGAATATGCGAGTGAGGTAATGATCTCAGTGCTGGAGTTTACGGAGTCTGAGAATAACTCATTCCTTTACAAAAATACACTAAAAAGAAAGCTTTATACTTTGTTCAGTGCCAGACTTTTGAATGGCATATGACACTCACCAGGAGGAACTTCTGTCTTTGACCAATTAAACTGTGAATTGTTAAGAACTTATGTGGGGAAGTGCAATATTTTATAAGTAAAGGCACACTATTTAACTTTACCAAAAGTCATTTCTACACCATCTGAATGTTTTCTTTTGATTTCCTGAAAAGTATTTTTTTCATCGCATTGAGCAAAAGCTTAGAATAGTTTTGGAATATTTTCAAAAAAGCAAATATGACCATCAATCTATGCAATAATTACTGGTGTCAGTTTTTATATTTTGTTTATTTTTATCAGCTGTATTTCATCATCTTTGTGTTGGTGACCCTGTGTCACTCTTTACCTTTGCTGCTGTATCAGCAGGTTTATTAGCTGTTGGTTTGACCAGCAGGGGACAGTGTCTCTCAAACCCAACACCAGCCTCATGCCAGTCGTTCTCTCTCTCTGGTTAGTTATTATATGTATTATATAAATGGATTAGGTATTATATGTATGGGGGATGCTGAGGTTTACTTATTTCACTAATCCTGGGAACACTGTTTAGACTGTACCTATTTTTTTGACACATACATTACATATTGACTCTTATGTTTTTGTAAAAATAGAATGTTATATAGTTGAGACAAAAAAAATTCTTTAGAGTTGTTCTCAAAGATGATAAAAAAAGTTTACCTTTTTGAAATGCTCTGATGTCCCTGATTTTCGTAATGTAATTTTTAACTCTTATATGAACAGAAAGCAATAAAAATGTATTGTGTTTTTAACTTCCTTGTGTCATTTTGGATACACATTAAGATGACTTACTGTAAACTCTTTAATGCCATTATGTGTTTGTTACATTTTGTGAAATATGACTACATTGTGACTGATCTGATGTGGCCTGTGGTGGGTGGGTATGACTGGTGAGGGCGTCTGTCCTCTACATCCCGCCACCCTTTTGTTGCACTTCTTTAATCAGCAGCAGAAGAGAGCCATATTTTGGCCTGTCTGTCAGCAGTGTCCAGTCGCGACGCCAACTCCACCGGAGCCCACGCTTTCCCCACTCTGATGCAACTGCCAGATAAAAACCCTGCAAATCAGGAGAAGCAACATCCACTCACATTCACTACTTCACATCCCCACCACCCACCTCCTTTCTTCCATCCCTTTTCCTTGCCTATTGTTCATTTCCTTATCTAATTTTTCTGAAGTCAGGTCAAGAAAACCCTGTCTCTGATTAATTTCTCCCTCTTGATTTTTGTTTGAATTTCTTGTTTTATTTTGTTGGATGTTTTAATTAAGCTTATTTGGTTTGGGTTTTGTTTTGCACTGTGTTTCCTTTGCTAAAAGGAAATTAACTCAAATGTCGCCGTAACATTACTTGCACATCTGGAGACTTCTTACACGCTGAGGAAATGACACATAAGCTGTGTGTGTGTCAGAGAGTGGGAGAAGAGATTCTTCTTTCTTATGTGATTGTTTAACAAACCCATACCAATGTTGTCACAGGTGAGGTCAAGAGCCTGTGATTCTTCATTATTCAAATTTCATTATGTGATTGTTTGATGTTGCCAGGTGAGGTCAAGAGCCTGTGATTCAAGAAATTCAGTCATTATTCAAATCACTACATTCCTTGGGGGATGACTTGGAAGCACATTTAGGCCTTTCTGATTGCTGCTACACGAATAGAAAGCCTCCATGTGTATAAATATAACATGAATATAATGTATAGAAGAAATTTGTATACACAAGGACAAGAGTGCCTTCTTGAATTAAATATAAAATTAAAAGAAATGCCACAACTGGTACATTGTGTGTACACACACACACAGACACACACACAGCATGTAGCCACCGTACATACCCCGTAACCTTGGATTTAGACGAGGAAACACTTGAGCGCCTCTCCCTGCACCAAAATATGGTCGATAACAGTGCAATCAAAGTGTCCCAGCAGTTCTATTGGGCAACACACTCTATTGGACTGGCTGTCGGGCATATCGGGGACAAGGCGTGAGACGGGCAGCTTGTAATGGGATGAGATAGGCTATCTTTATTGTCAAAACATAAGAATGAAGGGGGGGAAAAGACACAGATTAGGTTTCCTGACAGTCAGCCTTTTGAAGTTTGAGCCAAAGTGCTAAGGGGCTGTTATTCCCTCGTTTGTATGCTCACAAATACAGAACCACTCGCAGGAAAAGGCGAGTCTTGCCCGCTAATCAACTGATAATGGGTCACCCTGTCCGTTTGCCATAGCTGCCCACCATCCTGCGTGCACACTCACGGCACACTTGCTTCACACAGTTGATGGCCGCAGGCCTTGGTTTCATTGGGTAACTTTGAGTAAATGGCGTGACATGGATTTTTTTAAAGGGAAAAACCTGTAGTATCACAATATTTAATTCAATAAAAGCATACAGTAGACAATGCAAATTAAATGTAAATTGTCTTTTTTGGGGTCAGAGTCCCAAAACAAGGTATAGCATCATGCCTGACCTTTGACCTGCTTGCCTGGGGCCAGGAAGTTCCACCCTTCTCAGTCTATTGTCCACCTCAGTGCAGCATTGCCTCAACCTCAGCTCGCTGTTGCTCTTTTTCAAAGGCTAAATCAAAGCAGAACAAAGCAACTTAAATCACTGCGTGGTACATGCCTGAAGTCATTACATGACACATGTAATGATAGGTGTGTTCTTAAACGTGAAGCGTGGCAAGTAACTTTCAACACAAAGTTACAATACATATACCAAGAATCATCTGGTGTGTGAAGCCACCTCAGAATGCACCACCCTGCCTCTTCCTGCACTGATAACGTGGTGAGAGACAGTGGAATAGGCGGTGTAGTGGTGGGCAGAGAGAAAGGATGGGGGTGTGTGTGTGTGTTTGGGAGAGGGGAGGGAGGTGGTTAGGTGTCAGTTCCTTGACTTTCCTTTTCCCTTGTAACCCTTCTAATGGCCTCCATCTGAGGAAGTGAATCTTGCAGAGTGTCTATTCAGTTCCGAGTGGCAAGACAAACACTTGAGATGTCAAAGCCAGCATTGTTTCCAAACCTTAATTCTATTTTAAAATGACAGGATCCCTAAAAAGGAACTTTGCAATCCTATTGCTATCCTCTGCTACATTTGTAGATGTTTCTTATTTGCCAAAATGAGTGCTCCTGTCAGCCACAGAAGAAGAAAATAATTGGCTTGCAGATACCTGCTTGACCACAAGCCCAGGTGCAAGCCAAGAGTCCATTTGGAAAGAACAAAGCTGGGTAGGTTAACCCAGGCAGGAAAGATCTCATTTTCTGTGCTGTGGTTTTGCAGGAAACCCAACCATTCACCCGGCAATGTACTCCCATCCTGAAATGGGGGAGTGAAATGCTAAGAGAAGGAGGCAGGCGGAGGCAGGAGGATGGGGGCACCAAAATAAAAGCTTTATAAGAATAACTTTATTTCCATCTCCAACCTGCACGTTTGCTTCCTTCCTTTCCCTTTCATGTCAGATGGAAATCTCTTCTATTGTACAGCTTTGAAGAGAAAGATCGGAGCGGGTAATTGTAGATATGAAAGTGTTTGTTGCTTCTTTTTTGTTGTTGATTAAGTCATTCCCTGCATTTGTCATGAAGGCTGAAAGCTCTCATCTGTGTTGTTTGGCCAGACTTGAGCCTTCTTCCATGTTTATCATAAGGACAGGAAGATGCGGCTTGGCCTTGCCACCCCTCCCTACAACATCCTGGGGTCTTCTGGAACCTTCCCTCACAAGGATGCCTTTCCATGGTCACTATGGAGCTCAGTGACCTATGCCTCATCACAGCGCGAAAGCAATTTTAAAGTGCTCTCTTAGATCAGGCAGTATGGGAAATTTACAGGTGTATTGGAAAGAATTTCTCTGTTCATCGAGTGTCTTAGTAGTGATTTTTATCTTGAAGCATCTTTAGCATGCAATCACAGCAAACCAAGATGCACTGACACAAAACTATGAATACTGTATAAACATCCAGAAAGTTCACAGCAGCTCTGTTGCGAGTGAGTTAAAGATTTGTTGAAACAAAGACACTGTGAAGAAACTGACCGTAATGCATCGTCTCCGCACATGTTCCAAGAAGCTGCAGATAGGATGGTGACACACTATGACCTTTTAATCCGCCATTAATTTATGCTTCCGTATGTGATTACAGATGTCAGACCTCTGAGACACAACGATTCCTTTCTCTTCTGCTCCCTCTTTGGAATTATCTGACACATTATTATGACTCTCCCAGCTATTGTTCTGAGATGGATAAAAATAATATGTTGATGTGGCCAGCGGGTGTTTCCAGTGGAGGGGTCGTGGGTGCACAGGGTTCAGGGGTGTCAGGCAGGCTCCCCAAACACAGGAAGGCAGCACTGTAACTCTCAGTCAGGGGTGTCAAGGCTGGACACTTTGTGTTCCCTCATAGACCCTCACCTTCAACTGTGTCTATTAATAACATCAGCATAGGGTCGTTACAGTTTACTCATCCACTCTTGATGGGCGGGATGAACTGACAGAAGCAAGGGGCATGTTGGTTCAAAGTTATTGAACTGACATACTTTTATACACTGCTCTGAATTATAATGTGATTTAGAGAATGTATGGTGATGTGTTGCGTATAATTAATTTAACTTTGCAGTTTGATGTGAAAATATCTCTAACTAACTTTAAATACGTAATGGGGGGTCATTGTGTTTACATAAGTAGGCTAATCATATGTCTATTGTAAGGTTGAATTGGAGGCGTGTGCTGTCGCAGTGGGAGCGCGCAGAAGAAGGGAGGGCAATCTTGTCCGGACGCTAATAAGACCCAATGGCTGGTGCAAGGTGGCCAGGAGCTTTGAAACGCGACAGAAGACGGTGGACGGAGGAGAAAAGAAGAAAAAAAAATCTCAGGAGAGACATTTCTGGATGGACAAAGAGGATGAGAGCGCCACGGAAGCGTCCATAGGAATTGCAGGGAGCCGTGGGGCTTTTGGTGTGCGTCAGTTTGTGTCTCGTAAAATGAACTGCGTGCAGAGAGAAGCGGTAAGTGACTAGAAACACACAAAAAACACCTGCCTCGAGACAGGTACCTGCGAGGGACGTGTGAAGATGACTTTCAGCTCACAGCGGCTTAGAAGCAGCTGATAGTTTGAGATATATTTGGACATAAATCATAAAGATCTAGTGTGTCTTCTTATTTTTAATAACTGCCAAAGTTAAAAAACTTTAGATTTCAGCCAATCAGATCATTTATTTGGCTATAACGTGTTCAGAATAATCAACAAAACAGTACAAACTGACTTTGTATTATGGACCTCTTTTTAAATCAAGAGTGAATACAGTAAAAAGAAGTTCCTACATGTCCCAGCAATTGTTTTTGACATATCATCCTCAGCTCTAACACCACATGATTTGGAATGGACCACGATTTGACCCTCATTCACATGCTATCACACACCTGGAACTGAGGTATCACTATAGGCACTGTGAGCCACTGACTGCTGGGAGACCCAACCCTCCTCAATGAAGCAGTCCTGGTGGGCCCGCCTGGCACAGCTTGGCCTGCTTGCTGTGTGGACCTGCATATGGTTGGTCCAGGGATGTGGACCGGGCCCTGGGGTTGGCATCCGCTCCAGGCCCAGGAAACTCACAGCCATGCACTACAAGCAGTTTTTCCCCAACTTCTCAGAAAACAACCTTGGTGCCAGTGGGAGAGCAGAGGGCAAGATCACACGCAACTCTGAGCAGTTCAATGAACTTGTGTGCAACTATAACTCAGACATTATCTTCAAGGATGAGGAGAACACCAACGCAGACCGCTTCATGACCAAGGTGAGACTGTTGCAGTTAATCCAGTTCAATCATCTTAGATTTTTAAGGATGTTGTTGAGTGGGATGATACACTGGATTACTTGTTTCCACTAACCCCAGTGAGACCTGGTGACATTGACAGTTCATACACACAAAGAGAAAGGCAGCACTTTATAGTTCATAACTTGCTACCCAGACACCTTCAAATCAAATAATGCATTGTTTGCCATACCTGCCCTTGCCAGGCTACTAACACACAATCAAATGTTCAACACAGAGTGTGTAAGTTTTAACCAAACTTCCACTCCCTTTCCTTGAGATAAGAAGATCAGGATGTAATTCAACACTCAACCCCTTAAGAGAGGCCTTCCCCTTCAGGAACACTTCCTTTTAATCTTTAACCAAAGTCTTTGTTATTGGAAATCAAACTATTTCTATGACAGGTACTCAGTGGCACTTACATTCCTTAATGTTTACTGGGGATAGGTATCCAAATTCAAATCCCATGCCTTGAAAAGACAATCGTGGCCTAGAGAATTTAAGATCAGTGCAGCTTTTTGGCTCTGGATGCTGCGGTTTTCTGTGATTGTTTAGAATATGAATCTGTGTTCCTTCCCCTCCCTGAGTGATTGTAGTGATGAAAATCTGCACTCATATATGTGTGCCCTGCTGATGCCCAGTTTGAGTTTGTGTGTGTATGTGTGTGCATGTGCCCCTCTTTTGCCCAGATGTGAAAGACGCTCTTTGTGCATCATTTGGAGACTCGGAGGGGTCGCCTATACAAAATTCCCGCCTGCTGAAGTAATGGCACCGTTGGAGAAGCAACTATTGTAGTTCTGACAATGAGACGCCTCTCTTCAATGGCATTGCGAGAAAAATGTACCCAGTTTGTTTTTTGTCCCTCTCGCTTTCTCACTCTTGCTGTCACATTCCCAAGTCCATGCCCATACATTCTTCCCCTCTGCCCTCTCTCTTTACACCCAATCTCAGCCCTCCCACTGCTTTCTTCTCACCCAACTTTTTCTCTTTCTGTCACAATCTTTTTTTTTAATGTAGTGGCAAGATACACTTTATTTAATCATTTATAGGCCACAAAACCGGCAACATCACAAGTCACAAGAGAATTTGCGGCCAGGAGATGATAACGAGTGTATCACCTCAGTTGCTGACGTCGTCATTTTTCAAGCTTGCTATTTTGTGACAATGCGGACACAGTCCGTAAGATGTGCCACGGGGGTGTTAAGAGTCACTGTGCACATTTCTGATCAAATTTCTCGGGTGAAACCAAGAAAACTCATGCCTGGAACAATCTGGGAAAGGAAGAGAATGGCCTTGATTATTCTGTCACCATGTCGAAAAGGCCAAGGAATGTGCGAAACTGGCTACAGTAGCTTTGCTCTTGTACTCTGATTGTTAGACCAAGTTTGAGATGGCCTTTAGCAGAGAAGAGAAGGAATTGTGTGATAATTCCAGCAGACAACAAACAATCACAACCTGGGATCCAGAGACGGTGTTGAAATAATAAAATCAGTCTGAGCACTGAAGTGTACAGTGAGCTTACATACTGTACACACTTCTTGTACACTTGGGCTGTGTCATCCCCCTGGTTAATACATGATTACAAATTGAGTGGTGTTCAGACATGCCTCTCACTGTTCATGACACATGATGCAAACAGAGTGACTAAAAATATAATTACTGTCTTCAAAATAAACTGAGAATCCTTGTTTGTATTCTTTTATGTACTCTTATATCCAAAGATACAATAGAAAATAGTGTATGAAACACAAAACAACAATCCAACACTCCTTTCCCAACATATACACCAATTTTAAAAAGGCAAAATAATAAGAGGGATTACAAAAAAGAAACATTCAGAATTACACATTAATATCCATACATTCTATGCATAAAGGGTGCTTTTTAGTTTGTTATTGATAATGATTATGAGTCTTTTTTAATCCATTGTTGATTCTATCTTGCTTTCAATAACGTTGAGTAAACAAAATCATATATATTTTATTATTTAGGAACTAAGTGTATTAGTATATTATACTGTGTGTATATACATATATACTGTGTAAAATCCAGATTGTCATATATATATATATATATATATATATATATATGACAATCTGGATTCATATATATATATATATATATATATATATATATATGACAATCTGGATTTTAATCCTCCCATTTGGTTTAAAAGAACTGTGAAAAGACATGTACTGGGTGGGACATCCTGGTCATTTAGTGTCTCTATGTAATAGAGACACTAAATGACCTCAAACATATCCTTGGCATATCTGTACAGCAATTTATTGTTACTAGTCAACCAACATATGTGAAGATACCAATATATTTGTGATGAAACAGTTCCTAACTTAACACCTCCTTTCTGTCTCATTCTGTTCCTAGCGCTGTAAGGACTGTTTGAACCGGTTGGCTATCGCAGTGATGAACCAGTGGCCAGGGGTACACTTACGTGTGACAGAGGCCTGGGATGAGGATGGCCACCACCCTCCCGGCTCTCTGCACTATGAAGGCCGGGCCGTGGATATAACCACTGACGATAGAGAAACAGAGAAGTATGGTCTTCTAGCCCAGCTGGCTGTGGAGGCTGGCTTTGACTGGGTCCACTACGAGTCCAAATATCACATCCACTGCTCAGTAAAAGCTGGTAAGTTTAAGGAAGGACCTTACATTAAAATGTAATGCAGTTTACTATGTCAAATTACAGCACTTCCCTAGATGGTGTACCTAAACTTTAAGACAAAAAAGGACAGCACAGTCTGTGTTTAGTCATCTTGGCTTTTTCTGCTGATCTTCCTGCAGATCACTCTGTTGCAGTGGAAAAAGGTGGCTGTTTCCCAGGCTGGGCCCGGGTGACTGTTGCTGGAGGGATGCAGAAGAGCCTGTCGTCTCTTGTTCCCGGGGACAGAGTCATGGCCCTGTCTGGGACAGGCCAAGTCGTGTTGAGCCAAGTCCTCTTGTTTCTGCACCAGGACCAAGAAAGCTGGTCTGCCTTTCTGTCTCTGGAGACAGAAGATGGCCAGAGATTGGCCCTTACCCCACATCACTTGGTCTTTTTAGCCCCACATTGCAGACGCGACAGCAGTGAGTATCAGGCTCAGTTTGCTAGCAGAGCCAAAACAGGTGACTGTGTTCTTATCCTTACAGCAGAGGGTCAAGTACGTCCATCGCGAATCATCTCAGTTTCAGTAGAGGAGAGTGTGGGAGTGTATGCGCCCTTGACAGAAGCTGGAACTGTGTTTGTTGATGGAGTGCTGGCATCCAGCTATGCTCTGGTGGAGGACCACAGACTTGCACACTGGGCATTTGGACCTGTGCGACTCCTCTCTTCATTCAAACAGCTACTTTGGGGGGACTGGGAGACAACAAAAGAACCGCAGACCACAGACAGTGAAACAGCTTGCACTAAGAGTCCATTTCATTGTAGCACTTTGGCCGCAAAGGACAAAGTAGGTTTATATGTGAATAATGGCACTCTGAACAAACAAGACAATCTAAGTGAACCTCTTAGGATGGAAATGAAACAGAAGCAGACATCAGATGTGCACTGGTATGCTCGATTACTGTATAGTTTTGGATGTATCTTTTTAGACTCCAACTCATTTCATCCTTGAAAGCCTTTAAAGTCTGTATGTTTCGCCTTGTTCAATGTTACAATGTTGATACATTTACACTAACACTTCCTGTTCTTCTTTAAAAACAAAATAATTGAATTACTGGAATAGCTTGCCTTCTTTTTTGCATTATAATCTATCATAATGATATACAGTACATGTTAACACTTGTGATATTTTTTAAAGATATTGAGTTTGATGAGACAAATTGTCTGAGCAGGTTAATGTAAAAATGTTATTTCTTTTAATTATTTCAGTTATGTGTGTAAGAAATACATTATTCTAATGGGATAGGAATGAATTTTCCCCAAAACAATAGAATCTTTATTTTTCTACTTTCTGAATCATAATATATAAATGCTTCATTTTATTATAATTCCACTACATGTTTTGTTTGACCTCACATGTTCTCTTAAAACTAATTAAAATGTCATTCTAGTAAGTAACACTCTGCTTTTTCTTCAGCTCTGGAGTACATTTTGATTTGTCTTTTGCTTGTTTAGCAAAACAGAGTTGCTTTGTGTGAAAAACCTGAGACTAAAGCAAAAATATAATTTCTGGGCTTGTAATAGAGCATCGTAGTAGAGCATTATGTATGTTACAGTGTTCAAGAACTCTGTGGAAATCTATTCCAACAGGCGGACAGGTTAATGAAAAGCCCAGACGTACTTAATATTCCCCACACTGCCACCCTCTTAACTTTATCACAGACTAGCTACTTCAAGGGAGTTATCAGGTCTCTACAAATCTTAAAGGAGCCAGTTTTATTAGTATCCACTGATCAATCTGGGTCACAATTACTATATCTGTTGGTTGCGCAGTACCGTTAATTGTTTACACAATTGTCTATTTTCTAGCATTGCATCTAAACTTAGCACAAAAATGCATTTTTGGCAGAGGAGATTTGGCAAATTGTTCATGGGCACAACCCACATACTCAGCTCTGCAACTCATCCCACAAATGCATGTTCTAAACAAGCTTTCCAATGATATAAGATGTATTGTCAAAAAGCATTGTTACCACAGAGAGATAATCTACCAAACACAAATGTCCTACATTTTGTACTTTGTCTACCAGTCTGCACAATACATTTTGTCATTTTTTCCCAGTTACTAGTAAACATTTAGTTTAATTATTTTCTCATTTAAAAAGGTTACTTTTCAAAAGGTTCATAATAATGTTTAAGGGCATATATTGAGGACATGTACAGTAGTAAGAGGTTATACCCCCCCTTGTGGAGGAACTGATAAAACTGATGCCTGTGTTTTATTTGATTTAATTTCTTACCCTTGTATACCTAATCTAGATCAAACTGTAATTCAACAAACCTTGATTTATTTTGTACTACTATTTGCAAGCATTTATGTAATGAGATATAATTAATTTGCCATTTTATAGCACTGACAATACAGAAAATATTTGACTGGACTACTCAACAATGTTATCAGAACTATGAACTCAAAGCACATAGAATATAAAGACACACATATATATATATATATATATATATATATATATAATGTATACTGTAACAGAAGACCCAAAATGTATTCTCTTCTTCAGGTTTATGTTCTGTTGTAAACATCTGTGGAGGTATTCTAGGGGATTATCCTTGAGATACAGGAGGCAGATGGGAAAGCACCAGCTCTGCTGATTGACCAATAGGAAGAGCCTGGTGTCCTAATACCACCCACTATGTACATCCTTCGACCAATCACTCACTGTCTTCCAACCGGTCTTCCAACCCCCCCCCCAAAATCTAATCTAATCTTGCTAAAGCTGAATGGGGAGTTAACTAATCCTGTCAGTGTGACCAGTAATAACCTATTTTCAAAACCAAAACCCACATTCAGGCAATGAGAAACACACATTTTCTGATCAAAATATACAGACCAGTGTCATCACGCTTAAATAATTATGATTTTTTTTTAATGATAATATAATGAGAAATTAAAGTGAAAGATACATCAGTGAAGATTTGGGAAAAATAATTGAATCCCTTTGAAAATCTTACCAAACATTATAGAATTGTCCTCCTACATTGGGTCAAGTTTTTCCTGTATCGCAGACAACAGAAGTTCTGACTCCATATGCAATTGAAACCTAGACCTTGAGTGGCAATTAAAATGTATCAGCTGATTTTTTCAGTCAGTTTAACACCCCAGAATCTATTAATTGTTTAATCCAATTACCAATATTCTATACCAGCATTTAAAGGGTGCTGCTAAGTCAAACAGTCATGATTCTAAAATGCAGTCTTTGATTTTCTCATCTGATTTCATTATAACTGCTGTCTACTATTTTAAGTTTTGTGAACGCAAAGCTCATGATGATTTCGAGAATAATTATTGGACTCTTTGCCAACATCATGTGAAAAATTGAGGCTTTAAACTAGATTATTTGAGCGTGTTTTTCTCTTCAGCAGTCTCATCTAAGCAAGTATGCATTACCAGAGAGGTTTCACAGTGCAGGGTCAGCTGCAGATCACCAGCCTGCAGCAGGTGCCTGTTTACTGCTTACAAAGCACACAATGTATTCTCAGGCATTCATGTGTGAACACTAACTTTAACTTTACATTTGAAACATTAAGAATATGCTCTTCTCTACAGTTATGTATATAAGTGTTGAGTTATAGCCAAAGTAAGCTACTTACTACAGTTTTTGACATGACATGACAGAAGATAGCTGATGTGGATTAAACCTGTGACCTCAATGGAACAGACTGTTACCCAACCTAATTTTGTGTAAATTCAGAGGATCATTCCAATGACATCCAAGCTTTACTGTGTGTACTGCCTAGGCACATGGAGGTTGGTGTCTTGATTTTAAAACTATAGCATTAACAAGAACTGAACAAAATACTTTATTTTCACCTAAATTAATTTTGTACTGTGCCAGACTTTCTGGGAATAAGAAGAAAATAAGCTTTAAAAGCATGCATCTGAAAGGACTTCTGGTCCTTCCGTTCGTTTAAAGGTTGCTATATGCAAAGTATTAGGATCTTAACATGCCATTGTCAGAAGTAGTTTAACTTAAACTAACATTTAAGAATTAACATTTAAACAACTTTTTTAACCTATCCTTCCTGAGTCACCCATGCCCATAGATATAAATCAAGCCACTGTGATTTTGTGACAGTGATAAGGCAACCTAATGATAAATAAGGCCCAACTCTCATTCCCAAGCATTATGATCTGCATTTTGTTTACCCACAATACACTGATTGCTCCTTATTTTAGTTAAAGATAGATTTAGATGCATTACCACCTAATACATCTAAATCTGTACAAATAATTCTTTATAATTTAAAAATGGAAACTTTCCAAAATCTGACACTGCAGCTGGTAAGATAATAAATAAGGCTGTAAAGTGTTGCGCATGTTGTCAACCTTTCTAACACAATATAGTATTATATTGTTTATAAAATTATTTTATTTTGATTATCCATTCACATGTTGCTTGATATATTTCAAATACCACCTACATGGAATTAGCCTACATGCCTAGCATATAAAACAAAACAATGTGGCCACAAAACACCAGGGTCATTATCAGTGAACCTGCTGAAACCTTGGTCGTTGTTTAGTTCAGATTATGGCAGTTTCAAGTGCTTCTTCCAATCGCTATCAATCATTCCAGCCAAAAGAACGATGCATAGCAGTATGCAGTAACAGTGGGAGAGTACAGTAACACAAGCAAAATGAAACCAAGATGAGTCCACACAGTATACATTTGTTATGTTAAGCTAAATGAAACCAAGATGAGTCCACACAGTATACATTTGTTATGTTAACTGCAAAAGAAATATAGCCTAATCGAACTCAATTACATCGCGGCTTATCAATTATCAAAACAAATGCATGTATTCGCAGGCATGTCAAAGTAGCTTTGGTTCTACAATCATAACAATTAATGAAAAATGGCTTCCCAGGATACGAAAATCTAATGACCTTAAATCTATAGCCACCATATTTTAGTGGTCCGCGCTCTCCCTATTAAAATCGTGTGCTATAAATTATGCTAAATCATCCTAACGCAGAGTTGTCCATTGCTACACCAAAGCTGTAACGGTACACGTTTGCTGGTATTTAGTAACAAATACAGTTCTAACTCGTTATTTTGCATCAATTAATTTTTTGACGTAGTTGTTATTAGCTAGCACCGCTAGCCACTTGGCAAAACAGCCGTGTGCAGACGCAACGCAGTTTAGCGAAATGAAGCGATGCTAGTGACCCATACAAGGGTACCCATGCAAAGTTGAGCTGCAAATGTAGGTAGATGAATGTTTGCAGTGGACTTTAACTAAAAGAAAAAAATACATTTACTGTCGTTTCAACAAAGTTTGGGGCTGTAGTTTTCGGATGCACTATTTTGTGCAAAGTTGTAGTAGCTTTAACGACCTCGCGAGCAAGATTCCAGAACAGAGCAGAAACTAGCTAGCTTAACGTTACTGTTGTGGAGCTAAATCCACAAGCAAGGAGCCAGATAGCTGGGTAGTTTTGGGATTTAGTTACAGCGTTATGCTGGTGAGCTTTTTTCGGGACTGGTTGAAGACTTATCTCTGTGCTTAGCTAGCAAATAGTTCCCCGGCCGTATACGAGCACTCGACACAAAGCTCAACTTGCTGGTTAGCTAGCTAACCATAGCATAATCCATCCAGTTAAGAAGCTAGCTAGCAGCACCGCACAGCCTGCCTTCCGCCGTGGTGCACTTCCCCCACTCTCCCTCCAGCCGGCTAGCCGCAGCGTTAGTCCGGTACACAAAATGAAGCGACCATCAGCATTTTGGGAAGCTGTGTGGCTGTTTGGATTTTGCTGATGTATGAGGAGACGATATTGTTTTTGTGAGGTGAGCTGTTTTTATTATGGCCTCTTTGAACTTCTTGCAACAGACGTAGCTACCTAAAGACACATCAACCCTGACCTTAGACCGGGTAATGTTAGAGCTGCTATCGGTTACACTTAGCTGTTAGCTTCGACCAAATGGGGTTGCCTACTTGCTGGAGAACTAGCATTGTTACCTGGGTGCTAACTTTAGGTTGAAATATGTTACGTTGGCTGTGTCCGAGGTGTGATCCAAAGAGTAGCCGGTTGAAATTTTCGAAGTACACGTGCCTGCGAATGGTATTGGGTATATTTCTTGTAGTTTTGCCTCTTCGGAACACTTTGTTGCTACGTCACCATTGGTAGTTATTAGCTTTTTCTGTTTCAGCTTGTCGTCAGTGACACGGACAAGGCTATTTGCTGGTCAGAACCATCCCTCTGAAGTCCGTGTTTACATTGAGGAATACTGCTTAGCTTAGCAATTAATCAACTATAAAATCTCAGTAGCTTTTACCGTGGCACTGCAAAAGATAGCAGCTTATATAGGCTAACATTACCAAATAAGATCAAATGCTTTAACCGTGAAAGTTAATTTGTAGCGTTAACAATTTTAACGTTAACTTAGCCATCATGTCATCACTTTTGCTCTGGACATTTTCAACTTCTTTTCAAAGACGAAGTATTTAGTATCCTCATTAACTGTAACATAGCACCAGTTAGGTTTTTTAAAACTTGGATTTCACGTTAGCTAGTTTGTTGTCTAGAAGAGAGTGCGTTTCCAGTGTTGATGCCACCAAATACGTTTGTTACGAAGATTTAAAATCAACACTTAATAGAGAAATTAATTTTGGCCATCAGCTCAGTTCTGCCGTTTTAATAGGCCGCCATGCATTGTGTAAGTTAGGTTAATAGTGCAGGTGTGTTGCATTTTATTTTGGGGTTTTAGCTGTAACGATAAAGTACTAAAAGGGCAGGCATTCAAAACACTTCATTTCGACGAATATGCATATACATTGTAATTGGTTTGCGTTCTGATCCTAATTTGTGATTGCGCACCCGTCCCAATGTGCGTGTGATAACGTTAGCTCAAAGGAGGATTTTCTGAGTAAGATGATGATAGTTTTTGTTTTGCAACTGAAGAAACATTGCGAGACTCTAAGCTGTATCTTTATGTCAAAGCCACGTCACATGAATTGTCTTTTGAGCCCATTATATCAGCACATAACGTTACATCAACACATGGGTTTGTCGTGCCTATTGTGTTCTGACATTTGGAGATTTACGATTATATATTAACATTGGTGAGGCTGTGATGTACTATAACGTTAAGTCAAATATAACATACGAATCGAAGCCGATCGACTCCTTTTTAAAGTGTCGTCTTTGATTTGGCCTTTAAACGTTACACGCATGACTTCTTTCTATTAGCTGTGTGGATGAATAAAATGGTGAGCCCGTCCAGTCCTGCATTGTTTGTTGTAGAGTATTTTTGTTAATGGTGTGAATGTCACAGCGGAACTATGATGCGAGCGACAAAGGTTCTGCACGAAAGGATCTCCGCTGCAACAGGAAGTTCTACATACGGAAGTTGTGTTTTCTTTGTGTATCCCGATTTATGGTTGTTTTATTTGGGAAAACACCATTTTAGTTTGATCGTTTTGTGCGTTTTTCGCGCAGCAATTTCACCGGTTGGGATTATGCATTGCTGGGTAAATGATAACTTGAATTATTAAAGTGTTTTCCGATCGATGTTTGCGAGGAAGCTCGATTGCATTAGTGCTAACGTTGGTCAAATGATCACACGGAAATCCTCTAAAGTAAGGACATTACAGCCATGTTTAATTTGTTGCATTGTCGGTAGTAAGTCTATGTGAAAAGTGCTTATGGGTGGAAAGGGAGGCGCGTGTGTAGTTTTGTAGCAGAATATGTATTTTGGGGATTACGTTTTTTATGATGATAAACATGTTGGCTGATGAAAATGGCATTTTCTGTTTTGGTAGTTAAGGCCCACTTAGCTGTTCGTTTTCCATGAGAGGAAAACTTAAATCATATGCATTTAGTATTTTTTCATATCATTACCAGATCTATTTTCTCCATTCATTATGCAGTAATAACATACCTGTTGTTAATAGCATATCAATTTATCAGATGCAGTTTCTAAGGTTGTTTGCAAACAATTTTTTAATTTGATTAAAGAAACAACCAGATATAACACTTCACAGCAGTAATACATAGGCAGACATTACAACAACAACACTAGTAAAACACATGTCATGCCAAAATATAAAAGAGCAACAATCAAGAAAAATGCAGAAAAGACAATCAACATATAACAGCCGGCGGCTTGGCAGCTATGTCAACATGCTTCTTTCTTTCTTGGTCACAACAGGAACATTTATTTAAGGCCATTTTAAACAAGCTCAGTGAAACACTCAGTTTCAGATGTGTGGGCAGACTATTTCACTGTACTGCTGCATTGTAGTTTTAATGATTACTTAAATACTTCTGATTAACATTTACATGTTGAATCTACTTATGTTTTTAAATTGCAGATCTCTGTCAAGGAGGTCAAAATCAATACGGGGGGATGGACGAGCAGAAATCAAACTGCGAAGAAAATGACTCTGAACCAACAGGTGATATGTTCTTTAAAGAAACAATATAATAATAATATAATCCATTATAAATATAAAGTGTTCTGCAGGAAGATGAATACTATCACAATGTGCCTTTGCTCTGAAAGATAAATGCACATTGTTGATACCAAAATACATTTTGTATTTGTAAACATAATGTATTAGAGGTGATTTATAGCAGGTAAATTAATATGGATTTGGTGAAAGCCATTTATTCCCATTGTTTAAAGTAAGCTATTCTTTTTTCTTTCTTTAGCTGATGACAACGCCCCTTCAAAGCAGCTTGTCTCCTCTGAGTCCAAAGCCCTTTCTGCTGCTGAGGACGTGTCTGGTGCTACTGCAGCCCCGTCCAGCACTCCTTTGTATGTTATTCTTCCGATCATGAATTATTTTGTCCACGCTGTTGTGGTCTTTATCCTAAGAAGCTGCTCATTGTAGGGATTGTTGTTTTGAACATTTTTGTTTCTGACTGTACAGAGAGAGCATTCAAGCTTGTGCGCTTTGTAACTGCGTGGAGCGGAGCCTGCATGGACAGAGGGAACTGAGACACTTTGGGCCATCTTCTGAGCGGCCGACCCTCAAGCCATCAGCTTCACAACTGCCACAGCCCGGAAATGATGACCTGTCTTCCATTGGATTTTCCAATTCCCCCTGTCTGGCGTCTCTCTTTGAGGACTCAGGTTGAACTCAAAATATTATGCTATTATATTTTGTTTCTGTACAGTAAATACTTGCTTTTATAAATTAATTATATTATAGGTTCCATCCCTTTACAAATATAGCACACAGATGTAAAATTGAAGTTTGATGAGACATTTTTACTGATGCTGTGCTTTATATTGAACAGGGGGTTGTTTGGTTCATTACTGGTGTGCGGTGTGGTCGGAGGGAGTAAGGCGGATGGAAAATGAGGAGCTGGAGAATGTGGATAAGGCCGTTATCTCAGGGACACAGCGGGTAAGTGCACTGTCCATAGACTTGGATCAGATGCATCGGGTAACAAAAAAAGGGTTAACAAGCTTCCTTCACGAAATCTTACTTGTTACCATTGGTTTGTTCCAGCTTTGCGAATACTGCAAAAGGCTGGGTGCAACCATCCGATGCCATGCTGAGGGCTGCTCACGGTTCTACCACTTCCCCTGCTCGGCAGCCAGCGGATCCTTCCAGTCCATGAAGCAGTTGGTCCTCCTCTGTCCAGAGCACATAGACAAGGCAGAAGAGTTGGGTAAGACAACCCAACTCTTTGTCAAAGTTGTGATGTCATTACTTAGACATCTTCACAGTAAAGCTTGCACTATGCACTCAGAAAACTTGTAATAATCTTCTTTAAAAAGATGAAACATTTTCAACCTTAAATACTTACTTTGCTTAACAAAGCATCAAGCATTTTTAAAAAGTGGCAAACGGCTACTTACCTTGGGGAAAACAAACACACACACATATATATATATATATATAATTTACATATATGATTTATTTGATTTACAGCTGGTGAGGAGGCTTGGTGTGCAGTGTGTGACTCAGCCGGGGAGCTCATAGACTTGCTGTTCTGTACGGGTTGTGGCCAACATTATCATGCAGCCTGTCTGGAGATTGGCGCCACGCCCATTCAGCGGGCAGGATGGCAGTGTCCAGAGTGTAAAGTGTGCCAGACTTGCAGGTGAGTCAAAGTGCACCCTATACTAGTGAATCAAATGTAGGGCCTGACCTGTGTCCAAATTTACTTATGCTTTTATTTCCATTTTTTAAGAGTAATGTCTTTATTCTTTTATTTTCTTAGACAACCAGGAGAAGACTCCAAAATGTTAGTATGCGATGCCTGTGATAAAGGCTACCATACCTTCTGTCTCCAGCCAGCCATGGATTCTCTTCCCTCAGACCCATGGAAATGCAGAGTAAGTCACGTTTGTCTTTCACCTCACTACAAAGAGATGCCCTTACCCCAGAAACTTATTGTGAGAGCAAGTTCACCTAATTTTTAGAAACTGAATCTTCTAGAATCTTCCTGTCAGGAAAAAGTTTTTAGTTATCATGATATTTAAGAGAGGTTTTTCATGGGCTTCTTTGTTCATTTGGTTTACATTTAACCCCCATTATCTGTATGTTGTCAGAGGTGTCGTGTATGTACAGAGTGTGGTGTCCGTGGGCTGGTGCTTCCAGGTTCGGCCCAGTGGTTTGACAACTACTCTGTGTGTGAGGCCTGCCAGCGCAATCGCAGCTCTATGTGTGGCGTGTGCAGCAAAGCTGCCAACCCGTCTGTCCCTCTGCAGTGCTGCAGCATATGCCACAGGTTAGTTTGATGAAGAAGTGCAATAGCAATTCTTTTGAGGTAGCTATCATGTGTGGGATTGTTACTATTGTCATATATTTCTTGATGATCTCTATATTGTCTTAGGTGTGTGCACAGTGAGTGTGCTTTACTGGGGGAGTTTCCAGAAACCAAGTGCATTTGCAGGCTTTGCAAGGAGGATCAGCAGCAGCCTGTCACTCAACCATGCATAGCGGAGATACAAACGAGAGAGGCGTCTGAGGACTCTGAAGGACACGTGGATTTGATGGAGATGACAATCCAAACAAATGCAGACATGTTGACAGAAGCGCAAACAGACTTATCAGAGGTGACAACAGGACAGAAAAGCACATCAGAGATGGGTCAGGCTGAGGCCACAACTGACAAAGAGACACCCATGGACTTGGGTAAGTCTGAGTCGGACCAAACACAATACAAAGCTTGCGAGACATGCCAGTCATGTGTTTTATTGGACTAGTAAAATAATGCCACTTGTTTATGTTGACTGGACTGTGGCCCATTTATTAAAAAAAAAAACCCAACTCTTTCTCTATCTTGGTTCTAAATGTAGCACTTGAAGTCGATCAGCTTATTTGAAGTTGATGTACTTGCATGATTCTTGCCATTTTTGGTTTGTATCCTCATGGTTGAATGCACTTATTGTAAGTTATAAGTGCTTTGGATAAGACGTCAGCTAAATAAATGTAATTTATGTCTGAGATGTGCCTCTGAAAGTGAACTACTTTTGACTTTAGGGGTGGAGTCAGCAGTTGTTAAGACAACAGACTTTGGAGAGAAAATCATGGAGGATGAGCTGCAGGTAGCAACAGAAAAACTTACTTCTGAGGCGCCAGCTGCTCCACTTGAGTCCACAGGTAACTTGGAACACATTGTAGACATATTTGTATGATGATGTGCCGTGACTAATGATAGGTTTATAAATGTTTACACTAATAACCACACATTCCTTAATATTATATGTAGAATGTGAAACAAAAGAACAGAGAGCCTCCTGTCTACCTGTTGATGAAGAGAGAGCAGAAAAGGCAGTCACCCAGGTGACTCAAGCAACCCCTTCCCTGGACCACACAGAGGAGACACAGTCTGACAACCCTAAAGCAGAACCAACACCAGTGTCACAGCAGGGGCCTGAAAGTATGGAGGAGGAGAAGCAGGACGCCCCTCCCTCAGTGGAACAAGAAGTATCACCAGAACCATTGAACAATGGCTCTGATGGCACAGACCTATTCAATAAGGATCCACAGAAGTTACCAGCTTCTCCTCCTTCTATGGACACAACGGAGCATTTGCCCTTGGATAATCGGCAGGAAAGAAGTTCATGCCAGGACCCCCAGTCTCCTCCTCTTTCTTTATCTGTAGACACACAAGAGGCCCTCTCTTCTATGGAAATGGAGGGGAGGTTACTACCTCACTCTGAGGAGGAGGAGGATGATGATGATGAAGAGTATGATGAGCAAATGAAAGGAGAAGGACTCAATGAGGACATAAAGCAGGAACTGCAAGAGCAAGAGGTTAAGCGGGAATTACTGCTGGATGAGATGTCCAATATGAGCCATGGCGATGAGAGCAGCAGTGGCTTTCTGGGCTCTCCAGGAGAAGCAGATCCGCAGCTCTCCATGGAGTTTGGCCTTGTACCTGCTGGGCGCTCACACACCGATAACCTGCTCACTGAGACTGATGACTCGCTTCCCTTTGAACCCTTCAGAAGCGACAGAGAGAAGGCAAAACGCAGAGGATCCCCAGGTCGCTCACGAGTCAAACAGGTGAAGTCACCATGTATAAGTTTGTCTATGTATATTAAGTGTATTTTGCTTGAACAGCTGACAGTTCGCTTTGACTCTTGTTTATGATGTCATTGTCACAACACAACTTGACATTTAACTGGTTTATCCTTGACTTGTAGGGGCGGAGCAATAGTTTTCCTGGGAAGCGTAGACCTCGAGGGGGTGGTGGTGGAGGTAGAGGGCGTGGTGGGAGGTCACGCCTCAAAGCCATGGCCTCCTGCATTGATGCTTTCTTGGTGAGTTGTACTTGACACCCCATACAGATGTTCTTTGATATTCTTTCACTTTTGTTATGCAATCATAATTACTCTTCATAATTTGTCATTTCATGACATATTTTGCCACAATGTTTGTAACTGTTTATCCCCTTGTTCACAGCTAAGCATGGCCACAGACACTGGACTAAGTAAGGAGGAAGAAGATGAGGAAGATGACACCATGCAGAACACAGTAGTTCTTTTCTCAAACACCGATAAATTTGTCCTGCTCCAGGTACAGCTCTAGTTGTAGTTTGACATTTTGAATTACTTTAGGGTACAACCACAGTTTCCACTTTGAAATGCAACACAAATACTCCTTGTTTCTTGTCTTATTTTTTGTCTCACTTTTTCTCCTTTGTTTTAGGATATGTGTGTTGTTTGTGGCAGTTTTGGAAAGGGTGCGGAGGGGCAGTTGTTGGCTTGTGCTCAGTGTGCCCAGTGTTACCATCCTTACTGTGTGAACAGCAAAGTAAGCACAGTCTTACCCTTTTGATTGTGATCCTTTGTTTTTATTCATTACTGTATTAAAAAAAGAAGAAAAAAAATTAGATAGATTAAACCTGATATCTTTTGTAGATCACCAAGACGATGCTCCCGTAAGGGTTGGCGCTGTTTGGAATGTATTGTGTGTGAGATGTGTGGAAAGGCCTCAGACCCGTCCCGTCTGCTGCTTTGTGATGACTGTGATGTCAGCTATCACACCTACTGCTTGGACCCGCCCCTGCACAATGTTCCCAAGGGTGGTTGGAAGTGCAAATGGTAAAGAAAATGTAAACTAAGAGCACAGTACTTCATTCAGCCTAGTAGCTATGAATAGGGTCAAATGGAAATGAATACATGCCAATTTGCATATTATGTAAAACACTCATGCCTCAGCCCTGCATTAGCAATTCAGAAGCCCATCCCTCTGTCTCTTGCTTCTGTAGCAGCAGAACATTTTTGCACCACTCAAATTGGCATCTGTATTTTTTATATTTTGCATATTAGCTGTAAATTTGTGACAGAGTGCTTCACTGCTTCTGTGCAGGTGTGTGTGCTGTGTGCAGTGTGGTTCTAACTCCCCGGGTTTCCACTGTGAGTGGCAGAACAACTATACCCACTGTGGCCCCTGTGCCAGCCTCGTCACTTGTCCAGTATGCAGAGAGAACTTCATGGAGGAGGAGCTGCTGCTGCAGTGTCAGTACTGCGATCGGTAGGTGCTGCTCATCAGTACTGTACATGCACACACCAGACACAGAAACTGAGGTATTCATGAGACTGCAGCTAATGAAGACAAGCAGGGAATAGGTTCTTCATGTATTTTTAATTTCATGAATTATTCTATAACATCTTTTGATTTGCTCTGTGATTTGTTATAAGTATGTGTATCAATGTGTTTCTGTGCGCCTGTGCAGATGGGTCCATGCTGTCTGTGAGAGTCTGTATACAGAGGATGAGGTGGAACAAGCTTCTGATGAGGGCTTTGCATGCACATCCTGCACTGCATATGTTCCAAAACCTGTGGGTAAGTCCCAGAATGACACTATTTTAAAACTGATGACACAGAAGACTATAGTTTAAAAAAACAAAAAACACAGGATGTTCTCATTAACTGATGAAATTATTTTATTTTGCTTTCTCTACCTTCTTTTTGGCTTTGTTCACAGTAGTAGAGTCAGCCATTATGGCATCAATAAAGATCAAAGATCCAGGTTAGTGGAGTTTTGCCTTTTCATGTTTGTTATGACAAGCACATTATGCATGGTCATCTTTTTTTCTGTAAGTCATTCATACTTGCAAATGTCACTTTGCAGAACCCCAGTTCTACCGGTTGGAGGGGGTGTGGTTGACGGAGTCGGGTATGTCCCTGCTTCGCAGCATCTCCATGTCTCCCCTGCACAAGAGACGGCAGCGTCGCTCCCGTCTCGGCACTCTATGTTGTGAAGGAGGTCCTGATGGAATGGATCTGAGGGAGGTCGAAGAAGGGGAGGATGGAAAAGGTTTGCATACGTTCCGCTTATCCAGTGGTCTATTAACAAATTTCTGGGGTGTCTTGCTCCTTGTTAATGTAAGACTTATTCAATGTTGTTTTGTATATCTAGGCTGTGGGGAGCCCATGGAATGTGAATCCAAGATGGAGAACCCAGGGAGCCCTGACAGAGAAGGTGGTGCAGAGGGAGGTACTGAAGGCATGGCTGACTGCGATGGTCTCAAAGGAGGAGCAGAGGAGACAGAGGATAGCAAAAAAAGAAAACGGAAACCTTACAGGCCTGGTAAGCTACCCAGAATTTTACAAAACAACTTGTAACATCTACAAAGTTGTCTGAACATCCACAAAATATTAACAACAAATTGTACTAGGAATTGGAGGTTTTATGGTGCGACAAAGGAAGTGTCACACACGGATGAAGAAAGAATTTTTTGCCCAGCTGGCTGGAGAGACTACGTTAGATGGACAGCCAATAGAGCGAACCATTGACGAAGGTTAGTGGCAACACTAGACTGTTTATTTCATTTCATCCATATTAAAATGTTATGATAAAATAATTTCAGAATTTAGGAAGTAGTAGTTACTTAGGTATATCTTACCAGTTCTTGAATACGTGACATCCTTTAGATAGACATTAGCCTTGCATGAAAAAAAGCCCACTTCGTTGATACAGCAGGGTTGCCAATGTAGGTGGATTAGGCAAAAAAAACACAGCCATCCAGAAAAAAGTTGATCCTGGCTTAACCCACTCCCTCCCGCTCCCTCAGATCCTCTTCCTCCATACACCGCTCTGTCCCCTCCGCCCGTCTCACCACCAAAGTGCAGAGAAACGCCTTAAAATAAAATGTATTATTCATTTTTTTTTTTAACATGTGGCCGTGTTTGGTCTGAACCATCCTGAATTAATCCTAGGGAAGGGGCAACGTCGCCGCATTTGTATTTATAATTGTAAATTTGGGAAACTGAATTGCATGGTTATATATGTGTAGGACCTCACCCTGACACAGATAACATAATGGATCCTAAACCAGTGGAAGGCGAGGAACAGGCCAAAAAACGTCGGGGACGGAAGAAGAGCAAACTTGAGGACATGTTTCCAGCTTATCTCCAGGTTTCAAGTCTCTCTATGCCCCATGCTTTAAACATTACTAAACTTATGGTGTTCAGGGACATAGTGTTCATATCTAAAATATTTGTAATTCGCTGCAGGAGGCTTTCTTTGGGAAGACGCTAATAGACTTGAGTAAGAAAGCTGTGATGATACCCCCAGGGCAGAGGCCAGGCGCATGCCTTGTCCGACCTTCGTTACCAGCTCCTGCAGGGGTCAAAACTACTGCCCCAGAGAGTAAGAACACTAACTTGACCTATCATTCATGAAAACTGCAAATTATTTGTGACACTAGGTGTGGAAAAGGTTAGTACCTTTTTTGACCTTTGTACTTCTCTCACTAGCTGAGGATCGTATGATGAAAGATAATTTTCCTCTCAAGCAAGAGGGGGGGTGAGACCCCCCAGCCTCAGGGAGAAGGTGCAGGTATGTGTGTGTTTGGTGGTGTTGGTACTGGTTTCTTATTATAGTCTTGAGGTAATTGCAGGTTAGTTTAAAATTATACATTTTTAGGGGTTTCTGCACCATCCTCATCGCTGAGGGACCAGGCGTCAACGGATCCTCATGACTCTGATGCAGAAAAAAGTGAAGGTAGTCCCCTGAGAGAATACTTTGGTCTATACAGTATGCAACATTAAATTAGGGAAACATTTAATACCTGATGCGTTGTACCTTACATGCTGTTGTCCTCGCGTCACAGGTCTTCCGCAAGGGGTGGAGAGTCAAGACTCCGAGCAGTTCTTCAGAAAGGTTCTGGGAGTGTCAGACGGCTCCTCTTTGGGGGGCATGAAGCCCATCTTGGAGGGCACTAAGGGAGAACTCAATCGTAGCGCTCTGCCGCAGAGAGCTCTCCTCTCAGGTGTGTACATGGGCATGTCTGCAAACGATCACCTCATTAAAACCTTTAAACCATTTCATATGTATAATTGATGCCTTTGCAAGTACTAAGTATGCAAGTAAGTTAAAGTAAAGTTTGGCTTGGGATTCAAACATAGCAAATCTCTTCCAGGGTCCCTGCCCTCAGCTGGAATGATGGATGCCTTTCCTGGCCTCTCTCAGTCACCGTTCTTTGATATGCGGTAGGACCAATACTGAATTGCCTAGTGCAATTTTATTTTACAACAATCTGTAGTATGTAGCTCTGCAACATCTCATGATGTAGGTCTTAGTGTAAAGCATACACATGATTTTTTTCCAATGTTGTTGACACTTATAAGCCCTTTCTTTAATATAAAACGATAACATCTCATATGGTGTACAGGGACCGAGGAGGACTGTTCAGTCCAGAAGGGGGTGAGGAAAGCCCCTGGGCAACTCCCTCCACCCCAGCAACCCCCTCCTCCCCACCGACCCCCACTGAGGCAGAAGGCGATGGGCTGTCCTACAACCAGCGCAGTCTCCAGCGCTGGGAGAAAGATGAGGAACTGGGAGAACTCTCAACCATTTCCCCTGTGCTTTATGCCAATACCAACTTTCCAAGTCTCAAACAGGACTACCCAGGTAAGTGTGGGAGAAATGCTATACTAATAAGTACAAACTATTACCAAACAGACCTAATGCTTCTTTAAAGTAAAGTTTATATCTCTTAGATATTGAGCAGCTGTTAAATGTTTTTCCTGTAACAGACTGGGCTAGTCGCTGTAAGCAAATCATGAAGGTCTGGAGGAAGGTGTCCGCTGCTGACAAGGTTCCATACCTGGTAGGTTCTCTTGTTTTTTTAATTTTTTTATTAAAGGATTAATTTATATTAACTCAACATTTGTTTCCTGCAGTTCTCTTGTAACACATTTCTAAAATGTAGTCAGTGACACCAGGTTCCTGCTATTGTATGTTTGAATTGTCCCTAGTGGCATATGGTTCCCTCACTTCTATGCAGAATGCCAAGTGAAAAATGACTAAACACCCCATTGAAAAATTTGTCATTAGCGTTATCAAGATTAAGCCTACATGCATGTATTATGTTTCTACAATTAAACAAAAGAAATTGTTTATCAGACCTAAACATTTTTTTATCTAATTCCTTTCTGCAGCAAAAGGCCAAAGATAACCGCGCAGCTCAGAGGATCAACAAGGCGCAGAAGGTGATTAAAGCAGCAGCATCCTTTTTGTAAAGTCAAGGTGTATGAAAGGTTTGGTACCCTTCATTGGAGTCATGGTGCACGTGTATTCATGCTTCCTCTGTACTCTCCTCTTTTCTTCCCACAGCAGGCAGAAAGTCAGGTGTGCAGGCCAGTCAAGACAGAGGGAGTGCGTGTGAAGACAGAACGGCCCAGTTTACACCTCCAGATCCCTCCACCTTCAGGCTCCACGTCAATCTCTTCCCAGCCCAGCTCTGCGGAAAGCCCATTTCCCTTCCCTCCAGATTCAGGATCATCCTCTGTCTTTTTCTCAGATGGACCTGTTAAGACACCGGGATCAGCTGAAATCCGGACAGATCCCTTGGCCATGCTTCCTTCTCAGTCTCCCCATTCTCACTCTCACCCAAACACACCCTTCTGCCATGCTGGGGCCAGCCCCTTACAGGCCTCTTCCTCAGGTTATTCCACTTCCGGCCCACAGGGTCCTCCTCAGGGACGGCCAGCCAGTCTTGGCCCCTTTGACATGCAACCAGGAACTCCTGGAACCCCCAGACGGGCTCAGCAGGTTGACCCCTACTTCAGATCACAGCTGCAGCAGCAACAGGGTCATCTACCACAATCACAGCAAGGCTCTCAGGAGTCCCTAGGTCCTCCAGAAAGTCCTCATTCAAGAGGCGCAGGCCTTGGGGATTCACCCATTTTCTCGCCACCCCAAAATACCCACTATGGAGACCCTTACAGAACCCAGCAAGGAATGGGACGGCCAGAGTATGGTTTATCCCCATCACCCTCTGCAGTAGCTTCCTCACCTGCAAGCACAGGGCAGTACAGGGTTGAAATGAGTGGATCTTCTCCACGCTCTTCTGCAGTTGGAAGACTTGATCTATCCACTGGCTCTCCTGCTGGGATGCTGGAGTCTGGAGATGGTTTATTCAAGGCCCCTATGACACCACGAATGCACCAAGGGGAAGGTGGAGCACTTCATCCTGGAGCTTCCCCTAGCCACCATTCTGAAGGCTACAGGCAGTCTCCCTCCCACCCTTTCTCTGACCCCCACAGTCAGCCAACACTGACTCCCAGGCCGCAGTCCGGTGACAATTGTTCTCTTGGACCCCAGAGACACCCTGTAGCTCAACAGGAACTATGCCATAGAGTACCCTCCAGCCCACAGTCACAAGGCAGCTCTCAGTCTCCCCATACTCCTGGTTGCCTCTCCAACGATGCTTACTCTGTCCATTCTCCTGCTACCCCTCGTTTCCAATCTCCAGACCCTTGTTCTCAGCCACCTTCAAGGCCACAATCTAGAGACCCTTTTGCTACTATCCACAAACCCCCTCGCCCCCCTTCTGTTGCCCCAGAGGGCACTGCAAGTTACAAAAGTTCACCTCATCCTAACCAGCCACCTCCATCCCATCCCACTAACAGTTCCATTGGGGATCCTCTCTCTGGTAAACCGTCAGAACCTCCTACCTTCAGTTGCAGCCCTAGCACGGGAGGCTTCCAAATAACCCAACAGCAGAATCAGATGTTACAGGGTCATCTTCAGCAACAACAGCCACAAACTCAGCAGACTATCGGGGCAGACAGCTTCAGCTCCAGGGGGCCAGCTCTTTCTGGATCTCAAGAACTACCAGCTGTCTGCCCTCCAGACACACCTCTTCAACCAGCTTTGCCAGGCACTCAAGAAATGCCTGATATTTCAGCAGTGCAGGACCCTGCAGTAGTAGGACTTAGCCCCTCTGAGCAAGAGAAGCACCGACAGGTATCAACGTATTAGCCAGTTAACAGTCATGTTATGCACTTCCTAGGCTTTTTGCTAACAGTGCTTCTTATGTTTGTTTTTTAGCGACTGAGACTGAGGGAATTCTTAATCAGACAACAAATGCAGAGAAATTCCATTAGACAAGAAAAGGAGGCTGCAGCTGCTGCTGCTGCTGGCAGTGCATCCCCTGGCTGGTCTGGAGGAGAGATGGGAGCCTTTCAACAAGACAAGGCCCACAGAGCACCACCACCTTATCCACAGGTACAAGCCAAACCTTTGCAATGTGCTTCCCAGATCACATTTTCACTGACTATGACAACTACTACTGGCAACATTGTTCCAAAATATGTACAATACTGTCGCCGTCAGTGGGCTTTTTTTTTTGCTAATGTTAGTTAACTTAACCTATAAATAGACAGTAGTTCCGTAACCTGAAAAAAGGTGATTTAACGTCAGCTCATTTACCACACAGTTTGGCAACAAAACAAATTCATACTGAACATTACTATGTTTTTTATTTGGGTTTTTAGCATTATACACCCCCTTTAACCTGGACAAAGTTTTAACGTTAATACAGCATGTCCTGCAGAGGGGAGTCAATGGCAGAGGGGCCGCAGCGTTCGCTAACAATAGCTTATTGTCTCATCTGGGGTCTGATAAACCATAAATTTATCAAATTCCGTGTCCATAATACCATTTTCTAGTATACTGTAGCTGTCATATTTCATGGGACCCATGAGAGTGCGGTTTTCATGCCAAGGTGTTTGTTGTGGTTTGTCACTCTGCCTGAGAAACTGCTATACTCTTGTTCTTTATTAGATTGTCATGATTGTCACTGTTCCTGTTGCTCACCTGCTGACTTTTCTTAAACAGTTGAAGGAGCGACGGCAACCATTTTGTTGTGGTGGTCCGCTGCTGAATGTATATAGCGGAAACACTGGCGTGTGGATGAATGAGAAGCAAATTGTAAAGAGCTTTGGATAAATGCAACAATTTATTACAAATGAAAGGAATGTTACATTTGCCTCTTTTTGCGGTTATGACTTCCTTAGGATCGTGTTGCTGCAACTACTGCTGGACCTCAGGCTTCTGTTGCAGGGAAGATACCCATGGCTGCTGGAGGTATGGAAGACAAGCTCATTCGTCCACCACCTGCAGGAACCCCTGCCATTATGGATCCTAGTGCACTAAGGTAACCACGTCATAGAAGTAGATCGACAATTTTTGTGAAATAATAAGACATGGTTCCCCTTGCACAATGATAAATGTTTCTTCACTGTTTAAATAATCGAACACAAGACATTTCAGCATCTGGTTATTTTGACTGGTTACAATTATAGTGTATTTGTAGCTGTATACATATCCGAAAGAAACCCTGCATTTTTCTTTTTGTGTGTGTTTCTGTCCTTCAGGCCAACAGGGCTCACCAGACCTCAGGGCATGTTTGCACGTCCACCCTTCCCTCCTCAGTGGCAAGGCCAGGCTCAAGGTCCAAGGAGGTTCCCCCAGCCTGGCATGGAGGCCATGGGCTTAAGGCCCAATCTTAACCCTGCTGTCAACATCCAGGGTATGGAAGGCATGGCTAATCCTCATGCCATGATACCAGGAAATGGAGGAGAGAACATGCAGCCAATGGGTCAAGGACCCCCACCACAATTCATTGAATTGAGACACAACTCACAGAGGCTACCCCTACGACCTCAGTTTATGCCCCGTGGACCCCAGCCCAGACAACGTCTCTTTGTCCCACAGCAAGAGATGGCAGTACCTTATGTTCAACAACATCCCATAGCTCAAGCTGGTAGCATTCAAACAGAGGGGGGCAGCAACTCACAGTTAGGGTTACAGCAGGGTGGACTATCGGGTTTACTGCCTCAGCAGTCAACAGGCCCAGTAAGACAACAGCCCCATCTGCAGCCCCAGGCAGCTTCTTCCACTCCAAACATTCCTAGCAGTGAGCAGCATCAGCTTCGACAACCACAACCAAGCCTAGTCTCTCAATCCCAGCCTGCCACGGCAGAAAATAGTGAGGAACTGCCTGAGCCTGACCTTGAGGAGCTTGGGGATGCCGCAGGGGATGGAGGTGTAGAGGATGAGGATGATTTGGCTCTAGACTTAGACCCCGACAAAGGAGATGATGACTTGGGCAACCTAGACAACCTTGAAACCAATGATCCACATCTAGACGACTTGCTTAACAGTGATGAGTTTGACCTGCTGGCTTATACCGATCCTGAACTGGACCAAGGAGACCCTAAAGATGTCTTCTCAGACCAGTTGCGGTTGGTGGAAGCAGAAAGTGAAGCACCTTCATCTTCCTCCGGATCTGCCCTTGTTAAAGTGGAAGGAAAAGCCAAGCTGGAGCCAGGGCAGAAGTCTCTCACAACAGCCACTGCAAGGGGATCTGCTACCCAACTGCTACCCTCTGCACAAACGGTTGACCCCTCTAAGGTCAAAGTAGAGGACAGAGGTCTGGCTCAGCTACATCCAGGACAGACTGTGGTGAAAGATGAAATAGGAGAAGCGGTGTCAATGCTTCTTGGTGGGACCACACCATCAGCCAAGCCTGCGCAACCAGAAAACCAGTCAGCTTCACTTAGTTCTGTTCGATTAGGGGGACTTACGTACCCCCTGCCAGGGCAAGCTGATGAATTGCCTTTTCCTTCAGCTGGTCCACATGCAGATATTGGTGAGGATCCGCTGGGGCTGCCTGATGTAGGGGGACAGCACTCCCCTGCTGTAGATTTAGCAAAGGTAGAGAGCTCTTTAGATGGTGAACTGCCCCTTCTAATACAGGATCTGCTGGAGCATGAGAAGAAGGAACTACAGAAGCAGCAACAGCAGCAACAACAGCTCAGTTCCCTCCACCAGGCAGGCGTGGCACCTAATTTTCCCGGCCTCTCAGGTCAACAGCCGAATCCACAGGCACCTGGACAGATAATGCTGCCAAACCACCATCGTCCACCACCCCAAGGAATGATTGCTCAGCCAGGGATGGTACACCGTGCTCAACACATGTTGCAACATCAACAGCAGCAGCAGCAGCAGCAGCAAAGGCTAATAGGAACTGGAATGGCACCTCCACCTCACATGAACATGGCCCAGCAGCAAGCCATGGTTAGGATGGGGCAGCCAGGGATCCGTACAGGTGTCAGTCATCCACCGCAGCCAGTGGTGAAACCACCTCTGGCAAACAACTTCTTCCCAGATAAAGGTAAGCGCTGCGGCATGTCACTGTCATCAGTCTAAATAATGATGATATTATATGTAATATATTTTTTTCATACTATATCAACATACTTTTTTTTTTATTTCTTTATTGCAGATTTAGACAAATTTGCTACTGACGACATCTTGGATCCCATTGCCAAGGCAAAGATGGTGGCACTTAAGGGTATCAAGAGAGTATTGGCCCAGGATCCAATGGCTGTTCCCTCTGGCATTAACAGGTATTTTTTGTTGTGTAAAACATTTATGCATTAGTTAGATTTTTTTATTTATTTTTTTATCCTGGATGTCCTCCGCCATGCTGGAGCACCACGCCAACCCTGGAAAAACAAACCGAAATATGTGTCTTTATAATATATTGAATACCCATTCAACATACTCAATTCAGTGTGCCAATGTGCTGCAATAGCAGCGTGCTTTGGCACAATGACACAATTTGTCACATTTATTCAGTGTGCTGAAATAGCAGACCATTATAGACCACTGACACAGTGCTGTGGAGATTGATGCAAGACTAGCATAAAACTAACACATGGAAACTAGGGATGCACAATTAATCGCGATTTTATCAAAATCGTAATATTAGTCTAGTTCAATATCCAAATTGCAGGGGGCACAATATACGGCAAAATGTTACAAACTATTCTTAATTAAGTATTGTGGTGCTACAAAGACGTCCCAGCCTACAAATTATATCCTACAGAGTAAAAAAAAAAAATCTTTGTTTGGTTCTCGCAAAGATCACATCATAATCATTTTAATGTTGATATTTTTTTAATGAAAATGACAATGTTACAAAATGATCATTCCCTCAAATATTGTGAATCGCAATTGCAATGTCAGTCAAAAAAAATCGCAATTAGATATTTTCCTCATATTGTGCAGCTCTAATGGAAACAAACACTGATTTTTGTTTGCTGATATTTTGGATGTAAAATGTATCCAACATTTGGATGGAAACTTAATATATATATATATATATATATATATATATATATATATATATATATATATATATATATATATATATTATATATATATATATATATATATATATATATATATATATATATATATATATATATATATATATATATATATATAATGTGTGTATTGTGGCTGACAACTATGCTGTCAGTCACCAGGAATTGGAACTCCACTGCTACTGATTCAGTGGCAATGGTGAATCATTGTGGTCAGTTCACTTTGAAGATTCTTTGTACTAAACACCTCTTCTACAGGATCTGCAGTGTTACTGGCACAGCTGTTTGCTGGGTCAGATGTTAAGAATTATTTAAAAGTGGATAGTATACATGTTTTTTTTCTCAGGACTGTTATCCACTGCTCCTCCAAAAAGTATGACCTAGTATCCAGCAGTGTCATAGATTAACGGCCTAATGTTTATCTAATATCATCACAAGACACCGTGAATATTGTGGTTATTTGCAACTTATTTGCTCAATGATTTGGAAACGACATGCCCTTACAGATCATTGTTCAGTATGCAGCCTCTATACTAATATGTTTTGCTTTCTCTTCAGGCAACAAGTTTCTTTGCTTGCTCAGAGGTTGGCCTCGGCACCGGGCACAGATCCAGCTCAGCTTACATCTGGACCGCCAAAGGTATGTTGTCGTGCTTGTCAGAAGTGAATGATTGATTTTCATTTTAAGTCTCATGTAGCTGATTTTTTTGTTTTGTTTTTGTGTTTAGGAGGAAGAAACCAGTGATCCTACCCAGTCAAGACCTAACCCTCCCCAGTTTGTGCAAGGAATCATCAGTATGTTCTATTTATCCATTTGTTAAAAAATTATTTAGTCATTAGGAAATGTTATATTGCTGTCACTATACTCTTATGGTTACCTTAAATTATCCTCTCATGTTCCAGATGATGCAGAACAGCACCAGTATGAAGAATGGCTTCTTCATACCCAGCAATTACTTCAAGTGCAGTTGAAATTTTTGGAGGAACAGATTGGAGTTCACCGCAAATCACGCAAGGCACTGTGTGCTAAGCAACGCACGGCTAAGAAAGCTGGCAGGGAGTTTGCAGAGGCCGATGCAGAGAAACTAAAGTTGGTTACAGAAGAACAGAGCAAAATTCAAAAACAGCTTGACCAGGTGTGTAGATTTTAAAGTATCAGGACAACGGAATAAACTTTTTATGAGAGGTTTACAAATGTGTCCGCAATAACGGCAAATTCATATGTGTTCATAATTATTCTGCTCTAGGTACGCAAGCAGCAGAAGGAGCACACCAATCTCATTGCAGAGTACAGAAGTAAGCAGCAGCAGCATCAGCAAAGCTCAGGTATTCTTACGCCAGGTCATTCTGCACAGGGCCCCCCCCTCTCACATGTTTTCCAAGATGCCTGGCCAGATGATGATGGGCCAACAAGGAACACAAGTAATGGGCCAGCACCCTGGTGTGATACCCCAAGGTGGAATGCCTGTCAGGATGCCCCAAGGGCAGACCTTTATTGGTGGAGCCCAACCCCAGCTTCCTGCAGCTCTTGGGGCCAGTGGTGTAAGGGCCCCAGGTCCTCCTGGGGCTCCAACAGGATTCTTCCCACAGGGACCTGGAATGCAAGGTGCAGATCCCAGGCTTCTCCAAGAAAGACAACTCCAACATAGGATCCAGATGGCAAAGCTCCAGCAACAGCAACAGCAGCAGCAGCAGCAGCAGCAGGTGATGATGGGCCAGCAACCGATGACACACCCAAATAAACAGTCTGGCTTAATTGCTCAGCCACCGTCCGGTATGATGGGAAACCCATTGATGGCCCAACAACAAGCAAACACTCAACAGGCAATGCTAGGCAACCAGGCCAGTCCACAGAGCATGGTGCAGGTTCCACAAGGAATGGTTGGAGTCCAGTCTGTGGCTCCACTGCCACAGAACCTTGTTGGGAGGCCAGCCTATTAACCATGCTCAAGCCATGATGGCAGTTCAACCAGGGATTATAGGGAACCTGCCAGTTGCATCATCACAGCAACAGAGGCCTCAGCTGATGATGGGTCAGCAGGGAATGATTGGCTCTCCAGGTCATCCAGGCCTCAGGGGTCCCCATGCCCAATTGACTCCACAACAACAAAACATGCTGGCACAACGCGTGCTTGCATCTCAGCAACAGCAAAATGTTGCAAAAAATTTGGCCCATCTTCAGCAGCAGCAGATGGCACAGCAAAGACAACAAACGCAGTTGATGAGTCAAAACAGCCAAGAGCAGGGAGTGCTCTCCCAGCCCTCTACCCCACAGATGGGCTCCTCGCCTTCAGCAGGAAGTATCACGCCACAGGGGAGCTACAGATAACCAAAACTCAGGCCCTAGAGAGGGTGGGATCCTCAGCCCGGATTCAAGAACGCCACCTCAACAGAGTGAACCCTCCACTCCCAATCAGATGTCCCAACTAGGCTCTGCAAATGATCATCAAACTGATTTGGGACGACAGCAATTACAACAGCAGCATCAAAACCAGGTTTTTATGGCCCACCAGCAACAATCAAATCCTCAGTCTGTACCTGAGCAACAAACGGGTTTGGTTGGAAACCAACAAACTGGTGTGCTTCAACAACAACTTCCACTCAGTCTTCAGAGGCAAGGTTCCCTTGGTGTTGACAAGCCCATTTTGATGACTGTTAAAGAGGAAGGGAAACCAGTTGATTTCTTAGCTCAGCAGCAACAGCAAGCAGGTCAAAATGCCATGCAGCAGTCACAAGATTCCAACATCCAGCATCAGATCATAGTCCAGAACCATCCGGGCCAGCCACAGTCAGTTGTGATGGGCCATAGTCCATAACAACAACAAGCCCTCATGGCCCAGCAGCAAAAACAACAGGCCATGATGGGCATGATGAGAGCCCAGCAGCAAGGGCTGATGGGACAGAGGCCTGTTGTTCCACCTGGACAGATCCGTGCCCCGATTAACATCCAGGCTATTATTGCTCAGAATCCTCAGCTCCGCAATCTTCCCCCAAACCAGCAGATACAGCATATTCAGGCCATGATTGCCCAGAGGCAGCTTCAACAGGGACAGATGCTGCGGATGTCAATGGGTCAAGGCCAGCAAAGTCAGTTGAGGCCTCACATGCCACCAGGACAGATGCCACAGGTTGTGCAGCAGATGCCATATGGAGCCATGGGGAAGCCAGGAGCAGTGGGTACTCAGCAACAATCAGGCATGTTGGGCCAACAACCTGGTATTGCTCCCCAGATGCAGCAGGGGATGATCGTTCCTGGGCAACAACAGCCACAAGTAGGAGAGATGATGCAGCAACATATTATGAGAGGCCAGGTACCAGTGCCACCTGCACCCATGGACCAGGGCCGTATGGTTAGGCCAACATCTCCACGTCAGCCAATAGTCAACTCTCCTGGGCACGCATTTAATCAAGCTATGGGGATGCGACCACCTACTCCCAATCAGAACCAACAAGCACTACTGGCAGCTGCGGCAGCCCGCATGCAGGGTTCTCCATCTCATGCATATTCTCCAAGGGGTCCTTTTGGCATGAGCCCAGCCCACTCAGCCTCACCACATTCATCCAGTGTCTCCTCACCTTCTGTAGCTGACAGCAGGGCTGGGAGGGGGAGTCCGTACAGCCATGTCAAGGCATCTCCACTCAGGTCACCTGGAGCCAAAAGTCCGCTGGATTGTCCAGGACTGAAAGTAGAAGCTTTGTCATCAGGCAATGAAGCATCTCATTCAGCCTCAGTTATCCCCAATGGTCCACAGAAAGGCATGAATGTTCAGCAACAGTCACAGCAGGTCACAGAGACCCATGGTTCTCACACACAACATGGCTCTAGAGTAGGGGAACTATGCAAGATAACTCTACAGAACATTAAACAGGAACCAAGAGAGGTTCAGTGTGATGGTGCACCAGAGGCTCATCCTGGGGCTATAAAGCGAGAAAAAATGGGTGAGGCAATTTCTTCTGGGAACAACACTAGCTTTATTAATGCTGGAAACATGGCTGGAGACCCTGGGACTCAAGGTCCTCGATCTGAGACTGGACAGCAACTACTACAGAAACTTCTGAGAACCAAGAACCTTCAGCTTGGTGCTCAGAGGCCTTCTGAAGGCATCCACAATGAGATTAATGGCCACATCAACAGCAAACTAGCTATGCTGGAACAAAAACTCCAAGGGACTCCACGAAATATGGAGGTGTGTTTTTCTTTAGTGCTTTCATTCTTTTCGCCCTTATCATGTTGTTGTTTGTTGGGAAAGGACCTCTCATTCTTTTTCTTGACCATTCTAGGATTTACAGTCCATAACAAAAAGGGCACCTGCACAAAAGCCAAAACGCACTAATAAGGCGACTGGAGACAGAGTGCCTAACGCACGAAAGAAGAATAAGAAGGAAGAAGTCGGAAAAAGTGCTGAAGCCCTGATAAAGCAACTTAAACAGGTAAAAGGATTGCAGAAATTAATTACCTAAATGGTTTTTGCCATTGATGTTTTGAAGAGTGGTTCTTGATCATGTAGACTAACGGACATTTACCCTCCAGGGTCTCTCTCTGTTGCCCCTGATGGAGCCTTCAATCACTGCCAGTTTGGATCGGTTTGCCCCTTTTGGAAGCAGCCCAGCCAATGGCAAAGCCCAGCTCAAAGGATCTTTTGGAAATGCAGTGCTGGAGAACATCCCGGACTACTATTCTCAGTTACTCACAAAGGTATAACTAAGCTGCACCATGTACCAATAGTTAGCTGCTGCAGGCTGTGACAACATTAGGTTGTTGATTAATACTACTTCAAAAACAAAGTCTTTCAAAAACAAAGTTGTTTCATGAGAATGCTGTTTTGTGACTTTACAGAGTAACCTCAGCAACCCACCAACACCCCCATCCTCCCTGCCACCTACTCCTCCGCCTTCAGTACAGCACAAGCTGCTGAATGGAGTGACTACTGTGGAGGAGCTTTCTGAGGGTCAGAAAGACACAGAGCCAGCAGAAGAGCAAATGGGTAAACAATAAGGGATTTGGCATGACATTTTTTTCCTTAAATATTGAATTTGATCTGCAGTTGTACAATAATTGTGTTCTAAATACTTTATATTTATCCATGCAGATTCTGTTAAAGAGGAGGTGAAGAGTGTAGACATTCTAGCAGCTCTCCCCACCCCACCACATAACCAGAATGAGGACATCAGGTACAAAGCAAAGTTCTATGTCAACCTGATGTATGTACGTATTGTTGCTGAGTGGCTATAAATGTAAAAAATGTCCTTCTAACAGGATGGAGAGTGATGACGAGGATGCCCCAGAAAGCATTATCCCAGCGTCATCCCCTGAGAGTAACGTAGGAGATGAAACGCCACGTTTCCCTCACTTACGGGAGCCTAAAGAGGAGGAGACGGAGAGAGCAATATCCCCCATCATCCCCCTCATACCCCGTACTGCCATCCCAGGTATTATACAACATTCTGAATGTAATTCCCAAGAGCTACAGCAACATTTTTATTCATGCACGTTTTGGTGAAATCCATCCTAAATGTGTTGCATTATGTTTTATTGTTCTAGTATAATGTCATTTTACTATTAAATACATTTATATTATTAAAATGACAAAACAAAAATGGTGTACACATTGTCTTTTTGTAGCATTCCCAGAAAACAAACCATTTGAGGCAGCAGATAGCAAGGTGGTTTCCACAACTAACCATTGGGACCAGGCCAAGAACAACGAAGTGTCTGTTACCTTCACGTTGTCCTCTGCTGCAGCTAAGGTACTTGGCCATGATATCAACTCATCCTGTTTAACAAACTCTTTTTCATGCACAGTTAACACAAAGTTACTTTTTTTTTTCCAGAAACTGAACCATGTCATGATGGCTATGGCCCAGCTGCTTAATATTAGGATGCCAGGTTCTTATGAGGTGACATTCCCTCCCCAAAACCCTGACACGCCTGGAGTGGATGGGCTTGGGAAAGGACCTGACCAGTCAGGTATGCGTTTAGATTATTGGATTAACCATTTTATCTCATTTGGTCAAGAAATTCACAACAACAGGGTGTGATTGTGGCTCATGACATTCTTCACACCAGGTCAAGTATAGGGCTTAACGATTTTGGAAAAATAATCGGTTGTGATTTTCTTTTCTTTTTTCTTCAATCAATAGTGCAATTGCGATTTAATATGCAATAATTTTTTTAAGCTCTTTGTCTTCTGTATTATTCAACAAAGACGAGCCATACATCATTATATATTATGAACAACACATGCTTAGATAGATTAAACAAACTATTCTATCCTGGAAGCCTGTATGTGATGATGAAATTAGGTGATGCATGAATTTATATGAATGACATCTTTTATTTAAGTACTTCCATCACAGTAGTATAATGAGAACTGACCAAGCTTGGTGTAAACATTCATATGAAAGTCAGAAACAAATCACACTACAGTAGGTTATATGCCAATGTTGTTTTCAATAAAAAAAGTGGGATTAATTACGAGTTAACTATTTTTCTGTCCGAGCCCGGCCCGCGTCCGACAGGCATTAAGATATTTATGTCCGAGCCCGACACAGTTAAAATCGCATTTGTTTCTCATACTAATGACACATGTACGTTTGTTTGTGTGGAAAGCCCGCTTTTATTAAGCAATTGTAGGAAGGCATTCGGAAATGTCAACAGATGAGCGCATCAATGCACAGCTGACTTTCCTTCGTTTTCAATAGTTTTAAAATCTCCTGCGGCCAACTTCTTTTTAACATCTTCCATCGTTGCGCTGCCACATGTAGCTTAATACGCACGTCTTTCGTTGTCACAGCTAGTTTAACAAATTTCCCCACACAGGAAGACGGATGTTAGGGTAATATTTGACATTTATTTTAATCCAAAAACGAACATTTGCATCAGGTGAAACAGGCCCATTGGTTACCTACATAATAAGCTGTTTTAAATTCAAAATGTTCAATGCCTTATCGCGCTGATGTGACCGAGCCCGACCCGAACCCGAGCATCCTTTCTAAAAATCTGTCCCGAACCCGGCCCGACCCGTCGGGTACCGTCGGGTCCCGTCGGGCTCGGGTCGGGTATCCATCCTCTAATACATACATACGTACAACGTTGCACTTGCTCAGAGAGGCTTTGTTATTAATAGTAGCATGCTGCTGGTGGTCTTGCCAGGGGATTAACTGTACTAATAAAACCTCTGAAACACCGCGGCCACGCTGCTGTGAAAGCTTCCCGAACGTCATTTATTGGAGTCTGGCTGTTAGCCCTCGCTGCGGCAGTCTCCTCCACTCCATATCTTTATAACGGAGATAATCAGAGCTAATCGTTGCTAACCGAGCCTTAAATTCTCCGTGCCTGTATCCATTAACTGCATGTATGGACTCAAGCCCATATAAAACCCTTCATTTTATTAAAATGCCTGTAAAAGTTTTAAACTACAACTCAGAGTTGTTTGAATGAACTCTGCCTAGGGTACGGCGTAGCATTAGCGTGCCAAGTTGATGCTTTTTCTGCGGGGTGCAGACTGATTTTCTCTTGCGAGTCTTGTGACCAAATTGCAGCCTTTGCAATTAGGAAATTGCGTTTTACCATTATTATTGCAAATGCGATTCATCGTTCAGCCCTAGTCACGAGACAAATGTCCTGAACCATTTACATCTAATTTAGAATGCAAATTTTCATTTTTTTGCCTCTTGATCACAGTCCTTTTGTTGTAAGTTTGAGCATGTGAGCTGAGGAGAGTTGCTGTTCAAAAGGTTTTGTCACTGTAGTAAAGTGACTAACTACACTGCTAGGGACATACTCCCTTTAAAACATGAATGAAGACTTTAATTAACGAATAAAGACTAATATTAAGGTGGTCATGTTTTCCAGGGGCTCTGTGTACAAAAGACAGTGCTTCACCCAGTCAGGATGAGTGGCTAAGGCAATTTGACGTGTCTTTACCAGGCTGTACATTAAAGAAACAAGTGGACATTCTGGCACTTATTAAACAGGTCAGTCAACACAGTCCTGAGAACTGTGAATTATTGATATTTTCTCTCATAAGCTCATATTCTATCTTTCCTGAAAGCTATAAATCTCATATGTGCATTGTTCTCTCAGGAATTCTCAGAAAAAGAAGACAAACCGGCCCAGCACTGTTACACAACCAAAGTAAATGACTTGGATGTGCGCCACCTTCCTCCTATACCAGTGGAAGAATCTCCACCCCCGTCACCATCCCCTTCACATCCTCCCCCACCTGTCCCAGTTCCAACTAGTGAAGCTGAACCTTCCAAGAAATCTGCTTCTCCTTCCCCGTCTCCCTCCACTCCCACCATAGACCAGATCCGGATCAAGACTGAGCCTGAACAGGATGATGGTCCTCGTATTGATGCTGCTCAACCAACTGATATCAAAGAGTCTGAAGCTGCTGCTCAACCAGCTGACGTGGCATTGTCTGAAGTTGCTGCTCCAGATTCGGTCACTGATCCAGCAACTGCCTCTGAAGTTCCAGATCCCACTGCTCCTACTGAAGATCATCTGATTACTGCTGTCAAGGAGGAGTACCTGGCCACTGATCCAGCTCAACCTCCTCAAGATTCTCCCAACAACATGGAGTCTTCCCCTAAGGTTGTCAAGCAGCGCAGGCCTCTCTCCCCTAATGAGGAGGTGGTACATCCCAAAGTGAAAAAATGGAAGGGGATTCGCTGGAAGCGCCTTCAGATTGTCATCACAATACGTAAGGGTGGATCTAAGAAAGAGAGCAGCCGGGAAGTGTCTGAGCTAATGGAACGCCTGCGCATTACTCTTCGACCAGACAGACTGCCTCGAGATAAACGTAAATGCTGCTTCTGCCATGACGAAGGTGATGGAGCCACAGATGGGCCTGCTCGGTTGCTGAACATTGATGTGGACTTGTGGGTGCACCTCAACTGCGCCCTGTGGTCCACAGAGGTGTATGAGACACAGGGCGGTGCCCTCATCAATGTGGAGGTAGCCCTGCGTCGGGGATTGCGGACTCTTTGTGCATACTGCCAGAAAACGGGTGCTACAAACAGCTGCAACAGAATGCGCTGCCCGAATGTCTACCACTTTGCCTGTGCAATACGGGCACGCTGCATGTTCTTTAAGGACAAGACCATGTTGTGCACCCAGCATAAGCTGAAGGGTCCCAGTGAAGACGAACTCAGCATGTTTGCTGTTTTACGGCGTGTCTACATTGAACGTGATGAGGTGAAGCAGATTGCCAGCATCTTACAGCGAGGTGACCGTATCCACCTGTTCCGTGTTGGTGGTCTCATCTTTCATGCTGTTGGCCAGTTGCTGCCATCCCAGATGGCCAACTTCCACTCACCCACTGCCATCTTCCCTGTTGGCTATGAGGCCACACGCATCTACTGGAGCACGCGTGTGCCCAACAAACGCTGTCGCTACCGCTGCCGCATCAACGAGGATGACGGTCGCCCCCTCTTCGAGGTGCGTGTTCTGGAGCATGGCATGGAGGATTTGCAGTACCGTGAAACTACTCCAGAGGGTGAGAATTTGTACACTGCTCCCATATTATGTTACATAGTATCTCTGTACTTTTCCACTTAAAATAAAAGCATTGACCTTTGACCGTTAATTCACTTTTAGGGATCTGGGAACAGGTGGTTCAGCAGGTTGCTAAACTCCGAGATGACTCATCCATGTTGAAGCTGTTCACTGAACATGTCAAGGGAGAGGAGATGTATGGCCTCACAGTTCATGCCGTCATGCGAATCACTGAGTCGGTAAGAATATGTAGCAATTAAAAGTATCAATTTGTCTACCATTTAATTTTGTCTGTCTCTCAGTTGTAATTTAAGCCCTTTACAAGCCAATATTCATACATATTATGGGTTAAAATCTTGTTAATCTGATGCATTTTTTGATAGACCCAAAAGTAAGGCCAGTAGTTGAGACCTGTGGGCTACAACGATTCTACTGTAGATCAAAGTGCATGATTAACATCATTTGTGTTTGTTGTGTTTCAGTTGCCTGGAGTGGAGAACTGCCAGAACTACCAGTTCCGATATGGTCGTCACCCTCTGATGGAGCTCCCTCTTATGATCAATCCCACTGGCTCTGCTCGGTCTGAGCCCAAAGTCCCCACACAGTGCAAGAGGTAAAGCAGCATTATTTTAGCATAAGCCACAAGAAGTTTGCAGTAACCATAACAGAAACACATGTTCTGGTCAGCAACCTGTGTGATTGTTCTAAAATCGTTGGAGGCTTGGTGTCTTGTTGAAGATGCATGTTGATTTAAATTTTAACTTTTGTACAATAACTTTAATGCATAATTACCAGTGAATCATAGAAAAAAAACATAGTTTTTATTTATTATCCTATTTCATTAGTTATAAAGTGTGTCCTCTACCTGGCAACATACAGTGAGGAAAATAAGTATTTGAACACCCTGCTATTTTGCAAGTTCTCCCACTTAGAAATCATGGAGGGGTCTGAAATTGTCATCGTAGGTGCATGTCCACTGTGAGATACATAATCTAAAAAAAATCTAGAAATCACAATGTATGATTTTTTTTAAATTTATTTGTATGATACAGCTGCAAATAAGTATTTGAACACCTTAGAAAATTAATGTTAATATTTGGTACAGTAGCCTTTGTTTGCAATTACAGAGGTCAAAAGTTTCCTGTAGTTTTTCACCAGGTTTGCACACACTGCAGAAGGGATTTTGGCCCACTCCTCCACACAGATCTTCCTCTAGATCAGTCAGGTTTCTGGGCTGTCGCTGAGAAACACAGAGTTTGAGCTCCCTCCAAAGATTCTCTATTGGGTTTAGGTCTGGAGACTGGCTAGGCCACGCCAGAACCTTGATATGCTTCTTCCAGAGCCCCTCCTTGGTTATCCTGGCTGTGTGCTTCGGGTCATTGTCATGTTGGAAGACCCAGCCTCGACCCATCTTCAATGCTCTGAGGGAAGGAGGTTGTTCCCCAAAATCTCGCAATACATGGCCCCAGTCATCCTCTCCTTAATACAGTGCAGTCGCCCTGTCCCATGTGCAGAAAACCCCCCCCAAAGCATGATGCTACCACCTCCATGCTTCACAGTAGGGATGGTGTTCTTGGGATGGTACTCATCATTCTTCAAGTTATGCTAATTTGCTCAAATCAAATAGTATTAGGTGATTTTTTGTTAGTTCCTCAATATATAATGCAACGTTACATATTAAGTAATACTGTCCTATGTTTGGGGATTTTTAAACTAATTATTTGTTGTACAGTTGTTGTAGACATCTTACCAAAGGACATTGACTTTCTAAATGCATCTTACAAATGACTGGATACCTACACACATGTTCTATATTTCAGGCCTCACACTCTGAATAGCACCAGCGTGTCAAAGGCTTACCAGAGTACCTTTACTGGAGAGCTCAACACACCATACAGCAAGCAGTTTGTTCACTCCAAGTCATCCCAGTATCGGCGCCTGAAGACTGAGTGGAAGAATAACGTGTATCTGGCACGATCCCGCATTCAGGGCCTGGGTTTGTACGCTGCTAAGGATCTGGAGAAGCACACAATGGTCATTGAGTACATTGGCACTGTCATACGCAACGAAGTGGCCAATCGGCGTGAGAAGGTCTATGAGGAACAGGTACGCCAACTTAACACTGGCACTGGTACAAACAAGAAATTTTAGATGTGTAAAAATAAATAAATAAAAATAATAACGTTGATTGAAAAGTGTATATCAACCTTTTTTTCTGTTTTTTTTTTCCTTCTAACTTAGAACCGCGGGATCTACATGTTCCGCATCAACAATGAGCAGGTGATTGATGCCACTCTGACAGGAGGCCCAGCTCGGTAAGTGTTGATTTGGTATTGGTTGTCACATTGTAAACCTTTAAATCTCAATATATTTTTAACAGACCTTAATTCTCCTTTCCAGCTATGTCAACCATTCCTGTGCCCCGAACTGTGTTGCAGAAGTTGTAACATTTGACAAAGAAGACAAGATTATCATTATATCCAGCCGCAGGATCCCCAAGGGAGAAGAGGTGCAGTGCATTAGAGAACTGACCACTACTTAATCTTACACATCCCCTTAATTTGTCATTCCTTTTGTTTCAAGTTCATTTTTTTTTAAATCTCAGGAGCCATTAACTGTCTTTGTTTCTTACTCCCAGCTGACCTACGACTACCAGTTTGATTTCGAGGATGATCAGCACAAAATCCCTTGCCATTGTGGAGCCTGGAATTGCAGAAAGTGGATGAACTAACCAGAAGAGAAAAAAAATGGAGAATTTCCCTCTCAATGGTGCCAGACTCCTGCGCCAAAGCCTTTGAATCCTACAAGCCAGTGCATAAGCTGTTCTGAAAGATGTGGAGGAAAGCTGCCCTCCTTCACTGAAAGACTAAAGCGTTGACATCTGTAGCCAAAGGTTTGAAGAGCATTAATCAATAAAAGCAACCGACCACCTCCATCAACAGCAGTTTGATGGTGGGACTAACTTTCATGTTTGGGCTAGTGAATCACCTTATTCCCCCCCCCAAACTGTTGTGGCTGAAAAACAATCCTCAACATCTACCAAATGATTCTGACCCTCTGATATCAATACTCGTAGTGCAGAGCTCACCTTGAGCTACGACAAAAAGCCATTTTAAAATGCTAAGAATGAACTAATAATGCATTTTTATGTTTTAAGTCGGACCTATTGCCTGTCCCTCCTGACCACACCTCCCCCTCACCTCCCAGAAAAGGCACTTTCCCATCAAGTCATCAATGAAGACAACACGGATATTGGCTAGCTAGACAATCTTGATGTGGCTTTGTGTAAGAGCTACATATGATCGATGGAAAAAAAAAAGAAGAAAGATGTAAGTTAATATAAAATTTGAGATGCTATTGATGTGTGGCTCCAGAGGCACCAGATGTTCTGACTGTGTGGAGTCCCAAGGTGGGTTAGTCAGACCCAGTCTACCTCATTGATTTAGCGGGAAATGACTGCTTTGTATGAAACTGTTAACTGCTACTGTGGAAGGGGGGAGGGGGAATGTTTTTATGGGCTTAGCCTTCTCGGACAAGCAGGGAATCTTAAGCAGCAGGTTTGCTCTATCTACTCTATGCTGATGATGATTTACAATATTGAGCCAACATAATTATTATTCATTAATTGTTTATACAGAGGAAATATATGACAGTTTTGATAAGATATTGCATTAAAATCACAATCAGAAGCTTAGCAGGTGTCTTGTTTGCCACCAAATCCTCCTGGACATTGATGTAGCTTTCTTTTGTTCCTTTTATTTATGCGTCTCAAAAAACAAGTTTTCAGCTGTGTGAAAGCACAATAACATCCACCTTTTGAGTTGCTTAAAGACCGTAATGGTGTGAGTGAATGGCTCCAGGATCAGAGGACACATAGTCTTTGAAGAAGAATTTGCTGTCCAAAATAACAAAGTACACATTTGTTTGTTGCTTCACACATTAAAGTTCCACTTGCCTGAAAACCAGCCTGTGGATGCATGACTACTGTCCCATTAAATGCTTCCCCCCCCCCTTAAAAATCAATCTTTTCACAACTCAACCTTGAACTTTAAATCATGCCTCTTCCTCTCTGTATTATTTAGTGGACTGTTGTTAAACTTTGCTGTAGTAAGTATTTCTCTGCCTGAGTACAGCCTGCAGTGTTTCTACTTCCCTTGTAGTGTGCTTTTCTAGTGCTGGTACTGTCCTCTCAAGGCTGAACTGATGGCAGGGAAAGACTTATCGGAGAAAAAAGGGCATTTGTTTTAATTTCTGTGTAAGATGAAAGAAAAAAGTCTTTCAAGGGAGCTTTACTAAAACTTCACCTTTCCATACTACTTTGTTCCCCCCCTCCCCCTAACCTAAGACCTCACATGATTTTAAAAATGCAAAGTTGTACAAACTGTATATATAGTATATGCATTAGGGGACAGCAACTCTTTATCCAGCCCCTTTGTAATCAAAGTCAAACGTGTAGAGAAATAAAATTGAAAAAATTCAACCACTGGATATCATTTTAACAGAGATAAAGCTGTATATAAATATAAATATATGTAAAATGGCAAACTAATATCTTTATGTATATGAACCAGAGTGTTTTGCATTTACCTGTTTTTCTATTAGTGTTTTTGCTATAAGCTCTCAGAGACAAGTTTGTTAAAATGTCTGGTCTTCTCCAATCAGTTGCGACGAGAAGCCAATGTAATTACATAACTGTTTGGATTCATGTGGAGGGTCGTAAATTAGACATGGAAATCACTTATTGCGTAAAGCAGTACAATGGTGCATAGCATTTGTATTTATGTAATATTGTTTGTGTTTATTTTTCTTTTTATTTATGCTACTGCTTGTTGATTACCAAAACCTGTCCCTTAATATGTCACAATTGGATTACTATACTCTTGAATGGAACATCTTGAATTCCCTTGAATATTGTTAGTGGTTTGCTTTTTTTTATATCTTCCCTATAGAAGTGAATGTGTTGGTAAACCTTGTGAAATGGTTACTTGGCCTAATGTATGTTATGATGTAATACTCAAAGTTAATCCCATACTTAACCTGGTAATGAATTGCACTCTCATAGTATAATGGAAAACTTCTCTAAAGTGGTAGATATTGATCAAGTATCAAGCAGTGATATATATATTTTTTGGTATGTTTCTATTACAAGGGAAGACCAAGACATGACGCTCACTGGATTTTAGCCTGAATAATTTTGAAATTCTCTGAATCTTAATTTAAGTTCTCTGCATATCATATAATTTAATAAAGTTTGCTCAAATTGAAGGTTTTTTTTAACCTCACCTACTTTTTAAAAAGATGTTGCATCTGTACAGCAGAGATACTTTTAGGGAATATGAATAAATTTAATGATCATTTTTATTGTATGTGGCATGTTTTGTATGGATATTATTTTGAATTGTACATATTTTTTGCAGGAAGCCAGAGGTTGCATCTCTTTATATACAGCTTTCCCACTCCCTTTCCCCTCCATCTTATTTCTTTGTCTGCTTTTGTTTCTTGTAAAGGAAAATAAAATGCATTTTAAATATGTGCTCATTTTTTGCAGAATTCTAACTTCAAGCAGCATTGACATTGAGCTTGAAGGATCGTTCTTGAAATAAAAACAAATGTTAAAGAAGCTGTGGGAAAGATTTAGTGGCATCTAGCGGTAAACTTGCAGATTGCCATCAACTTAATACCCCTTCCCTTTCCTCCATTTTCCAATTGTGCATAGTAGAAGAGTCTATAAATAGAACCTACAGTGGCCTTCAGGTAAAATTAAAACGCAAAAGGCCACTCTCTAGACTAGAGCAGGGGTCTATGCGTCATGTTGAGAACGTGCTTAATGTGTTCGACGCGGGGTGGCATTGCAGAGAGAAATAAACGCAAGTCGTCCTCCACCTGCAGCCGCGATATGTATTGGTTTTTAATCAGGGTCTGTGCGGAAAACTCACAAGTAAGTGGAGATGAAAGGGAATATTATTTTCACACTGCGGCAGAGGTGCAGCCTCGGACCCCGGCCAGGTGAAACCTAACTTTAACTCAGGATCATATTTCCTGCGTTTTTTTGCTGGGTCCTGTCTCCTCCTTTAATGCTGACTTCTGTTGACTTGGTACAAGGAAACTATGCATTTTAAAGCTAATAGCGTACAATTACAGATATAAATAGAGCTGCATACAGTTATTTTTCTTCACGTGACGAGCCTCCCCTATTGAAAACCCCTGTTCTAGAGCCAGTGTTAAGTTTGTCCATTCTGGGCTACTGTAGAAATATGGCGGGCTCCATGGAAGAGGACCAGGTATCATAGACTGTAGATATATTGATATTGTTATATATTTTAACGGTTATCTTAAGGATCTTTTACATGCTGTCTCAGCTAGTGATTAGCCATATTATCTGTTAGCTAAACAAACGTTAGCTTTCCGGTGGAGGCTAACGGCAGACCGCTACTGTGGAACCATAGACTGTATACGGTCTATGTGTGGAACAGACTTTAACTGTTTGTGGGAAAGATTTAGTGGCATCTAGCGGTAAACTTGCAGATTGCCATCAACTTAATACCCCTTCCCTTTCCTCCATTTTCCAATTGTGTATAGTAGAAGAGTCTATAAATAGAACCTACAGTGGCCTTCAGGTAAAATTAAAACGCAAAAGGCCACTCTCTAGACTAGAGCAGGGGTCTATGCGTCATGTTGAGAACGTGCTTAATGTGTTCGACGCGGGGTGGCATTGCAGAGAGAAATAAACGCAAGTCGTCCTCCACCTGCAGCCGCGATATGTATTGGTTTTTAATCAGGGTCTGTGCGGAAAACTCACAAGTAAGTGGAGATGAAAGGGAATATTATTTTCACACTGCGGCAGAGGTGCAGCCTCGGACCCCGGACAGGTGAAACCTAACTTTAACTCAGGATCATATTTCCTGTTTTTTTTTGCTGGGTCCTGTCTCCTCCTTTAATGCTGACTTCTGTTGACTTGGTACAAGGAAACTATGCATTTTAAAGCTAATAGCGTACAATTACAGATATAAATAGAGCTGCATACAGTTTTTTTTCTTCACGTGACGAGCCTCCCCTATTGAAAACCCCTGTTCTAGAGCCAGTGTTAAGTTTGTCCATTCTGGGCTACTGTAGAAATATGGCGGGCTCCATGGAAGAGGACCAGGTATCATAGACTGTAGATATATTGATATTATTATATATTTTAACGGTTATCTTAAGGATCTTTTACATGCTGTCTCAGCTAGTGATTAGCCATATTATCTGTTAGCTAAACAAACGTTAGCTTTCCGGTGGAGGCTAACGGCAGACCGCTACTGTGGAACCATAGACTGTATACCATAGACATAATAAAGAGTAGACGCCGCATTGGCTGCTGAGCGCGAGAAATCCAGCCGCCATCTTGGACCGGTCATACTCGTTACTTGGCAGCAGAAGATACAAGATGCCAGAGCACTGTGCAGCATATTCCTGCTCAGATCGGCGGATTTTTTTATCTTATCACTTTCACTCTGGGTTCTGTGAAGCATTTTGTAGGCCTATCTGTGTTTTGAAAATTGCTACATAAGTTAAGTTCCAAAAGCAGCACTAATGTATGCTTGTGTTGTTATTACATTGGGATTGTCTCTGGTTTAGTTGGGATTTGTTTGATAAGACTTGCACGTTACTCTTATAAGATAGATAGATAGATAGAGAGATATATATAATTATATAGCCTTTTCAATAGCAATGTGCTTGAGTACAGAGTCAACACAACATAAAATAGGTGTATCTGTCCAAATACTTATGTAATAAGAGCTGAGATAGCTGGTCATTTATCAAATATATCGAAAGTCGCAATAAGTATGCAATATTTAGTTTATTTTGTGGAGCTGTCCTGTTAACTTTATTTATGTATTTTATACTGTCCAACCAGTAGAACCCGTCCTGTTCTGTAGACATGGTCCTTAGTTATTTATATTATAACTTTATTTATGTATTTTATACTGTCCAACCAGTAGAACCCGTCCTGTCCTGTAAACATGGTCCTTAGTTATTTATATTATAACTTTATTTATATATTTTATACTGTCCAACCAGTAGAACCCGTCCTGTTCTGTAGACATGGTCCTTAGTTATTTATATTATAACTTTATTTATGTATTTTATACTGTCCAACCAGTAGAACCCGTCCTGTTCTGTAGACATGGTCCTTAGTTATTTATATTATAACTTGATTTATATATTTTATACTGTCCAACCATTAGAACACGTCCTGTTCTGTAGACATGGTCCTTAGTTATTTATTCATGTTGGACCAGTCCAATATAACTTTCAGTTAAAATAAACCTTATGTTTAAAAAATATCGGAATTCATATCGATGCAATATCACATTTTGTCAATGTGGGGCAACCCTAGTGTGTGTGTGTGTGTGTGTGTGTGTGTGTGTGTGTGTGTGTGTGTGTGTGTGTGTGTGTGTGTGTGTGTGTGTGTGTGTGTGTTGGGAGTGGGGCTGCTAAATGTCAAGGTCTGGGAGGCAATTGATGCAGAACAACGTGGTAGTACTGTGCGTGTGTGTGTGTGTGTGTGTGCTTGCGTATGTGTGCGTGTGTGTGTGTGTGTGTGTGTGTGTGCGTGTGTGACAGAGAGAGAGACAAATATAAAAAGCTTCAAGTAGACTCTAATAATATAATAATATTGTTTCTTGTACTTAAATATCTGACTTTACAGTCACTATCTGTTTCTTCTTCCCTATCATATTTATAATGTGTGTGCAAATTATTTTTCTATAATAGGTATTTATACCTATTATAGCCTACATCATATATGTGATGTAGGGGTATTTATTATAGCCTACATCATATGATGTAGGGGTATTTAGCCTAGCCTACATCATATATGTTATGTAGGGGTATTTTTGCAAATACCTATCATTTACAAATGATAGATACACCGAGGATGTCTGGTCTAGGGTGACCAGACGTCCTCGGATTTGGGGGACAGTCCCCCCCTTTTTGTCCCCTGACTAAATACAGAAGAAAAACTACCTCTGTCCTTGTTCTTTTTTTTAAAGACACAACATTAGGTTTTTCAATCAGATTTATAGTCAAATTGGAAATATCCCCGTTGCTCTCCCTTTTCGGGGATTATGTTTCCAGTTTTGATCTCGGACGTCTGGTGAATTTATATCATATCAGAATATTCTATTACTGTTAAGCACACTATGAATATTAAAATACGCCTAATCATGTGTCCTGTATCTAGCTACATGTATGACCTTTGTAGCAAAAAAAAACATGAAAATCAGTTGGGTATTCAGTGAGATTGATTAATTAAACGCGCTGACAGCTCATTGCACCTGCCAAACACATTACACTGAGTGAAGCGGGTGACCGGTCCAAGATGGCGGCCCCAAATCTCGTCAGCGCCAATAGGCAGTAGCGGTCGATGCGGCGTCTACTCTTTATTATGTCTATGCTGTATACCATATATATAAATCAAGTTATAATATAAATAACTAAGGACCATGTCTACAGAACAGGACGGGTTCTACTGGTTGGACAGTATAAAATACATAAATAAAGTTATAATATAAATAACTAAGGACCATGTTTACAGGACAGGACGGGTTCTACTGGTTGGACAGTATAAAATACATAAATAAAGTTATAATATAAATAACTAAGGACCATGTTTACAGGACAGGACGGGTTCTACTGGTTGGACAGTATAAAATACATAAAGTTATAATATAAATAACTAAGGACCATGTTTACAGGACAGGACGGGTTCTACTGGTTGGACAGTATAAAATACATAAATAAAGTTATAATATAAATAACTAAGGACCATGTCTACAGAACAGGACGGGTTCTACTGGTTGGACAGTATAAAATACATAAATAAAGTTAACAGGACAGCTCCACAAAATAAACTAAATATTGCATACTTATTGCGACTTTCGATATATTTGATAAATGACCAGCTGTCTCAGCTCTTATTACATAAGTATTTGGACAGATACACCTCTTTTATGTTGTGTTGACTCTGTACTCAAGCACATTGCTATTGAAAAGGCTATATAATTATATATATATCTCTATCTATCTATCTATCTATCTTATAAGAGTAACGTGCAAGTCTTATCAAACAAATCCCAACTAAACCAGAGACAATCCCAATGTAATAACAACACAAGCATACATTAGTGCTGCTTTTGGAACTTAACTTATGTAGCAATTTTCAAAACACATATAGGCCTACAAAATGCTTCACAGAACCCAAAGTGAAAGAGATAAGATAAAAAAAATCCGCCGATCTGAGCAGGAATATGCTGCACAGTGCTCTGGCATCTTGTATCTTCTGCTGCCAAGTAACGAGTATGACCGGTCCAAGATGGCGGCTGGATTTCTCGCGCTCAGCAGCCAATGCGGCGTCTACTCTTTATTATGTCTATGCTGTATACGGTCTATGTGTGGAACAGACTTTCTTTAACTGTCTATGAATCCTCGTACATGCGCAGAACGGATCGTTCGTGTATCAACTGTCACTCCCAGATGTAAGAAAGGGGGCAAGCCTCTCTTCTCTAAGCGTGTTTAAAAGGCTCCATTACCTTGTATCACCGTAGCTTGCAGACAGTTTCGACTTAAATTAGCTGTTTAGGATTAATTACTCATGTTAACTAGCATTTTAGTAAGCAACAATTAGCCTGTATCCATGTTGTCTCCTTCTGTGCAAGATTAGGAATGATTGAGATTTCTCTTGGCACAGCTACCAGAAGACTTCGTATGGGATTGATGCTAAACCCCTTTAATCGCCAGTATGAACAGGAGGAACGATTACAGGAAGCAACACCTTGTCCTTAATCTTAAACATTGGTTGTTAATCTTACCCTTTTCTCTAACTGGAGTAGCTGTTGACAATGTGACATCTTGAATGAGCACCACAGTTGAAGACACATAAGAAAAAGAGGAATTTATTGTATATCATCTATATATATACACTTTTTAACTAATTATGAAAAGATTTGCACGATGAAATCTAAAAGTATTACTTATGAACAGGATGTCTTATGCTCATATACCCATGGCAACAAACCAAACATGGACAGGAGTGTTTTGACAATTTTGGTTCAACTGACAGCCATCTCCCCATTTCCCCTCCCAGCTCTCCATCTCCGATCTGCCACTGAACTTCCACCCATGTTAACAGTAGCAGCAACATTTCTGGGATACACAGCAGACGACCCAAATAAAAAGAAAGAAAACAGGTAGGAAGAGGGAAAAGACAAGTCTTAAGTTCATCTACCTCAGTGCAGAGGACCCAGTGTTTGAGACAGCATGCTAACATGACACATGGATTCTGGCTCAAGTGATGACAAAACTAACATTAATTTAAGTCTATGTGGACATAACAGTGCAGAGCCCAACAGTGACAAATGCCAGTGTAATACTTTCATAGTTTTGTCTGCAGACAGACTCGAAACTGCAGACAAAGTAGAATGAAAACATGCAGTTTCACTTCCCAGCATGTCAGTCTTTCTAACCATATGTTCCCTGTGTGTGAACGGTCAGCGGCCAACCTCCTCCACTGCTCCTTAATATTCCAGTGTCAATGAGAAAGAGATGTCACCCCAGAGGACATACAGTATGTAAAACAGATCTGCATTACTGAACTCTGAAAAGAACTCAACAGTTCCAACAATTATACATTAAAAAGGTTGCAGCAAAATTATTTGGGATCAGTAGTACCAACCAAATTGGCATAAGAGGAGCATGTTAAAACTAAATTCCAGCAAATGACAAGTCTATTTCCGGGCACCGTTAGATACCATGCAGACAGAGCAAAACAACAGACTTCTGAAAGTACCTTTCAAGCAAAAAAAAAATCACTGTTCAGATGTCACACTGCTGCTTGTGGCATAAAAAGGAAAAATATATATATGCATGTTTTATAAACAAATCATATGTACCCATCATCAGTAGTGTCTAAGGTCAATGTCAAAGGAAAACACCAATCACGAGTGTCTTAACACAAAACACAAAAATATATATATATAAAAAAAAAAACAGCATTTTTCATTGCCATTTCATACGCCTCTTATTTGCTAAGTGTGCCTGATGTCATCACCTATCACCAACGGGGGGGTTATGGCAACCTCCATATTTGCGCTCAGTATCTTTTTAGAATGAATGCAACCCCTTAAACGAACATCTGAAAGATAGTGAAGACTTGGACTGAACTACAACATTAAATTCATATCATAGTAGACTCTGGCTTGTCACATCTCATCACAGTGCTGCATCAATATGAAATAAAAACTATTGACAAATAAATAAAAGTAAAACCATCCCAAACAATATCCCTGCCAAATTTCAAACTAACACCAGGACTGGACCACATCCGTTATGTGATACCTGCAGGTGTCACACATGATGAGGAAGCTACAGTTGAGTGCAACTTTTTTCTGTTTGAATGATATTCAAGTGAGGGATTAAAATGCAAAGTCTGGCTGTTCATGCTTAATTACCAACCGTCTGATCACTGGATTTGTCTAATAAGCTACAGCCTACACCAAAAGGACATCTTAGTGTCTAAGGAGATAGAAACATTGACACACACACACACACACACACACACACACACACACACACACACACACACACACACACACACACACACACACACACACACACACACACACACACACACACACACACACACACACACACACACACACACACACACACACACACACACACACACACACACACACACACACACACACACACACACACACACACACTTCTGGGCAAGGTTAGTCCAACAAATTTCAGAGAGGTAACAAAAAGCCTGTCACTGTACAATAGTAGTAATTCCTGCCATGGGAAATGAAAACAGAAAAAGGTTGGGTGGGATGATATTAACAGTGGTAGTGCTGTAGTGTTGCGGCCCATGAAGAAGGGGAGGTGGAAGGGAACAGGGAGGAGACACGAGGAAAGGAAGGCGGGGCGAGAGAAAAGTCACAAGGGGAAAGGTGATTCTCAGTAGTTTTGGCTAAAAAGGTGAGGTAGGCCTCGTCACAACTTGGAGTGTGGCTTTAAAACTGGCAGGGTTTTCATTTGCAGTCCGTCTTTAGTGTTTGTTTCCTATGGGAGTGTGGTCGGGTTGTGCGTCTCCAGCACGCCTTTTTGCCGCTCACATCTTGACGTCCTCCTCCACACTGAGCTGAGACAGGGTCTTCTTGATGCGCAGTGCTGTCAGTCTGGCTGCTCCATTGGCATACCAGCACTCCCTCATGATCTTTCCCATCACACGCAGTGACTGCAGGAAAGACATTTATAAAAAATGTAATCCAAAACATTTCAAACACTCACACCTACTATTAAAGCTGGCATCACAATGACCACAATAATTATAACTTCTCAACCATGGCACTATTTAATTAAATGGAAGCAATTTAAATGTTTATCTTCTCATCTTATTTCATAACTGTTTCCGTTAAATGCAGCCTGATCAGGAAACAAAAGCACTAAAATTTAAAATAAGAAAAAAATGGATTCATTATAATTTAAGGGGGCAGCTCCATTAAGTCAAGAGTGTCCTGTACTGACCAACTGCCTTTCTATACAGCCACTGAATGTATTTTTAGAAACCAGTCAGCTGTTGGTATATAGTGTATATAGAGTGTGAAATACCTCGTAGCTTTGCCACCAGTTGGGCACATTGGGCCTCAGTTTCTGGTCACACACCACCTTCCTCATCTCTTCTATGGAGGGGTCAGAGGGCACGAGGTCGTAGTAGGGCAGCTGGTACTCCTCGTGGATACCTGCAGTACACAATGAGGAAGCTCTCAGTCTGTGGCTTCATGCACCTGTTAGACCGATTCATTTATTTAAAAAACAAGTTTTTTTTCCCCCATCAACTGCTGTTTGTGGTCGTACCTCCTGCATTGCAGCGACGTGCAATCTCCCAGTACACCAGGCCCAGCGCGTAAATGTCAGCACACTTGAAGGAATCAAAGTGTTTCATGTTGATGGTCTCGTCCAGGACTTCTGGAGCCATGTACCTGAAGGTAGACACAAAGGCACCAATGATAATGTTTATATGACTATGTAAACCATCATCAGGCTTTTTTCAATTATCTTATTTAGTAAGGTTCAAGGAATACAAATTGTAAAGTTTTGGGATAATAATACATGTCTCTTGCAAAAGGTCTTATATTTTAATGGCCATTACATCAGCACAAATAAACATCCATCACTGGGCTTTTCAGAAAGAGTTGAAGCAAATTTACCAATTTGGCTAAGTCTGACTTTTCAAAGTAATTCTTCAGAATAATAACTATAATTTTATTTTCAGCCAGACTTAGCCTCAAATATCCCATTTGTGTGCTTTTAAGTGAATATATATGGAAACATTTACCTCTTAGTGCCCACGCGCTGGTTCGGTGCTATATCGATTGTGTCCGTGATTGACTCATGGCGGACCGCCAGTCCGAGGTCAGCTATGGCACACATGCCGTTCTTCTTAACCAGGATATTTTTAGACTTGAGGTCACGGTGAGCAATGCCAGGCTTACCTGCAGGAGAACAGACATCACATCAATTCGTTTGCATCAAGAGCTCAGCAGAAATAGCCACATACTGGCTTAATGTAAATTACAATTGTGCAGTCTCATGTCCCTACTGTGTTTTTATTTGTGTATTCATTTTGTGCTGCACTTCAACGCGAAAGTTCATCCTACCCTGAGTGCCGAGGATCTCCATGTGTAGGTGTGCTAGGCCGCTGGCAGCTGACAGTGCCAGTTTGATCATGCCCTCGATGGTGACAGAGTAGCGGTTCAGGTAGTCAAAAAGAGAGCCGTGCTCATGATAGTCTGACACCAGCCACAGCTGAGTCCATGTACCATTGTCTGAAAGAAAGCACACACAAAAAACACAATTTACATGTAGGACTATGTACGCATAATTCTATTTCAGTGAGATAATGGATCTTTTGCTTAAATCAAAACTGGGTTGTAGAATTTCTGGACATTCACAAATTAAATAAATATGGATCCCTTTTAACCATCTGTACCTCATTTTCATTTAGCTTTGAAAGGACTTTTCTTATTACATGAGTTGAGGTTTTCAGACAGTCCACAATCTTCCTCACCTTTATTGTCTGCGGCAATGAATCCCAGAATGTTTTCGTGCCGCAGCATGATTGTCTGGTAGATCTCAGCCTCTCTGAACCAGGAGCGCTCCTCTCTGGATGAGAAGATCTTCACCGCCACATCTCCTCCCCTCCACTTCCCTCTCCACACCTCACCGAAACGACCCTTTCCTATTATCTCCTGCAGCACGATGGTCCTAGCAACCGTCCGCTGCACAAACAGGGGCAAACCTGAAGGGGGCAGTAGTGTGGGAAAAAAAAAAACATTAGCCAACATTCCCTGTAGATTCTAGGTCAGGATCATTTTGGGATCAAGGTCGCAGTTGAATAATCATTCATTTAGATATTTATAAAATGACAAATGGAATACTGTTCTGCTTCTGTTCTTGCTACAAAGGAAAGACATGTTTAAGAAAATGGGTTTTCCAAAACCAAACTTCTTTATCATGACTTCAGACGCCACATCAGGTGGGCAGCTTGTACTGACCAGAGCCTGACCCGGAGGTGGACATGTCATAGATGAGGTCCTGAAGAGTCTTGTCCTTGGCCAAGTACAGATGGTCACATGATGGGTCCTCTACCTCCAGCCTCTGCCTGTGGCTATAGGCCCTCTGGTGATACTGGAACAGGAAAACGCCGACCATAAGCAGCACACAGAGAAGGAACACTGGCCCTGCGATGACCGCCACCAGCTCCACTGGCCCCCAGGAGCTCGCTGAGCCTGACAAGTCCCCCTCTTTTGTTGGGACTAGGAGGGCAAAACAAAACAGAGAAGCAGAGGTGGTTACTTTCAATTAAACCAGCGCCTCTGTGGAACTGAAAGTTCTGTTGTTTGATGCCTTACCAGGGACTTCAATACTGTTACAGTAATCTACATAGCAGCAATGTGTGTTGAGCAGGCCTTCTGCACTCAGACAGTAGAAAGGTTGTCCAGGGGGGACCAGGTTGTCCCGGTCGATGCAGATGCGTACATGTTGCTCCTTCCCCTGGTTGAAGTATGTAGAGGCCATGCAGGCGCCATCTGTTTCACACTCATAGCCAGTCTTCTCACAGTTTGTGCAGTTACAACGTAGAGCTGCGGGAAAGGACAGAAGGGAGTTAAGTAAATACCAATTCATCAGATAGAGCCATGAGGTTAAAAACAAACAAATGATTCACTTCTCCAATAAGTCCAGCAGGGGGCAGGCTAACACCTTGTTTCAAGACATGATCTAAGGAGAGTTGGGTCCCATTCAGATGTAGGCATTTTGTGACATGCATATTCAGAGCTTGGAGTTGAGCAGCGGCGGCCAGACAGGCCTGGCAGCCCTGAAATCAGATCCTTCACTGCAGAAGAACCCAAACACTCAGGGTGGAGACAGACCTGCCCAGTGGGACAGACAAAGTGAAACCCAACAAGGGAAGAGGGCTTCTGCCAAATCCCCAATGCAGCATTCTGCTCCATTCCTCTCCTCTGTCTCTCTCACACTGACACAGAGAACTGCCACTGTATAAGCTAACGAGACAGGAGTTTTATTAAATACAGCACACTTCTGCGCGGGGACCTATTAAAAAGGTAACACAATGGAACCCGTCGCCGCCAGCAAGTCCACAAACAGAACCAGAGTTGGTTGGGCAATCCAGAGAGCAAGAAACAGCGAACTGATTAGATTCAGAGTGAAATGTGATTTTGAGTCATAGCACACATGCTTCTCATTAGAGTAGGGTCAGAACAAAAGGCTTCTTCCAAGGTTCTCTACGACCAAACAAAGTGCAAAGCAGGACCAGGCAAGGCTGGATGATTGTGGGACTAGTTTTCACTTGGAAAAAAAACACAAAAAGCAGCTTAGCTCAACTGAACCCCGTCAGTGATAAAAGACAAACTGTATGACTGACAACAAGGTGTAAGTTAGGTGAAGAGCTGATCCTTGATCAGAAAACAAACGCTAGACCACTCAGGAATAAACGCTGTGGACTTGGCAAAGACACAATTGTCGTAACAACAACAACACAGGAGGAGACCCAAAGCAGAGAGGAATTCCAATCCTTGTTCTTCCTTAAAAAAAAATAAAACACAAGAGGCTCAGTAGCGGTTGGACCACTAACTATGTCTGGTCCACAGGAAAGACAAGATGTGGCGAGCTTCCACTAATCCATGGTTTCTTATCCTAAGGGTTTCTTTGACCACACTGATCTCCGTGTTTGTACCAACCTGGGTCTCTGTCAAAAGGTGTCAGCAGATTTGAATGCATTCTTGAACTAAATGAGTCGTCACACAATTAGGCTTTTGTGGAGTTCTTTTTTCTAAAAATGACTACACTGATTGCGCCATCAGCATGTAGCATCCAAGTGGCCCAAACCACAAACCCTGATGTCATAGGAGTGGTTTCCCCTAAATGAACTTTTGGAGGTTGCTTTCTGTGGGGGAGCATTTTTTGCATGTTGCGTGTATGCTGATGTGTCTTTGCTTTTCCACGGACAGTAACGGAAAATGTGCAACACTTGTTTCACTAATAATTCTCATCTGTTTAGTCATGTGTGTGTGTGTGTGTGTTGCTCTCCAGGAGGTGAGCGGGAAAGTGGCAGGAACTCTTGGTGGAGTGTGTCCAAATTCACCACAGTTCGCATGCAGACGGAATTTCCTCCAGATTACACAGAGGCTAAGCAGGGCGGGCCTGATAAAGAGAGAAAAACAAGCCGTGTGCCACATCATGCTAGTCTGCACCATTAATGGAGCAAATACTTTAGCCAAATAAAACAGATGACAGGAGTAACAGCTGTAGGTTAGAAAGCTGGATGACGTTTGATATCCATCGTCAAACTCAGACAATGAATCCCTTCTTCCGTGATGTTTACTGGTTCAGTTAAATAAAACTAGTGAGTCCAGATGCCAATTTGAGATCAATCCTTAAAGTAAAAGTGGCATTTGAAAAAAACACATACAATTGTTTTGAGATGGCCAAACTGAAGGCTATAAAATAGTTCTTACGACCAAAACATTGCACCAACATACAAATAACAACAGCAATCTGATAAGAACAGCACCATCTGAACGAAACAGGCACATCCATCATGAAGCCTGTGTGTGGTAAGACACATGGTACACAGACTTACACACAGGAGCTCAGGAAGAAAACCAAACATGGCTGAACATGCACGCACGTGCATGCACGCCATGGTTGGTTTGTGGTCTACCAAGAGTTTGATTTGTGGCAAGTCTTCCCTTTCGTTAAAGGCTACCTTGTGAATATACCATATGTAGCCTGCTTCCACACAAACCAGCATCAACACTATGGGTGGCCCATATGGCGAAGATCTATGACAGAATGGCATTTTATATATTAATAGAGATAATAAAAATCCAGTTTCCTAAATACCAAACAAATCAAGGTTAAAGCAAAAATCCAATACTGCCCCAAAACAGTGCTGCTCACAGATTTGCAATATTGCCCATTACAACCAGAAATATTAAAGGGAAACCTCTATAGAAATATCTCTACCGGCTGACAAATCACTGTGATATCACAGAATGCAGCATCACCATGCCCTTAACAAGATGCGATAAAAGATGGCACAATGTTAAACCAAGACTTTCAAAAGTAAAAAAATGTAAATCGAAAATGAATGTCATGCAAGACATGCAATTCAAATAATGTCAAAAAAGTACCCCTGGCCCACTCACATTTACTGAAATGCTGTGTTGTTTGCACAGTGCTCTGCATAACTCACTGGATTCAGAGCAGTAAGTGTTCCTAAACTAGACTTGAAGGAATAATATCAAGCCTAAATACACATGGATCCGAGTAGAGGCCGGGTCTATGCGGTTTTTAAGTGAACTCTGCTCTTGTATCCACATAATTGGTGGTCTTTACACTGGTCCTTTGTGTGGAGATTAAGACGACATGAGGAGGGATTTGGACTGGCCCTGCACAAACAAAGAGCAGAGTGGGGGAGCACACTTCTGCGTGGAGCAGCAAGGGGGGGATGGGTGGCGTGCAGGGAACAGACCAGGGCTAACAGTAAATACCCCGATGTTTGGGGGCTGCTCCGGGCCAGACAGGATGGGGGCTGGTCCCAAATTGGTCAGGACAATATGAAGGGGAGGGAGCAGAGGGGGTAACGAGCGGGATTTACAGGGGCCCCCAGCTGCGGTTGGGGTCTGCCCAAGTGACCAGCTGCGACTGTCATTAAAACCCAGTCTAGACTTTAAATAAAATGGGAGGGGGTAAATAACAGGAGAAGAGAATAGTGGAAAAAGGGAGAACACAGCCCAGAGAGCGACTGCTTTAAGCTGCGAGTGTGTGAAGTTTGTATCATTCCGTTCATGTTGAGACAGGAAATGGCTGACACAGAGAGGAAGGGATTAATTAAACATTGTTGCCATATCCAGCATCGCCTTAACTTGGACCCAACTGAAAACCACAGTATAGTCCCAATCCAAACACCTTTACACATTAACCTTCATTGTGTGTATGCATGTGTATGTGACCTACTCATGCAGAGCAACCCAGTCAAAACACTTTCTAGTCTGGTAAGATGATAAAGTCTGTGGAAAATACGTGCTTGGCACCGGGCAGTGGGTTTCTGGGAGCTAAGCAACGCAGACAGAGACGGTCAGTACGCGTGTGTGTGTGTGTGTGTGTGTGTGTGTGTGTGTATGGGGAGAAGAGCACCATTACCAAAATGCACTGGCTGAATGAAATTAGATCCATACAGATACCAGACTGAGAACTGATCAAGACACACACACACACACAGAGACAGAGACACACACGCACACACAGAGAGAGAGAGAAGATCAATGCTAGGGGAAGGAGGAAAGTCATTACCTTTGTCTGCATCTCAGGGTCAGATTACTGATCTGATTCTAAACTCAAGTCTCTGGGGCTGAGGCTGCTACTACTATCTCTACTAACCACTACCCTCTAGGCTACATCCCATCCTGTCTGTCGTCTGCTGCACTGAATGTTTTCAAAGTGTAAGCAAAGGCTCACTTTGGACTTTATGCTGCTGCTCGAACTCCCAAACTGGTCAATGTTGCCTTTACAATGCCCCAGCATGTTGCAGTATTGTGAGCTAATGCATCTGCCATGTGATTTGAGATTAATACCCCTTCTGAGTATTAGCAGACCAGAGACTTAACAATTACTCCTTTTTCTGTCTGTCTTTCTACAATTGTTTACAGCTGGGTATTAAACCTCAACAATGTTTTGTTACAGACCAAAATAACCTTTACCAAAGTACCATAGGCTGATCAAATATTTCCTGACTTAAAACCAACATTTTATTTAGGCAGGTTCTTCTGTGTTTACACATTAAACATTTGAGAACTTTGGCTTCTATGTCAGAGAAAAACATTTATGTATTTCTCATTATAAGTTATCTGAAATTTAGCATCAGTGCTCAAACTCTTACTCAGTTTCCTCCGTCTTTTACTAAAATCTAATTGTACGACATTTCTTTTAGAGACGCATACATTTTAAGAACCAAATACAATACAAATATTTTCACAAAAACCAACAGAGAGTTCAGGAATATCATCTATAACAACACATTTTATATTGTAGATAGCAATGGCCTGTATGGGAAAACAAACAATGATTAGCTCCCGTTATTTTGCATACAATGCACATGAGATTATGTTCTAAAACCAAAAGAACTTGTTCTGGTTATCTAATAGTCCGACTGTAACGCAGTGTTGTTACATAGGAAATACACAGGGACAGTCACAATGACTTGTGGCACATTTAATATTGAAATGATATGCTGCAATTAAAAAATAAAAAAACATTTCCAACTTAAAAAGGAGCAACTTTGAATATTGGAATGTATTGCAAAGGTGATTTCTTAACTGCCAAGTGAAACACACTCTTCTGTTTAAGCCAGTGTTAACATGGAGACCCGAGAAAGGTGAAAGATAGGTTTGATTTCTACTTTAAGCACTAGTTAAATAATCTACTTTCACATTATATTCTGATTATTCCCAGGCAAATGATTTCCTACCAGCTGCCCTTTGCTGGATCACACCACTCAGTAGATACACCTTCAAGCAGTAGATTACGAGGCACAGCAGGTCTAATCTACATTCCAACAACAGCCAAAAAACAAATCAAACACTTCTACAAAGAGACATGTAATGGAGGATGGGTGTCAGGTTCTGTCCTATAGACATGAACTCACATAGCTACCGGGCCAGTCTGCGCACTGTGAGAAGAACAACTCTCTAAGTACATTTAAGGTATGGCACAAACAGCAGATGTCATTTTACCAACGACACATGACACTACAAATCCCCTTTAAACAAAGTCAGAGTGCCGAGAGTAAATTAACAGAATGGAGAAGTGGGCAACCAAATGTGAACATGCTGCCACTGCGGTGGCAGTAATCCCTGTGGTCCAGCATCAGTAATGGTGGAGCTGGGTCAGTCTGAGGCTACGCTGTCTGCTGTAGCAATTAGGACCTGTGCCTTCGGACCAACGGAGGTCATTAAAGACACTGGTCATTATAGAGGGAAAACTAAACCCCTCCCCAGACCTAACTTGACAGTGACTGGCTCAGTGCCACATTATAGAAACTGTTGATGAACACTGATTTGTAAAGGAGCATGTGTCCGGACCAGGGAATAATCTGTTAATTTATACAGAGGACGTGCAACCTAATTTAATCAGAATTTATTTGCAGGAATCCTATCAAACAGGCCTTAAAAACTGCTGCAAATTTAGAAAAAAACTAAACAGCTTTCTCCTTTTCAAGCATAAGCCTGAAAACTCCCAACTCTTCTCTTTACAGAAGCACACCTTTGAACCCAATAAGTTCCAACCTATCCCCGTACATTCCCTTGGCTCTGATCTAATGGGCAGGTGCACACATGTTCCAATCTGACTAGCTCATGCTTACTCCACATTAACTCATTAACATCAAATTTGACATTAAACAGCACCTGTAGCACAGTTTAGCTCTGCACAGGCAGTTGAGACGTAGGGACTTTTCTGTTTCCAATCGCCCCAAATTTGATTTTACACAGTGGCACATTAGGTAATGACAGGGCTCTGGCATAGACTTGATAGCATGTGGAAGGGCTACTTAAATTGAGTGCAGAGTTCAAGAGCAAGAGCTCATCTAACCAAAGGCCTTCCTTTAACCCTAGGGGGGAAAAACACATCCCATTCTAAAGCTTGATTCAGCGCCCTATTGGTGGCAGTGAGTCAGTGAAAGCAGAAGTGGGACCACAGATAACACAGTAGATTAAATTCTGAAAAAGCACCAGGCCTTTTGTATGACAGAGATAGAGAATAGGTAAGTGGGAGGAAAGCAGAAAGAGAGGGACGCGCCCTACCTCACGGCAGTGTAGTTGACAGTGCCCATATCACATTGCTACATTGTTCAATGCACCCAGGCAGACTGCGTCACAAAAGGCATGTAATGCCCATAAAACTAGTAATTCCCTAATCCTTATAAAGTCAACATGTGACAGATACATCAAGCCTGGGAGTCAAGAGTATTCTCACAGAAACATACTACCCTTGCCACAGGCTTGGAATCCACTCTTGCGCAGCTACTTTCAGGTTTGTCTGGTTTCAGTTCTTGCATGGTGTAATCCATTATATGGTGTGAAACCATGACTCCAGACAGATTTGTGGGTCCCTTAAATGGCAGACCTCGCCATCTGGACAAACCCATCATCACCCCCTGTCTGCTCAGGCCACACACACATCACTGCTAATATTGGAGTAACCCAGTCAAACAAACTGATCACTTAGGTGTAATAATCTTTCTAGCATAGAAACCTGGACCCTTATCTAGACGAAGTAGGGGAGGAATATTTATACAATTCTTGGAATGATGTTTGAATAGTTTAAAGCCGTCAGGATATTTATCCTGGCACACAGAGTTGTCTTTTTATTACTAAGTTTATCAGTTGAGTGGCAAGCGGCAAGTTGCAACAAGGTAGGACAAATGGCAAAAACAAATTGGAGGCTTGCATAACCCACAACATGCAAATTAAAATGTATGAAATCCTAATGTAAAAGTGTGGTGTTTCGAGTAAAGCTAAAGATGAGTAGACATGCTGCAGAGGCAAACAAGTTTAGTACAACATATATGGCCAACTGAGGCTGTGGTGTTTAGCTGGTATCAGCTGCCCCAGCAGACGGGGAACATTCAGACTGAAGCAGCCCCATAACTGGCGCCTCAAAAGACCCCACTTGCCACATTTCCATCACAATGAACCCAGACTTCAACCCTGACTTCTGTCTGGAATAGCTGAATACACGGCTGTTGTCACCCTATGCCAGCATTCACTTTCTGCCGGAGGCCACTAAGCAGCCTTTTCAGTCCTTACAAATGGACACCAATGGAAGAGCTGCCAGTGTTTACTCTCAAAAACACATTTCATGCACAAAGTAGGTTAGGCCTTCATTTAGCGACTCCTTTCTGCTCAATCCAGTGCACAAAACTGACCACATTGCACATGTTTAACCGACTGCTATCATTGCAGTGTTGTGTCCAAGCAATTCACAGTGATAAAATGAAATTATTTTGAAAATATTGTTAGCATAACAGCAACAGATAACTTAACAACATCAGTCAACTGTAGACTTATCAGCCACTTGGTGCACCTATACGCCATAATAACATTATTTTAATTAAGCATTGAAGCTCACAAACAAAGCACAATTATAGTTTGTGTTTAACTTTAAACAGTTTATTATCCAGTTAGCTAGTCAATGCTAGCTGGCGCCTCGAAACAAACAACACCACCATGTTGTTGTTGTGGTTTAGCTACTTGCTCCGTGTTCAATAAACGACCAGTCACATGTAGGGTTTTTGTCAGTCGACAAAAGTCTTAATCAACCACAAACAAACAAGCAGCGTTGGTTCGGTTTGTTTTCATGTCGACGTTAGCGAGACACGGTTAGCCAAATCCCCGACACAGAGCGCCATGACGATGAGCGACAACAGGCGATGCCCAGTCCAGGAAAACACATCGAGACAAAAGCCGGAGAGGTACTCAGATGGAACTTACCATTACCGACTGCCACTAACCCCAACAGGGCAAGCAGTGTTAGGGCAATTTCTTTCAGAGACATTTCTTCAAAATTCCCATCTCTCCGCGATTAAATGAGTCCAAAGTGTGTCGTTATCAACGCGACCAGACCTGAAACACAACCACAGTCCGACCGCACACACCACACCGCCAAACACTAGCCAGCCAGCCAGCCAGCCTGGCGAGTGACGTGTTTAAAGGGGTGTGTGCGTGCAAGTTTAAAGGGGAGGGCTGCCTGCTGCATGTCCCCTTCTGCCACCGAGGTCACGGCTGTGTGTTCAAAATGTTGGATGAATTTCAATCTTCCAGTCTTTAATTATTTTCAATAATACATTATTACATTATTTTCAATAATGTAATACTTGACTGTTCTTATTACTGAAAATGTTAAATCATAAAATGCCTTTTTAAACAGGACCTAAAAAGAAGTTTGAAATGAAACATGCCAGAATGTTTGCATTCTTTCTTTGCAAATGACAAAATAAAACAACAAATGACAAGTCATGTTGTTGTCATAAAATTGACATTAAATAATGGTCTTTATGTAGAAAATGATAAAAAAGGTGAAAACTGTAAGATAGAATAGCCTACGGTAGGCTAATTACCTTTTTATGTCCTTAAGATTGTCAGACTAAATGTTTTAGGTAAATTCAGTTTGGATTATTCTTGGCTTTCTAATTTAGTGTTATTTCTTAAAAACGTGCTAGTGGTGGATGGTCTATTTGAAGCAAAAATTTATTTGTATTTCTTTTCATGACCTAAGAAATGGGTTGCACTCATTCAGATAATGTTAAAGGTGGTGAAAATAATCAGATGACATCTTTGTTGTTTTACCTTCATTCAGTAGCCTATTGTATTTATTGAACAGTAAATTATGATTACTTCTCTACATTATTGGTTTAGTTTTAAGGATTATACAAAGGTTTTTTTTTACCTAAAGATCAATGCCAATCTATATATGTTAGGTAAATTCAGTTTTTCCTCCCAATCTGATTATTGGTTTCAAGGCATGGAACCGACAGCAACAACATTAAATGGTTACATGGATGTAATCTTCTAGGGTTAACTTGGTTATGCTCAGTTTATGCATTCCTGAATGAGGTTATTACTCAAGACAGGACTATTGGTCCATCCCTGACTACCCTGAAACCAAAATGTATTCAGGGAACCCACTGGGTCTAACTAGTCAACTTCTGCTGCATTACTGAAAATGTCAAATAATAAAATTGGTCTTATATGAAGATATTTTTGAAACAATGGTACAAATAGTGAACAGATTTAATGACTGATAACATATTGTTCCTTCAAAATGCTTACACAGGGTTAGTCACCAAACTCATGACTCTAATTTAAACTAATACTCAAGCTAGTATTTAAAATCAGGAATGACATACAGTAGTCCTGCAAAGTAATGTGAGTAACTATGACACCTTTTCTTTTATTATGGATGTAGGTTAGAAGGCAGCAGAGAAAAGAGTGGATAGGCCTTATATTATGGGTCTTCCTGCATTTGTCCTGGCACCAGTATTAGGCTCAGATATGACACTGTCTATCCATATTTGTCCATCCATATTTAATGACTGGTCAATTATCAAACAAATCCCTTATTGATATTTTAGCTTTGGGGCACTGTAGCAGTCTAATCTATACTTCCTATCCCCTGATCAAACCTGTGAAATCAATGTGGTTTGCACAAAATTCCTTACTGTTTCCAGTTTATGTCAGAGAAGATAAGATAAAACTTTATTGTCTGTTCACACAGAAAATGTTATTGCATCGACTGCTCCGACAGTCAACAGGTAACATTAAAAAACACAAACATTAAAACAAGCATCTGTATGTTCACCCAACAACGTCTGACACATCTTCATTCACACACACACACACACAGTCCCACAATGATACACAGATTAAATGTTCAAGGTTCCATTCCCACCCTGTAGGCCATCTGATGACACACACACACACACACACGCAGGGCAGTGCAATTATATTTTCCAAGACTACAACATTCTCGGCACAGGTTTCTCACCATTTCCAACCTTTAGCACAGACGTATTTTCAAATTTACACAGTTATGTCAGATAAACAGGCATGCAATCAAACACATAGCAATACAAACTTGATGATGGACAACTCACATACTCTATAGCAGCGGTTCTCAAACTTTTTCACATCAAGGACCCCTAAACTGACACAAATTTGACCACGGATCCCCATCTGATAAGACTTTGTCCCAGGGTCCCCTACCTGATAGAATTTTTTTGTAGTGTTTTTTTTTTTTACAGAAAGTGTATTAAACCCATGAGCAAAATAGTCACAATCTGGCATTGTTTTACTTATGGAGGAAATTATAGTGAAAATAAATGATTCCCCTTTTTGTTGGAACTTAAAAAAGGGAATCTCCTTCAAGGACACTGGCAATCCCCGGACCCCACGTTGAGAACCACTGCTCTATAGGAGACATAATAATGGTGACACAAATATTTCATTCTACTGCGATAGCCAGGTGGTAATTTGCATTTGTCTCTGTATGTCAAGATCCTGTCGGCCATTGCGAAGATCATGAAGGAGTGTTGGTACCAGAGCCCACCAGCCCGCCTCACAGCCCTGCGAGTGAGGAAGACACTCTCCAAACTGGACCATGACAGTGACTTCAGCATTGAGAAACTCAAGCAGGACATCTAGACCAGAGCAACAGGAGGAAATGGGGACAAACAATTGAAAACGCCAGAAGGGATTATGCACCACATTCCAACAGCACAAGGTGCAAATCATTAGCATATTTTGATCTCATGGCTCACACAGTCACTGCATTCTATTAAAACCATATGACTTGGAGCATTGGTGTCTAGACTGGTGTCTAGAAGGCAATTCTTTTTTGCGTAGCCTAATTTTTATCTGCCGTATTTCTGGTGCCCAACCGAAAGGCCCCAAAAAGAAAACTATAAAGATCAAGTTATATTTCTTTATGTTCAGCTAATTAAATTAATTTGCAAAGCAGAATAAATAAAACCAAACAATGTATAGCCTGTTCTACACACACAGGGTTGTATTCATAATTGTCTGAATCGTCATGACAGAAAGAAAAATCTGGCATAGCACAATTACTCATCATCTTATCGAGAAGAGGAGGATGGAATTCTGGACTTTCTCTCGTGTACAGGAAAATTTCACAAATGGGTTTTTCCAAAAATTACCAAAGAAAACTCGGAGGCTTTGGTGTTTTTTGTACTATGAATAGAGGAAATATGTAAGCAATAACATGTTCATACCCAAGCACATTACCTGTTGTGTAAACATATTTAACTTATATAAAATGAGCCTTCATTATCTGCACACAGACACATTGAGGTATTTAGTTGTACATATTCTAACAGCATTGAAACTGTTGTCATATATCACCATTGGATTTATTGTAAATATATTTTGTTTAGGGGTATTATTTTCAATTATTCATCAATGAGACACATTTTATATAAAAAAAATATGACACAACATTTTTAAAGTATTTTCTTACATTTCTGTAGGCCAATAATGTACCATCACCAATACTATGGTCAGTAAAGGAATTCACAAACAGACATGTAAAATTGTATATGTTGAATAAAGGATTGTATTTTTGAACAGTTTGCACTCCACTTCTTTTTGCAAGTCTCTCACTGACCAGTAGAGGTCAACAGATAACAGACAAACTGATCCATGTTGATTACAGTAGTGCAGCATTCCTCGGAAAATTAAGGAGTTATCAGTTTTGCGATTGGGTTTTCATTTTCTTAAAATTATTAAACAAAAGTATAGAAATCAATATTTCATCACAACATTGAATTATAACTAACAGTTGGCAATCAATGTCAGGGGAAGGTAGGGGATTCAATATGTGCCCACGTGACACTTGCATGAAATGTAAGCTAACATGTTCCCATTTTCTGTCAGTCAGACCGACATCACATAGTGAGATGCTAAACTAGAAAATATAAATAGATTTATGTAAGATAAGCCTGACTGAATAGGGACTTAATGGGACATAAAAAAAAACATAAAAAGGTGCATATGTTTATTTTACTGCATTAGTCTTAGTAAGTTTTAATGTGATATTCTGTAAACAGTAAAAATACTAACAACCTTTCATTTTGTCATTTTACTGTAAAATAAAAATGCAAACATCAGGATTTCCTACCTAAAAACTATTTAGAAAGGACAGAAATATCTGTTCTCAAAATCAAAACTACTTGTTACTTTGTGTGTGTGTGTGTGTGTGTGTGTGTGTGTGTGTGTGTGTGTGCGTGTGCATGTGCGTGCATGTGTTTTCTGTCTGCCTGTTTGTTGAACAAACTCCAGAGAGATAATACTCCCTCAAAGCCCCAGTCTGTCTGGCCAGTCAGATGAAGAGCTGGTTATTTTTAACACCACATGGGGGTTGTTCATGTATCAGAGAGGCCAAACTCCCTCTCTGAGTGCAGAAGCCCAGCTCACTTCTCCCTCTGCGTATTCTTTTTCACAGTGGGATCATTCCAACTGGCTCTTTAGAGACAGAGGGATTTGTTCAGCAGACAGCATAAACTGAAGAAATGTGGAGATAAATTGGACAGGGATGATAATGGACAGATATAAAGCCACAGACGACACTATGCAGACACAATTAGGCTTGAGGATAGATCAGTGAGAGTGCTAGCAAGAGGACAGGTGATAAAAGAAGGCACAGATAAAGTCCCAAATGTACCTGGTCACAGCCTGCTTCACCTTTTCTTGAGCTACAATCTCAAGCAGTGGCAGCTGGTTGTGTAAGCAGGGCACAGACAGGTTGGGTCTCTAAGCTGAGAGAAAACCCTGGACGGATCTGGATCAAAAGCGCTTTTGCGATCTTTAGGTCCAGGATTATTTTACACTTTTCTCACTACAACTGTAACTTTATCAAAAGTCTGATACAGCATCTGATATGTGATCTAGCTCCCTATCTCCCCACCTGAACATTTAATCTGTGTATCATTGTGGGAGTGTGTGTGTATATATGTGTGTGTGTGTGTGTGTGTGTGTGTGTGTGTGTGTGTGTGTGTGTGTGTGTGTGTGTGTGTGTGTGTGTGTGTGTGTGTGAATGAAGATGTGTCAGACGTTGTTGGGTGAACATACAGATGCTTGTTTTAATGTTTGTGTTTTTTAATGTTACCTGTTGACTGTTGGAGCAGTCGATGCAATAACATTTTCTGTGTGAAAAGTTTTATCTTATCTTCTCTGACATAAACTGGAAACAGTAAGGAATTTTGTGCAAACCACATTGATTTCACAGGTTTGATCAGGGGATAGGAAGTATAGATTAGACTGCTACAGTGCCCCAAAGCTAAAATATCAATAAGGGATTTGTTTGATAATTGACCAGTCATTAAATATGGATGGACAAATATGGATAGACAGTGTCATATCTGAGCCTAATACTGGTGCCAGGACAAATGCAGGAAGACCCATAATATTAGGCCTATCCACTCTTTTCTCTGCTGCCTTCTAACCTACATCCATAATGAAAGAAAAGGTGTCATAGTTACTCACATTACTTTACAGGACTACTGTATGTCATTCCTGATTTTAAATACTAGCTTGAGTATTAGTTTAAATTAGAGTCATGAGTTTGGTGACTAACCCTGTGTAAGCATTTTGAAGGAACAATATGTTATCAGTCATTAAATCTGTTCACTATTTGTACCATTGTTTCAAAAATATCTTCATATAAGACCAATTTTATTATTTGACATTTTCAGTAATGCAGCAGAAGTTGACTAGTTAGACCCAGTGGGTTCCCTGAATACATTTTGGTTTCAGGGTAGTCAGGATTGGACCAATAGTCCTGTCTTGAGTAATAACCTCATTCAGGAATGCATAAACTGAGCATAACCAAGTTAACCCTAGAAGATTACATCCATGTAACCACTTAATGTTGTTGCTGTCGGTTCCATGCCTTGAACCCAATAATCAGATTGGGAGGAAAAACTGAATTTACCTAACATATATAGATTGGCATTATCTTTAGGTCAAAAACATCTTTGTATAATCCTTAAAACTAAACCAATAATGTAGAGAAGTAATCATAATTTACTGTTCAATAAATACAATAGGCTACTGAATGAAGGTAAAACAACAAAGATGTCATCTGATTATTTTCACCACCTTTAACATTATCTGAATGAGTGCAACCCATTTCTTAGGTCATGAAAAGAAATATAAATACATTTTTGCTTCAAATAGACCATCCACCACTAGCACGTTTTTAAGAAATAACACTAAATTAGAAAGCCAAGAATAATCCAAACTGAATTTACCTAAAACATTTAGTCTGACAATCTTAAGGACATAAAAAGGTAATTAGCCTACCGTAGGCTATTCTATCTTACAGTTTTCACCTTTTTCATAATTTTCTACATAAAGACCATTATTTAATGTCAATTTTATGACAACAACATGACTTGTCATTTGTTGTTTTATTTTGTCATTTGCAAAGAAAGAATGCAAACATTCTGGCATGTTCCATTTCAAACTACTTTTTAGGTCCTGTTTAAAAAGGCATTTTATGATTTAACATTTTCAGTAATAAGAACAGTCAAGTATTACATTATTGAAAATAATGTAATAATGTATTATTGAAAATAATGTAAGACTGGAAGATTGAAATTCATCCAACATTTTGAACACACAGCCGTGACCTCGGTGGCAGAAGGGGACATGCAGCAGGCAGCCCTCCCCTTTAAACTTGCACGCACACACCCCTTTAAACACGTCACTCGCCAGGCTGGCTGGCTGGCTGGCTAGTGTTTGGCGGTGTGGTGTGTGCGGTCGGACTGTGGTTGTGTTTCAGGTCTGGTCGCGTTGATAACGACACACTTTGGACTCATTTAATCGCGGAGAGATGGGAATTTTGAAGAAATGTCTCTGAAAGAAATTGCCCTAACACTGCTTGCCCTGTTGGGGTTAGTGGCAGTCGGTAATGGTAAGTTCCATCTGAGTACCTCTCCGGCTTTTGTCTCGATGTGTTTTCCTGGACTGGGCATCGCCTGTTGTCGCTCATCGTCATGGCGCTCTGTGTCGGGGATTTGGCTAACCGTGTCTCGCTAGCGTTGACATGAAAACCAACCGAACCAACGCTGCTTGTTTGTGGTTGATTAAGACTTTTGTCGACTGACAAAAACCCTACATGTGACTGGTCGTTTATTGAACACGGAGCAAGTAGCTAAACCACAACAACAACATGGTGGTGTTGTTTGTTTCGAGGCGCCAGCTAGCATTGACTAGCTAACTGGATAATAAACTGTTTAAAGTTGAAACACAAACTATAATTGTGCTTTGTTTGTGAGCTTCAATGCTTAATTAAAATAATGTTATTATGGCGTATAGGCGCACCAAGTGGCTGATAAGTCTACAGTTGACTGATGTTTTTAAGTTATCTGTTGCTGTTATGCTAACAATATTTTCAAAATAATTTCATTTTATCACTGTGAATTGCTTGGACACAACACTGCAATGATAGCAGTCGGTTAAACATGTGCAATGTGGTCAGTTTTGTGCACTGGATTGAGCAGAAAGGAGTCGCTAAATGAAGGCCTAACCTACTTTGTGCATGAAATGTGTTTTTGAGAGTAAACACTGGCAGCTCTTCCATTGGTGTCCATTTGTAAGGACTGAAAAGGCTGCTTAGTGGCCTCCGGCAGAAAGTGAATGCTGGCATAGGGTGACAACAGCCGTGTATTCAGCTATTCCAGACAGAAGTCAGGGTTGAAGTCTGGGTTCATTGTGATGGAAATGTGGCAAGTGGGGTCTTTTGAGGCGCCAGTTATGGGGCTGCTTCAGTCTGAATGTTCCCCGTCTGCTGGGGCAGCTGATACCAGCTAAACACCACAGCCTCAGTTGGCCATATATGTTGTACTAAACTTGTTTGCCTCTGCAGCATGTCTACTCATCTTTAGCTTTACTCGAAACACCACACATTAGGATTTTACATTAGATTTCATACATTTTAATTTGCATGTTGTGGGTTATGCAAGCCTCCAATTTGTTTTTGCCATTTGTCCTACCTTGTTGCAACTTGCCGCTTGCCACACAACTGATAAACTTAGTAATAAAAAGACAACTCTGTGTGCCAGGATAAATATCCTGACGGCTTTAAACTATTCAAACATCATTCCAAGAATTGTATAAATATTCCTCCCCTACTTCGTCTAGATAAGGGTCCAGGTTTCTATGCTAGAAAGATTATTACACCTAAGTGATCAGTTTGTTTGACTGGGTTACTCCAATATTAGCAGTGATGTGTGTGTGTGTGTGTGGCCTGAGCAGACAGGGGGTGATGATGGGTTTGTCCAGATGGCGAGGTCTGCCATTTAAGGGACCCACAAATCTGTCTGGAGTCATGGTTTCACACCATATAATGGATTACACCATGCAAGAACTGAAACCAGACAAACCTGAAAGTAGCTGCGCAAGAGTGGATTCCAAGCCTGTGGCAAGGGTAGTATGTTTCTGTGAGAATACTCTTGACTCCCAGGCTTGATGTATCTGTCACATGTTGACTTTATAAGGATTATAAACGCTGCCGTGAGGTAGGGCACGTCCCTCTCTTTCTGCTTTCCTCCCACTTACCTATTCTCTATCTCTGTCATACAAAAGGCCTGGTGCTTTTTCAGAATTTAATCTACTGTGTTATCTGTGGTCCCACTTCTGCTTTCACTGACTCACTGCCACCAATGGGGCGCTGAATCAAGCTTTAGAATGGGATGTGTTTTTTCCCCCCTAGGGTTAAAGGAAGGCCTTTGGTTAGATGAGCTCTTGCTCTTGAACTCTGCACTCAATTTAAGTAGCCCTTCCACTTGCTATCAAGTCTATGCCAGAGCCCTGTCATTACCTAATGTGCCACTGTGTAAAATCAAATTTGGGGCGATTGGAAACAGAAAAGTCCCTACGTCTCAACTGCCTGTGCAGAGCTAAACTGTGCTACAGGTGCTGTTTAATGTCAAATTTGATGTTAATGAGTTAATGTGGAGTAAGCATGAGCTAGTCAGATTGGAACATGTGTGCACCTGCCCATTAGATCAGAGCCAAGGGAATGTACGGGGATAGGTTGGAACTTATTGGGTTCAAAGGTGTGCTTCTGTAAAGAGAAGAGTTGGGAGTTTTCAGGCTTATGCTTGAAAAGGAGAAAGCTGTTTAGTTTTTTTCTAAATTTGCAGCAGTTTTTAAGGCCTGTTTGATAGGATTCCTGCAAATAAATTCTGATTAAATTAGGTTGCACGTCCTCTGTATAAATTAACAGATTATTCCCTGGTCCGGACACATGCTCCTTTACAAATCAGTGTTCATCAACAGTTTCTATAATGTGGCACTGAGCCAGTCACTGTCAAGTTAGGTCTGGGGAGGGGTTTAGTTTTCCCTCTATAATGACCAGTGTCTTTAATGACCTCCGTTGGTCCGAAGGCACAGGTCCTAATTGCTACAGCAGACAGCGTAGCCTCAGACTGACCCAGCTCCACCATTACTGATGCTGGACCACAAGGGATTACTGCCACCGCAGTGGCAGCATGTTCACATTTGGTTGCCCACTTCTCCATTCTGTTAATTTACTCTCGGCACTCTGACTTTGTTTAAAGGGGATTTGTAGTGTCATGTGTCGTTGGTAAAATGACATCTGCTGTTTGTGCCATACCTTAAATGTACTTAGAGAGTTGTTCTTCTCACAGTGCACGCAGACTGGCCCGGTAGCTATGTGAGTTCATGTCTATAGGACAGAACCTGACACCCATCCTCCATTACATGTCTCTTTGTAGAAGTGTTTGATTTGTTTTTTGGCTGTTGTTGGAATGTAGATTAGACCTGCTGTGCCTCGTAATCTACTGCTTGAAGGTGTATCTACTGAGTGGTGTGATCCAGCAAAGGGCAGCTGGTAGGAAATCATTTGCCTGGGAATAATCAGAATATAATGTGAAAGTAGATTATTTAACTAGTGCTTAAAGTAGAAATCAAACCTATCTTTCACCTTTCTCGGGTCTCCATGTTAACACTGGCTTAAACAGAAGAGTGTGTTTCACTTGGCAGTTAAGAAATCACCTTTGCAATACATTCCAATATTCAAAGTTGCTCCTTTTTAAGTTGGAAATGTTTTTTTTATTTTTTTAATTGCAGCATATCATTTCAATATTAAATGTGCCACAAGTCATTGTGACTGTCCCTGTGTATTTCCTATGTAACAACACTGCGTTACAGTCGGACTATTAGATAACCAGAACAAGTTCTTTTGGTTTTAGAACATAATCTCATGTGCATTGTATGCAAAATAACGGGAGCTAATCATTGTTTGTTTTCCCATACAGGCCATTGCTATCTACAATATAAAATGTGTTGTTATAGATGATATTCCTGAACTCTCTGTTGGTTTTTGTGAAAATATTTGTATTGTATTTGGTTCTTAAAATGTATGCGTCTCTAAAAGAAATGTCGTACAATTAGATTTTAGTAAAAGACGGAGGAAACTGAGTAAGAGTTTGAGCACTGATGCTAAATTTCAGATAACTTATGATGAGAAATACATAAATGTTTTTCTCTGACATAGAAGCCAAAGTTCTCAAATGTTTAATGTGTAAACACAGAAGAACCTGCCTAAATAAAATGTTGGTTTTAAGTCAGGAAATATTTGATCAGCCTATGGTACTTTGGTAAAGGTTATTTTGGTCTGTAACAAAACATTGTTGAGGTTTAATACCCAGCTGTAAACAATTGTAGAAAGACAGACAGAAAAAGGAGTAATTGTTAAGTCTCTGGTCTGCTAATACTCAGAAGGGGTATTAATCTCAAATCACATGGCAGATGCATTAGCTCACAATACTGCAACATGCTGGGGCATTGTAAAGGAAACATTGACCAGTTTGGGAGTTCGAGCAGCAGTATAAAGTCCAAAGTGAGCCTTTGCTCACACTTTGAAAACATTCAGTGCAGCAGACGACAGACAGGATGGGATGTAGCCTAGAGGGTAGTGGTTAGTAGAGATAGTAGTAGCAGCCTCAGCCCCAGAGACTTGAGTTTAGAATCAGATCAGTAATCTGACCCTGAGATGCAGACAAAGGTAATGACTTTCCTCCTTCCCCTAGCATTGATCTTCTCTCTATGTGTGTGTGTGTGTGTGTGTGTGTCTTGATCAGTTCTCAGTCTGGTATCTGTATGGATCTAATTTCATTCAGCCAGTGCATTTTGGTAATGGTGCTCTTCTCCCCATACACACACACACACACACACACACACAGCACGTGCGTACTGACCGTCTCTGTCTGCGTTGCTTAGCTCCCAGAAACCCACTGCCCGGTGCCAAGCACGCGTATTTTCCACAGACTTTATCATCTTACCAGACTAGAAAGTGTTTTGACTGGGTTGCTCTGCATGAGTAGGTCACACATGCATACACACAATGAAGGTTAATGTGTAAAGGTGTTTGGATTGGGACTATACTGTGGTTTTCAGTTGGGTCCAAGTTAAGGCGATGCTGGATATGGCAACAATGTTTAATTAATCCCTTCCTCTCTGTGTCAGCCATTTCCTGTCTCAACATGAACGGAATGATACAAACTTCACACACTCGCAGCTTAAAGCAGTCGCTCTCTGGGCTGTGTTCTCCCTTTTTCCACTATTCTCTTCTCCTGTTATTTACCCCCTCCCATTTTATCTAAAGTCTAGACTGGGTTTTAATGACAGTCGCAGCTGGTCACTTGGGCAGACCCCAACCGCAGCTGGGGGCCCCTGTAAATCCCGCTCGTTACCCCCTCTGCTCCCTCCCCTTCATATTGTCCTGACCAATTTGGGACCAGCCCCCATCCTGTCTGGCCCGGAGCAGCCCCCAAACATCGGGGTATTTACTGTTAGCCCTGGTCTGTTCCCTGCGCGCCACCCATCCCCCCCTTGCTGCTCCACGCAGAAGTGTGCTCCCCCACTCTGCTCTTTGTTTGTGCAGGGCCAGTCCAATCCCTCCTCATGTCGTCTTAATCTCCACACAAAGGACCAGTGTAAAGACCACCAATTATGTGGATACAAGAGCAGAGTTCACTTAAAAACCGCATAGACCCGGCCTCTACTCGGATCCATGTGTATTTAGGCTTGATATTATTCCTTCAAGTCTAGTTTAGGAACACTTACTGCTCTGAATCCAGTGAGTTATGCAGAGCACTGTGCAAACAACACAGCATTTCAGTAAATGTGAGTGGGCCAGGGGTACTTTTTTGACATTATTTGAATTGCATGTCTTGCATGACATTCATTTTCGATTTACATTTTTTTACTTTTGAAAGTCTTGGTTTAACATTGTGCCATCTTTTATCGCATCTTGTTAAGGGCATGGTGATCTGTGATATCACCGTGATTTGTCAGCCGGTAGAGATATTTCTATAGAGGTTTCCCTTTAATATTTCTGGTTGTAATGGGCAATATTGCAAATCTGTGAGCAGCACTGTTTTGGGGCAGTATTGGATTTTTGCTTTAACCTTGATTTGTTTGGTATTTAGGAAACTGGATTTTTTATTATTATCTCTATTAATATATAAAATGCCATTCTGTCATAGATCTTCGCCATATGGGCCACCCATAGTGTTGATGCTGGTTTGTGTGGAAGCAGGCTACATATGGTATATTCACAAGGTAGCCTTTAACGAAAGGGAAGACTTGCCACAAATCAAACTCTTGGTAGACCACAAACCAACCATGGCGTGCATGCGCGTGTGTGTGCGTGCATGTTCAGCCATGTTTGGTTTTCTTCCTGAGCTTCTGTGTGTAAGTCTGTGTACCATGTGTCTTACCACACACAGGCTTCATGATGGATGTGCCTGTTTCGTTCAGATGGTGCTGTTCTTATCAGATTGCTGTTGTTAATTTGTATGTTGGTGCAATGTTTTGGTCGTAAGAACTATTTTATAGCCTTCAGTTTGGCTAGTCATCTCAAAACAATTGTGTTTTTTTCAAATGCCACTTTTACTTTAAGGATTGATCGATCAAATTGGCTCCTATCTGGACTCACTAGCTGATTTATTTAACTGAACCAGTAAACATCACGCCTTGGAAGAAGGGATTCAAGTTGTCTGAGTTTGACGATGGATATCAAACGTCATCCAGCTTTCTAACCTACAGCTGTTACTCCTGTCATCTGTTTTATTTGGCTAAAGTATTTGCTCCATTAATGGTGCAGACTAGCATGATGTGGCACACGGCTTGTTTTTCTCTCTTTATCAGGCCCGCCCTGCTTAGCCTCTGTGTAATCTGGAGGAAATTCCGTCTGCATGCGAACTGTGGTGAATTTGGACACACTCCACCAAGAGTTCCTGCCACTTTCCCGCTCACCTCCTGGAGAGCAACACACACACACACACACAGACTAAACAGATGAGAATTATTAGTGAAACAAGTGTTGCACATTTTCCGTTACTGTCCGTGGAAAAGCAAAGACACATCAGCATACACGCAACATGCAAAAAATGCTCCCCCACAGAAAGCAACCTCCAAAAGTTCATTTAGGGGAAACCACTCCTATGACATCAGGGTTTGTGGTTTGGGCCACTTGGATGCTACATGCTGATGGCGCAATCAGTGTAGTCATTTTTAGAAAAAAGAACTCCACAAAAGCCTAATTGTGTGACGACTCATTTAGTTCAAGAATGCATTCAAATCTGCTGACACCTTTTGACAGAGACCCAGGTTGGTACAAACACGGAGATCAGTGTGGTCAAAGAAACCCTTAGGATAAGAAACCATGGATTAGTGGAAGCTCGCCACATCTTGTCTTTCCTGTGGACCAGACATAGTTAGTGGTCCAACCGCTACTGAGCCTCTTGTGTTTTTTTTTTTTAATTAAATTTTTTTAAGGAAGAACAAGGATTGGAATTCCTCTCTGCTTTGGGTCTCCTCCTGTGTTGTTGTTGTTACGACAATTGTGTCTTTGCCAAGTCCACAGCGTTTATTCCTGAGTGGTCTAGTGTTTGTTTTCTGATCAAGGATCAGCTCTTCACCTAACTTACACCTTGTTGTCAGTCATACAGTTTGTCTTTTATCACTGACGGGGTTCAGTTGAGCTAAGCTGCTTTCCTGTGTGTTTTTTTCCAAGTGAAAACTAGTCCCACAATCATCCAGCCTTGCCTGGTCCTGCTTTGCACTTTGTTTGGTCGTAGAGAACCTTGGAAGAAGCCTTTTGTGCTGACCCTACTCTAATGAGAAGCATGTGTGCTATGACTCAAAATCACATTTCACTCTGAATCTAATCAGTTTGCTGTTTCTTGCTCTCTGGATTGCACAACCAACTCTGGTTCTGTTTGTGGACTACGCTGGCGGCGACGGGTTCCATTGTGTTACCTTTTTAATAGGTCCCCGCGCAGAAGTGTGCTGTATTTAATAAAACTCCTGTCTCGTTAGCTTATACAGTGGCAGTTCTCTGTGTCAGTGTGAGAGAGACAGAGGAGAGGAATGGAGCAGAATGCTGCATTGGGGATTTGGCAGAAGCCCTCTTCCCTTGTTGGGTTTCACTTTGTCTGTCCCACTGGGCAAGTCTGTCTCCACCCTGAGTGTTTGGGTTCTTCTGCAGTGAAGGATCTGATTTCAGGGCTGCCAGGCCTGTCTGGCCGCTGCTGCTCAACTCCAAGCTCTGAATATGCATGTCACAAAATGCCTACATCTGAATGGGACCCAACTCTCCTTAGATCATGTCTTGAAACAAGGTGTTAGCCTGCCCCCTGCTGGACTTATTGGAGAAGTGAATCATTTGTTTGTTTTTAACCTCATGGCTCTATCTGATGAATTGGTATTTACTTAACTCCCTTCTGTCCTTTCCCGCAGCTCTACGTTGTAACTGCACAAACTGTGAGAAGACTGGCTATGAGTGTGAAACAGATGGCGCCTGCATGGCCTCTACATACTTCAACCAGGGGAAGGAGCAACATGTACGCATCTGCATCGACCGGGACAACCTGGTCCCCCCTGCACTACCTTTCTACTGTCTGAGTGCAGAAGGCCTGCTCAACACACATTGCTGCTATGTAGATTACTGTAACAGTATTGAAGTCCCTGGTAAGGCATCAAACAACAGAACTTTCAGTTCCACAGAGGCGCTGGTTTAATTGAAAGTAACCACCTCTGCTTCTCTGTTTTGTTTTGCCCTCCTAGTCCCAACAAAAGAGGGGGACTTGTCAGGCTCAGCGAGCTCCTGGGTGCCAGTGAAGCTGGTGGCGGTCATCACAGGGCCAGTGTTCCTTCTCTGTTTGCTGCTTATGGTCGGCGTTTTCCTGTTCCAGTATCACCAGAGGGCCTATAGCCACAGGCAGAGGCTGGAGGTAGAGGACCCATCATGTGACCATCTGTACTTGGCCAAGGACAAGACTCTTCAGATTTAGTTTTAAGGATTATACAAAGATTTTTTTGACCTAAAGATAATGCCAATCTATATATGTTAGGTAAATTCAGTTTTTCCTCCCACTCTGATTATTGGTTTCAAGGCATGGAACCGACAGCAACAACATTAAGTGGTTACATGGATGTAATCTTCTAGGGTTAACTTGGTTATGCTCAGTTTATGCATTCCTGAATGAGGTTATTACTCAAGACAGGACTATTGGTCCAACCCTGACTACCCTGAAACCAAAATGTATTCAGGGAACCCACTGGGTCTAACTAGTCAACTTCTGCTGCATTACTGAAAATGTCAAATAATAAAATTGGTCTTATATGAAGATATTTTTGAAACAATGGTACAAATAGTGAACAGATTTAATGACTGATAACATATTGTTCCTTCAAAATGCTTACACAGGGTTAGTCACCAAACTCATGACTCTAATTTAAACTAATACTCAAGCTAGTATTTAAAATCAGGAATGACATACAGTAGTCCTGTAAAGTAATGTGAGTAACTATGACACCTTTTCTTTCATTATGGATGTAGGTTAGAAGGCAGCAGAGAAAGAGTGGATAGGCCTAATATTATGGGTCTTCCTGCATTTGTTCTGGCACCAGTATTAGGCTCAGATATGACACTGTCTATCCATATTTGTCCATCCATATTTAATGACTGGTCAATTATCAAACAAATCCCTTATTGATATTTTAGCTTTGGGGCACTGTAGCAGTCTAATCTATACTTCCTATCCCCTGATCAAACCTGTGAAATCAATGTGGTTTGCACAAAATTCCTTACTGTTTCCAGTTTATGTCAGAGAAGATAAGATAAAACTTTATTGTCTGTTCACACAGAAAATGTTATTGCATCGACTGCTCCGACAGTCAACAGGTAACATTAAAAAACACAAACATTAAAACAAGCATCTGTATGTTCACCCAACAACGTCTGACACATCTTCATTCACACACACACACACACACACACAGTCCCTCAATGATACACAGATTAAATGTTTAGATGGGGAGATAGGGAGCTAGATCACATATCAGACTTTTGATAAAGTTACAGCCGCTTGCAGTTTGTAGTGAGAAAGTGTAAAATAATCCGGGACCTAAAGATCGCAAAAGCGCTTTTGATCCAGATCCGTCCAGGGTTTTCTCTCAGCTTAGAGACCCAACCTGTCTGTGCCCTGCTTACACAACCAGCTGCCACTGCTTGAGATTGTAGCTCAAGAAAAGGTGAAGCAGGCTGTGACCAGGTACATTTGGGACTTTATCTGTGCCTTCTTTTATCACCTGTCCTCTTGCTAGCACTCTCACTGATCTATCCTCAAGCCTAATTGTGTCTGCATAGTGTCCTCTGTGGCTTTATATCTGTCCATTATCATCCCTGTCCAATTTATCTCCACATTTCTTCAGTTTATGCTGTCTGCTGAACAAATCCCTCTGTCTCTAAAGAGCCAGTTGGAATGATCCCACTGTGAAAAAGAATACGCAGAGGGAGAAGTGAGCTGGGCTTCTGCACTCAGAGAGGGAGTTTGGCCTCTCTGATACATGAACAACCCCCATGTGGTGTTAAAAATAACCAGCTCTTCATCTGACTGGCCAGACAGACTGGGGCTTTGAGGGAGTATTATCTCTCTGGAGTTTGTTCAACAAACAGGCAGACAGAAAACACATGCATGCACGCACATGCACATGCACACGCACACACTAACAAGTAGTTTTGATTTTGAGAACAGATATTTCTGTCCTTTCTAAATAGTTTTTAGGTAGGAAATCCTGATGTTTGCATTTTTATTTTACAGTAAAATGACAAAATGAAAGGTTGTTAGTATTTTACTGTTTACAGAATATCACATTAAAACTTACTAAGACTAATGCAGTAAAATAAACATATGCACCTTTTTATGTTTTTTTATCATGTCCCATTAAGTCCCTATTCAGTCAGGCTTATCTTACATAAATCTATTTATATTTTCTAGTTTAGCATCTCACTATGTGATGTCGGTCTGACTGACAGAAAACGGGAACATGTTAGCTTACATTTCATGAAAGTGTCACATGGGCACATATTGAATCCCCTACCTTCCCCTGACATTGATTGCCAACTGTTAGTTATAATTCAATGTTGTGATGAAATATTGATTTCTATACTTTTATTTAATAATTTTAAGAAAATGAAAACCCAATCGCAAAACTGATAACTCCTTAATTTTCCGAGGAATGCTGCACTACTGTAATCAACATGGATCAGTTTGTCTGTTATCTGTTGACCTCTACTGGTCAGTGAGAGACTTGCAAAAAGAAGTGGAGTGCAAACTGTTCAAAAATACAATCCTTTATTCAACATATACAATTTTACATGTCTGTTTGTGAATTCCTTTACTGACCATAGTATTGGTGATGGTACATTATTGGCCTACAGAAATGTAAGAAAATACTTTAAAAATGTTGTCATATATATTTTTTTTTTATATAAAATGTGTCTCATTGTTGAATAATTGAAAATAATACCCCTAAACAAAATATATTTACAATAAATCCAATGGTGATATATGACAACAGTTTCAATGCTGTTAGAATATGTACAACTAAATACCTCAATGTGTCTGTGTGCAGATAATGAAGGCTCATTTTATATAAGTTAAATATGCTTACACAACAGGTAATGTGCTTGGGTATGAACATGTTATTGCTTACATATTTCCTCTATTCATAGTACAAAACCACCAAAGCCTCCGAGTTTTCTTTGGTAATTTTTGGAAAAACCCATTTGTGAAATTTTCCTGTACACGAGAGAAAGTCCAGAATTCCATCCTCCTCTTCTCGATAAGATGATGAGTAATTGTGCTATGCCAGATTTTTCTTTCTGTCATGACGATTCAGACAATTATGAATACAACCCTGTGTGTGTAGAACAGGCTATACATTGTTTGGTTTTATTTATTCTGCTTTGCAAATTAATTTAATTAGCTGAACATAAAGAAATATAACTTGATCTTTATAGTTTTCTTTTTGGGGCCTTTCGGTTGGGCACCAGAAATACGGCAGATAAAAATTAGGCTACGCAAAAAAAGAATTGCCTTCTAGACACCAGTCTAGACACCAATGCTCCAAGTCATATGGTTTTAATAGAATGCAGTGACTGTGTGAGCCATGAGATCAAAATATGCTAATGATTTGCACCTTGTGCTGTTGGAATGTGGTGCATAATCCCTTCTGGCGTTTTCAATTGTTTGTCCCCATTTCCTCCTGTTGCTCTGGTCTAGATGTCCTGCTTGAGTTTCTCAATGCTGAAGTCACTGTCATGGTCCAGTTTGGAGAGTGTCTTCCTCACTCGCAGGGCTGTGAGGCGGGCTGGTGGGCTCTGGTACCAACACTCCTTCATGATCTTCGCAATGGCCGACAGGATCTTGACATACAGAGACAAATGCAAATTACCACCTGGCTATCGCAGTAGAATGAAATATTTGTGTCACCATTATTATGTCTCCTATAGAGCAGTGGTTCTCAAAGTGGGGTCCGGGGATCGCCAGTGTCCTTTTTTAAGTTCCAACAAAAAGGGGAATCTTTTATTTTCACTATAATTTAAAATAAATATAATTGCAATTGCTGTGTGTGTGTGTGTGTGTGTGTGTGCGCGTGCGTGTGTGCGTGACATCAGATGGCCTACAGGGTGGGAATGGAGCCTGTTGTGCAGACTGGGCTTTTGCTGGTCCACACACACCACCTTCTTCATCTCCTCAAAGCTGGGATCTAAGGGCACCATGTCAAAGAAGGGAGGGCAGTAGTCTTCCACGATTCCTAAAACAATTCAAAAGAGAAAAGAGACTCAATATGCAGTTTCTTCCCCAGTGGAACAGAATAACAACTACCAAACAGTTAAGACAACAGTCTTGGTTGTGGGATTTAGTGGGTGTACTGTAATACCATGTAATGTATGTGTGTGTGTGTGTGTATTCAGATCTCATCATATTGTAAGAAACCTCATTATCAACCTCATGAGTAGATAACCGTTAAACCCCTAATTTACCTCCTTATACATTTTCAGAACATACATCTCTCTTCACGCAAGGCCTGAAATAGCACACTTGTAAATCAAGATAGTCTGTGGTGGGAGTTTTGTAAAGTATGTTTGACTAAACAAAAGTGCTGGGATAAAGATATCAATTCCCTGGCGACTACACTGGGACGAGTTCTGAAGGTCTGCTGAGTGTGTGTATGTATGTGCGTGAGTATATCTGTGTGTGTTCGCATCTGGACTTAGTGTGTTTGTGCTCATGTGTGTGCATGGTCTACAAATTGTATGCACAAGCATCTGGACTATGTATAAGTGAGTGCTGACACCAGATAAGACTGTTTATAATTACTGCATTGCTAATCATGGGAGAGGATAGTAGACCCAGACACAGACTAGAAAAACACTGGAGTGCTGAGAGACATAGAACTGACTGCCTCTTATGTATACAGAGCTAGACAGACAAGACAGAGAAAACACATTGATGTATAATTATACTGTCCACCATTTTCTTCCTGAAGTTTGAATAGCTAAATCTCTGAAAATCTCTGCAAATGACAGTCTCCTCACCATTGACAATGGTCCTGCGGCACATTTCCCAGAAGACCAGGCCCAAGGCCCAGATGTCAGTCTGCTTATAGGACTCAAAGACGTCCATACGAATAGTCTCATCCAGCACTTCAGGGGCCATGTAGCGCTTGGTCCCCACGCGAGGGTTGTTGCCCACATCAATGTAGTCATGAGACTGAGAGTGTATCACAGCCAAACCTGACGAGAAAGTAGGCACAGAGAACCGATGCAACCTTTTAATATATAGTAAATTACAGAACTATCGAAATCAGCATGAAACCGCTGTTTTGTCTCACCACATTAATCCTAATTATCAGCAAGTTGAAAATACATACAACTAGAAGTTGCATGTCAGGGATTTTCAATAGGGGGTCCTCAGAGTGAATGGGGGCCTCCAAATTATTGCTAATTTAAAAAAGTTTTTTCAGAATTCTTACCATGAATCCAGCATATTATAAGATAATATAAATTCCCACTTTTACTGGCCTAGGTGGTCACTAAGGCAATCCACAGATACATTTAATCCTAAGGATTCACTGTGCCACATGTATTAAACATATAAAAAACATAAAACATATAAACATGATTTCTAAACCATGCCAACAATTATAAGGCTATTTTAATAGCTTATGATTCTATGCAACAAAGGTATGTATGAAGGCTTCAGGCCGCCCTACACGTGATTGTAGACCCCGTTTATTATGCAACTTCATCTTATACATTATATGTAGTAGGGGGTCCCTGCTCCATCTCTCTTTCAGTCTACAGTTAAGGGGTCCTTGGCCTAAGAAACGTTGAAGACCCCTGGTCTAGTGAATTAATTGTGATTTTGCTGTCCTTGCTTCTACACAACCCTCACCTAGGTCAGCGATGCAGCACTGTCCGTTCTGCTTTACCAGAATGTTTCGGCTTTTCAGGTCTCGGTGGGCGATAGCTGGCTTTTCCTGGGAGCTGACAATCTCAGTGTGAAGATGGACCAGGCCACAAGCCACAGACAGGCACATCCTGAGGCAACTCTCAGGCTCCAAGCTGTTGTACTGCAGGAAGTCGTAGAGCGAACCCAGCTCATGAAAGTGGGTGACGAGCCACAGCTGGGTGCTAGAATTCTTGGATGTCATGTCGGAGGCTATGAAACCTAAAGCCAGAATAGAATTTCACGATTTCAATGTCTTTCTTTTTGACACTGCATTTTTATTTTCACAGTAAACATACTTTGAACTTTAATCTGCTGCCATACCTAGTATGTTGTCATGTCGTAGCTGTACAGTATTGTAGATCTCTGTCTCTCTGAACCAGGATTGCTCGTCCCTAGAGGAAAAGATCTTGACAGCCACACTCTCCCCCATCCAAGTTCCCCTCCACACCTCCCCATACCTGCCTTTACCTGGAAACAGTGATACAATTACATGTCTGCAAAGTAATAAAACCGGGCACAGAAGAGCAGCAGTGGTGAAGGAGACTGACCGACACACTGGACAAGTGAGATTTGTCTGGCCATAGTCCTTTGGACCAGATAGGGCAACCCTGTTCCACTCCCTGATGTACAAAACTCATCAAAGATGTCCTGAGACAGACACACAGAAATAATCCAAATGTGAGCATTCAAAAACTTGCACATCTTTTGATGGTATTTTGCTTTACGTTTCTTACGCCATATGTGGGGTCATCTCCATCAGGAACCTTGAGCATGGTGGCATCCTGGTCACCATGGACATCATTTCTCAATCTGCCATGTGTACGTCGGAAGCGCAGGAACAGCACCAGACCACACATGCTGACAGTTGTGATTAACAGCAGCAAAGACAACGTGATCCACAGCTCTGGACGACTGAGCTCTGGGGGCGTTGTTGTCGGCTCTCCATATGGATACACATACCCATTCAGGCGCGCACACACACACACACACACACACACACACACACATACACACACACATTTTCGTTGAAAACATTTCAGAACATTGAGGAGGAGAGGTTTGGAATTATCTTTGATTGAAGTTAAACACGCTAGTAACATGACATTCAGTGCATCATCAGTCCAAAAAAAGGAAAGCCACACAGTATCTATTTGCTTAAACTGACCACAAGGGGGAACCAGTTACTATCTAGAGCAGGGATCTTCAACAGGGGGTCCAGGACCCCTAGGGGGTCCTCAGAGTCACTGCAGGCGGGCTCCATATTATTGTTAATCTTTGAAAGTTTAAATAAAAAAACAAAATGTCTTAACATGAGTCCAAATTATTATTAGAAAATATAAATCCCCTACCTTACTGGCCTATAGGTAAAGTAGTCACTAAGGTAGCCATCCACAGATACAGTATATGCTGAGAATTCACTATGCCACATGTATGTGTAACTTATAAAATCATGCTGACAATTATGCCAGCAGTTGTTTATGTCCACTAGAGTGCCAACCTGTAAGGCACTCTTAAGACAACTAATGTTTAGTTTTATGTATTGTCTGGACAAGTCAGAGTACCGTAATATTGAAGCCCTAGTCAGTCCTCTAAAAAGCTGTTATAGATACACTTCTAGATTAAGACAACATTGGTGCAATAGGCTGTATAGCCTATAGGCGAATATGGAATTATTATCTATGTTTGAATCTCTTTTTCATATTTTATACTGTATGATGTGTAATATGGACTTGTGTCTGCAATAAAGCTATATATATATATTATTTTATAGCTTAAAATGCACTAAAAAGGTATGTAAAGGTAGGTATGTAAAGGTATGTATGCATTAATCCATCCTACATTTTATTGTAGGCCCAGTTTAATATGCAACTTCATTTTAAACAATATGTAGTAGGGGGTCCCCACGCCGCGTCTCTCTTTCAGTTAAGGGGTCCTTGGCTTAAACTTTTTGAAGACCCCTGATCTAGAGGGAAGCTGTGAATCCTATTCATACAAAGTAATGCAGGATGTGCACTATATTGTGACTGAGAGGACTTAATAACACTAAACTAGGTGACTCCATTCTACAGATGTCAGATTCATGATGATGTTACAATGTTAAAAAAAATATACTTTTGGTACTGACTAATGTTTGGTGGGGGAGTGGTGAAGGCGTTGCACAGATTCTCTCTGCAGCACTGCATAAAGATGTTTTCCATTTTGCTGGAGCACTGCTCTTTGTGGATATCTTCGGAGAAACAGCCCCTCTCCTCAGTGCCGTGAAACCAGGAGTAGAAGCAGATGTATTCTTTGCAAGTTCCATTCACGCATGTACCTTTGTCATTCTCGCATGTACATAGCAAATTCGCATTGTCTTTGGAATCTGAAGCACAAGGAAGAACACACAGACAGTGTTGACAAAAAGGCAAGTCTAACATGTCAATAGCAAATTGAGAAACCTACGATAGTTGGTTGATCTGGGAAATGTAAAAGAAAAGCAAGGCCAAACACACAAATCATGCAGTTATGGATCAGATAATTTAAAGAAGATAAAAAGTGTAGGAGTCCACGGTGATAGTTTGTATCTTGTGTAAATCTACACTTGTATATTGTCTTTATTCCGACTCCCTGTCCTGACACAGAAAAGACTGGTGGTACAGTGAGATGGCAGCTGGCATGATGATGTCTACATGGAAAATGGAAAAGCACAAACACCTGTGGCAGAGGCATTCTTATGAACACAGTTCTGTTTGAAACAACACTCTACATAAAGTACATTTAATCTACAAAAGGAGTGGAAAAGCAAGAACCCCTCCTTCACAAATTATAAAACAGATTTCTTCAAAATGGTTAAATCTGCATTACACAATTTCTGACCACTAGGTGGCAGAATGACTGTGAGTTGCCTGACCACCTGACACACATAAGACCAATATTCCTGAGCCTTTTAATTGTCCACCATTACCTGAGTTTATATTTGACTGTCTTCACCAGTCACTCATTTACTCTGCATTTCAAGCCAGGTAGGTAGTGTACAGTACACTCTGCCTTTTTTGCTTGAAACAGCTGCTTACAATGGATTATTGGTGAGAGCCATGCGACTGAACCACACAGTCTATGTTTCTCCTGCCCACACAAAGAACTAAAAGCTGCATACTGACTCTTCTGCCACACTGGTGGCCTTTTCATATTAGTCATGTGATTCATGCCAAAAGTTTTCTTCAATGGAGCTTTAATTGAATGGAACAGAAGGCTCTTTTCAACAGTGAACATCATTAACTCACCTGCATGAATAGCAGAGGTCCACAAAAACGCCCCAACTAGCACCACTGTCAGTAGAGAAGAGCTTTCCATCTCTGTGAAACAGGAACACAAATGAATAACAGTTCATACAATCAAATGTTGATAATAGAATTAATGTAGAATTAGTGAAGTATTGTCTCTTTGTTAGAAGCTGCCATAATAAGAAATCAGAGATTTAATTTGGGGGCATTATGAAAAAATAAGGCACTGACATTTATGTGACCGGAATTTACATTATGTAACTTAATAGTGTCTATGAGGAGTTAAGCAGTGGTTAAAGCCGGACTCTTTGGCAGAGGAAGCTATGAGGTCACAAACAATAGTCCAAGGGACCAGCCTGTCTGCCTGTGTTGTAATTGCATTGGGTGGGAAAAGGGGGCTTAGGGGAAGGAGGCTCTAACAGCACATCAGAGTGTTTGTGAGTGTGTGCTGAGACTGCGTGTGACGCTGTGCTACCCAGGCTCCAGGCCTGTCAACTCTTCAACTGGACTGCGCAGAGTAAATATTGATGGCTACGCTTCCTGCCATTGAGTGGCCCCACCCGGCTGGCTGGCTAGACTCAGGTCTGCACATTGTTTTGGGCTGAACTGCAGAGGGTCACGCAAGCAGAAGTGCCATCATACACAACTCTGCCTTTCTCACAGCTGAAGCACACTATAGTCTGTTACTTGACACCCAGGTAAGCTTAGATATGTTACATTAAATTTTAAACATTAGTAAAAAGTAACCAAAATGTAGTTTAAATCACTGTAACTATTGTAACAGAGACATTATTACTACATTGCTACATACACCGTGCCAAATATGAAGCAGGTAATTGAATGCACATGTTTCCTAAAAGCCTCTTAAATGTTTGTATGTTCTGTGCACAATTTAGACAATAATCTTTGTTTTAATTTCAATTGCTTTTTGTAATGTCGCTGTCTACTTGCTACCAAGGAATTAAACATACCATGAAAATGGTGATTATTTTTTTTGGAACATTAAATAACTTACAAACATAAGCATACAATGTATCTGGAGGATGTGCATTCAATCAAATACACAAGATGACATAATATTCTACCTTAATTAAGACCAGAACCATAAATAAATACAAATAAATAAAACAAATGATGATTTATTTGCCATGCTTATAACTTTATCTTTAAATAAAAGCACACAAAATAACAAGAACCCACATAAACCCTGAGGTCTATCCATCTACCCTATAAGGTCTTCACCTTTGTTTAGCAACAGTGTGTCTATCATCTAAAAAGCATGTATTTTGAAAAGGCTGTTGTTTGAGAGAAGATAAATGAGATTTAGAAGTTTAACAGACTGTGGTTTCCCAGTGTCTGCTGGCAGTTTCTTTAACCATCAGTGTGAGAGTGTGAGGAAGATATTATTCTTGCAATTTGTATTATATGCAAGGCCTGAGGTCTGTCCTGTAACCTCTGAGGTGGGTTGGGGCTTTTAATAAATCTAATATGTGTGCAATTGGATAGACTGAGATAGATAGGCCCAATTGGGCTATGTGCCATAGAGGCTGACTACAGTCCAAAAAGGATACAAGATGTTTGTTTACAAGACGGCTGCTGTCTACAACTGGTACATTAAGATGTCACTGGCTGCACACTGAACAACACATGGTTTTAAATGTCTTAACAGAAATACATTGTGAATGCACTTCGAGTATCTTCTAAGACCACATGTTCCAAAGAAAACCACAGGTCACATTGATTACCTGTAGCCCAATACATTTTCTTACCCTGAGGGTGTATGTTGTGAAGACATCACAAAACTACCCAGTCTAATGTCAATTAGGAGCAGACACTGTTCTGAAAATTTGTGAGGTTGAGTAATGTGGGTGACAATCATTCTTTACTTGAGGAAAACCTATAGTACTTTATGCTTTAGGGTTGTAATGTGTCATTCATTGGATCAGTTACAGTTGGAAAAATGTCAATGCAACTGCATTACTCTGGTAAAATAGACCAAATGAATGAATCCCTCTGGCTTCAGCAATATGAAATTATATAAAAATTATAATTCAAATTTTTCTTTTTACACAATACTGTTATATATGTAATGTGGGATTACTGTCCCACATTACATCATACATGTAATACTTCTTGTGTATTATGTTTATATTAAAATTTAAGTATGCTTTCTAAATATTTATTATATTTTTTAGATTTGCCATTGCTTGCTGCAAGTGAACAGCACAGCATGCTTTAACATCAAATATAGTAGGAATATACATTTCAGTGCAGCAATGAGAGCCACAGATAAAGGGAAAGGGTAAACCCATTTTATCAATGATTATTTTGTGTATCTCAAGAGGTCAATAAAAAAGAAAGCCATAATTTGCTTCTTTAAAAAAATATGTACAAAATGTAAACATACATAAATACAAAAAGCAAACATAAGACATATTTCAAACAGTTACCCTCCATTAGTTCTGATGCATCTACAGATATATTTAAGTACAAACTACAGGAAGCCATCACCTTTTCCTTTCATTAAGTCGTTTCAAATGTCACTGAGGAATGAAAGGGTTTAACATGAATATCTGTATTTTTTCTGATCTGACCCTTGGTGTCTGCTTTTTAAGTTCCAAAAATGTTTTACCTGTTTTCGTTTTTTTGTTCCGTTTTACATGAAACATCTGATAAGAATGTCTGACAAACTATGTTTAGACCTTCCTGTTAGCTGTGAGGCTCCAAAAACAACAGATCAAACCACTGTCAGAGACGCTTTAGAACCTTACCAACAGAAAAAAAGACACTTCCTGTGTCATGCAGCCTACATGTCAGTGGTGGTTTATCTGTGGGTCCAGTCGAGGCATAGTCTAAACACAAATCCACCCACAGAATGAACTTATTCCCAGAGGAGGAGCATGACTGTGTCTTATTTCGCTAGCTATCATTTTTATCATCCTAAAATAAGATAAAGCAGTAATCACGCCCTCCATCGTAGGCAGCCTGACTTTAGACTCCAGCATACTTCCTCTCTGAGGTCTCTCCTGTTTCTCTCCATTCTGTTCAACCCTACACCCTCTTGACCCAAAGGGAAAAGATCCATTGTCATCTCTTCCTCTCATCTACAGAGATTTAACTCTGGAAGGCAAATCTCTCATTCCATCTGAATGACTGTGTGGTTATAGTGGTTCCAACAGCCCCTCCACTGGGCCTCATCACACCAAAAAGCCTTATAACTGTCTCTGGAAAGTAACTTTCAACAGTGTTACTGTAAAAGCTTCTATTATGTGGTTTAAATGGCAAGACTACATCACATACCGTTTTAATTTAAGTTTTAATGACACAGCCACACGTTTATCTCTGTGCTTTAAATGGTAAAATCCTCTTGCGACTGTCTGCTAGTTACATCAGCGACAGACTGATTGTATCTTCATTTCACGAACAAAGCTAGGCTTGGCAGACTTTATGGCTCAGTTGCTGTCTGCATGCTCTCACATGCATACCTACGATGAATGCATGTCTGGGAAAGAAAAGCACATATATACTTCAGACATACTATGCACACAAATTGTTATTTGTTCCAAAGTACTTTGTAGAAGAAATGAAAAAAGAGAAATATATGTAGATGTGGGAATAAGAATAAGTGACACACACCTTATGTCATAGACACCAACACCCACCTGACTTCTATCATAACCTATACACAAAAAGGGCAAATGTCTCTCCTATGTGTGTGTGTGTGTGGGGGGGGACCAAGATCTCCACAACATGCACAGTTCAAGAGGTATGAACTTTACACACCAACATGTTTTGAAAGGATCTTGCCACAAAGTACAGGTCAGTGGTGCAGTAAGGATTTAGACAAAAGTAGCCATTAAACAACGTGAACGCACTCCATTACAATTAAGCTCCCCATTCATACCATGACCAAATGTGCTTGTGGTATCAAAAGTAGCCATTATGCACCAGAATTTACCCCTGTCAGTATTATATAATAACATGTATTATATCATTTAATGAGTATTACTAATATAGGCAGCAGTTCAATTATGTAACTGGTTAAGGAGGAGCTATTTTTAATTACTTTAAATTCTGCTACTTTAATTTTTGCCTCTGAAATGTAACGGAAGTGGACCAGAGAATCAGGTGGAAATAGCCTAGGCCTACTCATAAAAATACCCCAACATTACAAGTATTGGTTAAATGTAGGCTACTTTAAAGTACTTCCCACCACTATACTGAATGCATCACAGGAGATGGCTTTAAGAACATAATATACTGCTGTTCAGTTGTCTTTGGGTCAAGTAGGACACTTCTTGACACCTGTCCTGTTCACATCTGGAGACACGTGTATGGCGCTTCCAATGGTGACTTAGCGACCAGTGTTAACGTTAGCTGAAATTAGCATCGTAAGATGGTTAGAGATCACAGCACAGCATGAAACACCAACAGAAAGAGAAAAGGAGGTTTTCCACCATCAGCCTACCTGTGTTCTACTCGCCTTTTAACTTGACAGACGCATCTCCCATATCAAAGTTAGCAAAGTGTCTCCAAAGTAGTTCGAGTCAAAAGTAGAAGATTTAAAATACAACTGGCTCCATTTCAAGAGTGGAGTAAATCGTTTTAAGTTTCGTTTAAACGGCTCAATTGCAGATGTTCACATCCTTTCCTGCTTCGGTGACAAACAACCCGCCGTTTCTGGTCCGCAGTTCTTCCTCTTTGCTACAAAAATGAATTCTGTTTAACAACAAGTGATACCCTAGCCTGCATGTGGTAGAAGTGAAATATAAAAAAGGGCGGTGTCCTGCCAGGACGAGAAAAAGTGGTCTGTACTGTAGGCTATCTCATCTCGGTCCAAATCTGCGCTGATAAACCGACAACATCGTCGTCGGTTTGGAACCAGACCAGACTGCTTCCGCTGTGAGAATCTCACAAGTGAAAGATCTCTGCTCTCAGTAAGTATGATGCTTTTGTTGTTGTTGTCTATTAGTTCTGATCTAAAGGCTAGATTACAGATTTTAAAGTAGGCGAGTATACACAGCTTTGTCCCACCCCTTATTGTCCCGTACAGGGTCTGGGGCCTGGAATGTGTTCTCATAGCGGTTTTCCTGTTTCTTGCTAAACCTCTCATTTTCCTTTCCCCCCTGTGGATTGCTGTCTGCACTTCACTGACAGGAATGTGCTTCAAATACCCCACCATATAGTCTAATTACATTTCTGTGTAAAAGCAATAACTAGCCCATCTAACCCACTTTGTGCCTTTCATTTTAATCCATAATCCTATTTTTAAATTCAGGGTCCAGTGGAGGCTTTATCATGTATTTTAGCAACAGTGATGAACTTAAAGATCCCCTCCAGACATTTGTTTTTAAATTTTCATATGAAAAATCTTTGCTTGTAATAAAGTTTTTTGCTTATTTGCTTTAAAAGTCTTTGCTTGGAATAATAAGGGTCTGATACATTTTTTTTTCCACGAAAAAAGTCTTATTACCTTGTTAAAAATTACAATTAGGCCTACAATACAATCACGAAGATCTCCGTTTCATTGTCTTTGGCAACACCTATGGCGATAAGCCGTAATTGCAGGTGTGTTTTTGGATCTCACTTTCTTTTGCCTACGTTGGCGTTCTTATACTTAGTCACCTTACTTCCTGCTTTGCTACATCATAATTACTACGGCCACTATCAAAGTAAATGCATCTTGAACAAACAACTTATGGTCCATAAGTTATGGTGACGTTTTTCGACAGAGAACAGTCTCGAAACTGCACCATTCTGCAAATATAACAATAAGCACAACACATTTATGAGTGGAGTGGGATTTTAAGATTCATTTATTTCTTAAACTACTTTATACTACTAATCTGTTTGTAATATATTTAGTGAGTATTCTAAAGCATATATCTCCTCAAATTAAAGAAAACACAACAGTACTCAAGTGCCTTTCTGTTACGGCAGTTGTGGCAGTCAAAATGTCTCTTAATGGTAAAATACATTTGTCTCTTGGATGTCAGATAGACTCAGCTGTCTGAAAACACTTCATTCAGCAGAGCCTGAGAGAGATGTCTTCATGTCTGTAATATAAATCCCCCCCCTGTTCTCAGGCTGTTATCTCTCAATTTTTGGCTTATGGTTAAAGAAACAGCTGGAACCTCTCACACCAGCTGTCATGTAAGAAAAAAAGAGCACATTTTTAAAAACAGTACTTGTTTTTTTTCTAAAATCTCTGTGTTTCAAAGAGCCATCTGTTCTTATTCCCTTATGGTTTTTCATAAAAATCCTCAATTGTATAATCTAGCCTACTAGAGTAGAGGAAATAGATTGATTCAACAGGCCTTTCATACTGTGAGTTAGTCATATTTGTGTTTCACAGTGTGAGTTAGTCATATTTGTGTTTCACAGTTTGATACTATATGAGTATGTGTTTACAGTCTAAGACATAGACAGGGCTAAAGTTTAGAGAGATATTTATGTTAGCGCTGACCTCAAGTCACCAAGTTCCCCTCTATGAAGAGGAAGTGAGCCAGAATACAAAAAATTATGTGAGATGTTTGTAGACCCGTTCTAGTTGCATTTTCATCTATTCTATGAAACTTTGAATCTTTACACGAAATTGATAGAAATAATTCCATTAAATATTTTTGAACACATCAAAGTAGCCATTTGGATTTTGTTTCCAATTCTGTATGTACGGTGTATGGTTACCACCAATAAAAGTTATTGTTATGTAATAGTACTGCACATTGGATTAAAAGATTACAGACCAGGCTTCAAAAGCCATCCCAAGCCCCTCCAGAGAGCGCATTATAGGTTTCTTTATGATGCTCAAAGTAACTTTATTAGAGTAACCAAGGTTACGCGCCATACATAAAGCTCATCCGTCACAAGCATGCCTATTAAGGACATTTTACATTTCTACATGTCAATACGTTATAAATGTCATAAAATAGGAAAATGTTTCAGGGACTTGTGTACATGTAAGAGCAGAAACCTTTAAAATCTATTTCTATTTCAGTTACTGTACATCAACACATGTGTATTATGTCCTGTAACCACACTAATGTACAATATTGTGATTCTTTCAGATCACCAAATCAGAGGTAAAGTGCAGTGAAAAAAAACAAACTCACTTGAAAAGCTCAGTGAATATATTCCAAATACATTTGTATCTGTCTCACACATTATCAAGAAGAAGAAGAACCTGAGCTTTCTGTGTCTCTTGCTTCCACTTTAAAATAAATAACCCCAGAATTGAATTGCTCTATATATATTCTTAGAACAGTATCTAAATAAATATTTTTTTAGGTAACACTTTTAAAAACGTTTTGTCATAATAAGCACAGGTATTGCAGTTATAGCTTAATGAGTAATAGTTGACATATATACAGAATATTTTAAAATGCCCCAAAGCTAGCTGCACATCGAAAGAGATTTCTTGTCTTGACAGATGCTTAATGTATAATGCCCAATGTATTATTAACAAAATATTTCCTGAGTAACATTATGTACAAATAGTTTCTGTGCATAGGTAACTCTGCACATGTGAGGTCTGCTATTGGTGTCTAAAAAATATAGCAAGCAGCAATTTTGGTGTCCAATACAAAGCCCATCAAACATGGTACATTAAGCACCGGCAGACTTAGGACCTGAACACTTGTGGGCAGTTTTTCTTATGATCAGACAAAATGAAAAAGTTCCTTTTTTCCGTATCCTCACAGCTAACATCAAACATGCCAAAACCAAACAGTCTGGAGTATTACAATTCTGTCAAAAAGACATTAAAAGGCATCCAGCTACATGTTGCATATAAAGAAGATTGGATTACCATTCAAAATAAAAACGTTTGATAAAACTCAAAAAGGTGACTGATTTCATTCATAAAATGCTGTGAAATTGACTTTTACTTGCCCTGGTAGTCGTGTTTGAGGGATTGTAGCAAACACAAGTACATGCTCCAACCTCATGCATGACTTTATCACAGTGAAATTCATTGAGGAAAAGAAAATAATGCCTCATTTTTGGCTTGATGAACGTTTGGACGCTTTCTGTTTTTTCTCTCGTTCTTTTTCCTTTTCCTCCTGCTGCTTCTTCTCCCTCTTTTTTTCCTCCTTGGCCTCTTTGTACTTCCAGACAGGAGGTTCCAGGTAGCCCTTCTGCCTTTTCTTCTTTTTCTCTTTCTTTGGAGTGGGTTCCCCAGATTTTGTCACTTCAATCTTAGGAATACAGCCTGATGGGAAGATGCTGTTCCTGTTTGCTATGCTGTGGGGAATGAAGCTTCTCAGGCCACCTAATGGTGGGTCCTGGCGGCAGGAGGTCAGGGATACAGAGGAGGCTGACACAACAGTGGGAGAAGCTGGCGTGCCTAAAGAGCCTTTACTGTGAGACACTGTGCTCTCCTCCAACTCCTTGCTGCTGTGCTTTTCAAGCAGTTCAGGGACGGCTAACCGTCGTTTGCCAATCTCTGGGGGGCTTGTGGGACAGAGTGGACGACAACCAGTGGCTATCAGGGGGCTGTGGATGCTTGTGGTAATACGCACCATATGGTCCATGACTCCATTGTCTTGGGGGTCTTGAGGGAAGCTGAAAGAAAAGTTGTCTTTTAAGCGCTGCCTCAGAGCCTGACAGCCTGTTTTGGTGGCGGTGGCCGTTTCTACCAAATGCTTAAGCTCAGGCCACTCAGGAATGTAGCTTTCACAGAACTGCTCAGCGACAGAATGAGCCTGCAGACGCCGTAGTCTGTTAAGAGTTTCAAAACGTCCTGTCCTAAGGATCCAGTCGTTTAGACCTCTCGATTGGACCAGGTCCATTGCATTCATATCTGCACCTGCATATGAAAAAGGGAGTACATAGCAGGACACAGTAAAAACAAGGGAACAAGTTAAAAATGATTGGATGCTGAGGGACGTGAGGAAATCAATTGCTCCTCCAGTAAAATGACCCCACCTTGTGGTCACTTTCGGAGCATAGTTCATTAAGTAGATGTATAGCTTAACAATAGAAGTAAATCAGGCCACTTCACAGCATGGTAAAATAGGACATAGGTTGCAGTTAGGTGAAAACAATATACTAAAATAAGGCCAGAGTTCTGTTTGGTGCTATTATAATTGGTGCTAAAAGCTATTTAGTTGTTATAATTCAGTTTAACTTACTATTAGAGTAAGATGTCTGTCTTTCAAAGACCCTTGTATTGTGTTAGGGTCAATTTTTACCTTTGTTAAATTCAGATGTGTAAAAACTACCATTTACTTATTTTATTGGAACAAGGCTTCATGATATCCTCAGACTTGGCTATTCTAACACAACAAATTTTGATTTGAAAATTGAAAATTTTAATTAATTGTAAATGTCTCTAAAAAAAGTAACATATGTGGTGTTATGAGTCAAATATGACCTGGCAGAAAATATTGAGTCCAGCTTTGTAGATGAAATTTAGCTCAAAGGTCCCCAACCGCACCACCCACACACTCCATTGTCTTCATTATTGGAAATATAATGAGTGAAGTTATAAACGGGTGGTATATTTTAAGATCGAAGGCTAATGGAGCCAAAAACATAACATTTAAAAGAGTATTTACATGTAAATGAATACATAATAAGTTAACTATGAGGTGAAAAACACAATTATGTGTTGACTTATAAATATTTTTGGCAGAGTTTAATGACGGGTCAAATTTGACAATAAATCTGTGTAACTTTCTAACAAATTACAATGGTTAAAGGTGACCTATTATATACTGTTTACAGATTCCTACTTTTATTTTGTGATTTTACTACAACATGCTTTCATGCTTTAATGTTCAATAAACACTTTATTTTTCTCTTACTGCCCATAGCTGCTGCATCTGCATTCACCCTTTGTATGAGATGCTCTGTTGGAGCGCCTATCTCTTCAGGCCCCCCTCTCAAAAAGGCCCAGTCTGCTTCTGTGCAGCTGGAGACTGACTGCTACGGAGTATATAGCAGGACTTTGTACTGTGAAAAACCACCAAGAAAGGCTTCTAAACCAAATACTACACAAAAGGACATGTTCCAGCAGTTATGTGACCCGAAATTGCGGAAAAATGACCATCACTGGCAGCCAAGATTACAGCTACCTGGCATTAGCATGCAGCTAATGTGACTTGTAACTAGGGCTAAGACGGTATGGAGTTTTTTCTACCGTAGCCTAGTTGAAAAGCAAGAAATTCCTGCGCTGGTGCAGTATACCGCAACCCCCTTACGAGAGGAGAATAAGTTAGAGCGAGAATGAAGTGAGTGATGTCAGTGCCCGTGTGGTTTCGCCCAAGGAGAGCAAGCAGTAACGGAGAGTAGCGTATGAGTGCTGCTGTGAGGAAAAGAGAGAGGAAAAAGAGATAGCAAAGTTGATGTAAGGTAAGTTAAAAGTAAACAATAAAACAACAAGCTAGACAAGCTTCCCAAGACACGGTGGCTTCATCTGTTGTCAATACTGCCGGTAAAGTGAATGGCGTTACCCCTGACAAAACGTTGGCTTAAACCTTAGCCTTCAACATATGGCAGAGAGAGGAGAGGGCGACTCAGTAGTTTGCTAACTTAGTGCTCTCTCTACCAATATGAGCCGCTCTGCATGCAGGCTGAAATTCAAAAGTGTCGTTTTATCGGGATAAAGCTATAAACAGAAGGAGACTCCGCTAGCTGCTAGGCTAATGTGCAATGGTAAACACTGCAACTGTAATGTTAATGTGTCTACCTCAGCTGAGAACGGAGACATTTCTTTGCCTTCCCTACGTGTATTTTGTTCTGTGACATGGGAACATTGCCCTCCCAAGTTGCGAAAGGTCGGATTTGCTCCATCTTTTGATAAGTTTTGTTTAGAAAACCTCGAATCCATGTAAGAGACAATGTCATCAGACACAATCATTAAACACAACGTGGCCGTGCACACGTGCAGAACAATGTTTTTTTAGCGGTGATGACGGTGACGAGCTCAGACTGGCGGTAGGCCTCACATGACCGCGGTATTGTGGTAATGTGGTAACCGTCCCAGCCCCAATTGTGACAGTGTAAACACTGCAGTTAGTTTAAAAAATGCTTCAGTAGCCTGCCTAGAGCAGATGCCAAATCATTGAAACCCAGCTCTGCGTGACGTGACACGGAGCAGAGAGTAGAAAAAAACATTGAATGTGTAGCGTTCAGAACATTTAGAAATCTGCGGTTTTTGCAAACAGGGATTTCTCTGAAAAACATTTACCTTATTATTTAAAGCTTTGGCCACATTTAACATGAACATCCAACATTGTAATATTATAGATATGACAAAAAAATACGGAAATGCATAATAGGTCAGTTTTTTAATGAATAATCAGGGCTTGAAATCAAATCCAAGAACGTCATATTTCTATTCCACGCAAGGTTCACATTTGCCTGTCAAGTTATCTGAATTAAATTCTGCAAAGTTTATAGGAGGTCTTATGTACCACGAACGTACCATGCATTAGCAGGGCAGACACACACTCTTCTCGGCCCTGTAAGCCTGCCTTGATGAGGGCTGTGAAGCCACGGGGATCCCTGACTTCGGTGTTCACACCAGAGTAGTAGTTAAGGATATAGTTCAGAATGCTGATAAAACCTGGATTGAAAAATAACAAAAACATAATGTTAATATTGGTAGGTTGACTGGAGACTAGATGTTGAGGTTATGTGCTATATGTGTCATCAGACAAACCTGCCTGGGCAGCAATCATGAGAGCAGTATTGCCATCATTGTCTTGGTGATTGATGTCTATTACTGTGCATGTGTGCAGCATGGTGACAATGTCTATGAATCCCTTGCCCACAGCCAGCATCAGCCCATTCTGAGGGGGAACAAAGTAAAAATAAATTGACCTTTATGAAACTATTAAACCTTTTTGGTTTCAGAAATACAGATTTTTTTTTTTGTTTGTGTCAAAGTCACAAAAGGAAATTTAAATCCATCTCACCCTGCCATTGATGTCAAGTTCCATGGCTTCTTCTTCTGTGACTCCTCTCTCCAGGATCCTGCGCAGGGATGTGGGCTCATTCCTAACGCAGGCCTCATACAAAGATTTAGCTGGCTCTGTATGCTTTTCATCCCTTTCATAGTCGGGAAGTACTGAGTCATCAGAAAGCACACTCCATGAGTCAGAATCATCCAGGAGGTTCACTGAGTCCTCAGTTGGGCCTTCGCCCAGGTGGGGGTCATAATTTGCAGTGGCCATGGAACCCTTCTGCCTGGGATCCCACCAGGGTGTCAAGTCTACTGCACACCACCCATATCTTGAATAGAAAAAAACAACATTTATTTTCTAGATTTCCCTCAGGCATTTGACATTCATGACTTACCACCAGCAACTGTGTGCCTATCAGCAGGCATAGAAAACCCAGTATTACTGGCCCAGTAAAGCAGCATGAAGAGCTTATTTTTAATTTAGATGATTGTAATGCTATTTTTGGGTGCAAGTGGTAGAAGAATAGCCCAAATGCTCTGCTTGGTGGCCATAGGCTGCTGATATAAACATCTGAAGGACAGTAAAAATTTGAACCAACATACAGTATCTCATGTGCTAATTTAGGTACTTTCAAAAATGTGTGCTTATCCTAATGTGTGTGAAAGCTGTTGGTGATTGCAAAAATATTTGAGTGCATATGCATTATGTTTAGTGCCATCCAGGGTAGGATTGTGTATAATTTCTCCTCCAAATAAGCATCGTACCTTAGTTCAAATATGACTCCAAGACTAATAACAAAACACTGGCAGCCTTGGAAGTTATCACGTTATCTCTGATGACTACCCCATGAATACACCCTTGTGTATAAGGGACGGTGCTTAAAGAGGATGCCAAGATTCACCTCACCTCTGCCCTTCTGTTGGAGCGGCTGATCAGTAAGTCTGTGATTTACAAGATGGTTAAGCTGACTGTGCGACACGTTTTTGGCAGTGTTTGTTTACTAGCTCAGCCCATCATAGATCAGAAGAAGAGAGTGGTTATGCCTTAATATTTTCACTATTATATACTTTAAGGTAATTAATGCTCAGAAATGTGTAAGAATGTGCATGACATACTGTATATAATTATACATGTGAATTACGGCATAGGAGGAGTGTACTGGGTTAGGAAAGGTAATATGGTGCTGGAAGCAAAGGAGTACAAGTGCACTGGGATATCCAGTGCTTATCTGGTATAAATCATTAAACTATACAAATACAAATGTAATGTTTGTATGTAGTACATTTTTAAACCAATCATGACACTGATTCTCAATGCTCAGGTTCAGGATTAGAGCTGCAACTAAGAATTATTTTCATTGTCGAGTATTCTGTTGATTATTTTTTCTATTAATTAATTAGTTGTTGAATAAAATGTCAGATAAAAAGGTGACGTCCTCAAATGTCTTATGTTTAGATATTCAGTTTACTGTCATAGAGGAGTAAAGAACCAAAAAAATATTCACATTTAAAAAGCTTGAATCATGAAACAATTTCCCCCAAAAATGTCTCACCAATTTATCAATTATCAAAATGGTTTGAGATTAATTGAATAGTAGACAACTAATTGATTAATCAGTTCATCTTTGCAGCTCTACTTAATATAACAGACTGAGTCTTTATTCATGTTTTGAAGGAGATGCAGATGAGCATGAGAAAGAGCTTGATTGCTCTCCAGTGAGGGATTGAGTGTTTAAATTGTCAGGATACCTTGGCCCTGCATACATCACCACACCTGCCACCATAACCACGCACTTTTTTTTTCATAACTGTTTATACTTTTCTGTTCCTTGTATCTGTCTTTTATTGTCTGTAAAGCGACGTTGAGTGCTTAGAAAGGCGCTGCTAAATAAAATGTATTATTATTATTACTAGGCACACAGTCACACAGATTGCACAGAAGCAGCTTTACACCTGCTTACAATTTCTTAGAGTAATAGCGTCTTTTGGATAAGCTCTTGTTAAATGCCAGATAGAACTGATAGAGCACATTTAATCCTATACACATATGTTCCTATTTCAGCATTGTGTCATGCAGAAGAATGAAGATTGCTATCACACAAACATGTCTCTCTCATCCTCCTACTGCACAAACATAGAAAGCTCCTATTTTAACTCTGCCATTGTGGCCTGAGCAACACTTTGGAATCTAAACAAGCTTCTTCCTATGAATCCTAAATTTGAGCCGTGGAGTGAAGATGTCAAAAATATATAATTTGTGCAAAACAAAGTGACTTTTTAAAATTATTTTTTAGAAAAAATAGTAATGTCTCACCCTAAAACAATCCAGCCATGGGTTAGTCCTCTTCTGTTTTTCTCTCTTTTTGAATTTGCTCTTGATGGTTAAACCATCCTCATATGTTGAACTTCCTTTTGTCCTGTTGGCTCTTGGCAGAAACTGGTTAAGTTAAAGTTTCCCAAACTGACCTTGGCTGAATGCCTTCCCCCTCCCTCTATCTCTCCTACTGGCCAGTTAGGTTGCTTCATCAGCCGGCAATCCGTCCAGGTCCCAACATAGACCCTGCTGTCTTAAGTCAGGCAACATGCTCTCTCCCTCTCATCCTGATTATAGAAGATTTAAGGATTAAGAAAAAGAAACAGACAGCAGCCAACTTTGCTCCCCTTACAGTCTGCTCTCTCTTTCTCCTCTCTATCACTGGTCTTCACAGCACTCTCTGAATCTGTCCATCCACAGTTCTCTCCTGCCCGTCTGAGAAAAACTCCCAGAAAAAATCTGTCCAAATAAGTGCTGTGACAAAATCATGGAGGCTATGGTTCCTTAATCTGCTCTCCTGCGGAGGACCCCCTGTCTGAATAATTTTAGTGTGTCTGTGTGATGGGAGACAGCATCTTGGGTCTGTTTTCCCATGGAAATCCATTTGCTGGGACAAACAAACTAACCAGGGGGCTTTGCTAGTAATTATTCCCATGACGGGCATGACACACACAGACATGCATTGAAACACATGGACATTCTGTGATGCCTGCCGTGCACACAAATGCTAAAGTACGAGACGCTATGCAAACACAAACACAACTCATTGTACACCGACACAGATGTTGTAAAGGTTGGAAGCCACTATGACCCCCCAGACCTCTCAGGTCATCTGGGACAGGTCTGTATTCTGTCCCCAGAGTCAGAACTAAACAGGGGGAAGCAGCGTTCAGTTTCTATGCTGCTGTTAGTTTTCTATTCTTTCTTATATCTGGAACAAACTCCCAGAAAACTGTAGGTCCGCTGCAACTCTGTTCTTTTAAATCAAGGCTGAAGACCTTTCTTTTTGATGTTGCCTTTCTTTAAATGATGTTCATTTCTTTAATGTTTAATTTCTTATAATGCACTGTAACTTTTCCTCTTGTGTTTTATCTGTTTTTATTTTTTAACTGATTTTGTGTAAAGCCCTTTGAATTGCCCTGTTGCTGAAATGTGCTAATAAAGCTGCCTTGCCTTGCCTTGCCTTGGGTTTCAGTGTCTTGCTCAAGGGAGAGGAGGCCAGCCAGAGGAGGCCAGCATCAAACTGCCAATCTTGTTGTTGATGACCGACCCGCTCTTCCTCTGAACCACAGCCACCACACAACAAAACAGACTTACACTTTTTCAGTGTTTCAGTTCCCAGAGTTTCATCAATATGTGATTTAATTGTCTTCTTGAGCTGGTTACGATTCCTTCAACAGAAATATCAAACGTTGAAATATAACAAGTAATGTTATATTGCAATTATAAGAAACCAGGTAAAGATACCTTAATTAACTTCTTTTTACTAGTTTCACATTGGTTCAAGTGCTCTGCTTGATCTGTGACCACAACCCTTTTCTTGTGATGGCCGAATTCCATTTGTGTACGGGAATATCTTGGTTTATTCATAGCACAGACAAAATGACGTGGCATTAAAGGTGCATGTAAATAGAATAACCCTGATAGTGAATGGAAGTAGGGCCAATCTGTAACTTTGTGAATGGGTATTTAGCCTGCTTAATGCAACAGCTCCTTTCTGTTAGAGTGACATTGGCACACTGCCCTCTTCTGATCAAAATGGGGTAATGCAGTGTTTTGACATGAGCCTTGTGCATGTGGTTCAACAAGATATTTAGAGACAGCTCAAGTTTAAAATAACCATACAATGAATACTCACTGTAGGTTACAGTTGCTGTCTACATCACCTCCAAATATATCCACAAACTTATAACAAGGCACCTCTTGTTCGCTCTGAACTTACATGTCTTCACTTTGCACTGAGTGAAACCATTAACATGTAATAATCAAGTGCTTCATGCCAGCACTATTAAAGAGCAACATTATTTTGATATCAGATGTCTATCACCGTAGAGACCCAGCTTGACTGAGAAAATCCACAGTGACAAGTTGGAGACTCGTTTAAAAGCATTTTGATCCTGAGAATTATAGTGGTTGATCCATCTGAGCCATCTGAAGTGGACACACCTCCACCAACGTAATCTCACTAAATCCCATCAAATGCCCCAACCAATTCCTTATCAGAAGCTGCCTTTTTGGCTGTGAACCATCAGATCAAACCTATAGTGGCACGCTAACCTGACCTATTACTTAAAAGGTGCCATGTTTATAGTAGATACAAGTGCCTAAGGTGGTTCTTGACTCCTTACTGATATGATGAAACACAGGAAGAGGAAGAAAAGGGCATGGTTGGGGGTGAAGTGTGTTTATAACTGGTGAACGGCCAAAACAGAAATGAAATTGATAGGAAGTCCAGAGGAAAGGGAAGTACGTTTGGCACAACAGGGTGGGGTAGTGGTGCGTGTGTGTTTTCCCTTATCCTGTTAGATATACAGGAATGATCCAACTGCTTTTCCAGACGAGGGCAGCACAGCTCACTTCAACTGCAGCAGTTTTTCTCAAAAGAAAATCCAACAGATTTTTATAAATGACTCCTAATCTGATGAATAAGTTAAAGAACATTTTGTTCTGATTCCCACCTCCTGATACTCACACTTTCCTTTTAGGGTCTTTTAGAGTTATTTTGTTCCTATTCTGCAAATTCCTCACAGAGTCATTCACTCATCACTGCAAAAGGCAGTTACACTTCTCCCCAGACACTGGAATACCAAGCAAAGGTCAATGGTAAAGCAAAAGCACTTGGAAAGAGGCTTGGGAAGCAATGAACTAAGTTTAGCCATCTTAGTAAGGGATTCTAAAGACAGTCTTTTGCTCAGCTAATATTAGACAGTTGGACAGACTGGTCACTATGCTCAGACACTGTGAGCCTCTGCTATTTTATTTCCAGCATGTGGTTAACAGACTGAAGCCCCCCTACACTACTTGTTTTAAAATGTCTAAAAGCTTGCAAGGATCAGGTAAATAGAAGGAAACAGAGATATACTTGGTTATGCTTGCAAGGAAGAGATTATGGGGGATTTGGGGAAATTATTGCTATGGAAAGTGGAAGTTTGTGGTGTTTGTGCTTTGACTCAAGGGTGGGTGAATAACGCAAAAGTGAGAAATACTGCACACTAAGGAAATTAATTGTTTAGAGCTGGAGTACTCATACCTTTTACTTAGCCAAAATGAAACTTGCTATGGACTGGGTAAGGGTTAAGTTAGGTAAAGAAAACATAAAGAAGTACATAAGTATGAAAATGTACACCACAGCTCCTTCAATATATTCTTTCACTCTCTGTGCTTCCTAATAAGTGCTCATAGTATTCACATGTTGTGAGTTTTTGAAACATGTCTTTTAGTTTTAGTTTTATCCACATGAAATCTTAAGAGTTTAAGTATTTCTTTTAGAAAGCAATGCCGTACAAGTCTGACTTTTTGAAATTCTTTTTAGGCATGCCTTTATGAATAGTGCTAGTGGAGATATGACAGGGAATGAGGAAGAGAGAGAGAGATGCAACAAGAGTTAGCCAGCATGAAGTGCGTACAACAGGCTTGTTGGCTTCACTTTTACAGTAGCTGCCCTGGTTTAGAGAAAGCGATAATGGTGTGTCCACAGTCAGTCTTGACCTTGTGCTAATGGCTAGTGTGATGGATGTGAAAACAGTGCATGACCACAAAGTGGTTGTTGTAAGCAAGCATTGCTTCTTCCAACTACATGCTTTTGGTTTCCTCATGCTCTCTTACATCTTCACCTCTGCCAGTAATTTCTCTAAGGTCTTCACTGCTGCCTTGACTACTGTAATTGTGCTCTGATAAAGATGAAAGCTAGCCCATGCATTATGTAAAGACAACTCTCCCTAATAGTTTAGATGAAAAGCAGCCGGAGCTTTTAGCCAAACAGAGAAATGCCAAAAACACAGAAGTAATAATCTCCCATAGTTAGACCTGTTTAGTATTATGGAACACAATTAAAATGTTTTTTTTTTTTTAAATATTTGATAAAACAAAATAGCAAAATATTGAGTACACCCAGAGAAAAGAACACAACAAAGCAGTATAATCATATTAATGTTCACATACAATGAAAAATATAAGTCAAAACAAATAAAAACGCATTAAGGACATAAGGAAGAAGAATGTGCAAATCCAGAATTGCAGAGTTTTTTCTAATCCATATTTCATTTTTAATTTAAAATACCACCAACGCATTAACATGTACCATTTTATTTACTGCATACACACTACACACTAGCAGCAGACAGAAATATGACAATTATCCAGTGACGAGTCACCTTAAGGTCTTGTATAGTAGTATTTATAATTAAAGATGGTATATGGATTTAAAAAACAACACCAAAGGAAATATTTCTGGATTAATATTTTGGAGTATTACCAATCTCTCCTTTGTTGACAATGGATCATTGTGTTATTTATGAAAGTATTAAACTTAGAAAAACAACATTGTTTTGAATATGACTAATGTCTGGCATGATGAGCAAAAATATTTTGTCGGGCTTATTCTTGCTTTAGCCCAATCTAAGGTGATGCCTGTGGCCTCGTGCCTACGACAGAATCACAGCTGTTCTGATATTCATTGCAAGCAAGTAATAATAAAGACATCAATGTGGCAACCTTTACGATGGGCAGGTTTTCAGATCTGTAGAGGCTCTCATGTACTGGAAACCCAGATTTAGTTGTAATTAAACTTTTTAGTGGTTACTACTTATTTGTTCATGTTTTGTTAAAAAACATATTCATTACTAAAATGAGTTGTTTGTAATAATGAGCTTGAGTATGCAGTACACAGAACATATTAAGCAGAGATAACTACGGAGCTTAAGTTTCTGTATGGGAGGGGCGGGGTCATTTGAACTGTTTTACGCTGAAGTGATGCAAAAGGCTCATGGGAAAAAAATATATGTTCTGAACAGTTTATGTGCAAGTTAAATTGTGTTTTAATAAATGTGTTTTAATAATGTATTGAAAACATTGTTCTTAAAATCATACTGTCATAAAAGAAAAAAACATTTATGTAAACAAATTATTTCTTTAGCAGTGATATGTAGCCTAATGTTTTATATTGGTTATGTTTCTTTGCATGTTTAAAGCTAAAGTGAGTAGTTTCTGTCTCCCCCATGAGGAATTCCAAGTAATGACAACAAAACTATTGGCTTATCAAAATGATACATACCGATTGCACACCACCCCCACCCCTCCACCACGCAGTAGCCAAGGAGGACACAGAGGATTCAAAAAACATGATGTACTCTACAGAAGAGTCGTTATCTTGACTCGATTTTATGTGCGAGAATGTTGCCGGAGAACATCAGTTTCTGAACATAGCCATACTGAGAAATACAGAGAGAGTTATGTGGAGCTGATAGTCTTAAATAGCTTTGTATCAACTCATCTGGCAATGGCTTGAATTTAACGGATGTTCATTAATATAAAAAAGTTACGCACTAAAGCTTTAACTTAACATGCTTATTTTAGACAACATGAATTCAGAAATAAATTATTTATGTTTAACAATGATTTTTAGTAATAAGTAATGTAAACTTGATTTGTCTACTGCATCAACTTACTTCTCTGTGTTAATACAACTTGACCTGTTAAAACCTTCTTCATTTCTAGTAAAGTAACCGTGTGGAGGAAGTTCAACCACCCATTGGCCTAGACTGTGTGTGACCAAAACAGGACAAAGTGATCTCAGGCTGCACTTGGGCTCAGTGGAAGTTAAAAGCTCTAAGACATTCTTCATAGGTTGTCCAAAATATTCCTGCTGCATTTTATACTGTCTGCAAGACTCAACTGTCTCAGACAGTTGTACAAGAATTTATAGAATTTTAAGGCACAAAAGACAAATACTGTCTGAGACTACTGATTTGCAGCAAACATACCTGTTTTTCAAGGCTTTGCATTAATATATACAGTATTTCTCCATGGTTAAAACTTAAATCCTTACAGTGTCTGTCAAAACTTTGATTTATCAAAAGTTACAACCTTATAGCTTGAATTATTAAATATTTGGGAATCATAATCACTCACTCATAACTCATAGTGTCAGTAATACTTTTTTTTATAACATATAAATGTGAGTGAGGGTAATTTGAACTGTAAAAAACATGATTAAGTGCTGTTTTTCCAGGCAGATTGAAAAATGTTTCTGTTAAAGACCTTACCAAGATTGGATTTTTACTGTAACAGGATTAGGCTCAATAAAATGATAATTTCAGACCTGCCTGCATTTATCAGACTGTACTATCTCAACAACTACTGTAATGGATTGGCAAGACATTTTGTTCAGGCATTCATGGTCAGTAGAGGATGAATCCCACTGACTTTTGGTGATAGATACCCTTTAGCATCACCATGAAGTTGACATTTGAGTGAAATATTTCTACATATATTCATGTTCTCCTCAGGATGAATTTTAATGTCTTTGGTGATCCATGACTTTTCATCTAGCATTTTTATCACGTCAACATTGTAATTTGTTCAAAAATATGGTTAATGTCCAAATATATTCAAAACTAATTACACTCCAATCAGTCTCAGATTTACTTGCTAATTAACAAATGGTAGCGTGCTAACACTCTAAGCTAAGATGGTGAATATGGTAAGAATTTGACGTCAGCATGTTGGTATTTAGCTCAAAACAGCGTTCTGCCTAAGCACATAGACTCTTCTTCTCTTGCCTCATCTTCTTCATCTTCTTTTTGCTATGTTTGTGTGTATCTCAATAACATAAATTGCCAAGTTACATACTCCTACTTGTCTCATATATGTAATTACTGTGCCTTGTCATAAATAGGTTAAAACCTGAAATTATCAGTGCATTAAGTGTGATTTATCTGTTTTTATTGGAACACTTTATTAAATTTGGCAGAAAAACCTTTAAATAACTTGAATGGCCATATAAATTGACATTAGGAAGATCATTAGGGGTAATTTATTGTATGGTGACCTGTCTATATTATTACCGATTATTCTCAATAACAGGTGATCAACAATCGTGTTGCCTGAATGTTCACCTTGGCTGTAAAACATGAATCATGTATGGTGTATGTGTCTTTCCATGATACATGCACTACACAGGGTCAAACTGTGTAGTGCAAGCCATCAACTTTTAATAGCAAATAATATTTCAAGTAGCCACAAAGAAACACTACTGGTTTGACTTGTCAGTACTTCAGCAGTTAAAGAAGTTGTGTAAGATGTGTGTGTGTGTGTGTGTTTACACTTGCACAATCAGTGACAGTCTTTTAAATAGTTTAGTAGTTAAAGTAGAGCTTCATGGGCTGTGTATTCATACCTTATTTGGGGCTGCCCCGCTGCTCAAGAGTTCACACAATCCATGTGTCACTGCCTGAGGCTTGGTCAAAGATGAAGAGTGAGTGTAGGGTGCCAGGATATTTCAAAGAAAGACCAGAAGAAAGATATATGGAAAAGACTGAGATAGTTTAAGATTGGGGAACAAATCCAGGTAGTGTAGACGAGGAGGAAAAAAAGGAAAAAAGAGCAAGAATAATGGAAGGAGGAGAGGTTTTGGGAAGGGGGGTGGTGATCCTCTATAGCCAATGAAGAACAAGAAAGGAGGATTCCAAGGAGGGTGATGTGGTCAGTCTTGAAGTCATGGCTCACCGTTTCAGCTTTCAGACCGAGGGACAGGAGAAGACCAACCTCACAGAGAACTACTTCTACACTGTCTAGACTCCTCATTTAGACAAAGATGACGACAGTTGACTCTGCTCAAGAAGGCCAAAGAAAATCTTCTATCTAAGTTTCTGGGAGAAGCTTATGTTGAGAGCACAAGGTGGAAATTTTCACTGGACTAAGCCAGAGGTAGAGACGCCTTGTACCAGCTCACCTGTGTCTGAATTGGGGGAGGTGTCAAAGGGACAAGGAGGGACAAGCTCTGAGGCTCCTGTCCAGACTTCCAGGATCTTCTTCCAGGATCAGTTATTCATGTGCATGAGGTTTCCTGTGTGTCCGACTAGACAAGTCAGGTTGCGTTGGCTTGGCTCTAAACTGTGGCACAGTGTGCCGTGAGACACGCTAAAGGAGCAGAAAGCAGGGGCAAAAGAGTGAGAGAGAGAGAGAGAGAGAAGGTCACAACAGCAGATGAGAATAATTTGAGGTGAGTTTTTGTTTGCCATTTGGGGAGAATGAAGGCTCTCCAGAAGAATCAGGGACGCACTGACCAGATGTTGGGAGCCATGGCTGACATGCTAACTTCTGTGGCCATGCCCAGTCAACAGTGGGTAAGTTGTAGGTCTGTTTGTGTATTTACTGGCTGTTTATATGAAAGCATAATGGTAAGAAAGCACATGTGGAGCTATTTTGAAGGGTTTGCGCTGCATGATGCATACCAAGTTCATTTTGTGTCACCTCTATAACTTGGTCATTAACCTAAAATGGGCAAGCAGAGAGCGGAGAGAGAGAGGGATGGAAGGATTGCTTGTCTCTGTTCAGTGCTTGGGAGGAATCTTGCATGTTTGAGAGGAACAGGAACCAGAGCAGTGATGATTCAACCATCTGACCATAAACAAACTCATGCAGGTTGCCCCACTGCAACACAGCAAATTACATTTTCTTTCTTCTTTCCTTTCCTTTATCTGCCATTAAAACAGAAAAGGGTCTACATTACAGGTGATCTGGTTTCCTGAAGTATGTGTTTTCTAGTTTAGTTGGTTGGTCAATTTACATTCTTAAATATAAACATAGTCATTATTACCCTCTTCTTCAAATGCAAATCTCCAAAACCAATATGAAGTCTGATGTAAAACGCTTACACAAATTGTATTTAATGAACTTGATTGAACTACTATTGTATTAATGTATTAACATCTAGAAATTCAAACATACTGCTGTCAGAGTGTACCAAAAGATCCAAATGGGTTTGCCATAAAAAACTTTTCTTTCTCTTTGTTTATCTTGATAAATCATTTCCTCCCTGGCAGAAAATGGTAAAAAAAAAAACATAGCAGTGATTGCAATCTCCCTCCATCCCTGAAGAATACTGATAACTACCTCTATTAACCTCTACTCTAGTGCTGCTGGGTTTCTAAAGTGTAAAGTGTCTGAGTTGCAGTTCTTATTCAAGCTATGTGGCAGAAGTTGAACCTCAGCGATTTCTATTGCATTTTTGCTTAGTGCATAATGGAGAAAAGGATGGAAAAGATGCAGGGAATAGTGGAAAAACACAGCCACTGGTAAAATATGTTGTGGTTATGTGACCATAAGCACTCTCTGCAATCTTACCATCACTTCCTCCTGACAAAGGTATTTCTGTGTGTAGCTCTCAGAGGGGGGTGAGGCAGACCTCCCATCAAGCAAGGAGGAGAAGGGGCCTGTGCAGGGCCAGTGGGAGCCAGGGGGGCTGGAGTGGGAGCAGCAGGCCACTACAACAGAAAACCCAGAGCGGAGAGAAAGAACAGGTAAGACCTGAAAGGGCTGCACTGAGCGTGACAGATCATTTTTTGAACCACGGACCCACAATGCTAGTCCAAACATTGTCCCTCACCAAACCAGTCAGAATTCAGACACTCACTCAAACACAAACGTCCAGCCTCAGCTTTGATTCTTTGTGTAAAATGTCTTGGATTTCTGTGCAGTGGTCTGAAACAGTCTGCTCAGCACTCAATCACATTCATGAAAAAATCCTTCCTGCAGTCTCTGCTGCTGTTGACATATATGTAGTGATGATTTCTTGATTCAAGATTTATGGCATAATTAAACTTCAACCTATAAATGTGTATCTGCCACACAAGTTGCTGCCCAGGCCTTCAGTTTCAGCTCAACCTGCTTTTGCATGTGAGCCATATGTGAATTCAGGATAAAAACAGCCCCATCTGCCATATCTGATGGTGGTCATTAGCAGTAATAACTTCAGGGAAAGTATCAGATTGGAATCACCTGAGTGTTGGTAGTTAACTCTTATTAAACTCCACCCTCTGTATCCTCTATTAGGAGCAAATTGCTTTTCTGTAATGTACCATACATAAGTACGTTTGAGAGAGAAAGAGTCCTTGTGTGTATACACATGCAACACTTTCCAGATGGGGCAAGAAAACATGTTCAGCTGAACTCCCTTCCCCTTCTGCCCCAACACTGTTGGTTGCACTGATTCTGATTTAGCTTTGAAAGGGTTGCGTGCATTGCCATTTTCCTTGGGTCGAAAGGAACAAAAGGATCTTTGTAGCAAGATCTGGGTTTGGGTTAGAGGGAGTGTGTGTGTACATACGGGGGGTTTGGTGGCAAATACAATGTGGCTGGACCACTAGCAGAACAGAACATGGTGTACAGAAGGGATGTATGTGAAGCCAGAGGAAGCTGCCAGCGATGCTTATCTGTAATGGTCTTCGGACAGGGTATGTTGTTGAGGTTAATACTGCCAAATATTGTTTTAGTGCCCTGCTCAGAAAAACAAAAAAGCTAAAGAAGGTAAAGTAAATGCATTATTTGGAGCCATGTGGAAGGAGGATGACCAAAAAGGAATTGTGTTTATTCTAGTCCCAAGCAAGCTACTTTGCTCAGTTGTTTTTGCATAGCCCAATTTCCTCCGGATAGGAAATTGGATGGAAAATCAATGAAACACGAGGCGGAAAAACATCTGAACCACAACAACAAGATACAGACGTTGTTGTATCAGAGTATAGCTGGACGAGAAGTATTTTTGTTTATCGGCTCTCCGTATAATCAAACCATTATGAATTCCCATAATGAAAAATGATGGTTCAAGTTGACAATACAAACTTGAACCATAATTTTCTAAAGTCTAAATTGTTCATTTAGACTCTAAATGAACAATTCTTATTTTAGACATCTTTGAAAATAACTAACTAATAAACTAATCAAAAGGGTAATTAAGGTGGGATTACTGTATAGCCTAAATTAACTTGTATGCATGTGACAGAGTCGATCTTCAAAAATGTAGAACATGTGATTACATACGCTATGGTTTGACTGGCAGAGGTCATAGTGTTGTTTCCATCCCTTGCTGTGTCAGTTGAAGAAAAGGGAAAAGATGAGAGGCCCCTGTTTTCTTTAAAGACGTGGTTCACAGGGCCATAATGGCCATCTGTTATATGTTAGACACAACATGCCTAGTGGCTTCCCAGGAATCACAGGACAGGGCCAACCTCCACAAATTCAGATCCATTTTTCCAATTTCTCAATCCAGCTTTCTTTTCTTTTCTTCCCCCCTTCTTGGTAGTGTATCTTACTACAGTTTTGCCTTCCCTCTCCTCTTCATTTTTTTTCTCCAATCCCCCATCTATCTCCTTTTATTTTTCCTCAAAGCAATGTCTACAACAGTGGCATTTTTGACCTGGCTTCCCCTCTAAATACACAGAGCTGCTGAACATATTTTTCTCAAATCTCATCAGTTTTTTTCTCTGCCTCATAGCCCCTCATATCCCAGGAGCCATGTAGTTCATACTCTCTCTCTTCCCAGACAATATGAGTCTACAGTGTCTGTTTCGTAACACCGATCAGTGATGGATGGCCATGTGGGTCCAGACTCTTTTTCTTATGATATTGTCTTCTTCAAGGTAAAATCCATGAAGCTGTATCAACATGAAATGCACAGAACCAGTAAAAATAAACAGTGGTGTATTTGACCCACAACTTCATATGCACATTGCTCATGTGTACAGACACACAAGCCATCCACATCTCTATGGAACTTTAAATGTGCTCATTTGGACACAACACATGCTTGTAGAAATGTAGAAAAAGTTATGCCAGTTGTGTTATTTATAAGAAACATGATATTTTGTTAGACATACAGAAATAACGATGAACATTTATGGCAACATAATATGAGGAACGCTTACATAATACTCTCTGTACCACAAATTTATCATAGTCAATGCACAGGAATAGTGTTTTTTACAGTATTACATTTTTTCTACAGATAGAATCCTGAATGGATTTGAAAGACTAAAATCACAACAAGAGTCTGTTAGTGTCTTGAGTTTCCAAAAAGTCGTTCATTCTACTGATACTTTAATGACATCATTCACCAAATTCATGAGTAGATGTGGGGTGTAGAATTTGCATGCCCTTGCACATATCTGGTTTTGTGAGAGGCTGGTGGAGTTTATCATCCAAGGATCCCAAAGAACTCTGGGACTGAACTGTGTGTGTGACGTTAAATGGGCAGAGATCAACCTGGAGCTGCATCATATTGTTTTGTTAGGGCTACATATTAGACAGCATTACCTCACACATGTATAGTGTAATTGTTTTTATTTACATGATTATAACATCATATAACAACACATTTATTTTATGATGTAGAAGATATGTACAGTGTTGGAAGACTTAAATTCTGATCAGATTATACATAATTAGTGCTACTTGCATAAATAGCAAATGTTTCCTTTGTGTATGAAGGCCTACTTTGTTAGACATGACCCATGTTGTCATACATATTTGAAAAGTCTGTCTGTGTTCCCATGGGATGTTAAGACAGTTTGATAATCCATATCTGTTTTGCAATGCTCCCCTGATGTTGTTGGGAACATTGGGCAAAGAACAGTACTGAATTTGTTATCTGCACCTTTGACCTTTATAGATCCCACCCTTTCTAAAAAAAGTCTTCTTGTGAAATAAAGACCATTAACCTCACGGATATGTGCACTTCTTAGCACATGGATTTAATTTGCCTTGAATTGGCGATGTTGGCAAAGTTCCTAAGCTTGCTATAGAGCCTGGAACAACTGACCTTTTTACCACTTGGCATGGGAAACAAGCCATGATCACAGCTCTGACATACCTGACACACATCATCACCTTTTACTGTTATTACCTTCTACAGTTGAAATAAACAATTGCTTATTTACAAATCCAGCAATTACAGAGCAACATTATCATTAATTTGGAGTTGTGTTTGTGGCCAACTGGCCGATTTAAGTCCAATATGTAATCTCTTTTAGTTCTGTTAATGGTCCCTATACCAACTCCTTTAGGGAAATATTTGTCTCTTGAGCTGCTAGTATCCAACTGTATCTGTCTACTGTTTGGTGCTGAGCAGGTAGTGTACCATGTTTTCTTTTTCTTTAAACTTTTGGCTCAAAACAGCTGCTTGCTGTGTCCCAACATGGCGCTATGAGAGCGGTGTTGACTAGACTGAACAGATAAACAATGAGCTAAACTCGATATAAGCTGAGGGGAACAGCAGATTTAGATAAATCTCTGTGGGTTTATCACTACGAGCAACCACTTTCACATTGATGGTGCTGAGGACCACAGGTTGATTATTAGTAAAAGGTTTGCAGTGGTAGTGTCAAACTCCCCGAAATATGTGAATTGTATCCTTTTTACATAAGTAATTACGTAAAAAAAAGAAAGAATTCAATTTGTGTATACGAGTTTAATTTATGTTCATTGTAGTTGAAGTTCATGTTGTTTTTCAGTGAAGTGGGTCAGGCAGGGCTAGCTGGAAAGCGTAGGTCAGGCAGGACACCTCACAGGTCACTGATCTGCAGCACAGCTGGCATTTAGATCACAGACTGACCTGGAAGAAAAGAGGCAGCTTGATAACCATGAACACAGTCTCAGGCACATACTGTACAACAAAAATCAAAATGGTGGTTTTCTATTTTATCCAGCCTGATTCAGACGGAATCTAATGTAGCAGACGCCTTTCCCTTGACAGTAAAACCTCTTGTCTCAGTAATTATTGACCAATAATAAAGCAGCAGTGTCTAACCATGTGTTGTCCCGGGGGTCATTTTTGTTTAATTAACATTTTCTCCTTTGGGTGGCGTTTTAGCTAAGTTCTATGCCTTGAACACAGTCAGTAGCAGTCCCAGAGTCTCAGTGCGAGCATTGCTGCATCTAGAGCAAGGTTCACAGACTGGATCCAGAGAAATAAAGGGAAGGAGGGAGGCTGTGGGTCAGGTAGAGGAGGAAAACTGGCAAGTTCCAGTTTGAGTACTATATCCAGTTTTGCTGGAAAAAAGGGGAGCTGGATGGAAAACGATTGGTAAGGAGTATGTGTTTGTGTGAATGTACAGTGTGGCTCTGAGTGTATGCTCGTAATTGTGGATGGTACGTGAGTATCATGGATGTTTTGAGAAACAAGTCTCCATGGGTGGTGTACCTCCTCCCTGTGTAATGCAGAGCTCCTGCTGCCCAAGAGCTGCACTGCATGATGAGGTATAATAGTGGGAGGTACTGAGCGGTACTACTGGTGAAGTACACAAAAACAGAGCAACCCACTTTTCTATTTCCCTGGTGTATGCCAGCAGTAAAGTTTAGTCTAATTGAACAAAATGGCAGATTTCTGCCAAACAGCAGCAGAGAAAAGAACAGGACAGTTATTCTGTGACTTCTGCTCTGTGATGGGACCTCAGCCAAAAGCCAAAAAATCTCCCCCTCACCCTAGCTTGTCCAGAATGCCAGTTTGCCTTAATTGGCGCTCAGCTGAGAGAGGATGAGAGGAAGAAAAAAGAAAGAGGAACTAAGGGAGAAACAGCAAGGGAGAGGGAGGAAGGAAAATCTAAGTGAGCATATTTTGGCAGGATTTCAGCTGGCTGATGGGGTGAGGAGAGGTTAATGTCAGTGGGGGGTTGGGGAACACACTGCGAATAAGCAACTGCATATCTGCTGAACTGAGACATGCTGCAGCTATTAGTATGCATGCTTACTGTATATCATTTGAATTCTGTGAATTTTCCTGTTCATCTGCAGCTTAAGAGCTTGTGCATTAATACTATACATTATGAATGATTTTAATCCAGCAGGGTGTATTGTGTTTGCAATATCGGTGTTCCAGGAATGTCCCTACAGAAGAACATTTGGAAATTGTATTTACATGAGCGAATTTATATTCATATGTCATTCTCAAGATTCCTCTCTGAACATGCCTCCTAAATGTGAATAACTGTCTCCCACACAGAGTGAAAAGACGATACATTCTTCTTGTTTGGCTGGCTTGGCTCAAACAAAAATGCACACATCCATCTACTAGCGTGCTTATCTTTAGACAAGCCTTTAAATCCAGTCCGGTGTGAATGTACATGTATGGATTTTATTCTACCTCTATCACTGTAAGGTCTCTTTCTCCACGTCTGCACAAGTGTACATGTGCAGATGAATCATCTTTGTCTCTTGTGTCTCGTGTGAGAGATAAAGAGAAAGAGAGAGAGAGAGAGGGGGGGGGGGAAGGAGTGAGGGAGTAAAGAGAGAGATAAAAGTAGAGAGATGAATGGGTTAATGCACAACTCACCTCACATCCCTTTCTCCCCCCTTTAAGCCAGGGGAGGAACATTTCAGCATTCAGGGCTTTGTACATGTCTCCTGGACCAATTTTGGTATTCACTTATTCAAATGTTTCATTTCATACTGAGAAAGTGATACTGTAGGTGTTGAACATCATGTCTAGTACACAGAAATAACATTATCTGTCCCAAAAATCTGCATTCAGTATACCAACTACCAGTCAGTATTGGCCATTCTGTGTGTATATATGCTATATAATGTGAAATATTTTATAATCCAAGTTAGTGATGCTGCTATTGCAGAAAAAAAATAAAATAAAATAAAATAAAACAAATAAATATATATATATATATGAAAGTATAATAAAAATAAAAACAAAAGCAGTTTTGAAGCAGCACTGCCAAGTGAATAAACCAACCAATCCACCTTATGCAACAAGTACAAATGCCCCCTACTGGGTGTCTTGTAGAAACACACTCTGGCATCCTTTCCGTTAGGAGCACATGGAACCTGCATTCACCTCATGAATTTTGAATTCCTCCCATAATGCAATTCTTTATTATTTATTTCTCTGCTGTGTAGACACTGTTTGTGTAGAACAGCCCTTGCTCAATTTGTAATGCCTTGCCCTCGGATTCTTGTCTTGGTGTCTACGTTAAATCTTGTTTCATTTAAATCCTCTGTTCTTCTGTCAAATCCATTGTTTCTCTACCCCGTTTGAATTGTGCTTCTATACAGACAGTGTTTGGCAGCCATATCAGCATTAGACAAGTGAAGACATTCAGCAGCTCTGTTCTATATTCCTCTGGTGAATTGCCCCTTCAATTATAGTCAATTTAAGATTCCATTATAAGCAAAGAAAGGAAGAGATGGAAGGAGGCTGGGAAAAGGAGAGGGGGGAGGATTGGGATCTATCTGTATCTGTGCAGAGTGTAAGTGTTGCATGGGGAAACCCAGATGCTGTCTGAACCTGAGAATAGATAATATAACTGTCACTGTGGGATTTCTCTCCCATTCTTCTTTTACATGTCATAGTTGTTAGTCTGCTCTGTATGTTTGTGAGTGATGGTTAGAGAGTAAAGTTTAATGTTTTGTGTTTGTACACTTGTGTGGCTAATGGGTGAGGCAGCCAGGCTTCTCTGTTTGCTCTCACTGTCTCCTGTAGACGACAGAAACATCCTGATGGCAATCTGCCACCACCCTGTCACTGTGGAGAGATGGATGTTAGAGAGAGACAGCACTGCTGACCATTGGAGCACTTGACAGTGCACCTCAGGGATGTGCATGTTTGTGTGTATTCTTGCATGTTGGTTCTGACAGCCAATACTCTAGCCTTGTCATGTTTTTGTCGATGCCCCCAAAGAGGAGCCTGAGTGGGTGTTTGTCTTTGTTGCAGTTACCAGGTGATTTACACGCAGTCGGATTGTAGCTTGTGTATAAAGGAGGATCATGGCGTGATGAGCGCTGCGAAAATGGGATTAGATTGCATATTGAGTCATAAGCTAAGCGGCTTCAGGCAGAAAGAAATGCTGTTTGTTGGTCAGAAAATAATTGGTTGGGTTTCATGCAGATTTCATAATAGCATCATCAACAACCTTTTTCGTTTTCCTTCCTCTGTAGATTACGTCTTGAGTTGTTTCCTTGGATACTATATTGGCAAGTCAACAGACTCTGATTTCATCTGTAAGGCTGGTGAATCATAATGTAGTGTTAATTGAGTACAAGCCCACATCTAAATATGTCACACTTAGAGTGTATTGCAATGTTAGCAATTAAACAACGTCAGCAGCTCTTAGTTTCAACATAATCATGACCATGATTAGGCTTTATGAAGAAGGTTGTGTGTGTGTGTGTGTGTGTGTGTGTGTGCATGTATACAGTGCTGCGTATAAAGAATAAAAGTAAAAGAGTCCTGCAGTGGATGCCCGGTACACACACTGATGAGTGAAACTTCTTAAAAATGTTTGTCTATTTGCTGTATTTGATGAGAGTACAGTTGATATATTATTACATTATATTACATTACATTTTATTTAGCTGTTGCTTTTATCCAAAGCAATTTCCAATAAGTGTACGAACTCCAAACAGCAAATATCGAGTACAAGTACATTAGTTTTAAATAAGCCAAACTACAAAGAGCAACACGTAAGGGCAACATGAAAGTGCAAATTTTTATCTTGTTTTTTGGTAGCATCATCTTCTTAGCTATGGTGCAGTCGGAAGAGATGTGTTTTTAGCCTGACTGTAGACTTTCAGCTGTCCTGATGTCAATAGGGAGCTCGTTACACCATTTATGAGCCAGGATAGTACATAATTGGGATTTCATTGAGTGATTAGGTGTCCCTCGCCATAAGGAAGCAGCAAGCAGATTGGCTGATGCAGAGCGGAGTATGATGCTATAAATTATATGAAGATTTTATCTGTGTCGCCCACTCCTACTCATTCAGTGGATCAACATCGCTCTCTTCTCTCCAGTAAACCTGCAAGTTTCTTTGGTTAGTATGTCTCCCACTATGTACTGTAATGCACACACACACACACACACACACACACACACACTTAATGCGGACATGCCAGCATTGTGAAATTTGAAACTGCCTGCTCGTTCTATGGAGACAGTAGACAGTAGAAGAGAAAAAAATGCTAGCTATGCTAGCCACACGATCATAAATAAAGTCAGTAGTCAATATTGGAGATATCCCACTCAGCCCACAATTTTACACTGCTCAACAGACATACAGATGCTTGTGATGACACTGTCATTGCATTACTGGAAAACACATGACACCTTCAACCCAACATAGCTACATAGCAACTCTCCTCTGTAAATAGCATTATGTATCATTACAGACCTTGGTGTTACTATTTCTAGGAGAGCTAGATTTCCACTAGAGAGCGTGGCATTTTGTCTGGTCTCGGAGTTGTACAGTTGGAGACAGCAGAAGAGCAAAGAAACAGAAGGGAGCAGAGAAAAACAGCTGAGAGGAGAGAAACAGAAGACAGGAAGAGGGAAAATTAGGGGAGTGGGAACCTTATCCTGGAATAACCAGCAACTAGAGCTGCAGACTCCACCCTTCTCATCCCTCCCCTTACGCTCTCTCTTTCTCTCTCACAATCTCTCTCTCTCTCTCTGAGGCAGTCTTCTAGTCTGTCATTTGACCAGGCAGTTCACAGAGGCAAGAGCTCAGCACCAAAAAGAAAACAAAGGGAAAAAGAGAGACAGAGGGAAGGGGAGCACATTTACCGTAAGGATAAGCTTGCTAGAATGTTTCCTTGGCTGTTTATTATCATTTGAAAAACCCTGCGAGTGTGGATTTCTTCTTGGTTGCTGCTTTTGTGGACTCTTTATCTTCTTCTCGGTCTGGATGTAGGCTTTAAGTTTGTCTGCAGTCAACTGAGGAAGAGCATCAACTGACACCTTTTTTACGTTCTGAGGAGTAAACCACAACCTCTACTTGTGTGAGGGTGAGAGAGGGAGAATAAGAGAGACAGAGAGAAGGAGGGGAGAAAGAGAGTGCTGGGCCATGCCCACCTCTGCTCATGGTTCACCAGCATGAAAGGGGGCCACCATCACCATCGCCACCGAGGCTGTGGCTGCCAACACTTGTTCCGTAAAGTCCTGGCCAAGTGTGGCTGCTGCTATGCCCGAGTCAGAGGTCAGTGTTACACACACACCACACACACACACACACACACACACACACACACACACACACACACACACACACACACACACACACACACACACACACACACACACACACACACACACACACACAAGTTCCTTTGCCTTGAGGTTAGTTAGGAGTGATATGTGTGTTTTGTTGACTGAACTGAAGAAATAACTCCTCTCCATTCATTTACCATAATACCTCTACATTCCACTCCATTTAATGCCTCTTCCTCTCCTCCACATTTTCTTACATGTCCACCCACCTCTCCCTTATCTCTCCCTCCATTCCTGCTAGCGTATGCTAATCGTTTAAGTGAAAGCTTCAATCCCTTCGCCTGCTCTCTCCGCCTCCAGCTAAAGCAACAGATGTGTGTCACATACATATCAGAGCAGGCGGAAAAAAACTCCTTCCTACAGATGACTACACAGTGAGAAAGAGGAAAGAGGACATATATGTATCACACATTGTTCCATTAAACATAGAGAGAGACAGAGAGAGAGAGAGAGAGAGAGAGAGCGCGAGAGCGCGCGAGAGCGTGAGAGAGAGACACTGTGTAAATGTGCGTTGGATTAGGAAAGTGACTGTCCGTATCATGACGAGTGTGTACCAGGCAGGTATGTGCAGCACGTGGATGGATGAAACACACAGGGGGACTGAGCTCAAACATCACTCTGTTAGTTGCCCCAGTGAGAGCTGAACAAAACAGCACTAATCTCTCTCTCTCTCTCTCTCTCTCTCTCTCTCTCTCTCTCTCTCCAACTCTCTTGTTTGTTTTAACGAAGTACAGCAGCAATAGCAGCAGTCCAGTAGAATTATGTGGTTGAGTAAAAGCAGCGGGTGACATGATATGTAATAACAACAAAGCTGGTGCTGCTTTTTTAGAGTTTATACAAAAGTTGGCACTCACTATAAAATTTGGCTGAGAGGAGTGACAATCTAAAATATTTCTATCTTTTCTCTCTTTCCCTGTTGCTGTTTTTTGCACACACACAACCTCTTGTCACTGGGGCTTGAAAGCTAAGTTTAAACAATGGCGGTGACTAATTGCACTATATGAGTTTGTGTTGCGGTGCCACGCTGTGTATTACCTTTTTAGCCTACATCAAAGGGATAAACAGTGGACCTATACCTACTGAGGCTCTGCATATGGGGGGCCTCAAGAAGTAGGCTTTCATATTATTGGCCAGCAGTGTTGGATACATACCTCAGATTCCTTCAGTTTAATCTCTTATGTAATGGATATTTTCTCTTTCCACAGGCTGCAGCTACCCATTACACCTCTACTATGTTATCATAGAGAATATATGTACGCTTAGATCATGATGAATAAACAGTGGGATTTTTATATGGATAAAATTGGTGGGGCACCAACCATTTCAAAAGATGGGCTACATACCAGTAAAACTATAATACTCTGTATCTCACTCTGTTAACATGTCAACAAACCGCATGGCTTCACAAAACACTTTTAGTGACAGAGGTTAGCCAATCATATTGTGAAATGAAATGATGATGTTGTGGGGCTACAAGCTGTCAGTCCCAGTGGGCAAAAAATGTGTGTAATCTACATTAAACACACTACACTGCACATACTTATTAATAATGTCCCACATACAGTGCACATACAGTGCACATTGCATTGTTTGTGAGGGGCTAGCCCCACTGTCACACATTCAGGCTACCCTAGCTTACTGCGATCATGAGAGAAGGCAGTCTGAAGCAACAAGGCAGAGGCAGACCAATGAATATGAAATAAAATCCTACCACAAATGATATGCAATTTAAAAGATGTTATATTTATAGAAGGCAGAACATTCTAGAAGATAATAACATAATTATAATATTAATAATTCACAATTATTATTAATAATTAATTAAAAAAAATAACATTTATTTGAATATCTTTCTGTTGACCCCCCCAAATGACCAGTTGCCACTGTGTATAAACATGTGGGGGATTGGAAGAATTAAACATTTCAGGCTATGAATAGAAATCCCAATAAACATATAGTAAGAGCATTATGCCAACAATCCAATAGCCTTGGGTTTGTTTGAAAAACCTTGTAGCAGGATGCTGTTTGCGGTCCAACATGACAAGATGAAATGTTTTATATTTTACAGTTAGAAGCAGAAAATCTCTTGATCTGATTTTATAATCTGAGCAAGAGACAGTTCAAGCGCTGTACCACCCCTGGAGAAACCACATTATAAAACTAGAGTAGTCTCTTAATTTTTTTTTAACTTTTTTAATTTTTCTTAAATTTTTTTTAATTGTTACATTATTTCTCATTGAAACATCCGCTACCCAACTGCGTGTTGAACTTTATTTTTTATTTTTTATAGCACTTCCTCTTTCTCTTTTTTATTGTCTGATCTCTTTAGAACTCTCTCTCTTTACTGACTTTTTATCTGATACAATTGACTTTTCAAACTCACTCTGTCTTTCTGCATCAGTAAGTAAACTGACATCCAGGACCCCGTTGTTTCTGTTCTGGTGTTTACAGGAAAAACACTAAACAATGCAGGTCTGACCTCACTAGCCAAGGTCCTCAGCACTCCTGGCAGTCCCAACACAATGTTTTTGCAGGTCAAGCATGTCATAGTATCAAATAATGTCTGTGTTTGAGTTTTTTTTATTGATTAACAAAACACTAGCTGACTGCTTTCTCCAAGCTAAGATAATCAGGGTCAAAATATTTAATTATGGCTTGGTTTGAGATGTCAGATGTCTAATGTTATACAAAAAAGGCCAGCAGCGCCTGTATTGCCTGAGGAAACCGTCCAAGTTTCATGTCGACAAGTCTCTCATGATTCTGTTCTACAGATCTTATATTGAATCTCTCCCTTCTCTGTTGGTTCAAAAATCTTAACATCAAGTCCAAAACTGCACTAAACAGAGTTGTGAAGATGAGCAACAAGATACTGGGTGCCCAACATTATTAGATCTGTTCCATGGACAGGTAGTCAGGAATTCGCTCTGACAGTTCCCAACCCTTATTCTCTGAATTTCAGTCCTTGCCGTCTAGCTCCCATCTAAAATTTCCATCTATAAGGAGTAATAGGTACATGTACACCTTTATACCTGCAGCCATTTCTTTATTGAATAGGGGTAAGGGGAGGAGTCTTCGTTGATCACTTGGCTACCTCATTCGTCCCCTTTCTTTTTCTCTTTCTTTTTCTTTCCTTCTTTCTTTATTCCGTGGTTGGATATATATTCTAGTCACTTGACTATGTGTTGAGGATATCAGAAACGCTGTCAATTTTGTAGGCTGATATGCACTTTTTCCTACCCTATCTAGGTTACTTTGACGTTACTATTCATGCACCTTGTACCGGTATTTATTTGTCATCATACAGCTATAGTTGTGTTCCAGTTGGAATGAGTGTAGAACTTGTATTTATGTGTCTTGTATGTGTTTATACTTGCTGCACACCTAATCAGCCTTCGGGGACACAAATAAAGTTGAAGTTGAATATGACATTAAAAACAAACAAAGACATTTGTCTTTCTAGTTATTTTCATCTCAGTAACCGACTGTATTACTCTGTTTACTGGACAAAACTGTTTACTATGCATCTGCACCATTCATTGATCCTAAAAAAGCCACTCCACTGACACAAGAGGAAATGATAGCGTACTGCATGATTCATTCCCTACTTATGCATAATAACCCTTACTTGTGCACTGGATGATGACACACAGTGCTGTATGTCATTATGCCACACCATATGTGTATCTGGCATACGGCTGCATTCACACGCACACTCAGATCAACAAACTCACATGAAGCAATCAGCAAATAAATAACTAAAGTTATAACAAATCTCAGCTGCTGTCACTGGGATTAAATGATTTGCACAAGATGACCATCAGTCCTGCATCTAGCCAATTCAATTGTATGTTGAAAAAGGACTTCACTGTGTCACAAAAATAGGCAAATCAATGTAATTCTGTAAACTTCTATTGTCAGAATATCCTACTACACATCTTTTTTTACTTCATAATCAATGTGTAATGTAACAGGCAAAACAGAGTGCTTAGCTGAGCTTGAAATGTGTGATTGTGTGTGGGAGTTTGTTGTTGTGCAATGTGCATGTTGCAGGTTTATTACAGGACTGATGACATGACAAAAGAGTCAGAGGAAATTCAACAAATAAACATGAATGCAAGGGTAAGGGGAGGGTTGGTATTATTAATCTCAGCAGTACGCAACATGATAGAGAAGCTCAGAACAATGGACAGGTGATGAGATGAGTATAATGAAAGAGAAAAGCATGTATCATTTTAGCTCTGATGTTTGCGCTGCTCTCCACAATACATTAGCAGATTGGCTGCCAGAGGGCCATTAGTAAGGGCTGCTAAATAGCAAATACAGTTGACAAACCATTTGAAAATACATGATGTGCCATAATCAGGTCTGGTAGGAGGGTTGTGTTTTGGGAAATGTAATTAATGTGTGAATATAAAGCAAGTTTTGCTCCTAATATCTAGGCATTGAATAAATGTGTTTCTCTTTTTAGGATCAAATAACAACATTCAAACAATAGAAGAAATTTATATAAAAAGTGTGAACAGTCACCTGACGATGTCTCCCTTTTACATAAATGGTAATGTTAAACATCATATGTACAGTCTGAGACAACATAATCCATTCTATATTGTATCTTTACTGCAGCACAGCCTCCCACACACCTCATGATATTTGGGATGCACCCGAAAGCGGAAACAAAAGAAAGATATGGATGGGATTTAGGTAAAATCATACTTATACAAGGCAGATCATTAGCATATATGGAAATGAGCTCTTCAGAATCCCTTTAAAAATGCATATTAGGCCATTTTAGAATGATATGCACCGTATTCCTGAAATGTGGCCTAAAAAAGCATATAACCTGAATGTTTAAAATATTGAATGCCCTTTGTAAGCAGCTTATAGGAAAAAGATATACATATAATTGAATAAGACAGTGGACTTCAGAAATGCATCTCAAATTGTTTTGGCATGCATTTGCAATAATTAAAAAATGTATTTGAATAAACAGATTTCCTGAAAGAGATTTGAAAGTGTATATAATAGTATATACTGTAATACATTTTCAAAACATATAAGGTTAGACACATTTTGTATGCCTTTTTATATACAAAGTGTACTGTACATGCACTGTGTGTCAAAAGTATTTTGTATCACATGGGAGCAGTAGGCAGCTTTACTTCTGTCTGGGAGTTTAGGTTAAAGATAAGTTGGCTGCAGTGGCATACTAAGTGGCAACTAAAATAATTGTTCCATCTGTGGACCCGAAAATCCATTTCTTCCTCCAGAAATCTCCATCTTATTACTTGTATCACCTTCTGTCTTTCTTTCTTTCTCTTTCTCTTTATTTTATGTCCCTGTAAAAAAGGGAAAGGCTACGTGCTGCTTTCTACATGCAGTGCGCCTTTATATGGGTGTCCTGTACATGCCTAAGTGTGTTTATTTGTGAATATTGGGGCTAGTTTTGATTTATGCATGCAATGAGCTAGGATCAAGGATCCTCCCTAGCAATGACTCACACATGCATGCACGCATACACATAATGTATATTTAAATGGTTGAAAGAATTTAACGAACACTACATTGTGAAGTTGTAATAATAAATCGGAGCTGGAAATAACAATTTTCAATATTGGTTAATCTGCTAATTATTTACTTTTTACTTACTTAGTTTTTTATAGTTGATAGGAAACATTTCTCAATACTTGGGTCACTTTTTCAAAACTCTTCACACAGTGAGCACAACAGAAGTATATGTGGGCTAAACTGTGGATCATTTATCATTGCTTTGGCACAAAATGTGTTCAATGACTACATCTTTCAAATGTCATTCATTTTTTTCTCACTTCAACACTACAACCCCAAAACTCTAAGTACTTTACCTACAGGCCAATTTGCACATGCTTACATACTGTTTTAAAAACTATTAAACTTCATTTCAAAACAATAACATAATATTTAACTGAATAATACAGCAATTTGCTGTAACTTGTGTTCTGCATGGCATGACTGAGCTAAGCCGCACATTACAGAAGTACTGTAAATAGAGCAAAGCCTGCAAACTCACTTGTGTGCAATTGCTTTTGCTTTTCTGCTTAGGACTCAACAGCTACCTCACACAGGTGGGAGATGTAGGATGTTCACTGACTGGAAACTGCCATTGTTGATATGGTCTTCAGAAACAATGGCATAAAATTCAGTGAGATTCGTGACAGAGTCTTGGCAGACAACGTTACTTTTGAAAATATTCACAATGAAAGCATAACAACTATTTCTAGAGTCCTGAAAAAACATCAGGTCAGGATGAATTTTAAGAGGAATTCTGAACATGTCAGGCGACTCAGGAACCAATATGTCCAGGTAAGATCACAATACTTTAAAATACAGAACTGTTATTTAACAAAACCAAACACACACAAAGACATACATTTTAGGTAATGTGTACTACTGCAATAGCCTATCTCTTATGTTGCCTTGTGAATTTATCTTAGGGAGTCAATTTGATTGAAGGCAGGCAAACACCCCACATTTTCATCTTTGTAGATGAGGCGGGTTTTGACTTTGCCAAAACACGGTGACGAGGAAGGAATGTAATTGGGAAGAGAGCCACAGTGGATGTCCCGGACCAGAGGGGTGCCAACATCACAGTGTGCGCAGCAATATCCACTGATAGACTGCTGTTACAAAAAACACTAATTGTGCCATACAACACTCAGTGTCTCCTTGCATTCCTGCATGATCTCTATGAAAGGGTTGTGCTAGGGATGCAGAGAGAAGAAATCAGCCAGCATTTATAATTGTATGGGACAATATGGCAGCCCATCCCAGAATGGTGTCACTTTTCCACCCACCTTACTCTCCATTCCTCACTCCCATAGAGGAATTGTTATCCTCATGAAGGTGGACCATCCACCATCCACATACAGTTTTTTCCTGTTGCTAACACACAATTCTGCAAACTAGTCTGGTTTTGTCAAAATATGTAACACAATTCACAAAACCACACACCCAAACTGCAAAATCAAACTTTTGCATGAAATGGCACACACTTCATTAATATTACCAGATTTTTGCCTAACCCACTACATTCATTGGGCATAATGAAAAGCACCCCCATCTTTAGTATGCTTTGCCAAAATACTAAAATATGTATCAGATTGTTCACATGCACAGAAATATTTGCAGATATGCACACATGCTGTTAAAACATTATTTTGTTTCACTACAGTAAACAAGTCAGTGCAACAAATGCACAGCAGGTATATTTACATTGGACTGAACAAAAATATTCTTACAAAAAACAGTAAACCGAAAAAGAAAATTTCAGAAAAAATATATCAAAGAGGCAAGAAAAATAATTAGGCAGCATCTTGCCGCACAGCCGGGTCTGGCCACAACGCCTCGTCAACATCACAGGCAATATCTTCCCCTGCCAGACATTGAGGGAAGAAGCGCCTTGAGTGCCTTATCCATCCCTGAATTGCACCCACATCAATCTCATCACATGCCTCTTCCATAGCCTGCACAAGAGGCATGCGCACAAAGGGTCTGCCGGTCGTGTACCTTCCACTGCCATGCCGAAAAGAACTCTTCTGTGGGGTTCAGAAATAGAGAGTATGGTGGGAGGTATTGCACGAGAAATGTTAGGTGGTCAGCAAACCAGTTTTGGACTGCGGCTGCACGATGAAAGCTCACGTTGTCCCATACTAAATAGTACCGGTTTCCTTGATGGTCTGCATCATTCATACGCTCTGGTGGTATGAGAATGTTGTGAAGTCTGTCCAGAAATGTGAGAATATGGGCTGTGTTGTATGGTCCAAGGTTGGCATGACGGTGGAGGACATCATGCATACTGGAGGTGACAGTGCACATTGTGATGTTGGCCGGGAACATCAATAATGGCTCTGTGGCCAATTACGTTTATCCCCCTTCTTCTGGTCTTTGATAGGTTGAACCCAGCCTCATCTATAAAGATGAACTCATGTGGGATTGCATGAGCATCCATTTCCAGTACTCCCTGAAAACAAATACCTAAAATCTGTCAATTTGGTGTTATCCAGTATACTGGGAAACAATGTTGCGTGTAGTGTACTGCAGTCAATATAGTACTTACATCCACATATGCTCGTCTGACCTCTTTGTTTCCTTTGAGAGTTTCTCTCAAACGGCACCTTATAAAGTTGTTTCATTCCGATTTGGTTTCGCTTGAGAATGCGAGCCAATGTGGACAGACTGACTTGTTGAATGTTGTTGAATAAGGTGTTGTCTTGGATGATGTGGCTTTGAATTTTACGTAATCTGATTTCATTATGTTCCAAAACCAAGTTTACAATGCCAGCTTCTTGTACCCCGGTGAACATTTGGCCCCTTCCTCCATCATGGTGTCATCTCTCAGTCCTTTAGAAAAAATAAGATAAAGAAATATATAGAGCTTGGACAATGCAGCCTAAATATTTTTCTTTTCATAGTGCTAACATCCTGATTGGAGTGTTGACAATTAACTATTGAGGTGTTTGGCCAGGTGGCACATGTAATTAGCCAATTAGCTCATGTAGTGTCATTTTGAATGGCAGTGTTTTGAAATGGCAAACATGTGACTTTATGTCAGATTGTTGTGTCTTATTCAGGAAACTGTGTTCAGTGCATTTAAAAAGTGCCATTTTGAAATGAAAAATGTGTGTAAAGCAGAAAATGTGTTTAGACTTTTGGAGACTTGAGAGGAAATTTTGCTTTCTGTGTGTCAGTTTAAATAGCAATTGGAAAAACTGTAATCAAATGTCCCTCCTGGTAACAATGAATATTGGATGCCTGGACATATCAGCAGAAGATTGCCAGGGATGGATCAGGCATGCCAGAAGATTATTTCCTAGGTGTATTGCCTTAGATGTTATAAGATGTGATGTGACTGAGAACCCGTGGCTAAATGCAGAAGACCGAGTAGATCAGCATTCTTATTGTATCCGTATAAGTGGATGGCGTGTATACAAATTCTTGTATTTTGGAATTACTCAGTGCAAATAAAAGACATACAATATATTGAAGCCTACAGCATCATGTCTCATTCATTCCAGTAACATGTATTGCAGTTAATTCTAAACAGTAGAGAGGTGTCCTTGTTTTACATAAGACAACATTGTATAATGATACCTGTTATTAGCGTATTTTAGGTCATTGTTTTGCGGGTGACAAAGTGTGTTTGTTGGCTGTCAGCCTTTGCTAGTGTTATCAGAATCAAAATCAGACTCAGAATCAGCTTTATTTGCCAGGTATGATTACATATACAAGGAATTTGACTTAGGTTGGAGCAAGCCTCCGAGCGGCAGCTATTGAACAGCGCCACCACACGCTTTCCCAAAAAAAGGATCAATGCAGACAACAACATAGTATACAATACATCACAATATCGTCACAACATAATGCACAAGACAACACACAGTACATGTGATCACATGAAAGAATTTTTGAGATGACTGGGGAGGGTGGAAAAAAACAAGAAACAGGAGAAGGAGTTGATTTGAGACATGTATGAAGGGATTTGGTAGTTTTAGTGTATTTTGAATGTGAAATAAACTGCTGTGCTGAGCTGAAAGTTGGTTAAGAGAACTGTGTTAAGAGTTTTGAAAAAGTGACCTAAGTATTGAGAAATGTATCCTAGCAACTGTAAAAAACTGTAATTACAGTTGTTGATTGCTAAACAACAGTGGGCACAACTGGGGCTACAAAACTGTGCAAAACGCTTACTACAGTCTGCAATACCAACAGTCACCTGAGCTAAACACTTCACATCACCTGCAAAACACATTCCAAGCAACACAACACTAACACACGTCTCAAACAGACTCAGTCCAACACTAGTGTCAAACACCAATACAGAAAATAATAAGATTTGATCTATACAGTTTGTCTGGACATATTGGTATCTTTACTCTTTTACCTGTTTTTCTCAAACAGTACAGTGTATAATGGTTTGTAATTCTTATTTGGTGTCTGTATACAAAAAAAGGCTTTCTGAGCTTTCCTCTACATAAATACTGTATATGTTCACTAACTAGTCTAAAACAAGACACTTGCTTAGGCTTTCTGCTAAAATTGCAATCAGTAGTGTTTGATAGGCACCAGATTGAAATCTATTCTGTTTTGAGTGTGTGGTTAACAGTTTTGACAGCAGTGTGTTACCATTTGAACAAAGTGCTGTAAATCCACAGTGTTGTGCACGTTGTGGTTAAAGCCATGGGATAAGTGTGTAGAGTTTTGAAAACTGTGTTCAAGCAATGAAAATCAAACTAGAGTTTGGTCGACATGAACTGCTGCTGCACAAACTGTAGTTAAAGTTTTGCACATGTCTTGCTCAGGGGCACTTTAGCTGTGTGGTTGTTTTCAGATGCAGGAATTTGATCCCCAGTTTCCCTGAGACGTATAATTGTCTGTGTAATTTTTATATTAATTTAAGTGTGCTTTTGACAGAAAGCAGCCCTGTTGGCAAACGTGAGGGGAAAATTGTCGTGACAGAACTGGCTTGTTTTTTAATGTCTCAGCTGGAGAACCGTTTTTGTCATCGGCTTATAAGGCAGACTTCGGACATTATGGAAAAAGCAACAAAAATAGCCAAAATTGAAGGTATGCTGTTGGACTGCTGTGGCCCAACCTTGTGTTCAGCAGTCTAAGATATTTTTAAACTTTGTAACCCAACCCACCCTCCACCTCGTCATCTCCTCTTGCCCTCCTACCCAACCCCCTGCCTCGTCTCTGCTGTGCTACTGACCTCCTCCATTATGTTTCTCTCAATTGCACATTCAGCAGAGTAAAGGACAGAGAGAGAGAAAGGATATGCAGACTTGTATAGCAAACCAGTGCTCCCATTCTTCCAGCTGGATGAAGAAATTACACTGTCTAAATTTTTTGGGCTGAATGTTGCATGATTTACTGATTTGGAATGTGAACACCAAGTGAAGCATTAAGATCATTCCCGGGGCATTCTCATCTCTCTCATTTTGCTTCTCTTCCCTTTGTTCATCTCTCCCAAAGCTCTCTCTCTCTCTCGCTCTCTTTCTCTCTCTCTCTCTTTCTATCTCTCTCTGTCTCAGACTAGTCGGCATTAAGCCAGTCAGACGGTTATTAATTATGTTTTCTTCCCTTTTCATTTCACATCTCCTTTTTTCACAGTTCATCCTCCTTTCGTTTGCTCTACTAAACGGCCTTGCCCCGACTTATTTCCACTTTTTCGCCCTCTCTTTTTTCTCTTCCTCTGGGCTCTGTTTGTAAATGTGCTGAAGAAAAGAATGAGGGAACAAATTATGAAACACAGGAGTGCATTCCATACCTTGTTTAGAAAGAATTCTCCTACAGAGTAGTGGGGGATGACGAGCCACTTCCCCCTGTGATTCTACCCCCTCACTTTCAGACCATATGGCTATTTTCATGTCTGCAGTCTTTAGGGGTGTCAATAACCTTTTTCTTAATCTATTAAAACAATTATTACTCTTGTTGTACTCACTCGCTCTTATGTTCTGTCAAACTCTAACTGTGCTGTAAACAGGTTAACTACAGCAATTTCCTCAGTGACCCCCCAGGCTGCTCTGATTCTGGCTGTTCTCCTCTGCAGTTCTCCCCAGGGAACACTTGATAGAGGCCTCGCTGAGAAACTTTCAGAAAACAGTGCACAAAGAAAAGCAAACAATGGAAAGTGACAATATTGAAAACGATGCAGAGTTGTGTTGAAGAAGTGAGCTTGAGCTTTGACTACAATTCAGAGGAGCTGAGGATGCTGATTCTATATTTATTGATCTTGAGAGCAACTGCCTATGATGTCTGGTAGAGGTTACATTGTTCCTAATCAAAATTACAGTTAGAACAGTGGATGTCAGGGCCCAGCCATTATGTTAAAGGCAGCCCTGAACCCTTTGGTTCCACTGTAAATAGAATTTCGAGAATTACTGTTGTTTTGACTTGACCTGAATTCACCCTCTTGGTAGTGTCTCTGTAACCAGAGACAAGTTGTACAAGTTGTTTTAGTATCCTAATTATTACTAAATCAAGAATTAATTCTGAGTAACTCAAGACTAAAACATAGCTGACCTAGCTTCTTGGCTTTTGTTCATTCCAGCAGAAACCTGTGTCTTGTGGGCGGTTAGGGCTCAGGTGGAAGAGTGCTCATCTACCAATCGGAAGGTTGGTGGTTGGATCCCTGCAGTCCCATGTCAAAGTGTTCTTGGGCAAGACACTGAAAACTGAATGCTGTGCCATTTGCGTGTGTTTGTCTGCCTTGTACGGCAGCCTCAGCCACAGTGTATGATTGTGTGTGAATGGTGAATAGTTTCTGTACTACGTAAAAGAGCTTAAGTCATTAAGCTATATGAATACAGTCTATTTACAGTCCATCTTGTGAAAGAGTACTAGTAGTTTGTGGTTTATCTGGGAAATTCAGTGAAAAAGAAAGCAAAAGATAAAAGAAAACAGTCCCTACAGTCTTTGGTCCCATTGTCTCTGTTAGCAAACGCTATATAGACGCTATTGATTGTCAGTTGTCAGCAGGTATAGATTTATACCACAGATACACAGCTCTTAGATCAAAGATAGCCAGCAGCTAATTTATTTTGGCTTAATACTTTAGCTTAAAATCAGTCTTGGTGGCCTAGTTGTTAAACAAAAAACTACAAATAACTGCTGACACAAAATGTCTGTGTCTCTCAAAGTCAAAGTCAAGTTTTTTGTACTTTTATACTTTTGTACTTCTTTTTAAAGTACTTTTATCTCTCTCTCCTTATGTCCTTATGTACTTTTATCTCTCTCTCCTTATGTCCTTATGCACTTTTATCTCTCTCTCCTTATGTCTCCTGTTCCATCTTCACTGTACACTATCTAATGAATGAAAATGCCCCCCTATAAAAATCTTCCCAATCATCTTTTTTCTATTTGTGCAACTTCTTAACTCAATGAAGCAGCAAAAATAAGATGACCATAAATATATTGGATAACAAATGGATTTTGCTTATTCATAAGACACCCTCTTAGCCATATGGAGGGCTTTTACTCCAAATGCGGGATTTGAAATGCTGACAGGTGCAGATGGTTTTCCTGAATTTGTAATTAGCTTTTCAAAGGCACCCATTGTTGCACAGCATTGTTTTACAAATACGGCATTAAAACATTTAGTGGTGTGTTACTGGATGTAGGTAGGTCCACCTGCAGGGCATTTCTGCCTGAGGCACCTCCCACTGTGCCATTGTGCCGGCTGCAGTGTTGTCAGCCGAGAGTCACCCTTCACTGATGTTTTGCTCCTTTAATCCCGGAACATCTCAACGTGGTAGACCAGGGATGTCTTCCTACTGCCCCCTGCAGCCAGCCCTTAGATCCTTGCTTTCCCCATACCTTGTTCTTTCTTCTGAGCCAGAGCCAGATAGTCCCTTGTGCTCCTTCTTCAACCAGATCTTTACTGTAAGAGTCTTCCTTAGCTTGGAACCTGTGATCCCAAGAGACTTGAGGAACCGCTGGGTAGATGTTCCAGTGTAGCTTCTGCACCCAACCTCCACTGGATAAGTGAATGCCTTCCACCCTGCTTGTAAGGACACAGCTGCTGTATAAACAGTCATGAACATCTTTTGCTAATTATTCCGCTTTTTGTGTTTGTCACAGACAGGCATGTGTGTATGTGCCCACATGTGTAGGTTCATTTCATGTCTTGCTGATGGCTAATCTTTTGTCCGGCTGTTACCCACTCTCTCTCCCCTCTGGGTTTTGTTGCTATGGCGATAAGAGTAGGGAGAGAAATGTAGAGAAATGGAAAAGAATGAGAATATGTGTCTGGAAAGCCCATCAAGTCTGACTGAGAATAAATGTACCAGGGCATCTTTATATCCACAGATCAAGACACATGTGCCAGATCAGCATGAGACCTACACTTAGCTTTTCGTGGTTTCAACACACAACCCTCATAAACAATATGTCCAGTTGCGTAAGGTAGTTATGATGGGCCCAAGTGCATGCTATTCTACAAAGGTAAATATGGTGCAAAATGCGAGAGCTTATAGACTTAATGTGAGCACTTGTAGAATACAATGTGAGAACTTGCAGAACAAAAATCTGAACTTGTATGTTAAAATTTGCACTTGTAAAAAATATCCACACAGCCGTTTTCTGAATGTGACGTCAAAGGAAAAATATTCACATGTGTAGTTTCAAATTTACATAAATACAATGACAGCTGCTAACTTGAAATACATCAACTCATATTCATTTTTCTTTACTCAAATCCATTTTCTACCATCACAACCACAACTCTGTGATTGCAACCTCTCAAATCTGTCACTGCAACTTCACAGGTGTGCTCTCTTGCATCACAAAGTGTTGAATCTGCGTGCTTCGACTTTTGTAACACTTCTTGCGATACATGTGGTGCAAAACTAATTTGTACCTACAGGACTTAGGCTGTGGAGCTCTCAGCAAACCAAGCAGGCCATCCAACAATATGTGTTACGCCCTTGAGTATGTCTAAATGTGTGCTAAAGACATTATTGTGTGTAATGCCACATTTGCAGAAATTAAGTTCAGGAAGTTCAAAGAATTCCTACTATAAATTATAAATTCACATCTGGTTCGTTTAGGTAGTTTTGGCTATTTGCAGTTCAGAGAAGTGACCTTGTATACAGCCTCTGTGAAAAACACAAGATGTCAGAGCCCAGAGGTGAGAGGACTAGAGCTCTTGGGCAGACGCAGACTGGGGCCAGGAGGAGAGGCTCCACGCCCCCATGCACCCATGCACCCACGGCCAGCAGTCTCTACACCTCGGTCTCCAGCTCTCCTCACAGGCCTCCTGACTGGCACTGCCGCAGCTGCCATATGGAATCACAATCTGTTTAATTTGCTCTGCTTTCAGCCACCTCAGGCTTACCTAATGGCAGACTTGTTTACCCCTAAACAGAAGTGTGAGCCACTCTCTCACTTTCCGTCTTTTGGAGAGAGAGTGTGTGTGTGTGTGTGTGTGTTTGTGTGTGCACGCACACACACACACACACACAGACACATTGCATTATTGGAAATTAGAGTTTAGAGGTTGACCCATAGTAGACAATAGAAGTCAAAATATCTCACTCTCTGCCTCTTTGATTTTGATAGTTTCAAAAATGAAATAAGACAATCATGATTACAGTGTCTCCATATTTTCATGTTGCATACGGTTCCCCAGAGCTAAAGAGAAATAAAGGCAGATGATGCCAGGAACTTGGCAAGTCTCTCTCTGAATGCTTCTGGAGGAATGACAGGAGTTTTCAGGCCCAATAACCACAAACATGGTTCCAGTTGCACACTGCCAGGAGCTTCTTGCTGAGGGAAAAACTCGTGTCTGCGGTGAGACTGCCTTCTAATGCCGATGCATCCTTTTCTTTTTTAAACAAATAAGATTCAGTGCAAAGTAGGTGCAGCACTGATTGAAACCTCGGGTGAGATGAAAGCAGCAGCTATGGCGTAAATACACAACCTTTGCCACTTGAAATACATCGCTCTACTCATGTTGACCTGATTTTGACCATTAAGATCTATCTATCACTGAAGGCTATTTCATAAGCTCTCATCAGGTAAAGTGTCTGAATCCCTCACATTGTTCCATAGACAACAGGATTAATGCCAGCGTCATCTATTCAGGACTGTTGTTCTGCGACTGCTTTGATGCTTTACACTGATGAAAAATTGGCTACATAGTCTGGCTGAGAGTGCTGATGCAGTAGATCGACCCTGATGGCTTGTTTATATGTCGCTTGTCTGTGACTACTGCTTATTTTCTTCTATGCTCCTGGAATCACAGCAGTGTGTACATGTGTGTCTACATGAACTAGGTCAGTAGGAGGACAGGAAATCTCTGTTCACTTGTCTGACTGTGTCTCTCCAAAAGTTAATGCATGCAGTTACACTCACATCTAACACACAATGATGACAACGGTTGTGCTTCTGCATTTGTGGTCATGTTTCTAAATTGTTTAATATGCTCTCGAGTATATTTAAAAGGCAGCATGTGCCCTAATCACCCTCCATCCCTTCTTCTTTTCAGAGTCTCTATTCTCACTCAAGTTTTTTAGCTTCATCTGGCATTTGTGCTGAATTTTCTGCTTGCTTAAATCATTAATCATCCCTCCTCTCCCCATCAGCCTATCCCTATTATGCTATTCATTCAAATATCCAGAGGAAAAAATGTATCAACTTGATAAATTTCAGAGGATGTTTCAAGGTTGAAGGTTCAGTTGCTTAAGTAGTGCTGTCAAAGTCACCACTAGAGAAGAGAAGAGAGTTTTTCTACGTATTTTTTTTATTTGCTCCTGTGTCACTGTCAAGCATTTGCTGGCCTCAGCAGCTTTGGGGCAGAGCAGGGCATTGTATCAGAGTGAGAGAGCAGTGTGTCCTGATCCCAGTACAGGAGGACCCAGCCAAAACCTAAAAAAACACCGCAGTGCAGAGAGGGGAAGCGCGGGTTAGAGTGCAAAAGAGGTGGTGCTGTAAAAAATAAAGTCTGGGCATGTTGTCAAAGGGATGCAGTCAAGATGAAGAGGAAGGAAAGAGGGAGGACAGGAGAAAGAGATAACAGCCAAGTGCCAGGATTTATTAATCAGAAGCAGCACAAACTACTACACATTAAACAGCCTAGGGCTAACAGGATGAAATATAATGACAAATAAGTGAAAGCCAAGATAGGAGGCAAAAAGTCAGGTTCAAAAGTCATGTCTTTTATTGAGAATCACTGCTGACAAGTATACAACAAGATCATAAATGTTGCCTCGTAATATGTTTCTGTAGAAGTTCATCAGTAGACCGTTAAAGGGTTTCCGATCATATGCTCCAGGTTCTAAGTGCCTCATTGTCTCACAGGTCTATCGGTCTGCACAGCTGAGTGCCTGGGTGCAGCCCAGGTCCTGCTAGTTAATGGGAAGAGTGTCCATTTCCTCTGAGTATGTGAAATGTAATATACAAGTCGAGCATGAGCTGAAGTGGGGAAGGCAATGAATGAGAGATAGAGAATAAAGGAGATAAGGATGGTGTTGTGTTGGGAGCGATGACTCAGGCGGACGTCTGGTGCCTGTGTGTTGACTGCCGCACTCTCAGAACCCAGGGGTTGTAATCTATGAGGTGCTGGCATTGATTGGCAGCTCTAAGAATCTCTAGACTCAGCTGGATGTTTGGCACTCACTGAAAGCTAATATCACAAGTGAACAGTCTCCAGCCACACATCTGGACAGCTACCCTGAAGAAAATGTGCATATGTCATTTTTGTGTATGTGCAAATGTGTGGACACCTGCATGTCTGTCTGTATGTGTGCATTGGTGGAGTCCAGTGATGCTTCACTTGCCCATATGGTCCCAAGAGGCTGTAGGATTGACAGAGAGCTCCAGAGTGGAGCATCTGTGAACAAGTTTGCTCCATTATAGCCAACGCTTTTAGCCTGATTTGTTGGCTCAGCAGCACTCACTTATCAACTGATCAATAAAGGGAAGTTGTACCAAACTTCTTCAGGGGGACCAACACTTCCACCTAGAGCACATCCACCTACAAACCTGCCCTTTAGTTTTCTCTTTCAAAAATACATCGCAGGAGATATATATTTTATTCAATCATATCCAAATCAAACCTTTGTGACCTTTATGAGGATATTTCATCTGACGTTTTCCCTTTCCACATGACTGGGAAAACTGTGTTTCAGATACCGGATAATTCATTTCAGCTGCAAATAAATTAAAAATGTTGTTTTGCAGACATTCACCATGTGGTTTACACTGTAAACCAGATTATTTTGAAACTAAAGGCCATTAAGTTATCAGCTTTATTACGTTCAGCTGACAGTTGGTATGAATTGGCAGCCATTTAGATAGGTATTTATTTGTTTAAGTCAATTTTTTAGCAAAAATGCTTGATGTGTTCCACTTTTCAAAATTGACAATGTCTGCTTTTCCTTGTCTTACAGTTAAGTAAAGAATATGTGTGGGGTTTAGATGAATCTCTGACCCAAGAAGACATTTGATGACTTGCCTTAGCCTTATACCAAATAATCATCAGATTAATCAATAGAGAAAATAAGAAGATAATCATTAGTTGCAGTTCTAAAACGATTCGATCTGACATTGAGTCAAAAGCTTGATTTAGTGTAAGAAAACGTGATTATAAATAAATGAAGCACAGGCTGCCTAAATTGGACTCTCTTAAGTTGCCCTCTCAAGTGATGAGTACTGTCAAACTTAACTATTGTGAGTGAACAGCATCAAGAAAGAGTCTGGAACAACTATGCAGCACTCGGCTCTAGGTTACATGTCACAGCAACTTTTTGGGTGAGCTCCCCACCCGGCCTCCCCTCAGCCTTTCAGACAGTGATCATCACGTACCGGGCTAACTCAATGCAGTCATGTTGCCCTGTGCCTTTAACTATTAATTATTGCTGGCATATAAACAATAGGTAAGTTGCATTAACACAATCAGCCTGTGTAATCTTTTCTTAGCAGTGCCATTATTGAGATGAATCTCACTGGGCATCATCAGCATGTGGCAAGACGGAGGGAGAGTGGGAAGAATTTCTTTCCCTAATGTCCTCTGTGTAGGTGTATAATGATATCAACTCCTCTTATCTTGTAATGTGTCACACACACACATACACACATGCATCCTGCCTGTAAATTGTACAGAGAGACAAGCCGGAGAAAGATTACAGGGAAATTGCTGTGGTGAAAATACACAGACAAGTTACACGTTATCTGTTAGCAGCTAGGATCCATAAACACCGCATTTTAACTACATTTGTGTGGACTGGCAGCAATGTCATGTCATAAGCGTGAGTTGTTTTTCTCAGAGGTTAGTTATTTCTCAAACACAACGACTGAGGTTTGTGCACTAGAGAATATGAGATTTTTTTCATGGCTCGTTTTCATTGATCAGTACAGTAGCTACAATTGTATTTCAGAGGGAAAGTAATTCAGTGAATAAAGTGTGGAAAAGCTAATTCACTTCAAGTATGAAAACTGCGGGAGATTGTGATTTTATTCTTGCTTTGCCTTTGAAGACAGTGCAGGTACAAAATGGGCCATGCTGTGTGTCAGTGTGGCGCCTGCAGTCTCTGAGTGCTGTGATAAGATCTCCCTCTGTGGCTCACATAAGGAACACTGAAATGAGGCCAGTTTTGTCATCATATGAACATTGTGCATAACAAATTCACAAATTTCATATGAAACTAGAAACTAAAGGCCATTAAGTTATCAGTTTTGTCACGTTCACCTGACAGTTGGTGTGAAATTGCAGCTGTATTCGAACAACAATCAGCAGTAGTTATAAGTGTATACCTTTAGGTGGGGGCTACTAATTAGCATAATTCCCCCGCTTTATGGTTAATAATTTTAGGTGGGGGTCATATTTCCCCAAGTTGCGTTGCGCGCATCCTATTAGGTGGGGGCTACTAATCCCCCGCCTGTAGTGTATACTTTTAGGTGGGGGCCGTATTCCCCCCTGCGCCTTTAGTTAATACCTTTAGGTGGGGGCTACTAATTAGCACAATTCCCCCCGCTTCCAGTTAATACTTTTAGGTGGGGGCCGTATTCCCCCGCGCCTGTGGTTAATACTTTTAGGTGGGGGCTGCTGATTCCCCCCTAAAGCTGCGTGCGCAGATCGCCCAAACTTGAGGAATAAATCAATTGGAAAAATGTATAAAAGAAGAAGAATAAATTGAAGAATAATGAAGGTAAGTCAATGATTAAAGTCTTTTAAATGTTTGACTACTAATGTAGTGTGTTTAAACTGATTGTGTGTGTGTGTGTGTGTGTGGGTGTTTTGCTTCTCGTAGCGGTGTGTCTGACGGGGAGCGATGATTTCTAAACTTTAATGGTTTAAGGCTGTATGACTAGATTGTTAACGTGTACGATTTCCAGGATGTAGCAGTTATATTTATTATTAGGCTATTACTTATACTATTATGCCGTTTTAGCTAGGTAACTGATTAGCTGTATAAATGCGTTTTAAATGGTCCGTGATACGCTGTGTGGGTGTGTGTATAAGCGTTGTTCTGACGGCGTGCGATGGTTTTAAAACTTAATGGAAGGTTATATGACTAGATTGTTAACGTTCAGTTATATTTTTTAATCAGGCTAATACTTTTACTCATGGCCGTTTTTAGCTAGCTAGCTAGCTAACAGCTTGGCTGTATAATGACTTTTAAATGGTCCGTGATACGCTGTGTGGGTATGTGTCTGTCTGTGTGTATATGCGTGTGTGTGTGTGTTGGGTGTTTGGTTCAGTGGCGGTGTCTGATGGGCAGCGATGATTTCTAAACTTTAATGGTTTAAGGCTGTATGACTAGATTGTTAACGTGTACGATTTCCAGGATGTAGCAGTTATATTTATTATTAGACTATTACTTATACTATTATGCCGCTTTTTAGCTAGGTAACTGATTAGCTGTATAAATGCGTTTTAAATGGTACGTGATACGCTGTGTGGGGTGTGTATAAGCGTTGTTTTATATTTGCGATGGTTTTAAAAACTTAATGGAAGGTTACTAGATTGTTAACGTTCAGTTATATTTTTTAATCAGGCTAATACTTTTACTCATGGCCCGTTTTTAGCTAGCTAACTGGCTAGATGTAATGACTTTTAAATGGTCCGTGATACGCTGTGTGGGTATGTGTGTCTGTCTGTGTGTGTGTGTATATGCGTGTGTGTGTGTGTGTGCGTGGGTGTTTGGTTCGTAGCGGTGTCTGATGGGCAGCGATGATTTCTAAACTTTAATGGTTTAAGGCTGTATGACTAGATTGTTAACGTGTACGATTTCCAGGATGTGACAGATATATTTATTATCAGACTATTGCTTTTTACTCTTCATGGCCCGTTTTTAGCTAGCTAGCTAACAGCTGGGCTGTAGAGTGACGTATTGCGTTTTGTTGGCTGTGATACGCTGGCTGACTGGGGTGCGCGCAAGGCCAATGGAAAGGCGTTAAAAACCGTGACGCACGGGTGGGTGTAAATTTCTGCCTTTAACTTAACGACAAGATTTCCAGTGGTCACTTTATTCTCCATGCTACTTGAGGTACGTTAAATTCGAATATTGTGCTGCGTAGACATGGATTCTAACGGACTTGGTTTGCGAGGGAGCTTAATCGTTGAAGAAGGTAATTGTGGACCTAGCACTACATTTGAAATGCGTTATCCGCTGCTGAAGAAGAAGAAGAGAAGTCGCACCGAGATATTTACTAAAAGTGATACTGAATGTTGTACAGCTAGTTATGCGTTTATGGGTGAGAACGGCTATGGGTATTCTATAGGATATAGTGATGGCTGTGTTACTTTAGCTGTATGTACTAGTGGTGATCCAGAGTTAAAGTCTGAGGCTAAAACAGAGTACGCCGTAAGTTTAAAAGATTGGCGTCTTTTTAGATCTGTAGTCTGTCAGGATCTTGATATGACAGGTTTTCCAGAGATAATTTATGTAGCACAGTGGGATAGCTACAAAGAAGGGAAAATCTTCTGTGTGGAGGCAGATAGATTCAACAGATCGCCAGAGGATTTTATTTTTCTCAGAGTGTGCGAGGAAAAAGAGAAACTTGTTGCTACCAGAGGACGTATGGACTGGAGGTTAAAACCTTATCCTGTCTCCACCCATGAGCATGAAGAATGGTTTAAAAACGTATTCTTTATACAATGGTGTGATTGGGAGCTAATGAAGAAACAGTTTGAATCCATTGACTATGCCATCAGAAGAGATAGTATAAGGATCTCGTATGAGAAGATAAAGAAAAGACTTATATTCGACGACTGTGGGGATCAGAAGCTTTCACTACCCCGACCACTTTATAGACCTAAAATTGTCAACCACAGAGACTAGGAAGATGGTGGGTGTGATTATGTGTCAAATGTTTGCTAATATACTTTTTCTTTACTGTGTATCTAATGAGCGACTGTTATTTATTCTTCCAGAAGGGTTGGAGTGGTGCTACCCACCTGGTCTGCAGAATTCCTCCACCCCGCGGACGGTCACCGGATCTCCATCTTCATCTTTCATCATCATCATACAACCCCTAAACAATTCCTGTCACCCCCATCCCCTTTGACGCCTCCTCTACCGCCCGCTCTTTTGATCCGACACCACCGGCATCCCCCCAGCCAACTGGCATCGCACAACCAGACGGAGGAGAAATGGATCCACCGCTCAAAAAAAAAAAAATCAAATCATTTAGTTAATCCTGACCGCCTAGATGATGATGATAATGATAATGATAACGATGAGTACCCTGTTTCACATTCAAACAATCAGCCGTCCACCAGTTGTGCTCCGTTACAGACGTTATTGCCAGCCGCAGTAGAGACGCAAATCACACGCACAATAAATCATCCACAGCCATTAACACCTCCAGACAATCAGCCATCCACCAGCTATAGCGACGCCTACAGCCGACGGTTTCAGTTCAGTCCGGTGTAGTATGGTTGCAAATGATGTAAACATCAGAGAAATTCCTAAATTCAATTCTGTTGAATTCAGACAGCAGATAGATATGCGCAGTGTTGACCTGACTGATGTTAATAGTGTCCCAGCGCAAGTTCGCAGTACGCTTACCGGATTAATCGACAGGGCTCTTGAAGCAGCAAATCAGGATAGTGTATTAAACGTGGTGTTGAGGGGTCCTTCACTAGCTGATGATATTCAAGCCGTGTTAAATGCTGATAGTGATTATGATCCAGACTCATTTCTGGAGCAAATTGCACAAGTTCTACAGAGTAATGACACGTCTTTCACTGAGGACTCCTTAGAATTTGTTGTTACAGTGGCAGGCAATATGTCTGGCGGTGGTCTGTGTAAATTGGGGTCTATTTGTTATGATGAGATAATACAGCGGAAGATTAATTCATTATTCGTTCCTATGAATACTGTAGACGGTCTTTGCTTCGGCGTGTGTCTCGCATTCTATGCCGACAAAAAAATCAGTCCCTAATCGAAATGGAGGACTACGCAAAGCGATTATATACCGAGCTGGGATTTGAACATTCACACCGCGTTTCATTTTCTGACGTTGACGCGTTTCAGAAGCATTTGAAAACTAAGATTATAATCTTTCATCACACTGCCGGATCTAAAATGCCACAGCTTTTTAAAAACACACGACGACCCAGACGTTAACACTGTATGGCTCTACCTCCATGGTGGCCATTACTACATGATCAAAAAAACAAAACAGCCTTTTTGGGGTTCCTTATGTATGCGAAGCATGTTATGGCACGTACTCAAACTATCTCACACATGTATGTGCATTGGTGTGTAATGTCTGCCACACAGCATGTTTTCGGACACCCGGGCATACAATACGGTGCACAGACTGTAAACGCATATGTAAGTCCCCACAGTGTCTAGCTCAGCATAAGCTAATGAATGCAAAACATCACTTCATACCATGCGAGAGGGTTAAATACTGCGACGCTTATGAACGACTTATCATCTGTGGAAAAAAGCACATGTTTGTAAACCGTCGAAATGTGTACACTGTGGTGATGATATGGTAGGACCGAAACATGAGTGCTACATTCAGCCTCTCAAGAAAAAACAAACCGATCCTAATTATATCTTTTTACGATTTTGAGACTCGTTACCAGGACGACAGGCATGTGGCTAACTTTGTCTGCAGCATGGATTTGAATGGCATCAAGAAGTACTTTTCAGGTACGCAGTGTGTAGCTTCATTTGTCAATCATTACAGAAAACCTCGTTATAAAAACATGACATTCATAGCACATAATGCATCAGGGTTTGACAGTTATATTCTGCTAGAATATCTTGTTTTGCAAAAAGTCTGTCCAACACTCATAATGCGCGGATCACGTATTGTTTCAATGTATGATACCACTTTCAAGCAAAGGTGGATTGATTCATTCAGTTTTCTCCCGATGGCTCTTGCTAAAACCCCTGCAGCTATGGGGTTTACTGACGCACTAAAGGGCTACTTTCCCCACGCATTCAACACAAAGCAGAATGAAAACTTTATCGGCCCCCATCCTGATCCGTCCTTCTACGGTTATGATACCATGTCCGATGAATCAAAGGGAAAATTCATGGCATGGTATCATACTGTTAAAGACACCACATTTAATCTTAACAGCGAACTGGCAAAGTATTGCATCAATGATGTCGTTGTTTTGGCTAAAGCGTGTGAAAGCTACAGAAATGCGTTCATGGCATCAACAGGCCTAGATCCATTTCAGTTCACGACCCTCGCCTCCAGCTGTATGGGTGTTTTTAAAACGCTCTTTATCCCCAGAGACAGCGTTGCGTTGACCTATGATGGTGCGTACATAAATCCCAATAAAACATATTCGGACGTCTCGATGCAGTGGTTGGGGTATGTGGCTCGCAGTGAAAACCGAGAAATTCAACACGCCCTCAACATAGGTGAAAAAACCTTCGGAGTGTACTCTGTTGACGGCTACTGCAAAGCTACACACACTTGCTACGAATTTGCTGGGTGTTATTACCATGGCTGTGTTAAATGTCATAGCCAAGCCGAAATCAACCCAACTCTGAAACTTCCCTATGGACAGCTGTATGCCGAATTCAATGACCGCTTGTCCGTGTTAGAATCAGTGCATGGGTTAAAAGTTGTTGTGATGTGGGAATGCTCATGGCATATGGCGCTGCGTGATGATCCGGACGTCAAGGCGTTCATGTGTACATATGTCAAACCAAGTCGTTTGAACCCACGAGATGCGCTATTTGGGGGGCGGACAAATGCGTTAAAACTTTACCACAAGGTGACAGGGGATGAAAAGATCAGATATTATGATTTCACAAGTCTGTACCCCACAGTCCAGGCAAAGAGAGACTATCCCATTGGACACCCTCAGGTGATTCATAGCAATTTTGCTGATATTTCACAATACTTTGGTTTTGTGAAATGTGCAGTAGACCCCCCCAGAAGCCTGTTTCATCCAGTGCTCCCCCATCGTTGCCACAACAAACTCATGTTTCCTCTGTGCGCAACCTGTGCCTATGAGGAGAATCAGTCAGCCCCTTGTGTTCACAGCGACCGTGAGAGACAATTGGAGGGGACATGGGCGACAGTTGAGTTGGAGAAGGCACTGGAAAAAGGCTATAAGGTAAATCGTATTGACGAGGTCTGGCATTTTCCGGAGAAATCCGACAATCTTTTTAAAGGATACGTTAAAACGTTCCTCAAACTAAAGCAGCAGGCGTCGGGTTATCCAGGCCATGTCAAAACTGAAGACGAGAAAAAAAAATACGTTGACGACTATTATGCTAAAGAAGGGATCAGACTAGAGCCCGATAAAATATGCGTTAACAATGCAGTTAGAAGCATCAATAAATTGCTGCTGAATTCCCTCTGGGGTCGTTTCTCAATGCGTACCAACTTGCCCACAACAGAGCTAATAACAGATCCACCCCCGATTCTCACAACTCATGTTTAGCGACAGGTTTGATGTGAGACAGTTCTCATTCATTTCCCCAGATGTGGCGATAGTCCAGTGGCGTGAGACTAACGGCCAAGCCTCTAGAATTAAAGATATTAATATCTTTATAGGGGCTATGACAACGGCGTATGCTCGTCTAGAGTTATATGACCTAATGGATAAGTTGCAGGGAGCGCGTGCTGTATTGTGACACAGACAGCGTCGTGTTCACAAGCAAAACAGGGAATGGGTGCCCCGCTAGGCCCTTATCTCGGTGATCTAACGGACGAACTGAATAAAGGCCAGATGTGTGGTCATCCCGATGAAGACTTCATAACCGAGTTTGTTTCGGGGGGGCCAAAATGCTATGCATATCGGACGGCACAGGGAACCACACAGGTGAAATGCAAAGGGGTCACCCTCAATTCAAAAAATGCCAAAGTGGTTACACACGAGTCCTTAATAGGATTGGTTAAATCATTCGTCTCCAATCAACACACTGACGACCATCTGGTCACATCGGCGCACACCATTAAGCGTGATAAAAAAGCGGTTTCATCTCAAAAACGCATCAGTGTCGAAGAAATTACAGGTGGTGTATAACAAACGACGCGTTCTTCACGACTATACAACACTTCCCTATGGATATTAATGATCAATATCATACCGCGTTTTGACGGCAGGTTGCAACACCCATTCAGCGTCGTTATTAGCGGTCCGTCGAATTGTGGTAAAACATTTTTGGTCAAAGATATAATCCGAAATTCAGCATCAGTTATTTCGCACAAGATTGATAATATTGTGTATATATACTCATGCTGGCAACCGTTATACGACGACTTACTAAAGATTGTGAATATCAATTTTGTCAATGGGATACCTGAATCACTTTGTGACGAGACACTTCTCCCCCTCATAAAAATAATTTGCTGATTATCGATGATGTAATGAGTGAGGCATGTTGTAATACTGAAGTTCAAAACGTTTTTTACAAAATATGTTCATCACGGAATCTCAGCTGTATTTATTTAGTACAAAATCTGTTTATTCAGGGCAAAACCAGTCGCACAATAAGCTTAAATACTAACTATATCATATTATTTAAAAACCCCAGAGATAAAAAATCAAATAAACTTGCTTGGCAGACAAATGTATCCCGGTAATAACAAATATTTCCTGGAGGCTTTTAATGATGCAACTAGCTCTACATATGGTTATCTTTTAATAGATTATAAAGCCAAGACACCTGATATGTTCAGACTCAGAACAGGTTTGATCTCACCACAACAGGTCGTATCGTCTCAAAGAAACGTTAGGTTATATAATGTCCTCACGCATGCAGAGAAACCTCACATTGTTGCAACTTCTACACAAGGCAGCACCCAGGGTTAGGGGAGTTATTGTTAAGAATGCTAGTTCAGACTTTATTAATGCTCTGTGTGAAATAGCCCTTAACGTTTTAAGAGGTAACATTCCATTGTCGGCCAAACAATACAAACTTTTAAAGAAGAAGAAAAAGAGTGATCAGACTAGTTGCAGATAAAAAAGTGAACAATTCTAAAAAGAGGAAATCGATCAATCAAACAGGGGGATTTCTCCTACCTCTGCTGGGAGCTGCTATACCGTTTATTGTGAGCCTTATCAATCGGGGTTGAAATGGAGCACGCCCAGAAAATGTTTTTAGTGCCTCAGCATCAACTGCTATCGTTACAACAGCAACAACAACAACAACAACAACAACAACAGCAGCAACAGCAACCCTCAAACGCGTCTTTGAGGCAGTCTGTCCAAAATGAGTTGGATCAGGCGATGGGTGAAATTCTGAAACAGTCTGACCTTAATGTATATGAAAAAGCCAAAAAATACTCAGGTGTTCTACAAAGATACCTGGCCTTGGTGAAACAGGGTGAACAAGAAAAAAACTGTAATCACGTTATCGCTACCAGAGGATCATTCAAGGTAGATTCAAAAGATGATGTCATACAGGATGCTATAATTTCAGAGGTATTGAAGCACATGCCCAAACGAAATATGCGGAATGCCGAATATCTTCTAGCCTCATTATCTCGTAATAATGATAAAATCTCCTGGACAAATCAAAGGCGAAATCATTGTAAACAATGAGCACATATCAGGTAGTCATTTGTGCGATCTAGTGAAAAGTGTCACAACTCATAATAATATTTCGATGCATTCAAGACCTACGGGGTGGAATCCATTTTTAAAAACCCTTGCAAAATTAAATGTGCCATTATCTGTAATTCCAAACACAGCCGTGCGTCGATCTATCGCTGCATTTAAAACAGATGGTCCATCTGAAAATATTAGACAACACACTCCTAAATCATTAAGTAAACCCATAGTGCCTTCAAACAGCGTTCGTACTCCTAACACATTACGCTATTCATCAACCCCTGGCATGACACGATGGGCTAGTTTTTGATTATTTGATTTTATTGCAATGTACAGAATTATGGTTGCTATTTTCTATTTGAGGCATTTAAAATGTATAAAATGTGACAATGATTTTTCCATTGAATGTTTTTTTTTATTCTATTTCATTTTTTAAATGTTTTCTATTTTACCTGAGGAATGTTTTCTATTTGAATTTTCTATTTTTTTTTTTCTTTTTTTTAATTTTTCATTTATTTGTATCTGATTGTATCAATGCAATACGATGTATGAAAATGGTGACAATGTATTTTTTTTTTTTTTTTTTTAAATATTTTCTATTTTATCTGATGATTGCGTCAATGACAAGTGAATGTTTTTATGTATAAATCTCTTTTTAAAATGCTGGAATAAAATAACGAGACCTGTGGACTTTTTTATTGACACGTTTTATCCTTTATTAGTGCAAGAAAATCATTACACAAACATCTCATCTGTAGAAAGCACAAGCGCACTGCACGCACTTAAACTTCTGCGTGTGGCATATTACAGGATGTATCTTATCAACAAAATGACAGACCATTGTATCGTTACATATCAGATTAGGACCGTACATTTTCAACACTTTTTTAAAACTCTTATTTTTTTGCATGTTACATAAAAAGAATACACAATGTTGTCCACATGCTGTAGAATAGTTACTTTGCACTTGAATGTCAGAATGATAAATCTCCAGACAATTTTTTAAGAGGAAGTGATTTATCGGTTGTGAAAAATGGGCAGGTGAATTTCCAAAACTGTCGAAGAAATATCCATGTTTGTCGGTATTGATGTATACGGCCAGCCAGTGCTCACCAGGCATATCGCTAGGATGTGTATTTATAACAGCCATTGCCGGTAGCTTACATATAGCAGTTTTTGGTAAATGATCACAGGGTACCACCCCTAGAAAATTTGTGTCTCTGCTCACTCTCTTTGCAAGTACACTTGTGAGCTCAACTGTATTCATTTCTAATAGTGATCTAACAACACTTGCCTTCGGTTAGATATTTCGACTATAGAATCAAAAACAGAGTAACAGATTAGTGTTACTGTACGGGGTAGTGGATTCCTAAAACGAGCTTCCAGACGTACATTCCCCGTCTTGATTAGTGACAGATTTCCTGAACACCCTCCATCTGGTTCCAAATTGAAACAAAAAGTGTGTATCCCCGCTCCAAAATCTGCTCGTGATATGGCCAGACTTGATCCTTTAAATGACGGCCTGTTGATTCAATCAGCTGATAATATTCCCTAGCATATTGCCCTCTTTGAAAGTGTGGTTGAAAAGGACGAGCTGGGCGTTACCCGTCTGCATTCAGACTCATGAACTCTGTATTATAGTGTTCAAAATTAAATGGGTTACGAGCGTATGACCCTGTATATGCTTCATTATCAACAAATGCTAAGACGACAAATTTAGGTAACTGTCCCAGGAATAAATTTTCCTGATTACACACACGGTACCAGCAGGTATGGAAAATGTTTTTTAACACTACACGATCGATGGCATATTTAGCGTTTCGTATGTTGTAAGGCCCTGCTATGGGCCAGCCGTATTGTAGGAGCTACAGTCACTTTCTTTACAAAAAGACTCGCTGAAATTATTTTCACAGTGAATAGGACATTTCAGGGGTCATTAGCGCAAAGTCATCTTTTGAGCGGATGAATTTCAGAGAAAGGTCGACGCCATTTAGCATAAGTTTTCTTGAAAAAACAGGTCAGCGTGTATAGGTGCTATTAGCTCAACAATACGACTCTCAGATGTGAATTCACTCCGCTGTGTCAACCCAAGATTGTGGCCTGTAATTGATGTATCGTCCATCTGCCCGCTGGTATCTTTACAAAACAATCCTGTACTAAATTGTGTGTCCAGAGTGTCCTTTCCATAATTTAACAAACACTCAATCATCCCACGATATGCATATGTATTTGAAGACTGTGTGATTAATCTATCTCCCAACATTATGTCTACCTGGGAAAAAAAGAGTACAGCCAGGATAATTTATAAATCCCACATCGGCTGCATTGGCTAACACACTACCATCAGGATTCGTAATCCTCACACGCAAATACAGATATGAGTCGTTAAAATCCATATAATCTTCACCAGAGGCAGATATAAAAAACTCAATTGGACCTGCATCTGTCAGGGCCGACACAGGTGGTATTTCTGTATAGCATGATTTTTCAATAGACGTCTGGGTGATGGTACGGTGAATAGGTCCAGCTCTGTCTTCACACACTCTTGAGATTGATTATGAATGAACGCCATGCTTGATATGCCTCAAGGAACAAAACTGAAAATATAGATGTGTGTCTAGAAAATATCTTTTGGGAGCTCCGAGAGCGTCTGGCTGGAGTCCTGCGTCTTCTGACTGCTGCTTTCTTTTTGACTACTTTAACTTTTTTTTCCAATGTTTTTACGTCTTTTAGATGTTGCTCGTCGACGCCCACATCCTGAGGGAGGAGTTTTTCGAGGTCTACGGCTGTACGCTATAAGTCCTTTTCCCTCTTGTCTCGCTGATACAGCGTTTCTTACATTGGATACAACATCACCAATAAATCCTGTGGCCGCTGTTTTCAGGTGTGGCTTCGCCAAATTAAAACCCTTTTTTTAAAAGGGGGACAGCCATGCGAAATAAGTTCCTAAATATACCGCCTAAGCCATTACCATATTGTGTACTTGTTCCAATAAATCCAGGTAGTTCTCCGCCTGCTTGATTCATATAATATGACATATATCGACCATCATCGCCACTGTAAGCTTTACGCATCATTTTAATGTAGTTTCACAGGTCTAAAATGTAGTTTGACTATAACTTTTTCCGTATGAGAATGGAATGAGCGCACTCTGGTCGTCCCGCAACTCAATTTGTATGTCACTTACGGTCGAGCGTGACAGAGGTGCGTAGTAGGGGGCGTCGTAACTCAAAGTGGGCATGCGTCTGGCTTCGTCAGAAATATTTATGCATCTGAGAAGGGGGGGGGACGTTGCTATCACCCACTAGCTGATAATCTATGATGTCACTATAAATAAATATGTTATATCTCCCCGTGCGTGTATATCAGCGGGATGGGGGGCTACACTTTTTTTTTTTTTTCTCTAAAAGGCTGGGGTGTATTCCAAAGGGCGCACCTGGAACAAAACCCAGTATCTCAGCTAACCGGCCTTTAAACGTCACGTGACACCCCCCTCCAGAGAAGAATACTTTATTCGTAATGGCATTATAACTCATACTGACGTCTACGGTGGAGTTATTTATACATTTTGTGTTAAACTCCTTAATAACACTCTGTACGGAGTCATACCACCCCACCGATAGCTTGATATAGTGCTTTTCAACATTTTTTAGGTCAAGGATTTCTACTTCGGAGTCCTCTGCTGAAAAACTGCTCCAGACACGAGGGTACTGGATCTCAATAAGCCCCACTTCATAGGGTGCTGTAGAATGATAGGCTTAGCTAACTTGGTTCTGAACTGACATATCTTATTATTTGGATATACAGATGATGATGAATTGCTAGGCAATGTGACAAAAAACCCATTCTTACTCATTGTAAATATGCTCTTTTCCACAGGCAGGGCTGAATGACTAGTTTACACATTCTACATCCTATTTTATTTAAGGTCTACAATGTCTTTTTCAGAAACCCATGAATTGAATTTTTCAGGCCATCCCAACCACTTCACAAGGGCATGCGTTTACGCCCCGCCTGTTTTCTCCTCACTACCTTCTCTATTTTAAATATCTTATTCCTGTCTATGATCACCTGTTGCAATTCTGCCTCGTAAAAGGTTCCTGTCAACATGTCGCCACTGACATCTTTTAGCTTATAAACCGGCGGTATGCGACTTATAAGTTTCGCTATTGTAAAAAACTCATCTGTAAACGTTTGCTTATAACCTTTTCTAAATAATCCACGATGCTTTGATATCCTAACCGTATCTCCCAGTTGAAATTTAAAGGTTACCGCTGCGGGTGTCTTCAGCTTGTACAAATTGATAAAGACATCTTTCTCATTGTCTTTATTTACTGAGGATGGTGGCATTTTTATAGACCTGTGGTATGAAGAATTGTATGCAGTAACCAGATCGGGGAATTGCCTCAATATACCGTCGAGAGTTGATGGATGTTAGAAATCGCCACATACGCGTTTTGAATGTCCTATTGAACCTCTCCACCACACTAGCTTTTGTCTCATTCGATGTCGAGAAATGTTTGATTTTATATTGATCCAGCAGATTATGAAAAGTGGTATTGTAAAACTCCTTTCCCTCGTCTGTTTGAACTTTCTGGGGTATCCGTCCATCGCGTAGTATTTCTTTAAAAGCGTTTGTGACAACTGGTCCAGTTTTGTTTTTAAGGCACCTCACCCAGGCGTATTTAGAAAACACATCAATACAGGTCAGCAGATAACGCACATTATCATTTTCTGATGAATATTCGCTCATATCTACCAGATCAATCTGAAATTGTTTGTCAATACCATTAACAACTACTCTGTTTCTAGGGAAGTTTTTTAACGCGGGCGCATGCAAGGTATATGTATCCTGACGCTGTAAAAACTTTTGAACCACTGGGAGCGCTGGAGTCACGCCTGTATGCTCTTTGACTGCCTGACGGCTTATCCACACCACCTAATCCTCCAGGGTGTGATGGATCATAGTATATTTTTTCCATAACTCTCTCCATGATTCGTATAGATGAAACTGACATCATTAGCTTTGTGTCATGCATTTTTATTTACATCACAACAGATTATGAAGACATGTTTACACACTCTATCACATACAGCATTTTGGCTACCTCGTTCACACCCGTTTTAGCGATTATGAATGCGTGTAGCTCTTGAAAATCGGATACCATATCATTATCACATTGTTTTTCTCTCACATACAGACTCAATGTATCAACAATCATAGTGTACAATGTTAACAGATGATGAACTTTCAACCGCTCAAAGTTGTGTGTAATGCTAGCTATGACTGTACAAAATGTTTCCATCACATTCTCCCGTGTCATCAACAATGCTAGTAACATTTGGATCACATCAGGCCACGGATGTGTACAGATTTGGCCTCTCACAAGTTCCATCATTTTCTCAAGCCTAATCACATCAGACAGCTCGACTTCACGGTTACATTGGTATATGGTATCATCACCCACCTTGTTGGCTACAGCCTTGTCTAAAAGGCTTGACAATTTCAATATCACATATCGCTCATTGAATTTCCTATACATCAAACGCAAACAATTCCCCATATTATTTTTTTTTTTATTTTTTACACACGTATAAGCTTTTTCTCCAGTAATCTCAGTATACTTTTCAACTCTTGTAGAAATCCCTCCAGTAATCTCCGATTTCACGAATTTGAGCTACTTTTACAACATCATCACCCACTGTTGCATCATACATTTCACGGATTTTAGCTGTAACATCTTCAGCTGATTTTAACTCATACAATACCGTTTCAGCCACTCCACGGATTCTGGAGTCATCGGCACTGACCCTTTTTAATGTCAGAAAGCGTCGCACAACACTCACAAATTTTTTGTTCAACAGTCTTTTCATAAGCTTGTCAAAGTGTTCTCCATAGAACCATTCCGGTATACTGGTTAAGCACTCATGATGTTTCTGGCTCGGATGATTGACCTGGCATCCATAACACTGCTCCTTCCAGTATTGATATATTACTATACCCAGCAGATGTAGTGAAGCAGTTTTAATACTGTCTATGAGCAATGTTGATACCACACCGTCGGTGTGATCATAAGGACAATCACACACGAGATACGGGTCTATCCCTGTGTCGTCGCACACCCACTGTGAGGGTGAGGTTGAGGGTCGGTGGGATGTGTCTGGACATATATCTCCTCCGTCTGGTTGTGCGATGCCAGTTGGCTGGGGGGGATGCCGGTGGTGTCCGGATCAAAAGAGCGGGCGGTAGAGGAGGCGTCAAAGGGGATGGGGGTGACAGGAATTGTTTAGGGGTTGTATATGATGATGATGAAGATGAAGATGGAGATCCGGTGACCGTCCGCGGGGTGGAGGAATTCTGCAGACCAGGTGGGTAGCACCACTCCAACCCTTCTGGAAGAATAAATAACAGTCGCTCATTAGATACACAGTAAAGAAAAAGTATATTAGCAAACATTTGACACATAATCACACCCACCATCTTCCTAGTCTCTGTGGTTGACAATTTTAGGTCTATAAAGTGGTCGGGGTAGTGAAAGCTTCTGATCCCCACAGTCGTCGAATATAAGTCTTTTCTTTATCTTCTCATACGAGATCCTTATACTATCTCTTCTGATGGCATAGTCAATGGATTCAAACTGTTTCTTCATTAGCTCCCAATCACACCATTGTATAAAGAATACGTTTTTAAACCATTCTTCATGCTCATGGGTGGAGACAGGATAAGGTTTTAACCTCCAGTCCATACGTCCTCTGGTAGCAACAAGTTTCTCTTTTTCCTCGCACACTCTGAGAAAAATAAAATCCTCTGGCGATCTGTTGAATCTATCTGCCTCCACACAGAAGATTTTCCCTTCTTTGTAGCTATCCCACTGTGCTACATAAATTATCTCTGGAAAACCTGTCATATCAAGATCCTGACAGACTACAGATCTAAAAAAAGACGCCAATCTTTTAAACTTACGGCGTACTCTGTTTTAGCCTCAGACTTTAACTCTGGATCACCACTAGTACATACAGCTAAAGTAACACAGCCATCACTATATCCTATAGAATACCCATAGCCGTTCTCACCCATAAACGCATAACTAGCTGTACAACATTCAGTATCACTTTTAGTAAATATCTCGATGCGACTTCTCTTCTTCTTCTTCAGCAGCGGATAACGCATTTCAAATGTAGTGCTAGGTCCACAATTACCTTCTTCAACGATTAAGCTCCCTCGCAAACCAAGTCCGTTAGAATCCATGTCACGCAGCACAATATTCGAATTTAACGTACCTCAAGTAGCATGGAGAATAAAGTGACCACTGGAAATCTTGTCGTTAAGTTAAAGGCAGAAATTTACACCCACCCGTGCGTCACGGTTTTTTAACGCCTTTCCATTGGCCTTGCGCGCACCCCAGTCAGCCAGCGTATCACAGCCAACAAAACGCAATACGTCACTCTACAGCCCAGCTGTTAGCTAGCTAGCTAAAAACGGGCCATGAAGAGTAAAAGCAATAGTCTGATAATAAATATATCTGTCACATCCTGGAAATCGTACACGTTAACAATCTAGTCATACAGCCTTAAACCATTAAAGTTTAGAAATCATCGCTGCCCATCAGACACCGCTACGAACCAAACACCCACGCACACACACACACACACACGCATATACACACACACACAGACAGACACACATACCCACACAGCGTATCACGGACCATTTAAAAGTCATTACATCTAGCCAGTTAGCTAGCTAAAAACGGGCCATGAGTAAAAGTATTAGCCTGATTAAAAAATATAACTGAACGTTAACAATCTAGTAACCTTCCATTAAGTTTTTAAAACCATCGCACGCCGTCAATAGTAAAACAACGCTTATACACACACCCACACAGCGTATCACGTACCATTTAAAACGCATTTATACAGCTAATCAGTTACCTAGCTAAAACGGCATAATAGTATAAGTAATAGTCTAATAATAAATATAACTGCTACATCCTGGAAATCGTACACGTTAACAATCTAGTCATACAGCCTTAAACCATTAAAGTTTAGAAATCATCGCTGCCCATCAGACACCGCTACGAACCAAAACCCACCACACACACACACACGCATATACACACAGACAGACACACATACCCACACAGCGTATCACGGACCATTTAAAAGTCATTATACAGCCAAGCTGTTAGCTAGCTAGCTAGCTAAAAACGCAGGCCATGAGTAAAAGTATTAGCCTGATTAAAAAATATAACTGAACGTTAACAATCTAGTCATATAACCTTCCATTAAGTTTTAAAACCATCGCACGCCCGTCAGAACAACGCTTATACACACACCCACACAGCGTATCACGGACCATTTAAAACGCATTTATACAGCTAATCAGTTACCTAGCTAAAACGGCATAATAGTATAAGTAATAGCCTAATAATAAATATAACTGCTACATCCTGGAAATCGTACACGTTAACAATCTAGTCATACAGCCTTAAACCATTAAAGTTTAGAAATCATCGCTCCCCGTCAGACACCGCTACGAAGCAAAACACCCACACACACACACACACAATCAGTTTAAACACACTACATTAGTAGTCAAACATTTAAAAGACTTTAATCATTGACTTACCTTCATTATTCTTCAATTTATTCTTCTTCTTTTATACATTTTTCCAATTGATTTATTCCTCAAGTTTGGGCGATCTGCGCACACGCAGCTTTAGGGGGGGAATCAGCAGCCCCCACCTAAAAAGTATTAACCACAGGCGCGGGGGAATACGGCCCCCACCTAAAAGTATTAACTGGAAGCGGGGGAATTGTGCTAATTAGTAGCCCCCACCTAAAGGTATTAACTAAAGGCGCAGGGGGGAATACGGCCCCCACCTAAAAGTATACACTACAGGCGGGGGATTAGTAGCCCCCACCTAATAGGATGCGCGCGCAACTTAGGGGGGAAATATCACCCCCACCTAAAATTAATAACCATAAAGCGGGGGAATTATGCTAATTAGTAGCCCCCACCTAAAGGTATACACTTATAACTACTATCAGCCATGACATTGAGTCTTAGCAGGAGAGAATGTCTCTCCATCTGTAAGAGAGTGGTGATCAAGGGTCGGAGGTCAGGTCGAGGGCAAGAGGATGGATTGATGGGGAGGCCGGACTGACTTGCGTTTGCACACAACAGATACAACACTCAAGGCACTTGGCTCAGAGGAAGAGCTTTCTCAGGACCGAGGAAGGGGTGGTCAGGTTGGGTGGATGAAGCAGGATGGGAATGGGGGACAAGACAGAAAAAACAAACAGTCCCAAGCAGGATCTTTCCTTCTACAAAGGCTTAATGTGGATGTCCGGTCCCAGCTTGCGCCCCCAGCTCACTTCCCATGTCCTCCTGACATCACTGTGCAGAAGCCAGCTTGCAACTGGATTGGAGTATTTTTCACATTGACCATTCTGACCTCTGCTATCTGCCTTGCATCAGCGTGTGTGCTGGTCATGTGATTAGATGCAAAACCTTGGTCTGCTTGACATAAACAGAACAGTGCATCTTTTATGGTGTGGCTGCACAGCTGTATTTGAAGAGGAAGGCTATTTATATATCCACCTTTTGTTTTATTTCTCCTTTTACTTCTTCTCTCCTGGTGTTGACATCGTCTGCCTCCAGTCCTCCATTACCTTTCACTGACTAGCACAACAGCCCTCATTTAATACTCAATCAACAGTTTGATTGCCTTTAACAAAATGTTGGATGTGCTCTGCCCTTTGACCCATTAAAACCTCTTATTTATCAGTTATCTACCTCCACATTGTTGCTCCCTCAGGCACTCATAATTTTACCAATAACCTTTTGCTCTCTCTCCCTGCCTCTTCTCTCCAGACTCATACTCGGCAGCAGGCAGCGAAGGTAGCATCTCCACCTCTGTGGCGTCACTGCCCCCACCGGCATCAGGCAGCTCGGCCCCCAGCTCCCCGGGCTCTAGACGCTCTGTGAGCACGCTGAAGAAGTGGCTCACGAACCCAGTACGCAAACTCAGTGTCGGGGCCACCGCCAAAGTGGAGCGTCAGGTCTGCAAACTTGAGGGAAAGCCTCCACCTCTTCCATCCCACAGCCACAGCCAGGAATTTAGCAGTCCCCCGAGGCCTGACGGACCTTTCCCCATCCTACCCGTCTTGTGCAGAGAACAGGTGAGTTGTAACAAGGATGCACCTCGGTATTTTCTGTCTGACTAATCTAACAAGGCCTTGTGCTTCAAGTTCCCTTGAACACACACACATTTAAGACAAACCACCACCTCTTTAGAAAAGTCATTATTTCAAATTATCACAAGGCCTTTGTATAAACTGGCTCTGATGTAAACATGCAAAGCTTAAGTCTTATATAAATAGAAAACTAAAGTCAACATCATGACAGTAGCTTGTTTACACAAGGTAGCTCAAGAATATTAATTAATTAATGTAGAGTTCACAATGAATCATGGCAGGTGGTGATGCTGTTACATAACAGCAGCACTGCTGGCTCATCCCGCAGCAACTCATGCCACCATGCTTTGTGAGTCATGTGCTCTCCTTTGCCATTCAGCCCGAATGTATGTGCATGCTACGGACATATTGCTTCATGTAGATGTTGTGTTATTCTGACAGTGTGGACTTGTGTCTGTTGGTCTGTGTGTTCCAGGAGTGGAAAGATGGCCTGGCAAGCCCTGAGGACCTGTCACCGGCTACACTACAATCCCCCAGCTATATAACGGACTCGATGGTTGGCTGCACGTCACTGCCAGACAACCAGGTCCGACACCATCTAACCTGTATCTGTCACCACATGTTATTTTTATGTCACATAGAAATAATATCAAACACAGCTGATCTTTCTGGCTTAACTACAAGTAGGGATATTTGACAGGATACCAGACTACTTGAATGTACCCCTTTGTTTAAAAACAAAACAAAAGATTGGCTATGATGAGATTAAAACTATGAGGAGTTAATGCACCTATGGTTCATTTTAGCTGCCAGTTTTCTGTAGTAGACAGTAGGCTAGCAATACTATTCTCAGTGAGGACCCAGCCTCCCATTAAGGTGACATACGTACTGTTTGTCTCCATGGCCCTGCAGCCAGATCTGGAAATGATCTCTACTGCTTCTGGCGGAGTTCAACTATCAAGCAAAACTAAACACACAAATGCACACAGGAGCACTGCTTACTGAAACCACACACACGACTACAGATGCAAAGATACAGCATATAGACCATATGGACATACACACGTAAGGAAATCTAAATGAATACAAGGCTTTCTCAAGCAGATTGATGCCAGAAGACCAGATGGCAAAGCTTGACAGTGACCTGTGTGATGCATGACTCACATTCAACATGTTACAAAAGGATTTGCCTGAAGATAAATGGGGTATAGCACAAAACGGCAGATGATGAAGAAAGAGGACTGCTTCTGTGAGATGACAAAGAACGTGTGTGCACATACACTTTCATTTCTCCTCGGAGTCAGTTGCTCGTGGCAAAGGAATGTCTTAAGTCAGGTATTGACAGAGACCCTTTAGCTGTGAGATGGAAAAATGGCAGAAACTGGGATTTGCTGGAGAAGCAGTAATATTGCATCTAACATTGGCACCCTATCAATATATAGGAAAACAATAATGATATCTGAGCTTGTGGAATGTCTCCTGTTGGTGAATCAACACCAGAGCACTTAAATTCTAACTTTGGTCTCAACAACACATAAAAGTCATTAATATGATTACATCAGAGGGATAAGGTCAATGCTTTGGAGTGTTTACTGCCAATCTTCAGATAGAGAGAGAGAGAGAGAGAGAGAGAGAGAGAGAGAGAGAGAGAGAGAGAGAGGTGGAAGTAGAGAGATTGAATAATGTAGGTCAGTCCTCTTTGAGCTGTGGTTTCCGTCTCTGTACCCCACCTATAATGGCCTCATGTCCAGTGTTGTATGCATTGTTGTTTTTCCTCTTTTTTTCACACCGTTGTCTCTAATCTCAGAACCACAGCAGGACATAGTTTTTGATGAAATGCTTCTTTGGACAATTGAAAGTTCCTGTAATTGTATGTCAACAGTTAAACTAGACATGGTGTCAAAAAGGAAGCCAGAACTGCAGATCACAATATTTACTAAATAGCGTTTCCTGATGAACAGATTGTACAGTCTGTCATCTCAACCCACAGTTAAAAAACAAATATATTAGAAGCAGTTTCTCTGTAAAACATTAAAGGAAATGACAAAAAGAAACAAATGGTGCTGATGTTGTGAGAGCTCTTCAAAGCCAAATCCTTTGCTTGACATCAACAATGCAATGCCAATGCGGTTTATAGCACTTGAGACCAGCATTTCTCCTTGACACAGAACCATACCTTTTGATTTGAGCTTTTCATGTTTAAGTATTTAAATTGTCTGCTTCGGTTCAAGAATTAGAAATTGCTGATGCCACCACTGGAAACCTAAAACACACATCAGGTTCAAGCATTAGCAGACATTCCTGTGTATAATGAAAAACATCACATGTAAAGGGTATACTTTTTTTTAATGAAAATCTCTTTATTTTCACTTTAATGCTGCTGATTTGCTGCACTTTATGTGTTCTAACAGTAAGTCCCTAAATTAGCAATGCAAAACTTGTATAAATTTATGACTTGAACATTGTGCTCTTGGACAACATAGAAACAGCAAAAGCATTCTGCTATCTTACAACCCCGTACATATTTTTGACACTTTGTTGGTTTTTCTTACTTAAGACATTTAACTAAAATGTTAGGACCCAAACACTTTTTCAGTTTTTAAGAAAAAATAACGTTACAAGCTCGTTCTTGATTGATTGATGAAATCCTTCACAAAAGCTTAACTTTAGCATTTACAAAAACTGTTTTTCATGGCTTCTGAGTAGCAAAACAAAATTTGCAACAGAGGGGGACAGGGGGGAATTTTTCCTGTGGGCTTTGCCACGGCACATCTGGAAGTGATCAGGGAGCCGGAGCCATGGAGACCTGTCAGCCAGGCTGAAGCACTCCTAGCAGGGCAAGGTTGTCTGGGGGAGCGAGGGTCTTTATGGAGCCTCTCTGTCTCTGCCTCGCTATGCTTTGTCTCTTTCATTCTTTCTCTCTCTCTCAGATGCCTGTGACAAAATAGAATGCTCACAACTTGTAGACAAAGTTTATCATGGAGGTGGCAGGTGAGCAAATTGAACTAGGCCAGAGAGGAAAAGGAGAAAGCTTCATAGCTTTTCCATTTGTTTATATGTCTATCTTATAATCTATGTTTTTAATTCTCCATGGGGCAGCCGCCTGCCAGGGGGAGTCTGAGGGATTGGCTATATGTCTGTGGTGTGAGCAGGTTTGTGTATATGTTTAAGATGTGTAGGTTCTGCTTGACTAGAACAATGGGACACAGGGATTTAGGTGAAGACAGATGGCTGCTCCTTTAAGTTTACACAGTCAGGATTGAGTGAATAGCCTAAAAAGAAATGGCTAAGCAGCATGGCTAAAAATAAATGGCAAAGCCTTTGTAAGTATACAATTGTACAAAGAGATGGCTGTGAGTCATTGTACGACCATGTAAAGGGAATATGTGTTCTTATTGTGCAAGAGAAACAGGTTACACAAACACGAGGGTCTTGTTTCCATTGAATTAGTAATGATTTTAGACTTTACAGGCTTTGTTGTGGAGTACACAATGACTGCAGTGATTTGCACCAGGACCCCCAGAGGAAATTATATCAATTCCAGGAAAAAGTATGAAAAGGAGGTCATGCATATAATGCATGAACACAATCAATTAGATCATAGTAACCTTGGGTTTATGTGTGCCTTTCTATTTGGGGCCAATAAGGCAGAAGAAGGAAACACTGACATAGATGTTGCTGTAATAACCACAATATAAAAAAGAAACCATGTGAAGTATTATCATATAGGTTTGAATCCTCAGAGGGGAGAACAAAAAATTATCATTTTTTAATTCACACATAAATCGTTAATGCTATTGCCAGCGGGCAATCCGTTACTGTAGTCCTCTTGCTCTGAAGCCAAAACTCCATTAAGAACCTTAAAAGCTTTATTCGTCATCTCATCGTCAGCTATGGAGCCTGATGCTCCTCTAACTTTTTATCTTTTAATCTCTTTCTCTCCATCTATCAGAGGTTGATTTGCACAGCGCGGATCATTAACAGTGACAATCTGAATCTGATCTTCTTATCATTCAATCTCTGTTCCTTGTGTCTGTCTGCTCTTTCTGGTCACCTTGGCAACCTGCATCATTATCATCTCTCTCCTGCTCTTTATCTCCCTTTGCTTACTTTATTTGTGGCATAATCCCCCGTTACTGCCACTGGACTGTTGATAAACAGTTTCTCTGTCTGTCTGTCTGTCTGTCTGTCTGTCTCTCTGTTTCTGCCTCCTCAGGATGCTCAGTCCACCAGTCTTTTGCCAGATGACAGCGGCTCTGTCTTGATGGACGACACCTCCAGCCAATGGTCAGCTGCGGCTGACACTGAGGAGGAGAGGAGGAGTGCCTTAGAGAAAAGCATGTATGTGTTTTATCAATTCCATGATAATCCTCATGGCAGCCCTATTCTACTTGTGTCACCTTTTATAAGTAGTTGCTGATTTCCAGAGGAAGTTCCTTGAAAGACCTATTCAATCCAAGAATGTTGGAATCCTTATGCTCTTCTTTGCTGAAATGTATGCTTGTCTGCATTTTACACACAGAAAGAAAAAAAAACTTACATAAAAATTACATTTGACAAAATAATCTTAACTCAAGATTCACTATATTGTAGCTCTCCTTGGAGCTTTCAACCACATTGCATGGTCTGCATCGAAGTTCCATTGGTCATCTGATGACAATTGAGCCATCTCTATGACAACAGGGCAAACTCTGTTGCCTGATGAAGAAAGTTAGGGGCAGTTAGAAAAATCTAGTCAGTGCACATTGAGTTAAGATATTTTCCTGAAACTTTATAATTAATCGAAAATATTATTTCCTGGGTGAGTTTCAACTTTCACAAATATTTAGCCTGTTTGCTCGTTCAGCTGAATAAGACTCAAAATATTACTTACACTAATTAATTGGAAATTGCAGTGCAGATAGTTACAGTTACATTAATTCATTTGATTTATTAAATCCAAAGTGTAGCAGTAGAACACTGTCTCCATTTCCCTTGTAACTAATCACATTTCCAGGAAACCTCCTACAAAATTACAATGTGGTATCACACTCTTATTTGGGAAAATGATAAGGATACTAGGACCTGTTAAATAAAGAGTAACCAAGATTTTTGCAGTGTGCAAAATACATTTGGTAGCATAACTCTAACACTAATCTGGCCTCATTTGTGTCTTTACAGGTATGTACTGCAGGAGCTTATTGAGACAGAGAAGCACTATGTGGTGGACCTGGGGCTCATAGTGGAGGTAAACCTCACAGTCTGCCTGCTAAGAACACACAATCTGCCCTGACAGAGAAGAGGGAACTTATTCATCCACCCAGTCTGTCAGAGAGAGCCCTAAATCCTTATCATCACAATTCCTCCACTTTCCTCCAAAGTTTGGTCGGCCTCCATTTGCCATCTCCAGTCTTAAGCAGATTTTGTAAATTATTATCTTAAAGATTATTATGTTGCAAGGCAAGCCATCTCCCAGGTGCCTTAAATAACTGGAGATATTTTGGTTCAGAGAATAGTTTTTGCCATCTGAGTGTGAGTAAAAACTCAATAATAGCTGGTGTGTGATTACTGCAGTGTGTTATAACAATCTAGCTATATTTACTGGTGTTCAGGTGTTGGTTTTTGTGGGTGTGAACAGATGTCAGCAGCTTTGTCATTTCTTTGCAGGGCTACATGGCCACAATGCACTCCAAAGGTATGCCGGAGGACATGAAGGGAAAAGACAAGATTGTTTTTGGGAACATTCACCAAATATTTGACTGGCATAAAGAGTAAGTCCCTGATTTTTAAATACACTGGATGTATTTGCTCCAGTTGAATTCAAAGCAAAAGTCAAACAGTGATTTGCAGAGTATTATGTTTGTGGTTGAGTGGAGGACAAAGGAACAATAGGTCAAAAGACAAATCTGACCTTCCGTTTAGGGATGTTTGTGCTTGTGTGTGTGTGTTTGTATGTATGTGTGTGTGTTTGTGTTTGTGTGTGTGTGTGTGTGTGTGTGTGTCTGTGTGTGTGTATATGTGTTCATATGTATGTTTTGTTTTTGTAGCTACTTCCTGGGAGAGCTGGAGAAGTGTATAGCAGAGCCAGAGAGGCTGGCTCAGCTCTTCATTAAACATGTGAGTATGTACTATTTGTAGACACACACACACACACACACACACACACACACACACACACACACACACACACACACATTGGAAGTATATGGGTCTGCTTCCGTGTGCTGTTTGGTGTGAGGGTAAATAGAGCTAAGAAAACATGCAGAGCTCCTGTTAATTCTATACTGTACCTCTCTCCCTTTCTCTCAACTAACTGCCAGTATCTCTCCTTCCATTTCCCTGTTACTGATATGTCTCAGTCCAGGGTGTTTTTACAACAGTGCACACAGCAAACACTTGCATACACACGAATGACACACTGGCTGAGTTCCAGCCTAGACTGGTCTGGTCGGGAAGTACCAGGGAAAAAACAGCCAGAAAAGACAACATGAATAAGACGAGGAATAATAAACCCTAAACTCAGTCTCTTTAATATGAAGGCTTTTTCCCCCCTACCCAAAACAACGGCCTACTTCTTCCTACATGCCCTGGCTCAAGAATGAGGTAAAGCGATGCACGCAAAGAAAGAGTAATTGTTAAGTATTGTTTTTAGAATAGAAAAGAGCCTAAGTCGGTATAGGGTCACAGGGCTTAGGGGAGAAAAATTAGGTTTAGGTACTATATTGTTTAAGTGATGGCACATGCAGGCTAGGCAGACATGATGGGTAATTTGACAAATTTGTCTTTGCTTCTTGTCCAAAGATAATTGAGTTAAATGTCTGTGTCTCTCTCTTGCTATATTCACACTATCTCTCTGTACCGCTTTAAACAATCAAATTAGCCTCAGCCCACTGGAAAATCAACGTAAAAAGCCTGTGGAGGAATAAAAAAACTTGTAACTAAATCTAAGCTTGGTGTCAAACTATGAACACAAGCAGACTGCGACCATGGCCATAATGAAAAGCAGAAAGCCCATTCTGCTTTTAAAAAGAGCTGGATCACCAACATGCCAAATGTGTGCTCACACATGCAACGAATAAACACATGTAAACATGCAGTCACACAAGTATACTGGATGCTGGTAGAGAGATACAGTCCATGCACAGAACACTCATATTTCACATGCAGCCAGCTCTGCAGTGTTAAACGATGTCCATATTCAGGTGGAGCAGCTAACTGGTCTCTAGGTTACAGAGTCATGCCGCTTGTTTCTAGGTACAGGCTAGTGTCAGCCGTCTCTAAAAGGCTCCGGTTACAATGAGGGTAACCTAGGTGAATTATACATAAGCTAATGCTCATCTACATGTAACTCCATTGAGACTCTCAAGACTGCCCCATCTGCTCTCCCATGCCAATTAGTCATAGGAGAGTAAGTGCTAACCAGACAGAGTGAGCTTCAAAGGGCCCGCACTCTGAGACTAATCATTATTGCTCTGAGCTGCCGCCATTGATTTTTGTTGTCATTTGCGGTCACTTTCATTGGCATTTTTATTTATATGTAATGTAGTGAAAAGTTGTTTTTACTTTGTGGCAAATTTGTATCAAAGGCTTAACTGAATGAGTTTGTTCGGCTTGTAATGCAGGAAAGGCGTCTGCACATGTACGTTGTATACTGTCAGAACAAGCCCAAGTCAGAACACATCGTCTCAGAGTATATTGAGACTTACTTCGAGGTGAGTACCTCTTTTTTACTTCTTCGATTAATCAATCAATGTTTAGTTCTTTGTTTTTCTGCCCAATCAAACTAGCCAAAATGCCCATCAAATGTTCCTAGAATCAAAGGGGACATCTTTAAAGTGCCTGTTTTCCAAAACACAAAAATGTTAAATTTTCAAAGATGAAAACCAGCAAATTTAGCTGACATTTACCAGCAATTTACCAGCAAATTCAGCTGACATTTATTATTCAGATTGTAATTGGTTCCTTTTCATTGACAGTAAACACAAGACTTATAGGCAAACAGTACAATCCCTGTGATAAACTATCTTAGAGGGATTCAATTGGCCATTAGCTGCTATGTTTTTTGCTGTGGCTGTCGTGTTGACTGGTGTTGTGTTGTTGTGTCCGACTCCATCGTCAGGAGTTGCGACAGCAGCTGGGCCACAGGCTGCAGCTAAACGACCTGCTCATCAAACCTGTCCAGAGGATCATGAAGTACCAGCTTCTGCTCAAGGTGATAAGCATCACATTGCTTTGCTGTTGATCACACACACCCACACACACACACACACACACACACACACACACACACACATTCTGGTGTTCACTGTGCAGCTGTCTGAGACACAGCAGGGTCAGTCACGGGGTTGTTAACATACAAGCATGCACACAAACTCACACATACACCCCTCTGTGCAGAAACAAATGACAACACACTGGGTGCATTGTCTGTTTAGGCTAATTTTCAGTCAGAAAGGAAAAAGCAAATTACATAATGAGATTCTCACCATAGGTTTTAACATTCATACGTAACAATTCTTTGAAGATGATCATAAAATAGCGTCCCTGGTATAAAACTTTACCTAAATTTAAAACCTTGAACTCTGGCATATGAAAGGTGGGTTCTACACCCATAAATAATCCTCCAGATGTCCTCACCTGACTCTGAGCAGTAAACCTGGAATGCTCTGGTGACCATGCTGTGTTTATTTGAACAGGACTTCCTAAAGTATTACACCAAAGCTGGGATGGACACAGAGGACTTGGAGGTGGGTGTTCTGATTCATAAATATAAAGTTTAAAGTGATTTTTGTGTACGTGGAAAAACATGCTTTTTATTACTGTTCTTGATAACAAACTCACTTTGGTCTTTTAAACAGAAAGCAGTAGAAGTGATGTGCTTTGTGCCAAAACGTTGCAATGACATGATGAATGTGGGCAGACTACAAGGCTTCGAGGTACGTCTCAGGAATTTAGACCGTCCTTCAAAGTCTTTAATACATTTCTTGTGCCAACTATTCAGCCAAAGAAAATAAAACTGTAACCACTTCCTTGGTTTGTTGTGTTTATCTTCGCTGTGGTACCAGGGGAAGATCACAGCTCAGGGCAAACTGCTCCAGCAAGATACTTTTACTGTCATAGAGCAGGACAGTGGCTTCCTGTCTCGAGCCAAGGAAAGACGCATCTTCCTGTTTGAGCAGCTGGCCATTTTCAGTGAGCCAATCGACAGGAAGAAAGGTTTCTCACTCCCTGGGTACATCTTTAAAAGTAGCATCAAGGTGGGCGCCTGCTGAGATCAGCAACACATGAAGTTTTTGCAAAATAAAATACCAAAAAATGAGAAAGTACATTTTACTCCAAGGTTATGAGTCACACAACAGATTCACACCACACGCCTAAATCAGCACACATTACAGAATCCCTGAGCAGGGACTTTTTATAGGCTTGCACGTGTTAGTGAGGTATTTAACAAGCAACTCGGCACGATGGGCTCATCACAGATGCTAATCAGATGTGATATGTTGCAGGTGAGCTGCCTGGGGGTGGAGCCCAGCGTGGACGGTGAAGACTCCCGCTTTGTGCTGACATCACGCAACCCTGACGGGAGTGTGGTGCGGTTCCAGTTGCAGGCCTCCTCCCCTGAGATCTGCAGGGCCTGGGTCAATGATGTGGTTCAGATCTTGGAAAGCCAGCGCAACTTCCTCAATGGTAAGTCCCAGCTGAACTCTGAAGACCAAGCCACCACCCCCTAACCCATAAATCATATTTCATTTCCCACATATTGACTTTGTTGTCAGCTCACAGTTGAATCTTTTGGTTGGTCAATTTTTTAAACCATGGAGTCTTGGTCCACAGAAGCCTATTCCGGGCAAAAATAAATAAACATATAGGAATAAAACAATTCAACATCATGAGATACTACTTCAAAATCAAAAAGAATGTAAAGAAAATACTATTGCACATTATTTATTTTGGATCTCATAATCTAAAAAAATCTACATTCTCAGTAGGTATATAAAAATGTTACTTGAATGACACTGCATTAGTAGCTTTTAGCTTTGCTAATTTATCACCTTTTCTTCCTTGGTGGAAATGAGCTGAAAAATTATTTTCTATTACTTTTTTAACTCTTTGTGCAACACAGACAAAACTGTAACACGTTATACTTATTGCAGTTTATAAACATTTAATAAAATATTTAAAACACATTGTAATGTACTTTTATAAAGTAGTTAATAATGATGAATGAATATAATGAATGACAAAATAGTATAACACACATAATAATAATACAAAATATGTATTTTTTGGAGAGTTATAATTGTTGACAAATACTGTACATTAATAAACCTAAATGTCCTTATCTATGTACTTACTGAAGTATTACTGACAAATGCTGAATTCACTTAATACAATGGTTTGTAAAGATACTTAATATATATTCATATTCTCTGTGTCTTCCAGCCTTACAGTCGCCTATTGAGTACCAGCGACGAGAGAGCAAGTCTAATAGCCTGGGCCGTTGCATGAGGCCCCCTCTGTCTGCTGCCAGTGCCCTGCGGCCCCACTCCTCTGCCTCTATTGACCGCCATAAGCTGCCCTCCCTTCACTCTCACAACACCTCCCTGCCCACGCTCTACCTGCCCAGCCAAGGCCAAGGACCCAGCGAGACATACTCACTGCAGGACGTAGGTTTCTTTAGCTGTCTCTTTCTCTGCCCTACACTGTGACACTGTCCTGCAGTAACTACCCACTCAAACACAGTATATTTGTATTTATGAGACACTGCCAGACCTGCTTATCTCTTAAGCTTTTCTGGCTGCGGAACTGGTCCATTGCACAAATGGGATAATACAAAAAAACAGTGGTATTGTAGGCATGCACTACAGTGTTGGTGACTGACCTGCCTGTTGTTTGCATCCGCAGCCCACTGTGGTCCAGCCATGCCCTGCTGACTCCCACACTGTTTCTCCATCACAAGTCCAACTGGGCTTCACTAATCAGCCAAGCTGTCAAGCTGTGTCAAATGGGCTGTACACACCCACCACACAAAGTGCACAGGTAGTGTATATGCATGCATTTATGGACTGTCTATTTAGGGGCCTTGATATTAAATTTAAAATTAGTTTGTATATAGATGAACACAGTGCTCCTGGGTTGTATAGCAGTCATTAATTAACATCAACATTGGAAAAATGAATGACAAAACCAGCCACCGGAAGCTAACCAACAGGAAAAAAATGGGCCATTGTACAACATCTAACAATAATTCCAATGTGCTCATTAAGGGTAAATAAAAGATGAAAGACTTTAGTAAATGGTAACCATTTATTTAGACACACATACAGTTATGGGATTTGTTGAGTCATAAGAAGAGTTATTTCTCCCCCTATTGGATAAAAAAGGAATCAATAAAAAACTGGAATTTTCTGAAGGAAATGGATTACAATGTTAGCTGGTTACAAATAAGGGACATTCCCACATCTTAGTGTTTTACACAAAATATAACATGTCAGGCCTGTCTGCCCTTACTTTAAGTTTTACCCATCTGGCCAATAATGGTTAGCATGCTGTTGTTGGGCTTGACGTTATAATTAGCGACGTCGCCCTCCGTCATCACTGGGCTGTTGAGGCAGTGTTGACAGACCAGCAGTTGTTGTTCTCTCGCTCTCTACCTCTCTCTTTCTCTGTTTACTCAGGCTGAATAGGCTTGGTACTTACTAAACAGGAAGCAGGCTGAGCCAGACAAGGAAGTCAGAGAGAGATGTCTATAAAGTCAGCTAATCGTTTCCCATACTTGTCCTGGTATGAATAGATGGAACCTGGGCCAAAGGAGGTTTTTAGACTGTAAATAAAAAATTGCTGATGTACTAGACTTTATTGATACTGTTCTTGGTTGGTATCAAAGTAAAAAATTAAGTGTTATTAGTAGTGAGTGCAGTACATGGAAGTATTTCATATCTGTGTAATGAATTTTCCCTCTATCCCCAGCAGAGAGCAGGAGAGGGCTGCAGGAGGGGTCAGGCTGCTGATGCTGAGAGCCAGGCTCCAATGTCAGGCCCCTTAGCTGGACGACGCCCCAGCAATCTGGCTCAGCTAGCCGAGGATGACCTATGAACCCTGATGCTATCTGTCTCCTGGGTCAGAAGGACAGCAGCTAACGCCACAACTGTGGAGACAAGAAGACTTGTCTACTGTCTGTTTATGCCAGGCTTGATCCTTAACTGGTTCATTAATGATTTATGGAGGATAATAAAGGAATCTGAAGGAAAATATGAAGGAACTATGGAAATATAAAATGACTTTGCTACTGTTTTTACCATTCAATGGTAGGTGACTAGTCTTGGCTACCTTGAGTGTACGTAAAACAGCACCCAGTGGGATGTTACTGGGCTCAGAGTAAAAATGCTCAATGAACACTCAAGTGGTATGAAAAATTATAAATTGTACCTTTTAAGAGTTTGTACACCATACTCTTCTCTTTTTCAAAGAGCAAGGGGATTTGGTTTGTTGTAGAAATATCCATTCCTAATTGGGGCGGTCACTGGAGTTATTCGTGTGCCTAAATGTATGTTTATGCAACGATGTGTGGATGTGTTTAAGCGCATAAGAGTGTGCAAGGAGTGGAAGTTGCAACTCTTGTACCCTTTGGTAAATTTCTTTTTTTTCTTTCTGATAAGATTTCTGATTCCCCATTGTAAAGACAAGTACAGCTACATTTATATATCTGTCATTCCCCTGCTGACAACTGAGTTTGCTGTTTGTGTTGACAAGAATGGGAAAGGTAGAACACTTGATGTGAACACGCCACCAGGAATTTACTCACTCAAATTTCAAATTAAAGCAAAGAACTTTCTTTCTTGCCACAGTGTTGAGAGCCCCTCTGTGCTCTCTTATTCTGTTTGAGCGGCCCTCCTTTGATCTGGACAAAAAAGGCACGAGGGGTCCCCCTGGAGGTTCTCTGTGGGTATGACGTCACTTCGGAATACTTTTTGCTCTTTGGAAAACTCCAGAGGAGTTTGTGAGGAGCATTCAAAGGGACTGCTGTGCTGACCCAAGTGTTGCATGCATCTCCTTGGTGATTGACTGACACAACATTTCCCAGCTCTGTCTGTCCAAGCTGAATTAGAGTACCCGTGGTTTGGGTGAAAAGTGCATTGGTTTAAACTTGTTTTATTAGTCCACTGTTGTAATGTCAAGGCTGTGCACCATTTCTATAATCCCTGTTAGCTTTTGCCCTCATGGACTAAATACTGTACAGTGCATACCATAAAGTCAATCATCAATTGGTATACCAAGAAATGTTTCAGTTCCGGTTCGTTCAAATGAAGGATAATATATTGCTGGATAAACAAAGTGATGAATCTGCATGCTTCCTCTTCCTCAAACAGCAGTGCCAAAAGAGCAGCTCACCACTTACACGTTTCATGCTCTTACTTGTAGTTTACACTTAGTAGTTTCATGCTCTTACTTTTAGTTCAGTTTGCCATTACACTACAAAACATTTAAATTCTGTGCTACTATCTGGATTGTAATGACCCTGTCAATATCACGTAATCTCTGTGGCCAGTAGAGGTCCCCACAAGGCTTTCACTTCCAATTTATTTAGAATAAACAGCTGCACCAAAGATTAATAGGCCTCATATTTCAGTGCTAACACTGAAGCAAAGCTGCTCAACAATTTGTTCGAAACACAATAATAAATTTCACAAAATAAACTGAAATGGAAGACATTAGGTGAGTAGAACCATCTCACAGAATCCCTCTGCAGTTAATGTGAACTGATATGTTTTCAAGGGGAATTACTGATCAGGCAGTTTTTCTTTTAATACAAAGTAATACAACTACAGGGAACCAAAGGCAAGGACATAAAACCAGGAGAAGGTAATGTTATTCTTAAATAAGTAGTACTGTTGTATCATATCAAATAAAAAGTGTTTTTTAAAACTGAGGGCAGCATTTGAGTTTCTCCACAAAATATTGATTAAAATAACTATACTGAATACTTTTAATGTCTACAGATACTTATCTCTGCTGTACTGTAGATTTCTTTATAATATAAGTGCTTTCTAACCCCTCATGATGATTAATACTGTCATTCTTCTACATTCTCACAGTGTGCTCATTTCCTATCAATGTAACTAATAGTCCAACTAAAGTATTATTTTTGCTATAGACCACAGAGGTCCTCAGACTCCATTTGGGAACCTCTGATGAAGACAAAAGCAAAGTATTTTGCTTGCTGCGGCACCCCTCCTTGCAGAAAGTTCAAACAGGATTAAAAACAAAGAGAAGAAACCCCTGGATGAGCAGACATCTGGTTGGCTGGCCTCTGAATAAAGCCCCATTCTAGGCAGTAAAATAGGGCCGATCGTAACACGACTGTGATATATGTGGGGGGTGGGGGGAGGGGTATTAACTTTCACAAGGGTGCAAAATCAAAGGGAGTTCCTGTCACCACTGAGGGGGTCTCAGCAACAGGGGTCCCATTCACAGGGAATTCCTCTCCAGTGCCCTCTGTTGCATCTGTTGACTCAATCTTCTCCATTGAGAGAAAGAAAACACTCATTTAAGCCACATGACTGTGAACTTGATTGCAGCAGGCGAGACAAACAGCCCCATCAAAGGATTAAGTATTTGCTTTGAGGTGTGAAAATCTTTTATCAGCCCACCATGTTGGGGCTTCTTTAGGAGCTTCTTCTTTCACACCAACAGCGCAACGAACAGCCTTTTTATTCTGAATGCAATCAAATTATCATTTAAATAAAATGTTAAACTTTTAGGACCTCCGGGGCACTGGAAATTCAGACATGAACTAAATAAGCTAAGACACTGAAAACTATTGACTCTCACTGTCAATCAGATATTTACTTCACAATCCGTCGCCAAGATGTAAGAAAATAGAAATTGTTTCAGCAAGAACAATGTTTATTCAAATTTACATGCGGTCAAAAACCCCAATAAAATTGTTGATGATATTTATACATAATTTACAAAGAATTTATACATGTAAATCTGGAGGAATGCTTCATATTGCTGCTTAAGACTAGCCGAGATAAATCTGTAGACCAAAGACATACATTAAAAAAAAGATCCCTACATTGAAGCTGACAAATTAGGGTCTATTTTTGAATAAACATCTAATTATGAACAGAAACAGAAGCATCTTTCCATTATAAACCTGTTTTCGAGAGCAGAAATTATATATTTTTTTACAGCAACCTTCAGCTGTACTAAGGCATACATTAATTCTGAACATGATAATATGGACAACATATTAATGTAAACCTTGCAGAATTTTGCTCATGTCGGCAACGTCTTTCACAAGATATTTACAAAATGAACATTGAAAAAATTTAGATTTTCACATTAGGCTAAATTTAAACAAATCTGAAATTGTTAAATGCATAAAACTAGTTTTATTTCTCTTTGTTTTGTCTCACAAAATCACTGAAAGAGTTTCAAGTTTTCTTTAAAGGTGCCTTGCCTCAAACAGCACACAATTACTTAAAATTGTATCTATATATATTTATGTGGTACTACTTGAAGTCAAAAGTAGGGCTTTGACAACAGAAGATGTTTGGGGAGCTTGACGCTCACCCTCTAGTGCAAACCTATGGCAGTAAGTGTAAGTCACACAGTTTGTTCATTGTTGATTATTATTTCTAATTGACAGACCGCAGAAATTACTCTCTCTTGATATTAGTGAGCAGAGGGTCCGTGCTCTGTGATGGCTGCCCAGATCGGCTCTTCCTGGTCTGGTGGGTCTTGACATGTTTGGAGAGGTGGTCACTCCTCATGAACCTCTTGCCGCACTGCTGGCATCCAAAGCGCTTCTCTCCGGTGTGTGTGCGGAGGTGCCGCTGTAGCTCATCTGAACGGGTGAAGCTTTTACCGCAGAAAAGCCAGTTACAGATGAAGGGCCTCTCCCCGGCATGCCAGCGCAGATGTGCCTTGAGGTGAGAGGTCTTCTTGTACACTTTGCCACACTCTGGGATGTGGCAGATGTGCAGTCTCTTCTTTCCAAACTCTAACCCCCCACCATTGGCCTGGCAGTTGGGGCATTTGCAGCGGCGGCAGCGGCGTGTGGAGCTCAGCAGGCCCTTGGAGGTGCCTTGGAGAAGAGCAGCTATCTGGGGCTGGTGGCCCAAAACCAGCTGTCTGCCTAAGGAGAAGGGATGGTTGGCTGGGGTGGCGTTGGTTTGGGGAAGGCTCCACCATTGCTGCCCTTCGTCAACATGACCTCCAGGCAAGTGATGTCTGGCTGAGGAGTTCTGGAGGAAGCTGGGGAAGTTTTGTCCCACAGTGTTGTGCTGAGGGTAATAGGGGCCAGTGGCCTGTGGCTGCGAGGACAGCACTTTGACAGGGGAGAGTTCGAAGGAGTAGGAAGAGGGAGGTTCAGCCGGGGGGGTGAGAGGCAACTCATGGTGGTGGTGATGATGGGAGTGATGATGATGGTGACCCAGACCAGGTTGCATGTGTCCGGGGAACTGCACCTTGGGCACTGTGAAGGTCATCTGGTGTGTACTGAGGGCAGTACTGGGTGCCATGTCGTTGCTCCAGAGCTGAAACATTCCTGATGTGGAGCTGACGGAGCTTTCATAGGGGAACTGGGAGCCTTCTGAGCCCATAGTGCCTCCCACCTGCCAGGCCTGGCTACAGGTGGTGGCCAGGAAGGAGAGGGCACTGGGTGCTCCCTCTGGAGAGGAGCTGGGTGTCCGGTCCTGTGTGGTGATATACAAACACAAATCATTAGCCACTTTAAAAGAGCCTAAAATGTTTACATCTTTATTCATTTTACTAAATATTTTCTTTTAAATGACACTATCATAAAACATTCAGATATTGGTATTAAATACATTTTACTACTTGTCTATTTTCCTGTTATCCCGATTTTTTAAAAACAATTTCACTTTGCGGAGTTGTGGAATTGTGGCTTTTACCAAAGCAAGTAGTCTCCTAATACAATGGGGTCGAAAAGATGATTACACAACAAACCTGTAAAAAGGTGTGCAAAAAGTTGTCAGTCCTTTGTATCGCCAGCGCAGCCATCTGTCCTCGCGCTACTTCTCCACGCAACACAAACTGCGCCGAGAGACGACGACGCACAGGCTCAACTACAGCTCGGAGCGCAGAAGAGAAAGATGCTCACATTCGGGTCTCGGATAACTCAGGCACTTTTGCAGAGTTGACCTGGAAATCTCGCGTCATTCAAAGGTCCCTTCGTCCACGAGATAAATAGTTTTAGTGTGCTAGCAGTCCAGGGATGACCGTCTAAAGTTAGAGACAGAGAGGCGCACAGTAATCCTTACGATCATCTCAAAGGCGCCTGAGCTGCATCTTCTCTTTATAGAGAGAAAAGATCCTCTCAACGGGGTCTCCAGTCTGATGCAGGAGAGCGAGTCAATAGAGAGGAGATGTGAGGCAGGAAGGAGGGGGAATTGGTAGGTGAAGGGGTGGGCTACTCATAATTTCACTCAATTTCAACCAAATGCTGACCCCAAGAGCTGACTCCTCCTCCAATTGTTCTAAAAAAAAAAGAAGGCATTATAAGAGGTTTCCTGTAATATCTACATTTCTATATGAACTTCTTCGGACATGTCATGTCATGTTCTACTTTTTTTTAATTTTTAATTTTTATTTTAAATAAGCCCACACGACTGCATTATTTAAAAACAAAACATTTCAAAGTGTTGTGTTTCAGCAACTTTTAATCTCTACATTTAGAACCACATTTTGCATAAGAACAAAATGCTTAGTCTGTTAAAAGATCTAAGATTAATATAGCCAGCTTAGTCAAAAATATTTTCACTTTGGGAGTATTTGCATACTGCTTCAATTACTCTGTGGGAATTCAATTAAAGATAGTAAAAATATGGATTTTATATTTTTAGCAACTATTAGTGATGCAGTTTTGAATGGAAAGGTGGGCAAACTATGATCTCCAGTCAACAAACATTAAGACAAACCAGCAATACAAAGTATAATGAATTCATACTTACAGGAAAGCATAACAGTACAGTGCTCCGTGTTGTCATCATACAGCTACCATCACTTAATGAAAGACAGATTGATGTCAGACCATACCTTTAGTTTTGGTTGATTTTTTTAATTAAATTCCTAGTAACAATACATGCACACATGCACTTTTGATTTAGTTACATTCATAATTTTGCAATGTGAACCCGGATTAAATGATCATAATTCTGCTTAAGTGATTGAAACTGTGCATTGTGACGAGCATAAACCCCTTTTTGGTACAGCGATGAGTAAATACATGGACAATAGTTTGGAGGTAATTTAACCCACTGTTTGATTACTAGTTATCTCCAGATGACACATAAGACACTTTTTGTTTCTTAACGCAGCAGCAGGAAGCCCACCGGCCTGGCAGGCGTGAGGCTCACACACTATGAAGACAGTAACTGTATTTTCCCTCACAAAGCTAATTGATAAAACTCAATCAAAGCCTTGGAGTTCTCACCAGTGGGTGACATGTCAAATAGGCTGCCCTGTGTGACATTCTCACATTTCAGAGTTCAAGTAGAGGCCGCTTCTGATCTGCTCCATTAAATGCAGATTGAGGCTTAATCTCATTCTGTAAATCTGTTCACCATTACAATGTTAAGAGTTTAAATCCAGGCTGGGAACCTGTTTCTCATGTAAATTCTTAGTTCCTCCTTATCCTCTGCTCCCTGTTTCACAGACTGTGATCCTTAAATAAACAGAGCTCAAGGAGGAGCAGGCTAAAATGAGAAATACATTAACTCGAAAATTCAAATTTATAATTACATTTTAAAAGAAATGTAAAGGTTTTTGGTTGTAATTGCTGGACAAAACAAATTAAAAACAATGATAATCACTAAACTGTATCATTTGGGTCAGGCCTTTGTGAAGTTATTGCTGTGAAAGCAAACATTTTATTATGTCCTTGGCAGAGAGACACCTCAGCTCAAAACAAAAGAATTCTTCAGACTCACAATAATGAAAGACTTCAGCTGCAGCCTGCTAATAAATGATACAGATTGAGTTTATTTTAATGGAGGAAAAACAGAGCAAATATGAAAATATGAGTTGGAACATTATAATGACAATAATATTTATCTATGAAAATATTTAAAGGATGTTAGTCTAAATTAATTATCAGATTTAGCAAAAGCATGTTAGGCTAAGAAATAAGCATTATTATATACAGTTCATAGATTATAATTCTCCAAATGTTTCCTAATGCCTCAGGCTTGAAATACAAATAACAAAATAATTTCAGAAAAGAATAAAACGCATACATGTCCATACTGCATTTAAAAACAAGAAACAAGTTGAAATAAAAAAAATGCATAGATAATTATGATACAATTCCACTATGCAAATATAAATACATGTGATGTAACTCCAACAACATTGAGGAAAATAGTCCATTATTCCAAATTAAAGTGAACATTTAGGATGAAAGCAAACAGTAGTAAAGGATAAGAGCGTTGAGGACATGAAAATAGGAGTGTATCTTGGAGGGTTTATGTCTCTGGTTTATTACGGAGCAGAAGTTGTTAATTACCCTGATTCTTATTTCCTGTCCCCTCTCCCCCACGCCACCCCACCCCCACTGTACTGCCTCCCAGATGAGTGGCTTTGAAGTGCAAAGTACTCTCTCCTCACTTTGAACTGTGAAAACAATGCTCATGTGGTGGTGCTTACCTTCCCCATGTTACCTCATTTAAATAGACCTGGATACGGCTTCCACAGTTTTCAAGGGAAAACTCATTTCCAGAGAAAGAGGTCCCTGTGTTCATTAAACAGCTGGTGAGATTGCTGGTAATCAGGCCCGCGCTGTCATATACATTGCAGGCTGCTTTGACTGGGTGGCTACCAGCAAATTCATCTTCCAAACTAACACAGTCTAAACCCTAACAAGGCGATGCAGATGCAGACACTCTCATGCACCTATTTCTACACATAAAACAAATCCAAGAAAAACAGAACACACATTAAACCTCAGCAGGGCTTTTTGTGATAGTTTAATGTTCTGAAATCTCCCGGTCCTGGGAGAGTTTTTAGCCCTTTTGGCCACTGTTAAAAAACAAATGGTGCTGTTTTTGTTGCAGACATATTCTTACTCTTAAACTCAGAACATAGAATATGCAAGTAGCTACTCAAGCTGTTTTTATCATGCCTGGGGGGCAGTTTAAAAGCCTCAGATCACTAAATTGTTCCAGCTGTCTTGACCATCTGCACTCGAAAAGGGCAGCCACAGAGGAGAGCGGCTTTTGTACTGGTGGCCATGTCAAAAAGCCAATTTTACAGCACCGTGCTGACTCAATGGCCCTCATGTGACAAATGTGGTCTAATGGACGAGACAGACAGCATGTAAAAGCCTGCTGCTTACTGTAGTGCTTCACTCTTTAACCATTCAAATCCAAGACAGGACAATATGGGGCGTAATTACCATGACACTCAGTTTGATTGGGATGAAGAGAAACACCAACAGCTGGACTTTACAGTACAACAATTGGATACCTCATTCAAGAGTCTCTTTCCTGTTTCCTATTGAGTTAGAAATGTGTGCTTGTGTGTGGGCGAGAGAGGGGCAGAGAGATTTATTGAAGAGAGATTGATGTTTAGAATCAGTCATTTTGGTAAGGCTTATTTTCTCTTATGTGGACCGTTGGAGAATTTGCAAATACCATTGATCATGACGTGATGTTGAAACTTTTCATCTCAGTCACGTTATTTCTTCATTTGTGCCATTTGTCACCTGAGCAGATACAAATCCTTCTGCATAGGTTGATATTGAGGAGAGGTAAAACTGAAACGTCTATTTTCACCCACCTTGTTTCATGTCCATTCAGAAGGTTAACTATATTTCATCTAACTTAAAAAATGACCCCTGCTCCTAATATCTTTCTACATATCATATTATTTGTTTCTAAGAAACCTTATTTGTCTCTAAGAAGGTGATGGAAAAACTGTTTTGTTCAAGAGCACAGTAGCTTTGTATTTGCTTAAATTAATTTAATTTAAGTTTTTATCACTCACAGATGTTTTTATTTGCAAACAATAAACTGGTCAATCCTAACACACATAATCAGAATCTAACAAAATTTAAAGCACCAATCCCAGAATAGCAATTTTTTGGTATCACTATTCATGTTAACATCACAGCAGGATTCTGTGAGGATTCCCATCCTTGTACTATAGTTTACATTGCAAGGTGTGAAGTAGAAAACTACAATAATTCCCTCATCTCTTGTCCATTAGCATGTACGAAAACCCCAAAATCTCCAGTCTTGGGCAGACAGCATGCATCTCCACTTGTCAAAGAAAACTTTTATCAATACCAAGCACACTTGAAGTTTGTTTGCATTTTGTTTTCCAGCACTCTTAACAACTTCAGAAGTCAGATCACAGGAGTATCTGATCAAAGCGCTTCGTGGTTAGTTCTGGAAACACAGGAGTGCTACGCCACGCTTTGATACTTCACATCAATATTTGAATTCAACAATCACTTGACATGCACCCATACTCCCAGAGACGAAAGACGAAAAGGGGGAGAGAGAGAGAGATCCAGGGAAGATGGAGGGGGTTTGGGAAGTACATATAAAAGAAATGGATTCAAGATATCGCTGCCTTCTTGAAATGTTATATTAAATGAACCGCAATGCCCTTTCCACTCCTAATCTGGTAATCTAGTAATCTTCTAAACTATTGAGTATGGCAGCCCAAGTTGAGTCAATACGTTTTATCATGCAAAAGATTTAAATCAACAAAATGCTGTGTAGCCTGGCAACTTAATGTCACAAAAGGACCACAGTGCCTATATGAACTTTTGCTTAATAGACTCAAGTTTTACAATAACCTTACATATACTGTATATCAGTGCTGAAGCTTAAACACTTGTCACGGTCTGAAAATCTGAGCAGAGGATGTGTTTCATGTTGTCACTAATAATTTCATCATCTTGACAGGATATGACATGCTGTGAAGGGTTTGGCCTATAATATATGGCGTTTCATCTGAAAGAGACTTGTGGCAAAGTTACATGAAAAGACGTGTTGTCCATAAATAGATAATACATGACACAGCTATTAGTAAATCGTTAAGTATGATGTACAGCACTCCATTACGGTGAAGTAAACAGAGTCATTTACAGCAAGTTGAAGAAATAGTTAAACCTTTTGGAAAATACCATTATTCACTTTTTTGCCAAGAGTTAGACAAGGAGATTGATACCACTCTTCTAGTTAACTGGTCAATATGAAGCTGGAGGCAGCAGCTGGTTAGCTTAGCTTAGCATACCGAAAGGAAACCGAAGGAAAAAGCTAGCCTGACTCTCTCTCAAGCTTAACAACTGAAGTGTAAATGCAACTGTGTGTAGGTAGTATTTTTTAGCCGGGAGCAATAACCTGAACCTCACAGTGATGACCAGACCTCATTAAATCAAACAAACAAGATACATGTTAATCAGTGAGCCATCTTTTGTTACCTCCGGACAGAGCCATGCTAGCTGTTTCCACTTTATTTTCAGTCTTTATGCTAAGCTAAGCTAACCCGCTGCTGGTTAAAGCTTCACATTGAATGTATAGACACCAGAGTGGATTTGATCTTATAAACAACAAATGTTGATACTATTGCCAAGGGCAGGCCACGCTGGATAGTTTGCAATGGAAATGTAAGAAGAGTAAAGTACAAAGAAGTAAGAAATACGAGTATAAAGTGTGACGCTACATTGTGTTAGTAATACCAAGTAATGTTACATTTAGGTCAATATGTGTTGTTGCTTGATGGGCTTCCGTCTCACATATTATGCTTTCAGCTTATTTTTTGAGCATATACCTTGAGGCTGTTCACTATTTGTCATTTTTTTTGGATTGTTGCAATAATAATAATAAACATTTGCATAAAGCAAGCATATTTGTCTGCTCCCATGTTGAAAACTTAAATATCCCTTTTTTTAAGATTATCTTTATCATTTTTAGGCCTTAATTGATAGGACAGCTGAATACATGAACAATTGAATGTTCTTATGGATAATATCTGTTTGTATAATTGTATACAAATTATACAAACAGATTTGTCTTCTTATCTTTGTAGTTGTCTTTGATTAGTTGTAAATCTTTATATGGATTGGAGTAAAATTCCTTATACGCATTAATGCACTGGGCCAACCATGTTGATTTTGATTGCTGTTTAATAAAAGACACTGACTGTGTGTCTGTCAGTTGTCTGACATCCTCTGTGCATTTCCTTTTGGTGCCTAAAGTATCCACTTTCTGAGCATAATAAGTTTATGTTAATACATATCCCCAACACAACATTTAAAATTAATGATAACTAATTTACCAGGAGAAAATGAATTGTTTTATTAATAGGGTTTGCTGCGTAAATTCCATAAAAAAATGAATTCCCTACAATTGCCTGTCTGTACAAAGCCACATAAAATGAATAATAAAAAAGCAAACGCAGAGACAAAAGGAAAAAAAGAAACAATGGGATTATCAATCATGTCTCCAAACGCATTTAGACAAAGATGCACAGACGTAAATAATTAGCTGTAACACTTGACAATACCGTTTACTGTCATCAATTCAATGTGGGCATTGTAACATGCAGGGACCCCTGCCAATTGATCGTATAGCTTTGTTCAGTGGCTGTGGGAGATGTGAGCACCTGTCACAGTGATATTGCCGTCTGATCTAAACTACTGTACTCATATGGGACTCACTCCAGAAGGAAATAGGAATACAAAGAATGGATTCTCACTAAAGTTCTGTATCATGAACATGTTTAAACCTATTTAACATCACAGGTGAAAATGACTGTGTAGAATATTATTGTTGTGTGTGCAGAAAGCCTAAAGTCGCATTAAGAAAAGACAGCAAACCTGAAAAGTCATGGGAACCATATCATTAATGTTACCCAGAAAGCCCCAACATGCAATCTGGAAGAGGGACTCACATTGGTATGGTAGCCAAACAAAGGCTCCTGCTGAATTCAGAAATGTAAAGCAGGAGCAGAGATACAAGGCCTACATGTGCAGAGGAGTGCCGCACAGGCAGAGCAGTAGATTTATTTGTAAATGTACGCCTGTGATGCCACTATCTGTTAAGCCCCTCAGTCAGCTCAGCCCGCGTAATGTGAGGGGAAGTGTCACCCTGTCACCACCATGCCAGGGATCAGCCTGCTGTTTGTGTGTACTGCGAACCAAGCCAAGCTTTGAGGAGGAGGGGAGAAAATGACACAGACGCTCTTTCATCTAATCCTTGTGGTGTAATTTGCACCTCAGTAAGTTTAATTGATGACTACTGATCAAATGCTTGCCTTTGAAAATAAAATCTTTGGGATTGTTGTTTTCCCCTTCAACCTGCAAAAAGAATTCTTAATGCACCTGATGAGAGGGTTCTAACTGATGGGTCAGTTTTTTGAGAGTTTGAACTTTGGTATACAGTTATTGAGCAACTGCAACTCCTGCCAATATTATTTCTTTTTTATTCAATGCATTAACTTTAGAACTGTACAAACTTCATTAAGCAAACTTGCATCGGGTAGACTTTTCTTTCTTCAACACACAGTAGCAGAATTATGCACCTGGGTTCTGTGTGTATTGCGTCCTCCAGAGATCCAACCTGAGCATCAATGTCATTCAGACAAATGGATAGTGACAGGCCAAGCTTATCAGTGTCAACGTCAGGCTGCTCTCCGGGACTTTAATTCCGCACTTTTCCCACAGCTGAACAGGAGGCTGTGCTTTGCAAAACAAACCAACAAACAGGGAACCTGAAGAGTGTGATGAAAGAGTAAACAACATGGCCCGGTAACATGCCCCACAACCATGACACTTCCTAAGTAGGTTACCATGAAGGGTAACCCAATTTAACACATGTGTCTGATTGTAGTCAGAACATGCTGAGCACTTCAGGAAGTTCACCCCGTCCCGGCGTAACGATGCTGATGAAGATCGATCCGTCTCAGGACCTTGGCCATGAAAAATCAAATGGGCCCACCACTAATGCCCTTGCACATGTACAAAGCAGTTCATTATCAAGAAAAATTATAGGGAGTCAATCTATTGATGTTGCCTAACTAATTGTAAAGCAGGGGATTCAAAAGCAGATGTTGCATTTCAAAGCAGTTGTGAGCAAGGAGACAGGTTATGATTTATGCTAAAATGTGTGGCTTCAAAGCGTCGAACGCGGCTTCTAAACAAATTGAACAAGTCAAGCGCTATTCACTCAGGACCAGGAGGGAGCCCAGCGCATGTAGATCAGAGGCGCACGGCTGCCGCTTGTAATATCACTCAGTGGAGGAGGGGTCCCACTGGGGGAAAGAAGCACAGTGAGGCTAACACTGAGCACTGCTCACACAGAAAGGAATTATGTACGAATGCAGCTGCAACACCTGTGCAGAAGCTACACCTCCCCTCCCTCCACTACCCTCCTGGAGCATCATCCACACAGGGGGAGGGGAGAGGGGTGGGCAGCACCTTGAGACTTGACATCCTTTCTGTGGATGGCACTATTATTTGGGAGGAGATCGAAGAGTTGGTAGAAGATGCGATGCCTATGTCAACATACTGATGCAATTTTAGTAAACAAGGATAAAACCGGGTTACTTGTTGGGAAGATTGGTGGATGGGGGTGGGAGGCTTTAAAATGTGTTTATCGCTGTTGTCTTCTAAATGAGGCAGGCTGTGTGAAATGTCTTTGGTATACCAGACGATAACTGACTGGACTCATCTCTGATCTTTCAGTTACATCATAGGCCACACTTACTGATGGGAAAGTAGAAATAACAGAATTCAATAAGTGATTGATTATAATCATAATTAATGAGTTGGCAAATTGTTTCCTTGTGTAAAATATACAATTACTTAAAGATACACAGTGGAGAATTGCAAAAGGTGTAAATGATTGGTGTATCATCCTTAATTTCGCAGAAATGTAGAAGTGCAGAAGTGTTCCTTCTTGTTGACGTTGCCATACATGTGAAAAGACAGACTGCACGGACTTCTCTCATAAGTCATTTTTCCGTCTGTTTTCTTCTATTTGATGCAGCCTAAATTGGGACGAAGAAACGAATTGCTAAATTTTTAATTAACTTCACAACATCTGCACTTGTGCTTTGAGAGAGCAGCAAGATTTCCTTTTAACCTATTCCAGCACATTTGCACACCAAGGTAAATCTTGACGCTGGCACTCTTACAGAAAGGAGGAAAAAAAATCAAAAATGGAAATGAACTCTCACTTGTGTGTGCAGATCAAAGAGGTGGAATTATTCAACTTTTTATCATTGCTTGATCTTAAAAAAAAAAAAAAAAAGTAGGGGAAATCTAGATGGATGAAGTAGAATGTTCTTCAGTTGTTTTATAAGCTTTCGTTTTTTTCATCTGGTGTATTTCCTTGTACATCATAACTAATATCTGAGTCCTGGGCTGTTTTACTGTGCAGGTATAACAGGCATATGTGTTGCCTGGACTAAACTCCAAAGCATACTTTAAAAAAAAGTGGATTCCTCCTCCTACATCCTCTTTATTTTTAAGTATTTCAGTTCTCCTGGCTCTCTGAAAAAAAGATTAAAATATTTATTTTGTAGAGGAATGCAACTATAAGTGTTATGAATGTATTAAATTAACTTCATTGAATCGTTATTTTGACTAGGTTCTCATGTATTGATGATGAATTAAACCAAAGAACCAGTCACACTATTCACTTTTAATACACTAGCACTAAATGCACAATACTAGATCGCTCTATTTCTGTACAGCAGTCTCTTTATGCCTACACCCTTGTACACTCATGCAGCCCACAATCTCTGCTGACAAAGTCCATAATATGTGGTTATTTTAAAGCTTAAATAAGTGAATTATTTTTTATTACTGTTAATATTGCAGAAATAAAATCTACTTAATATACTAATTAACAATAGTTTTGCACAATGTCACCTCTCTGCTGTAAAATACAGTGCTACGTAACTCAAGGAGAATGTTATTGCCTTACATTGCACATGTGTAATATGGATGTAAATTTTTGAAAAACACATTGAGAGGGTTTTTATCCACTCCCCTCACCATTATTGTTTGACCCAAATTATAATTACTCTGTTTTTACCATACAGTTCATTGCCTCCCCACTAGAGAGGGCTGTAGTGGAGGCAACACAAGTAACTGAAACATACTGAACACTTTCTATTACAGGACAACACAGGATCGCATCTCTGCAGAGGGCCAACATGTACAATTTCAAATATTATCACTATAGATTTAAAGGAAGGAGGGGATTGATTTAGAATTTCCTTAAAGTCAGCTTAAACCTGACTCCTGCTAGTTTTGATACCCACCCCCCCTGCTGTTACACTGTTTCCTGTCAGGTCAGGAGTATATGAAATCAGAGCAGGTTAGTGAGTCCTGCGCCCCGAACCACCCCCCACCCCAGCATCTGCACGGGAAGCCCTGCTGACTGATGTGGGTGATATCACACACACCAAGCTCCTTTAACAAATCTCCCTTTGATACAGCACACACAATGGTGTCTCTATAGGAAACCACCCTGCCTCTGTGTGTGTGTGAGGCAGAGTCTTAAACAGAAAAAGAAAATGGTAGAGCAAAAAAAAGCTGCTAAATGAGACAAAAGTTTTTTTAGAGGAAACATCTGTGTTGCATTTTCTTTACCGTATCTCTCCACAAGAGGACACTGCTCCCATACTCATGCATTGGTCGATAAATAGACCAGTTGCACATGTTGCCTGATCTGTATTTAGTCTAAATAATACATGGTATTACTTTGTTGAAACAGTTATAAAAACAGCAGGTCACAGTCTAGGTAAATGGCGTGAATGAATTAAATCAATGCACTAAGTCTGCAATTCTGTTTCTTTTTTATGTTAAGAAAAATAAAAAAAAACAAGGAAATGAAGAAAGCTAACTAATTATCATGGTGTGGTGTTTACATAAAAAGCACCATATGGAACTGAACTCTAGTGATGATTTGCATGACAAAATAAATATGTAGATTCTAAGTTATTTTTTTTACCTGTAGACCAGTAGCTGAAGACTGTGTCATGTACTTGTCACTCAAATTTGTGTTACTGTATATAGTATACAGATATATGTATCTGTATACAGTGCCTGACAACATGCTTTCAACTGAATGTAAAAAAGGTAAAAAAAAATAACTCAACAAAGTCAAACAAAGTTTTTGTGGCCTGTTGTTGGAACTTGATGTTGACAGGTTTGTGTCATTTGGGAGTGTCCTGCCAACCCCCTGCTGAAAGATTCCTACAAAAACATACAGTCTTCTTTGTTTGCTCAACAACTAATAAGCTGAATCTGCATGTCATTGTACAGCATCTTCACACCTGAACACTTTATGTATTTGACATCCATTTGCTCTTCTTCATTTACTGTTTTTTATTTGCCCTTGTGATTTTTAGAGCCTGTTGTATGTCTGTGTTGCTGTTGTACAAGCTATTGACATGTTCACACAAAAAAAATCTGGAGAGCTTGTGAGGTAGGGTTGGGGGGGAGGGTGGGGTAGGAACCCCCAGGTTCTTGTCTTTGTCTGCCTGTTGAGTGGGGCCATCAGATAACAGCCAGGACAATGGTGCTTCATTCTGAGGGCTCTCTTAAATGAGCAGGAAGCAGCGGTGAGCGCCGAGCGCAGGCTTCTGGTGGACTCCCTGGGGTCCGGTCAGCCCTGACGGAGCACGCCACCACTGAATGGCTGGAGAGCATGAGAGGAAATGAGAAGCTAGTGGCCACCCAGTCAGTGCCACGGGTGCCCTTTGAAGCTGAAGATGTATGGATGGGACCCATTTTCTTTCCCACTGTATCATGCATGCAACACTCACCTGGCCTTATGTGTTGGGATCATTTCTCAGCTACATAACAATACAGATCAAATAATGTATCCATCTTTCAGCTTTTTTTCTGCTTGTACTATTTGTGCTACTTGGGCTTGTACTGTTTGTTTTTTTAAATTCTAGGACAATGTAGCACAATACAAAACCCCTCTTTCTTGTTTCTCTCTCGGCCAAGTGTGGCAGGAAGGTGGTCTTAGTGACTGCCAGTACAGTTCTGGGTCCACGTCTCCCTACCCTCCAGCCGGCTGCTTTCAGCCTGGTACGTGCTGTAAAGGGTGTCTGGTGATGCAACAGTCCTGCAAACCACGTCTGGAACGGACGTCTGGAAAATCCAGAGTTGGCACTGAACCGTATTTCTCTTATGAACATGTGTATTGTTTTATTGGTAACACTTTACAATAAGGTACACAAAAATGTATGTAGTTACTGAGGAACAAATGAGGAATGAGAACAAATGGTTGACAGTCACTCACTAATGATTAGTTACTGATTGACTGATTTAAGAACTAAAGATTAGTTACTGGTAAACAGCTACTGTTAGATGAAGGAGTAATGAATGGTTAGCTAATGATAGTTATTAGTTGACTGATTCAAGCACTAGCTAACATTAGCAAACCATTCGTTACTCATTCATTTAACAGTACCTACCAGTCTGTTTACCAGTAACTAATCATTAGTCCTTGAATCACAGTCAGTGACTAACTAACCCTTCGTTACTCATTCCTTCCTGATTCTTTCCAGAGTAACTACCTATATTTTTGTGTACCTTATTGTTAAGTTACCCTATTATTTAGTACTTAACTTGAGTTAAGCTAAATATCTTCCATAAAAGAAAATGAAAAGGGCTGGCTCCCATTCAATGAGGAAAAATTACGATGTGTGCCAGTCCTAAAAGGTTTTTTTTCAAACATAACCTGTAACCCACAATATTCTGTAATCTATATTCTGTGCTGTGTGACCGATTTTGCTGCTGCAACACTGTAATTTTCCATTTCATTGGGATCAATAAATAATTATCTATCTATCTATCTAATTATCTATCTATCTATCTATCTATCTATCTATCTATCTATCTATCTATCTATCTATCTATCTATCTATCTATAAAACCTGTTCTAGGTTTGCCTTTTGTCTTTATCTATTTAAATCAGATGAAAACACAGTAGTGTTAAACAGGGGGTCTGGGACCCTTATGTTGTTCTTCCATTACATGGTACCTGTTCGACTTGGTTCGACTCAATTTGACTCGGCCACGGTGCCCCGTCCTCCTTTTTCCATTGAAGATTAATACCGCCTCGTTCGTAAGGTGAGCGTGGCTGGTCATCATAGCAGGAATCTGCCATGACCTAACGCAACACACACACACACAGAACGTTGAAGGTGTGTTGCTTTTGATTCTTGGCATATGGCTGTTTGCCAGAAGACAAATTTAGTTTCAACAGAAGCTGTATGCAGCAAAAAAAAACACTGCTAGCTAAACTATTTAAACACGACGGGTTTGTTCAGGACACCACGGTCTGTCGAATGCAATGATGATGCAGTGAATAGTGCCAATTCTCTCTGACCAATCAGTAGGTTTTCACGTAACCTTTTGGTATCGCCTCAGCTTGCTTGGAACCTCAACTGAGGTGGTACTAAAAAAAGTACCTGTTGACATGTATCAGGGACTTTTTTCATAGCAGGTACGCATGAAAAAACGGCATTAGGACCCCCTGAGTCAATGCAGGGGGGCCATCAAATTATTGTTAAGCAAATAGCAAATATAAATCCCCACTGATGATAGGCTCACTGGCCTATACAGTATATGTTTAGGATTTACTGTGCCACATGTATGTTTGAAAATTAAGACACAATTTATGAAATCATGCTCTCTTTTAGCTAAGGGGTCTTTGGGTTAAAAAAAACTTTGAAGACCCCTGCCTTAGAAGATATGCTCCTTGGCCTTTGTAGTAACACTATGTTGTTGATGTTACCGCTGACGGTGGTAAGCTAGTTAGCTGAGCATGCTAACATTGGAAGCTTACAGTTGCGCAGATGCACACCCTTTAATATGCAGGCATCGACTTTGAGGATCACTGTGTTAGTGCACACAAATTAAAACTACTAAAAGTTGTTGAGTCAACATTTTTGGGCAATGAGTACAACATACCTGCCCTGAACTCTGTGTGAGGTGAGCCTGGTTGCACCGGTGATTCTCAAGTATCCACTTCATCAGAGTCTCACGCACAAGACAAAATACTGGAGTCAGTGGATCCACACCAAATCCCCCGCCCCCATTACTGTGACTGATTTAACAGTCTGAATATTTGCTTCTGTGTGCATCTTTTAAGAAAACATGCATCTACATATTAGTACTACATATACATCTATTTACATGTATCAACACTGCTTTCAGATGTAGATCTTTCTTCTATTTTCTAGCCCACTATCTTATGTGTATTACATCTGGGTCTCATTTTTTTTCACCAGTTCTGAAGAAGTGCTCTACAGCTGAAAGTGAATCTAGTGTTGACAGAAGTTTAAAGGTGGAGCAGACAATGCAGCAGCGGCTTACAATGTGGTTCAAGGCTATGTCATGTTGTGTACTTTAGCTGCACAATGCTTTGGCATTGGCTAGGAAGTGACACATCCCATAGCCCAGGCCCTCTGTGGGCCGAAACGGCTCCCCTACATGGTTTAGTAAATCAAATTGTTATTGTAGAAGTGATAAAAAATTGTGGCCCAAAACTGCTGCACTGCATGATGGCATTTTATTTTTATTTTTGTTATTATTATTATTTTTTTTACAAAGAATTACACCCTGTGCCTCATCTCTACCTTTAAGGAGAAAAGCAAGAGGGGCAACTGTGACTGTCAGACAGAAATACCACAGATGAGAAACAATTGAGTGTTGTTGTTTTTTATGTGTGGCACCATATCCTGACAGGACAGACAGGACAGTGACTATCCGCAAGGAAAGGAAGGTCAGATGGGAATCCAGGTCTCACCTTTTGTTCTCTTCAGATGATAGACAGACTACTTCAGCACAACTTTGACCTTTAAATTGTTTGTTAGTATATATTTGGTATAGGATGGAAAAACAGAAGTGATCATGCTCTGTAAAGTGCACTTTCTTCCCCAGCAGCGCACCAAACTGTGCATATCCCACCCTGCTCTTAATCACATGTTAATGATCATGTCTATATCCCCGATTAAAATAGATGACGTCCTTAAGTCATTAGCTTTGTTGTTACATTAATGAGAACATAAAACCTTCTTTAGGATGCTTTGTGAGAGCACACTTGGACACAGTTCCTCAGGGAGCCCGTGGATAAAGGCGGGTGCTGCCTTACCCGCCCAGGAGATGCATGACCCAGATGTCTGATGACATGACTAGTGAAGGTGTGGTGGAGGTCAGGAGACGTTTATCAAGAGTGAACAGGAAATCAGCAAGTCACACTGAAACCTACTGGACTCACGCAAGTTTTGTTTTAAAAGGTAATGTATGAAAGAAACACGTTGAAAGCTTTATGCTTAACAAGCAAGATGTATAAGAATTATAAATTTGAACAAGAGAGGGAACATCTCCAGAGATCTTTAACAAATTAGTAATTAGATGTTACTGGGATGCCCTGGCAAATCAAGACATGAATAATCACATGTACAGTCAAGAACAGAAGATTTAGCAGAGAAAAAAATGTTTGATATTGGTTAAACATTGCAATTTTTGTGCGATTATTGTATTGCCTAAATAATAGAGCCTGGCAAGCTGCCATAAAATATACACTTTTTAATGCACATAAAAGGGCCATTTGAAAAATTCCTGGGTTGTACTCAACTCTTAACCCCCTACAGAAACTTTGTATCTTTAATTACAATAAATGTATGAGCTGACAGGAAGAATTCTTCAGAGAGACATGTTTCATGAAGTCAAAAAATGTAAACACAGCACGAGGAGAGGCACTAATGGATGAAGAGGACCAGCGAACGGAAAGGGATGGGAGAGGTAAGGAGACAGGGACACAAGGAGAGGTTTGGCTGCCAGCAGTTAGCCTCATAACAAAAAGTTATTAACAAAGTAACATGCCATTGGGGGGTTGGGGCAAGCGCACCATAAAGCAGATAAAGAACAATAGCAGGAACTATAGGCCACAAAATGATTGGAGCCTCTCCCTGGACGATAATAATAGAAAGACCCTCTAAGATCATGACACACACTCAGCATAGAGGAGACAGGGTGGATGAGATATTTTTATAATGTGATTAATGCTAATGCAACAAGCAGAGTGGGATCATGCCAGACATAACTACAAGCCTCAAAACACTTCATAAATGTTTTTTTATGAGCCAAGAATAACAGCCTAAAGTGGAAACACGACATACAACAGAGTATCAGAACATTATTAATATTCATGTAATTTCACACTTGATTGTGACTTCACATTTAAAATATGCATGTTTGTCGGACAAAAATGGTTCACTTGACACATTTTGTGTCGACAAAAAGGTGTTGATATATTTGCTGTTGTTTTTAAGCTAATTGAATACACAGTGGATTGTAAAAGTGGCATAACTGTACACATTGTGGCTCGGTATGCCACTCAGGTATTCCCATTTTCATTGTTTAAATTTATAGAGTTGTCTGCGATTTTGATGGAGCAGAAGGGTTTTGTCTAGTTTGGGGTTAATACTCCATATCCTTTTCCATTCAACGTATTGTTCCTTTTACCACTGATTAATATCTTGTTTAAACAGCCCGCAGACACACCACGCTGTCTCTATGTTCATAAATCCTCTGGAGCTGATCAACACAATGGCTTACATTCCTGCCATTTAAAGGAAGTCCCTTATATCACTGCACCTCTTCTCTGCCAGAGACACAGACATTCTAGGAATTGGAACTCTCGACATGCACCCTCCGTTTATTTCATTAGCTTAAAACATTACACTTTGTGGGGTGTTCAACCAGTGCTTTACCTTTGTAATGAATCGTTAAACCTCACACCTACACCCTGTTTGACTTGAGTTACATCTTAGCAATGTTTTCTTTTTCATTGAATAACAACAGCATGGGCAAAATGTCCTGAAATGGAGACATTTATCAGGGTTAAATCATTTGACCCGACTCCAGCATTGTCGCTGTATGTGGGATTACCAAACACCCCCTGCTAACTATGGCTTTTTCTGGGCTGATGAGGTGAAATAAAAATTATTTCATATTCATTAGATTAAAACTGCGCTAATGAAGATTTTTACATTAGTCAGAGGTCTCCCGCCGTGATTAACTCACAGTTATCATCTAAACTCCGCAGCTCTGCACAGTTTTTTTACCCCCTTTTAGCTTGTTGTCTTATTTGATGCAAATGTATTATCTTACTGTACTCATCAACCCCATTTCCAGCAGCAACATCTGGCCCCTGTTTTTGTAAAAAACAACAACAAATACTGTATGCTACCTGCCCATTTCCAGAGGACAAACAAGACAAATGGAACATCTAATGAAGCAAGTTAAATATCCAAATATATCCTCTGGAGTTGGAGACCAAGACAGACAAGGTAGAATGAATATTGGACCTACATATCACAACTTCTTATGGTGATATTACGTTAGGTAAACGGACCTGCGTACAGAAGGGTGTAATGGGCAACCAAAGATCACACATGCTGACATGCACACCTTCAAAATCAAAACCCATGCTTCAAGCAAGTTAATTGGTTGATTTAGCTCCTGTCGGTTCAAACCTGAGACGAAAACATTACAATGGTTTTACAGCTTTAATGTAAAGGTTAAAAAAACCCAGCTTTTAGTAACACTTCAGTATATTCTAATTGTATTCATCAGTATGGGGAACACCATGGTCTAAGTTTGGAAAACATTGACCATATTTGTTGTGTGGCACCTGTCAAGTTGACAATCCCAGTAAAATACGCTGTATGCTTGCATTCAAGTTTCAATGCTGGATGATCGCTAACATCCCCGATATAGCAACAAGGTAAAAACAACATCACAAATGCAATGCTAGATGGTTTGTCATATTTGCTTTAGATTTGAACAAGTGGTACGATACAACTTTCCGCCCTTCTGTCCAACGTCTTGGCCTAGTCAAGCCAAAATCCTTGGGTGTTGTCCTGTGCAACAATAGAAAACGATGGCATTGCCTGCACTTCCTCACGTAGCCTTCGAAATGGGAGCGGTTAAACCCTAACCCGCTCACAGCACCCAATACTGGGCTTACACCAGACATAGATTTCCCTTGTTTTTGTATTCACCAGTCTGTCTGAACCTCTCTTGAGATTGTGATTTCCGTTTGCCTCATACTCTCATAAACATTCAAGACATTAAGTTCTATTTTGATCATAAAGATGGTTAGATTACCAAGCTACATTTTGCAAACAATATTTTATGGCCAGTAGACATACACATCATGTTTTATTTATTAAAACAAACTTTGTACACTCCCGTCTGACAAAGAACAACATCTCACTCATTACACATAATCTCTGATCAGAACCAAGGTGTGGTTTGATCCATGAACCAGGCTGCCATGTGTGATTGAGTTTCACAGAGGTCTCATGGGTACCAGAGCCCTTTTCCTTGTGGATACACAGTTTAAACACCCACCCATTACAGACATCCATCCTCCTCGGAAATGAACTCCTCAGACATGGTTTGAGGTTACACCTCAGCTCCACCAACAATATAACTTTGATCTCTTTAGGCGTTTCACAGTGGTATACATTGTATGACTTAATTATGCCTCCTCTGAGCTTGTACCTCCCTCATAGCTCTCTGAAGGACATAAAGGAGGATATACTGTGTAGTGCAAAAGATGGTGTGTGTGTGTGTGTGTGTGTGTGTGTGTGTGTGTGTGTGTGTGTGTGTGTGTGTGTGTTTCTTTGTGTTTGGAGGGAGGGAGGGGTCGTGAGTAAAGGAAAAGCCGTTTATATGCCTGACTTTCTACTTTGTGTTGAAAAAAATCCTTTGAGTAGTAGGACCCAGAGGATTTTTGTAGGGGGAAAAAACTGGACCAGCACACCTTTATGTTATCTGAGGCAGGACAAAGATATGAAAAAAGTTGTTCAACAATGTAACAAAATATGTTGAGTTTTGAGCCATGTCATTGGCTAAGAAAAGTCTGACAGGAAAATGCAATGGCTCTTGAGGTCAGGGCAGACCCTGCTATAAATGTATTGCAACAGACTAACACCTTTACTGACTCTACTACAGCGCATGGTGAGCTATCACCTCTCATCTCTACGGGGACAATATGAGTGCTTCTGTGGCTGTGTACAGGAATATTTACACAGAGGACCGCTTCAAACAGGCCTACGGCTCCGATGATAGCACAAGTGGAAGTTTGCGGCTCCGGGACAAGCTTGCCGGGAGGTGCAGGTGTTCGAGGCAAACTTGCCTTCACCTGTTGAGGGAGAGAGTGCCCATTTTCAACTGGTTGCCAAGATACAGACTAAAGAAATGGATTTTAGGAGATACTATTGGGGGATTGACAGTTGGTATTCTTCACATTCCGCAAGGTGACTTTACATATATAGTACATCATCATAAAGGGAAACGAGAGTTTGTTTTCTATTACATTATTTAATATGTAAATTATGAGTATTACATTATTTCATTTTATAATCAATTGAACAAACAAACCATAATGATGATAATAATAATAAGTTAAAAAATCATAATAATATTAACATTATTGTTACAAATGAAACCCTATAAATTCACACAGTTTTTATTAATATGATTGTAATAATTAATATGAATAACTATTCCATAAAATTTGAGCAAGCATTGCAAGGTTAGAATAGTGTTTACATTTTATAGAAATTAAGGTTAAACTGTCAAGATTTCTGCATTATCACAGTGGAGATACTAAATACAAACTCAGTCAGTATTCTTATTCATTAATATTTATTATTTTTGTACTTTGCATGCTTCAGCCATATAAGCCTACATAAGTACAGATTTTACATTGGAAACATAAATTAGGAAAAAAATGTGTTTACTGATGAACTGTCTTTTTGACTGTCCTTCCCTAAACAGGCATGGCCTTCGCGTTACTCACGTCTGTGGCACCAATATTTGGCCTTTACACCTCCTTCTTCCCTGTGGTCCTCTACATGTTTTTTGGCACAGGTCGCCACGTGTCCACAGGTAAGACTTGCATCCATATAACATCTATTGTATATTCTAGAAAAGCATAGCAAACATCATTAATCCAAATAAATACATTATTTACATTATGTCACACATGCATCGTGAACAGTGTACAGGACTGTGTCAGTTATGTTTTCTACTGTTACTGAGATGGGCTCATTCTCAGGTACCTTTGCTGTGGTGAGTCTGATGACTGGTTCTGTAGTCGAGCAGCTGGTTCCCACTCCTCTCGAGATGAACTCCAGTTCGCCTGAAGCGGCCAACTTTGAGGCCCAGAGGATTGGAGTTGCTTCAGCTGTAGCCCTCCTCTCAGGAATTATTATGGTAAAAAAACCTATGGATTAAAAACAAATTCACAAAATGAAAATAATAATGCAACTGAGATCTGTCTTTTTGTAAAGACTAGCAGACTTGCTTTGGCCAACACAGCTCAACATTCTCTTTTTATTATTATCTCTTGTGCCCCAGCTCTGTATGTTTGGTCTACAGCTGGGCTTCCTCTCCACCTATCTGTCAGAGCCAATTGTTAAGGCTTTCACCAGTGCTGCTGCCTTCCATGTTACCATCTCGCAGCTGCAAAGCATGCTGGGGCTACGGCTTCCTCGCCACACTGGGTCCTTCTCTCTCTTTAAGGTAAGCAGTGATGGACATCTTGATGGTCTAATCCAAGATTTTATTATTTGGGCATTTTGCTCACTGACTCGTGTGTTCAGACTTTAGCGTCTGTGATGGAGAACCTGCCTCACACTAACATGGCTGAGCTGCTGATCTCCTTGGTGTGTTTGGCTGTTCTGGTGCCAGTGAAGGAGGTCAACATGCGTTATCGGCAGCGCCTACGTACACCTATCCCCGTGGAGATTGTCACGGTTAGTCAACTGGATTGATGAATGTCTAGGGTACATATTTACAATATGATCAACAGGTTAAGTCATGGTTTATGTTTGCTTCTTCAGGTGATTATTGCTACAGGCGTGGCTTATGCCTCCTCACTGGACACTACTTACAACATTGAAATAGTTGGCCACATCCCAGCTGGGTAATCTTTTAGATTAGAAAAAAAACAGACCAAAAAACAGTGATGAGTTTAGTAGCTTCCAGTAGTTTGATTTTGAATTCTCCTATTCTCAGATTCCCCGGGGCCACAGATGCCTGCCTTGCACACTTTCCCTGACATTGCAGGAGACACAGTAGCCATAACGTTTGTTGGGTACGCTGTGTCAGTTTCACTGGCAATGATCTATGCCGATAAACATGGATATTCCATACATCCTAACCAGGTAAAGTGTGATAATGTCACAGCTGCTTGTTGACATGTTATATTCTCACCAATCTGTTAACTTTTTGTTTTAAACCTGTGCTTGATTTCAGGAGCTCCTGGCTCACGGTATCTCGAACACAGTGTCTTCTTTTTTCACATGCTTTCCCAGCTCAGCCACTCTTGCTACCACTAATATACTCGAGAGTGCTGGAGGATACACACAGGTAGTCTATGTGATTTAGCCTATAGTAAATTCTGTGTGTCACACACTCACAAGCCACTGGTAGGCTCTTTGTCTTAAAGGCCCAATCTGCAAATCAAATGTAAACAGGAGGGTCACACAAGGAAAAAAATAAAAACTCTGTTATCACTCTCAAATTGATTGGAAGAGCCTTTAATATAAAGACAAACACTAGCAAGTACATTTAAGGTAAAATGTTTACCGATGCTTTAAAGACATCAACAAAAAGGCTGATATTGTGAATCAAAAGCGAAATACATACTCAACATACAAAATACAATTGTGTGTGTTCCTGCAGCTCTCTGGCTTATTCACAAGTCTGGTTGTTCTGGTTGTCCTGCTGCTGATTGGACCGCTGTTCTACTTCCTACCAAAGGTGTGTTTGTATGTGTGTATCTGTACAAGAAGGAGAGAAAGAAAGAGGTAAATTTCACTCATCTCCCTCAATCTATCTCCCCAGGCAGTCCTGGCATGCATCAACGTCACCAGCCTCAGGCAGATGTTCCTGCAGTTCCAGGAGTTACCTGAACTGTGGAGAATCAGCAGGATTGACTTTGTAAGGCAATTGATTAGTACAGCAATATAAGACACACAACTGTATTGTGCAACATGGTCCCAATGCATAAGAATAAAACTCAAGAAAATTAAAGGAAGATGGTGAATTAGCTCCCTAGTTACCATTAGGTCAACAACTGACCCATAGAGCACAACTAATTGGGGTTTTCAGTATATTTACATATTGGCTCATATTATCTTGTTCAGGCTGAGGTTATGTCCAAAACGTTTAAAACTATGCTTAATTCACCTCATCTAGATTAAAATATTTGTTATTCAGTCTGACAGCTGCCTGCAATTTGACGATGCATGCATTTTAAAACAATAACTGTTGCAAGGTATTCGAAATAAACACCCTCCAGCCAAAGAGAATCAGGTATAAATCAGGCCAATGAGCTAGTAGAGCACAGGTTGCACACATTGATTGCTTTGCTGGAATTAACCACCATCGATGTGCCTTTTTATATCCTGACATGACAATACATTGTTTTGGCTGGTGCAGATGGTTTGGGTGGTAACCTGGCTCTCTGTAGTAATACTCAACGTGGATCTTGGCCTGGCGATTGGAGTAGTTTTCTCTATGATGACCGTCATCTGTCGCACACAAAGGTACATTTTCCATGTCCATGCACAAATACTATGGTGCAATTCAGTGAGTGCTCTTGCCGATTACTCTCTTGTAAGAAATACCATGTTCATCTGAAAGGGTTAACATGAACTGAGACGATCAATATAATTATAATATGTTATATGTTATAATGTGTTCATTAAAGTGGATGACTCATGGTTCAACAGGGCTGGTTGTTCAGTGCTTGGTCGGGCCAGTAACACAGAAATTTACAGACCTCTGGAGAACCACAGCAAGGTGAGAGGATGCTCTTACTGCTTAATACTTGTATCTATTTTGATTAACATGAGCGCAAGGTCTTTTATTAAACTTAAATTTTAGGCACATAGAATCTTTATTTTGTATTCCAACAAGAGGTAATCATTATCTTAGAGACAATGCAGACTATCCTAGAATGAAGATAGGATCCTTCTGTTTTCCAATCAGTGCTATGAGGTACCTGGGGTGAAGATCCTGACTTACAACGGGCCTATTTACTACGGAAACCGTAGCTTCTTCAGGGAGGAGATGAGCAGGCTGCTGGGCCTGACGCCAGAGAGAATCCGCAGCCGAGAGAAAGCTAGGAAAGCCCTGGAGAAAAGGGAGAGAGAGGCCATCGTCAGCACGGTGGTACGGCTACTTCAATCATTGAATGAGTGGAGTTAAAACGTATTTTTTAAATTCACACTGTAAAGCTTAGTTTCAATATCTTATTGTTGTTTCTCTCTGTATTGTTGTTTAGGAAAGAGGCATTACAAACAGATCGTTTTCTTCAGAAAATGAGTTCTTTAAATCTGGTAAGTAATGAAAACATTGTGGTGGTTCTGTGTGGGTGATAAGACATTTGCATAGTTCCAAAAAATTAAAGCTTTGAATAAGGACATCTACATCTGTTGTTTGGCCTATACAGATGACAGTTGTATTCACATTTTTGTAAACATGTATAATATCAAGCTTTTTCAAAGCTTTTCTTTCATTTCCTTTTTCTTTTCTGTAGAAACATCTGAGAGTGATGTTCAGGCAGTGTTAATTGATTGCAGCAGTGTGACTTTTGTTGATGTTGCTGGAGCAAGACTCTTTACACAGGTTAGTCTAAAGCAAGACATTATGCTTCAAACTTCACTTATTTCTGTCAACATAACTGATTTCCATTGGCTTTTTGCAGATGTGTACTGAATGCCAGAAAGTTGGAGTGTATGTATATTTGGCAAACTGCAATGGTATGGCCTATGTATTTGAATTACTTCTTTTCGTATGGTTTTCCCTATGGTATTCTGGGTTTATTCACTTGCATACATTGAATACTGATCAATAATTTCCATCCCCCTAGAGAGCGTATTGAAGATCCTAACATCAAGTGGTCTAATGAGCTACATGAACCCTCAACATATTTTTGTCACTGTTCATGATGCAGTGATGTATATTCAACAGCAGAAGGTAAGCCAGAAAGTTGAAATTTCCATAAAAAACAAACAAAAAAAACACTTTGGTTACTAATTACGTAGATTGTCCTAAACAAACAATGCAATTTCTGTTGTCTTCCGTAGGAAAAACCTCCAGAGAACACCACGACTATTTGGGTATGAGCCAGGAGGCAGTGATGATGACTCATGCTCCCAGCAGCAAGCGGGGTTTGGGCTACAAAGACAGAGGCCAATAAGACTTCTACATGTTGTAGAGATTATATCTCTCAGCTGTATAGCAGTGATTCAGCATTTGGTCCATATTTCAATATATACCAGTGTTTCAAAGAAGCAGTAGCCTGTTGTAGCACTATGTCATGAGTTACAATACTTAATAACATTACATTGTTACCAATTTTCTCATAGATATTGAGGCACACTTCAATCTGATATAGATAAACAGTAACAAATCTCAATCTCCTCATATATTTGGTGTAAAGAAACAATATGTAATTTTTGACTTATAAGTATAAAGCTGCATATGACAGATCCTAATGGTTACTTGTTCTGTTCTGTATTGTCTTAAACTGTGTGCTGGAATATTAGAATAGTGATATTTATTTAGTTTCTGTTTATTTGCAATACCGATTAATATAAAGTGCATGGAATAGTTTGTTGTATTTTACTTTGTGTATTTATATGTTTTGAAATATATGATTAAATGTACAGTACATTCCATCCAATACTGTCTTAAAATGTTTTGTCTTTTTAATTTCCGAGAGACTGCACAAAATGTTGTATGAATGACTTTTGTATTTGTCAGTAACTGTGCCAACCACAGGTTGTTTTGACAATAAATCTATCTCCAAAAACAGAACCTCACAGTGAATTCAAATGCCATTTAATACATTGAATTTAAATACATTTAATTAAATCAAAGAAATTGGGTAATAGGTTTCTAAATCAAGACATGGGATAGAGTGGTTATTAAGTATGAATACATTTTAGGAGGAAACAGAGTGGAATGTGAAGCACGCCACTGTGTCAGGTTTTGAAGAGAGAAGAACAGCAGTCTTTGTATTTGGTGAGGTACTGTAGACCTGTGTGTCTGCACTGAGATATGATCAAAAGTGAAAAACACAGGATTCAAAAACAACAAAGACAAAGGATTTGTTTGCTACAAGGGGTAAAATTGGAAAGTAAGACAAATCATACAGAATGCTGGTTTATTAACATGCAAGCTACACTGGTGTCAATCTGTGTCTATTTTTATATAAACTTGCTAAATAAGACTAAATGTTTTTACTGTAGAAAGAAAGTTTGTACATTGTTATAAAATGTTTAAGGTGTGTTTTAGCAGAGGTTGTAAATGCCATATTGAAAGTGACGTCTTCCTCGCCACCGTGATGCCCTCTGCTGTTCAACAGGTTCCCCCCACCCAATGCTCATAATCATTAGATTAGATTAAATAATACTTTATTTATCCCACAATGGGGAAATTCCATTTTATTAATCTTAAATCAATCTTATCACAGCAGCAGTTTTACACAGTAAAAAGCAAAGCAATAAGCAAACAAACAAACAAACAACAGGCAAACAACAGACAATGTGCAAAAAGTACTGAATGAATGTAAAGTGGCATTATATAAAAGATATTGCAAAGTAAAATGAGGTGGCCATAGTAAAACAAATATTACAATGTAAGTAAGCAAGTGATGTGAAATTAAATTGAATGATATGTAATTAAATAATATAGCAAAAGTAAGTAACCATAATATAAATGATATTCAAGTGTAATCATAATATAAATATTATTGAAAAAGTCCTGTTACCTTGACCTGATAAAACTATATGTAGTGTGGGTTCAAAACCAGGACGTAAAAAGGAAGAAAAAAACTAATTATTTCCTTGCTTGATGTTGGATAGCCAAGTTATTAATTTTTTCCAGTGCATATTTCAAAGAGGCCTCTAGACACTGTACCCTTTGGGTTTTAAGCTCAATGAGTGTACCACTAATTGGCAGGAAGTAGTCCACTTCAATTAGAACATGGCACACAAGGTTCTGGCCAAATGTTTACTAAGCCAGATTCTACCGGCAGACCTCACACACACACACACACACACACACACACACACACACACACACACAAAGACAGACAGACACACACAGACAGACACAGACACAAACACACACAAACACACACACACACACACACATTAAAAAATTATCACTGCAAACTCCTCTAGGAACGCTTTGATTATGAAAAAGTGCTTACAGGTAATGTGTAAATGTTCTTACAGTTATGTTAGTTGACCCAAACCTTACCAAATAAAAATAAAACCCCAAAGAAAACAACAAAAAAGACTACAAAAACAGTGAAATAATACAATTTACAAAAGGATAAATAATCAAGTATTTTCTGTTATTTCTAATTTATGCAATTTAAACAGAAACAGCAAAAGCAGCAGTACACATAATTAGTATGAACTAATACTTCTACTACTAATATTGGTAATACAATTATAATGTTAGGTTCGTCATGACAAAGCAGAGTATCATTTACAGTTTTTCTCAATCGATTCGATACTCCAAATTCAGGTAACTGCTCTCAAAACAGTTAAAACAGCAAACTAAACACACTCTTATGTTGGTGAAACAGTTAAGTATTCACTGCACAATGAAACACAGCAATTTATTCTAGTAATGCATGAGTTGTCACCCCACAAAAAATATTATGCAAATAAGTACATAGGTAAATAAAAAATCAAATAAAAAATGTACTGCATTCATTGACTTAATTAATTTATTGATCATGCCTCTCAATTACATCTGGCCAGAGAATTTCATCAACATCACAGCAAATATTTTCAAGAGTCATGCATCACAGGAAAAAACACCTTGAATGCTATATCTATCCTTGACATGCTTGTGCCCCAATATCTCCACAGGCCTCTTCCATCGCTCGAAGAAGACTTACTTGGTTGTAATGGTTGCGATCATGTACTTTTCATCTCCAAGAGGAGAAGAATTTCTCAATTGGGTTCAGGAAAGGAGAACATGGAAGGAACACTATCCTGAAATGTGGGTGATTCTCAAACCACTCTTGCAATAGTGGTGAATGGTGGAATTGGACATTGTCCCAAACAACTACAAAATTCTGCACCATTTGCTCCTGATCACCCTGTGGAAAGAGGATTACTCTGAGGAGGTTTAAAAAAATGTAGGATCCTTGCATGCCGCAACACCAGATGTAGAAATCGTGGCACAGAGAGTGATGTTGCCTCCTCATTGTTCAGGGACATTGACTGTACCATGATGTCCAATCACATTTCTCCTTCTTCTCTTTTTTTGGGATGATTGAAGCCTGTTTCATCAATATACAGGTACTCATAATGAGTTGCACTGCTGTCCAACTCCAAGATTCTGTAGAGTTCAAAAAAAGACAAGGTACAATACAGTGAGTTAGTGTTTTACAGTAATGGCATTGATTGCAGTCAATACTGTAAAACTGTTGCAGAAGTTTGAGTTCACACTTTGAAGCAGCAGTATACATAGATATGCCTAAATCTTTTCACTCACAGTAGCATTGAAGAGTTAATGAACATATACTTAAAATTCACAAAAAATATATATCTTTGTGTTGACAGTAAAAGTGCAGTAATTGGGTTGCACATACTTGAACGGAGTTCCTCTCAAAGGTCACTTTGTATACTTGCTTCATTCGGATTGCGTTTCTCCTTAGAACACATTCAATTGTGGAAAGACTGCATTGGTGGATAGTGTGGAACAGTTGATTGTCCTGTGTTATTCTTTGCTGAATTTCTTTGAGGCGGAGGGTGTTGTTCTGGACCACCATGTCAACAATGGCATGCTCTTATTAAATTGAAAGAAGTCTTGTTTGTCCACCTGAATGTTCTCTAACTTCAATTGTGAAAAATTTGTGGACAAGCAGGAACATTTACTGTAGAAATCTAGACCTATGTCAAACAAGACAACATGGAATCTCATCGTAGAAGTAGAAAGATATAGTTACTTACTGGTTGTCCCTCTGAAATGTGTGGATAATTGAAGCTACTGTGGATCTGTTTATATTGGGCTGAACTCTATGCCCAGCTTCTCTCAGTGAAAGACCATTATTTATGATATGGTCAACAAGTGTGGCTCTGATTTCATTTGAAACATGTGTGTACCCTATCCCTTCTACCTATCCTCCCTCCTCTTCCTCCTTGTCCATCTCTTCTTATATTTTCTACTCTCTTTCCACTATACCATTGCCCTCTAATCTATCCATCTTGTCTCGCTTGTCTCCTCTATCTTCTCCTCTTCCTACATCCTCAGCTCTTCTCTCTTTCTCTTACATCTTCAGCTCTTCTTGCTCCTTACATCTTCATCTCTTCTTGCTCTTTCTCCATCTCTTTTTCTTCTCCCTCTACCCTGTCCACCACCTCTCACTCTTACACCTTTTCTCTTTCTACTGCTCATTCTTTTTATTGTCTTTTTTCCTCATTTGTCTTCTTTGCTGTTTTTCTCTTCCCCTTTTGTAGTTGTTGTAATTAAGACAGCTGTGTGAACAATGGAAACAAGGAAACAAGGAAACAGAACAAGGAAATTGCCTTATTCTGTGTTGAGTCATTACTAACTCATCAGATATCAATTTGGGGTTAATTGAGTACATAAGGTGTGCAACTGACAATACAATTCACAGAGTTTTGTTTGTGGTGTTTTGAAAATGGTTTAAAAATGCTTGTGATCGTTGTGAAGACCAATGAAAAAGCTGCAAATGTTTTTCCTGATATATTAAAGATGTGGTTGGCTGTATGAACTCCTGTGATAACATTAGGAAAGTTTGTGCACAGTGTTTTGAGAAAATTATGATTTGTAATTTGTATGAAATGAAGGAAAATGTACTGTTTAGGACAATTAAAAAGTGTACAGATCACTGTGTTAAATGTTTTGAGAGCAGTGACCTGAGCTTGGAGAAATGTACATCGATTGAGAAAAACTGTAACTTGTGTGGCATTTTTGTCTGAGCTTTTATCTCCATCTTGTGGTGAAATGTTGGAATGACAGTCTGTCAGCAGAGATCTTCAACAGGGGGTCCTCAGAGTCAGTGCAGGGGGGCCTTCAAATTAGTATTACTTTTTGAAGTTAAAAAAAAAGTCTTAACATGAATCTAAGATATTATAAGCAAATACAAATCCCCACTGATAATAGGCTTACTGGCCTGTAGTATTTCCTGGTTAGCCATGCACAGATACAGTTAAGAGAAACACATGTACTCAGTTTGCTAGCTTGGTTACCTAAACATGTGCAGTACAATATAACATTTGCCTGTAGCTGCTCACGCCACTCTCCGCTCACTTTACAGGTGAGGCGCAGTTTATCACAAACAAGCCTATTTTAAGTGGCACGCTATAAAATGCTGGCAGTTTTCTCAGTGGTGGATGAACTACTTAGATTAATTACTTAAATAAAAGTAGAAAATCCCATGTAAAGTTGGGGGCTTAAAATTAGGGGATGCTAGTGAGCCATTTTTGCATGCCAATTTACAAAACCCTTAAAATATAAATATTATATAATAAATAATTTTTCAAATTATTTTTTTTTTTTCACCTCTCCGGGAACCATCACCTTATCGTGGTGGAGAGGTTTGTGTGTCCCTATGAACCTGAGGGCTGTGTTGTCTGGAGCTGTGTGCTCCTGGTAGGGTCTCCCATGGCAAAGTGGTCTCAGGTGAGGGGCCAGACAAAGAATGGTTCAAAAGCCCTATGCAAAATCGAGGAAGAGAGGGAGTGACCCTGCCCGGAGGAGGCCCGGGGCCCCCGTCTGGAGCCAGGCCTGGACGGAGGGCTCGTCAGCGAGCGCCTGGTGGCCGGGTTTGCCACGGAGCCCGGTCGGGCACAGCCCGAAGAAACTACGTGGCCCCCCTATCTCCATCCCATGGGCCCACCACCTGTGGGAGGAACCGCTGGGGTCGGGTGCGCAGCCACATGGGTGGCGGCGAAGGTCAGGGACCTCGACGGACCAGACCCGGGCGGCAGAGGCTGGCTCTGGGGACGTGGAACGTCACCTCTCTGTGGGGGAAGGAGCCGGAACTTGTGCGGGAGGTGGAGCGCTACCAGTTAGATCTGGTGGGGCTTACTTCTACGCACAGTCTCGGTTCTGGAACCGTACTCCTGGATAGGGGTTGGACTCTGTCCTACTCCGGAGTTGCCCAGGGTGTGAGGCGCCGGGCGGGTGTGGGGATACTCACAAGCCCCCGGCTGAGAGCGCCGCTGCGTTGGAGTTTACCCCGGTGGACGAGAGGGTCGCCTCCCTACGCCTGCGGGTGATGGGGGGGAAAACTGACTGTTGTTTGTGCATATGCACCAAACAGGAGTTCGGAGTATTCGGCCTTCTTGGAGACCTTGAATGGAGTCCTGTATGGGGCTCCAGTAGGGGACTCCATAGTTCTGCTGGGGGACTTCAACGCACACGTGGGCAATGATGGAGATACTTGGAGAGGCGTGATTGGGAGGAACGGCCTCCCTGATCTGAACCAGAGTGGTTGTTTGTTGTTGGACTTCTGTGCTAGTCATGGATTGTCCATAACAAACACCATGTTCGAACATAGGGATGCTCATAAGTGTACGTGGTACCAGAGCACCCTAGGCCAAAGGTCAATGATCGATTTTTATAATCGTTTCATCTGATCTGAGGCCGTATGTTTTGGACACTCGGGTGAAGAGAGGGGCAGAGCTGTCAACTGATCACCATCTGGTGGTGAGCTGGGTCAGGGGATGGGGGAGGACTCTGGACAGACCTGGTAAGCCCAAACGGGTAGTGCGGGTAAACTGGGAACGTCTGGAGGAGGCCCCTGTCCGACGGACTTTCAACTCACACCTCCGGCGGAGCTTTTTCGTGCATCCCTGTGGAGGCTGGGGGCATTGAACCTGAGTGGACAATGTTCAAAGTTTCCATTGCTGAAGCTGCGGCGGCGAGCTGTGGTCTTAGGGTCTTAGGTGCCTCAAGGGGCGGTAACCCACGAACACCCTGGTGGACACCGGTGGTCAGGGAAGCCGTCCGACTGAAGAAGGAGTCCTTCCGAGATATGTTATCCCGGAGGACTCCGGAGGCAGTTGCAAGGTACCGACGGGCCGAAGGGCTGCAGCCTCTGCCGTGACAGAGGCAAAGCAGCGGGTGTGGGAGAAGTTCGGAGAAGACATGGAGAAGGACTTTCGGTCGGCACCAAGGTGCTTCTGGAAAACCGTTCGCCACCTCAGGAGGGGGGAAGCGAGGAATCATCCAAGCTGTTTACAGCAAGGATGGGACGTTGTTGACCTCAACTGGGGAGGTAATAGAGCGGTGGAAGGAGCACTTTGAGGAACTCCTAAATCCAGCTGGCACGCCCTCTGTGGTAGAGGCAGAGCTGGAGGATGATGGGGGATTGTCGTCAATTTCCCTGGTGGAAGTCGCTGAGGTAGTAAAACAACTCCACAGCGGCAAAGCCCCAGGGATTGATGAGATCCGTCCAGAAATGCTGAAAGCTCTGGGTGTGGAGGGATGTCTTGGTTGACACGCCTCTTCAACATTGCGTGGAAGTCTGGGACGGTGCCTAAGGAGTGGCAGACCGGGTGGTGGTTCCCCTCTTAAAAAGGGGGACCAGAGGGTGTGTGCCAATTACAGGGGTATCACACTTCTCAGCCTCCCTGGTAAAGTCTACTCCAAGGTACTGGAAAGGAGGGTTCGGCCGATAGTCGAACCTCGGATTGAAGAGGAACAATGCGGATTCCGCCCTGGCCGTGGAACAACGGATCAGATCTTCACTCTCGCAAGGATCTTGGAGGGGGCCTGGGAGTATGCCCAACCAGTCTGCATGTGTTTTGTGGATCTGGAGAAGGCGTATGACCGGGTCCCCGGGAGAAATTGTGGGAGGTGCTGCGGGAGTATGGGGTGAGGGGGTCCCTTCTCAGGGCCATCCAATCTCTGTATGACCAAAGCGAGAGCTGTGTCCGGGTTCTCGGCAGTAAGTCGGACTCGTTCCAGGTGAGGGTTGGCCTCCGCCAGGGCTGCGCTTTGTCACCAATCCTGTTTGTAATATTTATGGACAGGATATCGAGGCGTAGTCGGGCGGGGAGGGGTTGCAGTTCGGTGGGCTCGGGATCTCGCCGCTGCTTTTTGCAGATGATGTGGTCCTGATGGCATCATCGGTCTGTGACCTTCAGCACTCACTGGATCGGTTCGCCGAGTGTGAAGCGGCTGGGATGAGGATCAGCACCTCTAAATCTGAGGCCATGGTTCTCAGCAGGAAACCGATGGAGTGCTTTCTTCAGGTGGGGAGTGAGTCCTTACCCCAAGTGAAGGAGTTTAAGTACCTTGGGGTCTTGTTCGCGAGTGAGGGGACTATGGAGCGTGAGATTGGTCGGAGAATCGGAGCAGCCGGTGCGGTATTACATTCTGTGTATCGCACCGTTGTGACGAAAAGAGAGCTGAGCCAGAAGGCAAAGCTCTCGATCTACCGGGCAATTTTCGCTCCTACCCTCACCTATGGTCATGAAGGCTGGGTCATGACCGAAAGAACGAGATCCAGGGTACAAGCGGCCGAAATGGGTTTCCTCAGGAGGGTGGCTGGCGTCTCCCTTAGAGATAGGGTGAGAAGCTCAGTCATCCGAGAGGAGCTCGGAGTAGAGCCGCTGCTCCTTCGCGTCGAAAGGAGCCAGTTGAGGTGGTTCGGGCATCTGGTAAGGATGCCTCCTGGGCGCCTCCCTAGGGAGGTGTTCCAGGCACGTCCAGCTGGGAGGAGGCCTCGGGGAACCCAGGACTAGGTGGAGAGATTATATCTCCAACCTGGCCTGGGAACGCCTCGGGATCCCCCAGTCGGAGCTGGTTGATGTGGCTCGGGAAAGGGAAGTTTGGGGTCCCCTACTGGAGCTGCTGCCCCCGCGACCCGACTCCGGATAAGCGGATGAAGATGGATGGAGATGGATGGATGGAAATAATTTTTCACCAGGGCTGATGCTTGTGCAGATTTTGGTGAGTTTTCAAGCCTGCTAAGCCCCTCAAAAAGGTGATTCATTTGGCAGAAAAATAATAATAAAAGACTAATTTCAATAGGGCCTTTGCCAACCAACGGTCGTCGGTGCTCGGGCCCTATAATGTGAATGCTGAGTATATGATCAAACCAAAAGGGAGATGATGATGGTGAGAGAGTCTTAATAACCTAGACTTGCCCATGTACAAAACAGAAAGTTATCTGACTAAAAACAAGGAAGTAGAAACACTACAGAGTTGAAGGATGTTACAGCCACTCAACTGTGGGAATTCACCAGACAACCAAATATAAAAAACAAGTTGTTGCATTTATATTTAAGCAGTGCTGCACTTTCAACTCATGGCTATTATTTTGTAACTTTTACTTTTTTTAAAACTATATTTCAAGCAGTGAGTTCTCTCTCAAGATATTAAAAAAGGTACATGATTGATGAACTTTAACATATTTCAACATTTTGTTCTGTGGTGTGATGCAACTAAAGTAGCAGGAAACCAGATAGAAAGGTTCACACACGCGCACACACACACACACACATACACACACACACAGGGTTACAAAATGTTACCTTCAGCAAAAATTGCCATTTAGAATAAAACATATTCCACACAGAAGAAATCCGTCACAAGAGAAGATAAGGAACAAAAATAACGAGGGCCTGGGTAAAGTAATTACAACTACAGTCTGCACAGCAGCAGTTCATGTGGACCAAAATGTAAAATGTTTGATTTTCATTGCTTGAACACAGTGTTTAAAACTTCATTTACCCCATGACTTTAAAAACCAAATAAGAATGAAGCAGTTATTCACCGTTCAATAGAAGCAGTGAACAGGTAAAAGAGCAAAGATACCAATATTACGCTGTAAGATGTCTGAAGTTATATACACAGCTATAAAAACTGTGAAAACACTACCTTAACTATAGTAAAACTTAGCACTTACTGTTTTTTAACACTTTTGTATTTAGAGATGATGCAGGTGCATGGTGTTGGAGCTAAATCCTGTTCCATTCTCAGGGTTCAGTCAATTAGTAGTCAAAATCTCAGATGTTGATGTGTGAATCCTTTTTATTACATAGGATATCCTGAGACAAAGCTATCACAGCTCTCCACTTCCTTTGTCTGGCTCTTTGGCTCTTGCACCCCTAGTATTATTCACAAAGGGTGAGGTCTTCAGGTCACAGTGATGTGTCTGTGTGCTTATTTCGTTATCTTTTCAGTTGGAATGCGACTGAAAGTTTATGACCCTCAGTTCAGGACTTGCAGAGCAAAAAAATCAGTTGGGCCGTAAAAGAGGGACTGAAAGCAGATTCAGGAAGCGTCCCTAACAATCAATTTTACTTCCGACACATTTAGCAGAGGCTGGATTATAATGGAATGTATCAGAACATCTTCTATTATAGATCAGAGTATTGCAAAACAACTTAATGCATGAACAACAAACTTAATGCATGACCAACATGTCTTCATTTATGTTAAAATAATGCTTTTGCCTTTTAGCTTAAATGTATAATGCAAATCACACACAATGTTTAAGCACATATAACATTTTAAATTCCAACAACGGCAAGAGAGGACATCCAATGTGCTGTGGCCTGATGCTGGAGAGAGGCAACATATTGTGTTACTATTACCTTTAGTTTGTAACCTTCGTTCTAGTTTTTACGTAAATTACAGACAAATAAAAATATATACTGTATATTGAAGCAAACTGCTAAATGTCATTCCTTCTTGTTTACCTTAAAAACTGGTATGTAATAAAATAAAATAAAAATGAAAGAATTTCACTCTTCTTTAAAAGTGCAAAATGTAATACTGACAGCTAGTGTTTAAAATTGTTACTGCAGAACAAATTCTAAATACTGGGAGAGAGTCCTCTCCCCCCCGCCTCCTTCCCAGACTCAAAGTTCACAAGAGGTTGCCAGGCTGAGACCGCAGCCAGCAGCCACCACAATGTTACTAGATGCTTGTTTCACATAGCCAGACATTACTTCACAGGACAGTGGAGTAACTAACGATAGATGCTGGCAATATGACATAAAAGCCGTGCTCACTCGCAGCTCTCTGTCTGTGGCTACAGTTGTGACTAGTTTAGCAATCGAAAAACTGTAATAGGTAGAGAAAGAAGATACAAAGATAAAAGGTCGGGAATGATAAAAAAAAAAAAATATATATATATATATATATATATATATATATATACACTCACCGGCCACTTTATTAGGTACACCTGTCCAACTGCTCGTTAACACTTAATTTCTAAGCAGCCAATCACATGGCGGCAACTCAGTGCATTTAGACATGTAGACATGGTCAAGACAATCTCCTGCAGTTCAAACCGAGCATCAGTATGGGGAAGAAAGGTGATTTGAGTGACTTTGAACGTGGCATGATTGTTGGTGCCAGAAGGGCTGGTCTGAGTATTTCAGAAACTGCTAATCTACTGGGATTTTCACGCACAACCATCTCTAGGGTTTACAGAGAATGGTCCGAAAAAGAAAAAACATCCAGTGAGCGGCAGTTCTGTGGGCGGAAATGCCTTGTTGATGCCAGAGGTCAGAGGAGAATGGCCAGACTGGTTCGAGCTAATAGAAGGGCAACAGTGACTCAAATTACCACCCGTTACAACCAAGGTGGGCAGAAGAGCATCTCTGAACGCACAGTACGTCGAACTTTGAGGCAGATGGGCTACAGCAGCAGAAGACCACACCGGGTGCCACTCCTTTCAGCTAAGAACAGGAAACTGAGGCTACAATTTGCACAAGCTCATCGAAATTGGACAATAGAAGATTGGAAAAACGTTGCCTGGTCTGATGAGTCTCGATTTCTGCTGCGACATTCGGATGGTAGGGTCAGAATTTGGCGTCTACAACATGAAAGCATGGATCCATCCTGCCTTGTATCAACGGTTCAGGCTGGTGGTGGTGGTGTCATGGTGTGGGGAATATTTTCTTGGCACTCTTTGGGCCCCTTGGTACCAATTGACCATCGTTGCAACGCCACAGCCTACCTGAGTATTGTTGCTGACCATGTCCATCCCTTTATGACCACAATGTACCCAACTTCTGATGGCACCTTTCAGCAGGATAATGCGCCATGTCATAAAGCTGGAATCATCTCAGACTGGTTTCTTGAACATGACAATGAGTTCGCTGTACTCAAATGGCCTCCACAGTCACCAGATCTCAATCCAATAGAGCATCTTTGGGATGTGGTGGAACGGGAGATTCGCATCATGGATGTGCAGCCGACAAATCTGCGGCAACTGTGTGATGCCATCATGTCAATATGGACCAAACTCCCTGAGGAATGGTTCCAGCACCTTGTTGAATCTATGCCACGAAGAATTGAGGCAGTTCTGAAGGCAAAAGGGGGTCCAACCCGTTACTAGCATGGGGTACCTAATAAAGTGGCCGGTGAGTGTATATACACACTCTACTAAGACAGAATACCAGCTGATCTGTGTGGGTAGCTGATATTTAATGCAATATCTACATTGCCCATGATCAGCAACCATTCATCCATTATTCCAAAGGCACATTCTGTTAACAGATCTGATATCATTTTAAAAAACTAACTGAGAAAACATTGGAGAACCCTTTTGCTATTATGTAAGCACATAATGTAATCTGAATTCTGCTGCCCTGGTTAAAAAAACAGTGCAACTGATCTCAGCTGGTATTCTGTCTATAATGGAGTGCAATGGAAATTTCTAAGTGACCCCAAACCTTTATATTTTTATATATATATATATATATATATATATATATATATATATATATATATATATATATATATATATATATATATACACATAAACACACACACACACAAAACTGGTCACAGTTCAATAACTAACTTGTACAACAGTGTAATGTAAAGAATCACTTAACCACCTTTTTATTTTGTATCCACAGCAACCACTTTCACACACTCACACCACATTTTTACACTACAAACAACCAAATGCACAAAGAGCATCTATCACAATACTTTCAAAACATGTAAACATAAATGTTACCTGGGCCATGATTGTTTATGGGAACAACAGATTTTGAATTTAAATAGAGTAATAAATCTCAATCGAGGAGAACTAGAATTAAGCAGTACAATGTAACGACAGTGCCACCCCAACTCTGAGGATTACAGCCTTTCTAAGGAGAATTTAAAGCTGCAGTGAGTAGAATGGATACAATCACATCACAATCACCTATCTAAAAGCCTGGAAATGTTCTCTCAGATCATTTTAACAACAATATGCTGAAAGATTATTATGGTATTTTTGCCCAATGATGCCAAAAATAAACCCAACTGTATACCAAATATGAGCTTTCTCTAACCTTCAATGCAAACAAACGTATTACTGACGTCGTAAACACATTCTTACCTAAACCATGGACCCAAACACCTCAGCATAGATTGAAAACATTGTTACCCCCAATTTCCACTGGATGCGTAACGGCTGTGGAGTGGAGTCATTAGGTTTCCGGACCTGGACGGACAGCGGAGCACGCAGCCGCCACGCAGCTGCAGTCAGCTTTTCTGCAGTCAACTTTTCTGCAGTCTTCACATTACCTGAAAACAATCTGTTCCCAAATTTCCTCACATTAGGGAAGCAGACAGACATTTGGAAGCACAAGTTTCAGTGGCTGGTCATGCACTTGAACCTGTTCTTGAAGTAGAAGACTTCTTTATGAATGTAATTATCAGCAGAGGAAGATGAATAGCGAAATTTTTCATAGGCCTTTTGTGAGTCTGTTTTACTCCAGGGCAGTTTGATCTTTGATGCGTGGTTTACAATGATGTCACTACAGGAGCCAATGTGGATGGAGCCCAGAGCGTCGATGAAAAACTCTGCAGTGCCAAAAGAAAATTCATCATCTTTGCCACAATTTCATGTTTTTGTTTTTTTACATCTTTCCAATCTGAAGTAACTCAACGGTGTTATTACAGCTGTACTGCATAGAGAAAATGCTAATATAAACTGCTATGTTAATATTTAATAGTGGACTCACCCAGATGACCGTGCCGTGCCAGGCGGGGGTTAAAGCCCACCTCCTGGACCTTGTCTGTCCTCCCCATGAAGAAGTTGATGACGGCATCAGCTACCACACAGTTGGGATATCCCTCGATGACATGGTAGTAGCCATTTCTAATATGTAAACAGTCCCCCTCCTCTCCCCCTTCTTCCACTGATATGGTGTGACGATAGGTTGTAGTGTAACCTGTGACCTCTCTCACTGCGCCACCGACCTGAAGTCATTAAGACAGACACTGTGTAACTGTTTCAGAAAGAAGGACGTTGTTGATCCTTACAATACAGTCTGTGGGGGATTGAATGTTAAAATGGTAAACATTTTGATGAAATGATAATTTATGTTACACAACTTCCTGCTACTTAGCAAGTGAACTGAATGCATTGCTGTCCATACATAGCGGGATTCATTAATATTTCATTATTTCATTTATTTAGCCAAGCGGGATAAATTGGGAATCAGAATAGATTAAATGCATGCATAAAAGTACATTGTAGTAAGGCTCAAGTACTTCGACCATGCTTTAATTTTTCTACAACACATCCATTAACATGAGTTACTTTGGCATGATTCCTGCAGCGATTATTGACTTTTCTGCATCAAGACATAATCTTTCAAGAGAGAATCGCAATGCATCTAAGAATTGACTTTTCCCCTAACTCTACTGTATAGCAGAAATTCATTTTATTATTATTTAAATTCATTTGTAATTTACTCTTGTTGTTTAGTGGGATCATTTGTGCATTAAAATCATTCTATTGGCTCCTACATTCTTATCTTCCTGCTATCAAGTTACAGAGAAAATAACTACTTTCATCTATTGGAAGGAAACCATCTCCTAATGTTCCATTTGTTAATGGTGTTTGCATTATTATGTTCATTATGTGTGTTATTAGTGTAAGTGTCACTTTTCAAATATATTTCCATTAGTAGGTTAGTGTGGGCAAGAAAGCGCTTGTTAATGCATTGGTCTACATGGAATGAATGCTGGAGAATAAAAATAAAAAAAATATTCAGCACTTAGAATTCAGAAAGCTCCAATAATTGAAGTTTAATATGAACATGAACGTTAGGGACTTGATGTTTGAATTATTGAACAACTTAGAAGCACCTGAAGGCCAAATCCACACATAGGAAGAAACAATGAAACAAAAGTTTGATGATGCCTTCACGAATATCAAACGGTTAATAAAGCTAAGTACAGAGAAAACTACAAGCAACCAAACTAACAAATACGTACATATAAATTAAGAGTTGGTCATTAATTAAGCTCCAACGTCTCAAACTTTTTAAAGCTTACTGTGCAATCGTCAAGTTGCTGCAGTGTTTTCTGATGTTTTCTGAACTCACCAGTCAAGGCTGATTTCAAATTATATGACAAGTAACAACAGGTACAGGTGTGTGGAAAAGGGTAAAGCAAAACAGCTTCTAACTGTGCCAGCAGTATTGTTTTATTTGTGTTTAAATGAAAATCTGAATGAAACTTCGGATTTTGCAGTGTGCATGCTTTTCTGGCTATTCATACAATCCTTTGCGCAACACACGAGCAAGAGGGTCCTTACATTTTAACACGAATATCGGTACTTTCTACTCCTTACTTTAGTTTTAAACAAAAAGGTCGTCTATCAGGTGTGATTGTGAGTGCATATCAGAGAATAGCGCGGACACGCACCTCACACCGCGAGCGAGAAAACGTGAGAGAAAAGAATAAGAAACTAGCTGTCCGGAGGATAACCACCAATCATATTTACATGCTACAGTTACACTGCATTAAGATAATGTAATTAATAGTGGGTTTATTGTTATTATTTACTAGCATATGTAATTCCTTTGCATTGTGTATGGTAGCCTTTACAATGTTATTTCTTTTATTACCACACATAAACACACAGCCTAGCAGAGCCATGCCCATGTTTGTTCTGTTGCTTGATTGTAATAAAGCATCTAAAGAGGGAAGTTGTCTTAACAGACATACCTGGGGCAAAGTTAGAAACCAGAATCTGCTTTAAATAAAGTCCTAATCTAGTCCTCACTAACAAGTTTAATCAAACTTTAATCTAATTGGATGGTAATATACAGACTTCTCACAGAATCACACTTGAATTCATATCTTGGGTTCTGTCGCAATAAACAGGCTATATGTTTTAGGCCTATTGGCAGACATCCATTTAAAATGTAGCCAATGGCATATAAAGAGCCTTTTTTCTAGTAACATGTGTGTAGTCCAGGTAGCTTTGTCATTTGCAAGGCTACTTTTACTTTTATATGTTAAGTACATTTCCAAGTCTGTACTTTGTTACTTTTACTTGAGTAAAGAAGTTAAATCAGTACTTCTACTTTTACCAGAGTATTTTTCAACACAAGCATCTGTACTTCTACTTGAGTATGGGAAGTGAGTACTTTTGCCATCTCTGCTGTACCCATACTTCCAACATCTAGGTTGGAGATAGTAGAGCTGAAAAATTGGGTATTTTTAAGTTAGCCACGTATTTGTAGGTAAAATAATATACAATCACTATTAATGCAGCAGATATTTGCCACACTGATTGTACTGTCTCTGTGCATACAACTCACCAGATCAAGAGTGGTCTTTTCTAAGATGTCCACCATCCTCTCCAGCTTGGTGTTTGCTGTGAAGATGAAATCATCATCCACCCAAAGCACATATTTGGTGGTTACTTGAGACACTGCCAGGTTTCTTCCTGCAAACCAACCCTATATAGAGTAGATGAAGGTTGATCAACACATACATGTATAAACTGGGCTGGTTAATAATTACAATTCATGATACTTCATAGAGACATAACACTTATTTACCTTTCCAAATGGCATGATGTAATGCTCAATGTGAGGCCCTGTCACTGGCTGAGGGTGTTCATTATCATCAGCTATCACTATTGTAACGGTGGGATAATATTGCCTTATGCTGTCAATGAGATCTTTGAGTTTGTCATAGCGTAGAAAGGTCTTGGTGGCGATGGTAACAAGTGCACTAATATTGTACTCTAAGTAGAATAGAAAATCACATAAGCAACTAAGTTATTTTGATATGGTATTTAAACACTTTGTAACAATAGAATATTATAATGTTATTACTGTGCACGAACCTCTTTGATATCCAGAGTTGTAAAGTTTAGGTATGGTTCCATGTCCAACTTTAATGACGAAAAATGACTTGTGACCATCAGTTGCAAACTGAACTGCAGAACAAAATTGTGATAAAGAGATGAAGCAGTGCATATTACTATTATTGCTAACATAACTGTCATGCCAAGCTATAATTGCTTATGCACTGAAGTTGTCAATTCTTTAGGTAATGATGTTTTGTTATTTATTAACCATCAAATAGTAATTATGAGATTGTATGTGCCTGTAATTTACAGATAGAAATAACCCTGTATATTTCACAGATAAAAAAACCTGTACTGCTTAACCCAAGATATGCTCACAAGTCTCTGAGCTAGAGTCCAAGTCAAGTGTAACTTAAGAGCAACTCAAGTCCAAGTCTCAAACTCAAGTCTCTCTCTGATTAACCCTTAACCCATTACAATCATCTATTTTAAGTCATTAATTATTGATCCAAATTGATGTGTATTACCTCTGAGCATCAAGATGAAACTAGATTGGATAGGTAAACATGGCATTCTACTTTTAGCATACAGGTAGTATCCACATGATAACTTTACCTATATCTGCTGTCTTGGGGTGGAAAACAGTATTTGTATAGGTGACAAACTGCAGCTGCTTGTTCAGAGTGGAGAGAACAGGACTAGACAGTATCATGTGCTTCTCTCCCTCTCCTTTAACAGAGACCCCATCCACTGTAGCAGCAACATCAAAAGTCCCCAGTGATGCTGTCAAATATACCTGTTACACCATTGCATGGTTGTTTTTGGGGGAAAAAATAAACAAAAAGATAAACAAAAAGGTTTAACATTTAGAAAGAAAAAAGTGCGTATCTCACCACAACAAAAAGCACAAAATGAAGATATTACCATATGGTTTGATCTTGTTTCTTCTTTAAGACCCAACCCTATGGAAAGTAAGCAAATACTGTCATAATTATTAGTGTCTGTATGTTCTGTTTCCTGTTTTATTTTGAAGTCTCCGTTTTCCCTTGTCTTGTCTACTTTTAGTTCCTGTCTGGTGTTTTCCTTTGTAATTCACCTGTTCCTCATCCCTAATGTCACCAGTCGATCGTTAGTTCTAGTTACCTGGTGTTTTTAGTCCTTGTGTTGTCTTTGTCTAGTGTCTGATCATTGTATGCTTTATGTAGTGTGCTGTTGTCGCGGCTTGTCTTCTGTGTTTTGCTTCCTGGGGATTATATTGGTGTGTGCCTGCCTGCTTACCTCTGGACTTCTTTTGTTATACTGATTTTTGTTTTATTAAATCTTTGAATGCTACTCTGCTCTCATCTCCGCTGCATTTGGGTCCAAGCCTCGCTGATTCCATCTCACAACCCTGACAAGTACTACTAGGGATATCAAGCATTTAAAATATTCATATTAAGCTTTTTCCCTTTCCTTAATTGTGTTATATATCTTTTTTGTGCACGTTATAGGTATACAAAGTGAAAAAGCCCAAAGTCCACTCCAAAGGCAGTTACCATCTTCCAGAGAAAACACTGTTCACAAACTGCTCCAAACAGCTCTGTTGTAGTCCATCCTCCCTACCGTGACAAACGTGTGTCCCTCTGTAACACACGTTATATTGCTCACCTAGGTGCTAGCATAGCACGCCCTCGTACACTGCCTCTGACAGGGTAGAAGGCCTTACCTAGCTACTGGGCATGTGTGACTCCCAACAAAGATGGAATAGAAGTGTGATGCCTCACTCTTTAGCTAAAACAAAGCTCAACACACTTCAGCTTCAGCAATGTGCAGTACAACAAAAATATGGTAATTGTTGAAAGTTAAACCATGTAAACCTATTCTGATATAACCTCTAAATACAATTATGAACCTGAAAATTAGTATAACATGAACACTTTAAACTAACAGACTTCATTAGCAATCAAAGCACTTGGTAACAACATAATGTTCAGGCATTGATATCATGTGTGGTTTATGGTTAGATATGCTGTTACCAGGAATGATGATCGTTTTGAGGGGTCGCACCTCCACGCCCTGGGTAGGATACTGAAGAGGACTGTTGGCCTCAGCTACAATAGGCACATCTGCAGGATTGTAGGTCCTTTATATACAGAACATATTATTAAATAATACAGGCAGCAGACAAGGAGGGACGCTGTTTGGTTGAGGTGAGTGCAAAGACAACGGCAGGCTAATAACAATCAAGTGTCTGATAATGAGGTGTAGATGCTTCTAAACATTATGTCTGGATGCTGAAAAATCCCCACTTCACCCAAACAAAAACAGACTGCAAGGCAAGTCCTTCTCCCCACTGAGTTCAGGTATAGCTTCTAGCTGCAGATTCAGACCTTGTGTTTAAAAGTGTTGCATATATGGGACCACCCACACACTTGCATATATATATAGATATAGAGTATAGAGATATAGAGAGAGAGAGAGAGAGAAGTGAAGTAGGGGATTTGATTCGCAGGGGTATTTTGGTGACTTACACACATATATATTTTCTGCATGTATATCCCTAATGCAAGTTGTGTCTAACTAAACTAAAAGAGAATGGACGTAAATTATGAATCATTACAAATATGCTATGAACAAGTAATCCCACAGTGAGAGAAAAATTAATAATGTATAGAAATTAAACATTTTGATGCATAATAATCATTTTATCGTCACATTGTAGCCTTTTAAAATCGGAATCAAATCAAATCATGAGGTGCCTACAGTTTCCCACATCTAATATATAATCTAATATATAACTGTATGTCAAAAAAGTGAAGCCCACTAATTATGCTAACTGCTAACTTATGCTAACTTAGTGTGACTTAACTTACAAATATAGACCACCAAAGGTGCAGGTAATTGGAGACCGGGGTGATGGACAGTAACAACAGCCAAGCATATTTCAGTGTACAGCCAAGATGTGAGCAAAGTCTTTAAATAGTCTGTAATGTCAGTATACAGAGATGTTAACGATGTGGTAGGTTAGCTGAGCTAACTTGAACTTTACCTCTTCTGAAAGTTGCTGTACTCTTCAGCTCTATGACGCTTCATGCCCTTGGAGTCAGGATGGGACTCTAAGAACGCAAGCTCAAAATTATGGGCCCACACACGTGGGAATAGCAGATTGGAAAATGGCAGTTGAAAGGTCTCTTCATCAGCCAGACAAACACATGTATTTTGAGCCAAACGACTGTGTCAGAAAAATAAAATGGCACTGTGTCAGTTAACACGGAAACAAATACAAATTCTATGCAGAATTTAGACTTGCTGACTGATTAACACACCATGCCACATCATCCTTTATATGGTAAACAATGTCATGATTGTCACTGATGGGGTCTTGAATTTTTCCTTTGAGGAGTTCCTTTATTAGACTTTCCTGTCTTGGCCTTATTTCAACTCCCGAGCTGGTTCCAGGGCTCCAAGCATAAAGCAAGGCTAGCAGTAGTCCACTGACCAAACTCCCTCCCAGCCACTTCTTATACTTTGCACGCATCTAGAACGAAGATTAAAAGAATGTAAAAAAATTATATGTTGAGTTGTTCATGCATTTTATCAACATTTGATCTAAACCCACACGAGAGAGCCACACATGCAGCTTTATTCTGAATCACTTGGAATTTTTTCATATTAATTGCTGAAGTGCTGGACCACACCACTGAACAGTAATCCAGATGTGAAAAAAACAAAGCCTGAAGGACTCTTTGGTGTGACACAGAGTCCTTCAGGCTTCGTTAATAACTGACAAGGTGTTGCCCATTTTAGTTACTAGTTTCTGAACGTGTTTGTCCCAACACAATCTATCGTCAATCATTACACCCAAAAGTTTAGCCTCTTCTCTTTGCTCTACAAAAGTTTGCTCTATACTGAGTTCAAGTTTCGGTTTGGAACTTAAAGAAAAATGAGTTCCATTAAACTGGTAGTTTTAGATACATTGAGAATCAGTTTGTTACTCCTGATCCAGTCCACCACTGACTGTAGCTCTCTCTGTAGTTTAGTATTTAGATCATCAATATCAGTTCCTGATACATATATAGTAGAATCATCAGCAAACATTGAAATGGTTGCTTTATCTAAAACAGATGGTAAATCATTAGTAAAGATTGTGTAAAGGAGTGGCCAAAGACTTCCTTGAGGCACTCAATGTTTCACAAGCCTTACCTTTGAACAACGTCCATTGAAGTAAACTAATTGTCTCCTGTCAGTCAAATAACTTTCCATCCATAATATTGCGGTTAGTGAAAAACCATAATATTCAAATTTTTTTAACAGTAAGTTGTGGTCAATTATATCAAATGCTGTAGTAAAATCAAGCATCACACCTAACACCTATTATTTTTCTCTCGTCCATATCCTTAAACCAGTCAACCATCTGAGTCAGGGCAGTGGCTGTTGAGTGTTTTACTCTGTATGCATGCTGAAAAACTGTAATTAAATTATTATTTAAAAAATAAAACTGAATCTGTTCATAAACAATTCTTATTCTTATTCTTTGGTATTGGCACAATTTTACATATTTTCCATGCTTGCAGACATATATTTTCCATTCCAGACATTTTAATTATATGAGCAATAGTAGGAGCAATGATTAAACTATTGCCTTAATCAATTTATATTTGAGATAGTCCACACCAGGTGGTTTGTTTTTACAATTCATCAGAAGTAATTAAACTTTCGAAACACTGACACTCTTAAATTTAAAGCTACATGTTTTACCTTCAATGATCTTATTTATCAATGTTTTTGACAAATCCGTGTTGTGTATCTGTGTTGTATTTTTAAGATTATTTATTTTATTTATGAAATAATCATTGAGACAATTTGATATTTCACTTGGTTTAGAAAGAAAATCACCTTCATTTTCTAAATAAGCTGGAGTTGATTTATTATTTCCTCTTAATATATTATTCAATGTATTCCATAACTGTTTACTATCATGTTTTATTTCTGTAATTTTCTTGTTATAGTACAATTTGTTCTTCTTCCTATTTAAGTTAGTTACATAAGTTTACAATATATTTTCCAGTTTGATTTGAAAGTAGATATAATTGCTGCTTGTTTAGCTAGATCTCTTTCTTTCATAAGATCTTTTAAGTCTTCATCTAACCACGGGTGTTGACATTTCGAACAGTAAACTTTTTAATTTGTGCATGATTTTCAACAATTGTCATTAAAGTTTGATCAAAAAGCTGAAATGCTTCCTGTGGATCCTTTTGTAGAAATACTTCTGACCAGTTAGCATTTCTGACATCGTCTTCATATTGCAATTGATTAAATCTTCTAAATGACCTTTTCATTATTACTTTTGGACCCGATTTAGGAACTTTTGTTTTCCTTACAATTGCAATAAGATTATGGTCTCTGCAACCAACTGGCACAGATAAGCAATTTGAGCAAAATTCTGGTTTATTTATAAACATGTGGTCAATACAGGAAGCTGGTTGAGTACCATCCCTTTTTATACATAATTCTAGTCGGTTTATTAATTACCTGCGATAATCCACATGCCATCGCTGTGCTCGTTAATTTAATTTTCCTAGGGCAGTCAGAGGAAGTATACAAAGTATTTTGGCAGATGTTTCTTTCTGGTAACCACAAACTCTACTTAGCAGTAAAGATCTATGTATACATTTACGAAATATGGGTACTGGGAAGGGAAGTCCAACCCCAGCTAGTTTCAACCTAAAACTGTGACTACATCCAAACTCTGCAGTCAACTTTTTAAAACATGTGAAACTGACTTGCATCCCACAACAATACATCCAGGGCAGTTTAGAGAACTCTGCTCACAGTGAAACACTAAACAACCGTCATGTCCTCTTTTCAGTTGACAAAAAAAACAGACATCCCAACTGACTCAAATCTTTATTTTATGGTCATAATGTCATCTGACAGCCCGTTCTCTACTCGCTCCCCTCCCGCTCTTTGTGGGTACTTACACTGTATTATAATACAGTTGAATTCACTATATAGTTGTGAACACCAATCCGTGGAGGCCACTTTAGAAAAGCTTAGTTTTTGGGCAAGAAAAAGGCAATTCTATTCTGTTTGGAGCTTTGAAACGGAGAGAAAACAATACATTTACAACTGTTTAGACTTTAGTGTGGACGACTTTAGTGTAAACACTGTTGGTCCTTCCACATCCTGGGTACCACCATCACTCAGGATCTCAGTGGGAGCTAAACATAAAAAAATTACTTCCTGCAGCAGCTGAAGAAATTCAATGATAGGGCACTTTTACACTGCCATTACTGAGTCAATCCCCACCTCCTCCATCACAATCTGGTACGATGCTGCCACTGCCAAGGACAGGGCAAACTGCATTGTATCATTTGCTCCGTGTAGAAGGTGAATGGCTGCAACTTGCTGTCCCTCTAGGACCTGTATGCCTCCAGCACCCTGAGATTTGCAGGAAAAATTGTAGCCGACCCTTAAGACTCTGGACACAAACTCTTTGAATCACTCTAGCTGAAGGCTGCTTAGTTGAGAGGGAGGCACTCTCTGAGAAGATTTCTACAGACTCTGGAATGCTGATTTACATCATGGAGCAAGACAGGAGCTTTCTTTTGATTGCTGTAGTGCTCAACCCATTGTTATGTGAAGTTAAGTTGCTAAAAAATTAAGGTGTTGATTTCCTGTCTGGACATGTCTCTGCTCCAATGAAAAATAACATTTGGTGACGTAACCATAACCAAGTGGTGTCCCATTTCTTAGGGGTACGTTTTCACCTCTTGCCCTTACCACTCGGTTTTGAGAGCCATGGGCTGGGGGTAAGACAAAGGGGTAGGAGTAAGACAGAGAAATGAGATTCAGCCCTAATCACAACACAAGCTTTGGAATGTTAACCACCATGTCACCAGAGAGCAACAGTCCAAATATGGTATAACCGAACAAACGTAGAAGCCTTATCACTCTCCCTATATATTACACAATCACATAACTGAGGCCATCAAAGGCACATATTTAACATGAATTTAAATTAAAGTATATCAAAAACACTGATTCCCAGATCGACAAGGTAGTGGCTTTTAGCATACTTCCAATGTTTTAAGAAGTTCAGGTTTAGCAGGTTAAACACCTACATGGCTGTGAGCATTCATGAGGTGTGGCCTTTCCTATAATTTATAATTAAATCATATATATACTCTTTATGGATCCCCTATGGGGAAATTACAATTTATATACCTAGCCTATGCATGAAACAAAACAATGGTAGGCTATTTTTATTTAGTTTATAAACTCATTGGCTGACTTTCCCTTATGAAATCCCCAACTTTAGCCCTTAATTTTTTTTTTTTTAAGAAAATCCATGTTGTTATCCTATTTTAAAGCTGTAAAGTAGGTTAGACACTCAAAGCCCTAGACCTTCTTCCAAAATATCAGAAGTTGGCAGTTGTGTCAAGAACATTAGGAGAAAAAGCGCACCATCCTGGTTCAACGCGATATGCAAAACAGTCTCAACGTGTATTTCCATAGTAGCCTAACGTTAGTTAAACAAAAAAAAAAAAACACAGAAAGAAGAGAGATTGACTTATTTCTTACTGTTGTTGTTTCCGTGGGATAAATTATTCCTGCGCTTTCAAGTCACGTCTGTTCAATTTGAGAACCTGGCGTGTGACAGCTGTGGGCGCGGTCGTGTACGGGCCATTCTGAGTCCTGCGTCCCGCTGACCTGCGGCAGGCGGCGGCTCGCTCGGAGCCACTCCCCTGGGGCTTCGCATTGTAGCTCTGGGCCGACCAAGTGATTTGCATAGGCGGCATAACAATTGTAGATTATTCGTAGGCATAGTTATAGGTCTATTTATTTAAAAAGAATGTCACCGGTTAAAACTGAACGCCTATTATCCCATGACACAACAGACTCCGACAGCGTAGGCTATTGTGAACCCTGTTTAAACGTAGCCTACATGCGCGGATCGACAAAAGTATAATGGCAAGTCAATGTGTTGTTGTGCTGCATCCTGCATAACAACGTCTAATTCAGAAGTGTTTGGATGTTCGAATATAGGCTTCAAAAGGTGTACATGTTTAACAATCAAAACGTTTCTACTCATTGGTAAATAATTCAAAATTTGGCATTTTAAAATTCACCTGTTCTTCTTCTTTGCAACGCATGATTTTGTGCTATCACTAGTTTGAATAAAAATGGTGAAACCTACAGTGCAGATATACTTAGGATTCATTTGTTTTATAATGAAGAGTAACTGTTTAACCTAATCCTATGTAGCCAATATAGTTCATTGTTCATCTTTACCTAGGTTTGCTCACTTTTATTATTTTATCTCATGTTTATTTCTATCTGTCTGTAAATTGTTCTTGGATCTGTCCTAAATTAAAATCCGAGTTAAATACCTTATGTGTGTATTCCACATCCACGAGTACCTACTTGGCTGACTGATGCGTTGTGATTGCTTAGGGCCTTACAGCTGCTCAGACAGAGCAGATGCTTCAAATTAAGTCTACAGTCTACGTTTATTTACGTCTTACGTCTATTCGTGCATGCATGTAAGATCTATATAACTATAGGAGTGAGTGAGGATGAGGTTTAGGTTGACCCATAAACATAGCCTAAACCAAGGGTGACATCTAGTGGACAAGAACAAATCAACAGCTTTATTAATATTAAAAATAAAGTTGTTTCTCCTCAGTACCTCAGCATTTTCAAATTATACATTTCAACAATAATATATAGGTTACATAGTAAAAATCTGTGAATTGCCATGAATGCATTTCTGGACGTGAAATGCGGCTTCCTCAACACGTCACAGGCAGCCAGCCAATGAGAGGCCGTATTTTCAGACTTTAGCCCGTGATGCTTAAGAATGTAAATCTGCACAGTGGTTTTCCTCTCTAATCTCATTTGGCGATGCAAAACAGGGACGACTTCAATCAAAAACAATACATCAGATGATTATGACCAGCATGCGACTGTATGACTGACAGGTGTAGCAGGCTTGTGCCTTTTTTCAGAAACAGGGAATATTTCGCTGGTTTTGGGGTTGCAAGCAGATCGTGCTCAGAAATGGCTGATGTTCCAGCAAAGGTAAATAACACACATACACACACACACGGGTGTAGATCTTAGACATATGTGTGCTAAATGGAATATACACATAGCTGCTGCATAACGGTGACAACATTTCAGCAGTTGTATCTTGATTCCACATGCCCCTAATTTACTGTAGCAGCAGGCATGTGTTTTTGGTATAAACCAGTGGCGTTTCTAGGACTTGATGAGGTTCGGGGCTTAGCCCGGACCCATTGAATAAATTGAACGCAGCGCACGCTGAGTATATCACAAAAACGCCGTTTGTTTTACCCAGTTTGTTAACCGTGTAGGCTATGTTTGTTTCAGCAGCCCAGTTTGTGGATGTTAGTTAGATGGCATACATAGTTGGCTTAATCACAGCTGGCCCTGGCAACTCAAAGGCAAATGTTTTGTTTCCATTTGTTGGGAAATTTTGAGCATTAAACTCTTAATATATGTCAACCTTTTTGGCTATGCTGGGAAACAGGTGACAATTCAAAATATAAAACTATAATTGTATATAATGCAGTAAGGCTCTTAGACATATGTATTGGTGCAACTATTTATTCTCCTTTTAGATAAACTTTTCTCATTATTTCTGCTGACTGAGTCAGCACACATGTAGGCCCACTCATCCATCCTCTTTTGCATCTTTTGTTGGAGAAGTAACCTTCAAACAAAATGTAGCAGTATTATTTTGCACCTAAACTTAAACTAAAATTACATCTGGGGCTAAAGTCAAAACTTCTGGGTTTCCAGACCTGGCGAGAACGACGGTATTATAATGTCTTGATTAGGGGGATTGAATCATCCCTCTTTTATCTATCATCAGAATAATGAAGGGAAACATGATATGTGGAGAGTAATTTTTTGCCCAAAACAACTCTTCACATGTTAATTGTTAACATTTGTATCAGGTTTGGGGTCTTTAACCTCCTCCATGAGATAACAGATAACGTGTGGCAGTGACACACAGACACTGTAGCATTTCATGATGCTTTCCAACTCCTCCATTTTCATCTCTTACTTGCGTCTAAAGGGCCCTGACACACCAAGCCGACGGACGGTAGTTCCTACCACAGAGGAAGCACGGAAGAGACACAAGGAAATAATGGGAGGGAAGAGAAAACAAGCAAATGTGTTTTAGAGGGATGAGGCGTCCTGTCCTCTGATGCATAAAGTGAATTGGCCAGCTGTTTGGGGGAGTTAGCAACCCTTTCAGCAGCACGGCTTCCAAATAAGGGACAAGGGATGTACCCTGTTTGTAAAGTGTAAAGTCCATGTTCACAAAGGACTTTTCAAGTCCTCATGCCAAAATGACTACTGACACTAGTTATATTATAGCTTATTTTAAACATAGCTACTTAAATCAGTCTGCTTTAAATATGATCATTTTAAGGGGGACAAATTATTGTGACAGCACCATTCTACTAGAGCCGATTTCAGATTTACTGTAGGTTCTACACTCAAGTTAAGTCATTTAGATTGGGAAACAAAAAGTCTACATGTTCACAGTCAGTCACTAGTTTTGTGTCTGTGTGCAGACTCTAATAACTCTCAAGTGCAATGCTTTTCCAGCTTAGACAGTTGTCTGTGGTTTTAGATTTTTCTGTCAAAATGTATTGCTGTATTGCAATAACACACACCTTTTAAAGTTTGTTTTAAGGCAACATCTCTGTGAATGTGGGAGGAGGATATTAGGCTCCAGGGGGCAATACTTAAAATGTGTTATAGTCTGGGTCTGAAAAGTGCATCCAATATGATATAAAGTTATCACAGTGTACTCAAACCACATCATATCTTTTAATTGTCACAATTAATCACAAACCTGTCTTGCGTTGCAAATACCATTCAAGTGTATTGCTTTTTGTGACGCAATGATTTGCAAAATAATATTGAAGTTACTTGAAGAGACGCATGTCAGGTTTGTCAGTCCATCAAATCAATCCTGGTGTGTTGTGTTCCCATGTAGACATGCTGTAAATGGGACATTACGGTGCTGGAGACGGTGTCACCATGAAGGGTTTCAGCTCCAGATGGGCCTTCTCCCTGGGCTTCTTGGTGGGGGCCTGCAGCATCTACTTCTTCCTGCGTCAGGTGTGGTTTGAGAGGAGCTACTCTGTGCTGTCAGAGGCTCAGGAAAGAGCCACAGCGGTGTCAGAGAGACCAACCAGCTGGAGGAAGGATGGAGCTGCTCTCATCAATCTGCTCCATCCTCACCATGCAGGTGCTTTACACTCTTTTGCACTGGTCCTTTTATACTACAGAAAAAAATGTATTTGTTAACAATGAGTTTTTATATACATTTCTTAGATAGATTGATTATGGCATAATTAAAGACACTGATAGAAATATAGGGTGTATAATATTTGGCATGGATGCTTTTAATGGATTTGGAAGTTGTCTTGAGAAAAGATGAATGAACACAGAGGCCAAAATAAAAAAATATTTTTTAAACTGACTGATCCTGTCCACCCTTACTCTTTAACTATTAACTGTCTTCAATGACTTTCTTATCTGATGAGGCATTTAGACTTGTAGGAACTACTGCATGAATGTTGTCCAGTGTTATCTTAGTTCTTACTCAAAGGCTGTTTACATAAGAGAATGCAATGAAAGAAGAATAAAATACACAGAAGGAATGTGGAGCACACTGATTAGATATAGAGAAGTCATGCTCATGTGTGGAGTGCCAGGGTAGTGGGGCATTCCTGATATGACTTCACATACAATTGCTCCGCTGCACACAAGTTAACATTTATGTCTTGTAATGTTTGCCGTTTCCCTCTAGATGAAGACAGCCGGGTGGCAGATGTGTTGTACCAGAAGGTACGTATTCTCTGTTGGGTGATGACAGGGCCATATAACCTGCAGAGCAGGGCCCGCCATGTCAGGGCCACCTGGAGTCGCCACTGCAATGTTGTGGTGTTTATGAGCTCTGAAGAGGACCCAGACTTCCCCACTGTGGGCCTCGGCACCAAGGAGGGTCGTGACCAGCTCTACTGGAAGACCATTCGAGCCTTCCATTATGTCTACGAGCACCATGCAAGTGAAGCTGATTGGTTCTTAAAAGCAGATGATGACACCTATGTGGTGGTGGACAACCTGCGCTGGATTCTGTCCAACCACACCCCTGAAGAGCCCATCTACTTTGGCAAACGGTTCAAGCCTTACACCAAGCAAGGCTACATGAGCGGAGGGGCAGGCTATGTTCTTAGCAAAGAGGCCCTCAAGAGATTTGTGGAAGGTTTTCGGACCAAAGTTTGCTCACACACCACACCTGTAGAGGACTTGGCACTGGGGCAGTGTTTGGAGAAGATGGGCGTTCTGGCGGGGGACTCCAGAGATACTTTGCATCGGGAAACTTTCCACCCATTTGTGCCAGAACACCATCTAACTGGCAAGTTCTCCAAGAGCTTCTGGTACTGGAGCTATTGCTACTACCCAATTGTTGAGGCAAGTCATAACTCATGTTTTATTTGTGAACTAGTGCTGTGAAATGGTACTGCAGTATGAGTTGGTAGATATGGTAAAAGCAAAATCAAATCATACCTGTGCTTAAATGCTTTAGAATGAGTCATCTACGGGATTATTTTAAGACACATACCATATAACTCCAACATTCCCAGTTTGATTCTAGTCAATAATCTTTGCTACATGTCATAAATATTTCTTGTCTATATATCTACTATGTAAGCTGTTGAAAAGTGCCTAAAATGGCACCATTAAAGGACATGTTGATTTACAGATAGCTCCGTGATAAGCGAGACATCTAGTGGAGTGAATCACTGTATAAAAGGCTGTCTGTGGGTAGTGATTGTTGGAGTGCATGACAAAAGGTGACGCGGACACGCGCTTCGCACCGCGAGCGGGTACGCGCACCACATGGAGAAATAGGAGAGAGAGAAAAGGAGACGGTCGCTGTTTGGAGGATGATGAGCAGGTTGAGATCGTGTGTGTGCGTCCTCGAGATCTGTGAGTCATGTAACTTGTGTTGTCAGTTCTTTTAAGCTCGTTGTTGTAGGCTAATGGTTTATAGTTGTATAGTGCTAACCTAAATTAAGCTAGCTAGTGATTTGTTGTCCTCGTTCTTTGCCTGCTGTGTCTGTTCATCCAATACAACAGTAATTGTTACTCCCTGGCCCACGGTAGCAATTTATGTGCACTGTTTACATGCTGTAGTAGTGACACAGCACAATTATAATGTGGTTAATGGTGAGTTTGTTATTGTCAGCAAACTAACAATATGTATATAATGTACTAAATGATGGGTTTGTTGTAGTTTGCTAGACTGTATGTGGTTGTTATGCATTGTGTATTGTGTTGTTTTTCCTTGCAGAACCACACACACACACCTACACAGCTAAACAGAGTAATAGCAGACGACCATGTTTGTACTGTTGCTTTTGAGTAAATAAGGAGAGAAGTGGTTTCCGTCCGTGTTTTGTCAGACACCTGGGCGAAGTTGGAAACTGGGATCAGCTTGATATACAGTCCTAATTTAGTCCTCCACAACAGTCACTGTAACCTTAATAGAAAGGGGCAAGTCGGGCGCCTGGGTAGCTCACCTGGTAGAGCGTGCACACCATATACAGTATATAGTAATGCTCAGTCCTCGACTCAGCAGCCGTTGATTAAAGTCCCACCTGCGGCCCTTTGCAGCATGTCATTACCTCATCTCTCCCCTTTCATGTCTAAGCTATTCTGTCACAAATAAAGGCCTAATATGCCAAACAAAGAATCTTTAAAAAGAAAAAAGATAAAGAAAGGGGCTAGTCGGGTTAGAAAGACATGCTATTGAGGGGGTGTACCACTATCATTAGTGTACATCTACACTTCAGGTAATAGAATTATTCTTTTATATTGAAATGTACAATAGGGATTTTTTGTCTAACTGAAAGTGAGTAGTCTGCATATCACTGTTGATTTTTTTCTTTTGTTAAACAAAATGTAGGGGTTGCTATAAATGACTCATCAGAGAGATAATAAATAAATAAATATGTGATTATCTGGCACATTTGAATGCTGAACCTGACCCCTTGCATAGAACAAGTGAATAGAAATTATGAAATAGAAAATTAGTAAATTTCAAAGTACATGATTGCTGCAAACACAATGACCTTTCAACAAAGGGAAAATTGCCGATGATGCAACTAATTTATTGTACTTTGCAATTAAAATGAGACGGGTTAATTACTGATCCTGTCACACATTGACTACCATTATATGGAGCTGTATATCCTCTGTCCTTGAAAGAAAAACAAGAAAACAATATTTTTATTAGGAAGTAATAAATAATTGTGTTTTTTATCAGACTACACAAATAGAAATGTATGGTTTCAGAAGTGTAAGGCTGTTAACGATAAGGCTGGTAATATTCTATATTCTTTTTATTGTGATCAAAAACAAAAAGACCAAAACCAAGATTTATGCTCACTAATAAGAATTTGGTTTATAACCGTAAAAACACATAAGTGAGTTATACTGTAGCACTGGGTAGCAGCCTTCATCAAGATGAACGTGGGCACTTTAGCTTGAGTCAAACGTAGGCTACATATTGTACATATTGAACCTCAGTGTCCAGCTGCTGAAATTACTATATATTTGTTAACCATACTGCAGATATACTGAAGCATTGGGGCATAGTGCTACAGACCACATATGGTTGGTTCCAGCCTATTCATGGGATTTGTAGGATAATGCCAGCCTTATGCTTTAAATGGATTGCAATGGCAAATGCAAACACACAAGAGGTACTGCATGTCGCATTTTTATACAAGAATTGATAGATAAAATTGTCAGTTAGTAGTTTACAAAATGGAGAACATATTTACTCATAATCTTGTTGGCATACAAAATATTCCTGCTTAATACATCCCTGACATCACAAGTAGATTTTCTTTCTTTTTGTTTATTAGGTAACGTTAAACGGAAGAAAGTGAACATTTTAAAGACTTTTCACAGAACGTTGTGTAATTAGTCAATTTCTCTTTTGATCTGTAAAGGGATGTCACAGTAAAATCTGTGAAACATGATTGTAGTTTGATGGATGATAGAGACTGACACTTTTTGAATTGGTTTTGCTAAAATGCCACATGTACAGTATTTCAAGTGTGTTCTTTTTGTTGAAATATGTTTTTTTTAAATCTTTGTTCTAACTTTTGGTATCTTTACATGTAGGTGTTTGTGCAACACTTTGTGCTGCTAACATGTATATTGTTGTGTTATTCTTCCCCAGGGTCCGCAGTGCTGCTCTGACCTTGCAGTATCTTTCCATTATGTAGAAGCAGAGCTGATGTACACACTGGAGTACTACACCTATCACCTGAGAGCGTATGGCTACAGGCCACGCTACCAACCCACTTTACGCCTGGGTTTGAGCCATGGCCCACTCTCGCAGACAGCCAGGAGGGCGGGACCTAAAGGGGTTCAGGAGGTGACAGATGGAAGGAGTCGCACATCTTCAGCTTTCCTTGTTAGTGTAAACCAAACTAAAGCAGAGACAGAACCAGAGAAAAGGGAGAAAGACAATCTAATTTCTCACGCCACTGAGAACAAGACTGCAGACACTCTGGGCAGGCACCTCTGATTCTGTGTTTCAGCTGGGGTTGATTTCCCTGCGCCCTATGTCGACTAATAATTTCTTCTGAGAGGTCTTCCTTGATGCAATTGCAGTATAATCCCAGCCAGTATGTCACTATAAACACCCACGGTGAGAGAGATTAAAATTTGAATATGATTTTTCAGTTGCTCAGTATGGCTTGGCTATTTTTAACCAAGATAAACCTTTGGTTTAATTATGTTCAACATGATCAGCATTTAAATTTATATATTTATGACACTACACAGTTACAGTTATGTACTTGGGGTGATGCAAGAAGAGGTGCATAGAATATTATTTTGGTGTTTTTTACAACCTGATTTGAGCCAGTAATACAGCTGTGTGTGTGCGTGCGTGCGTGCATGTGTGTCATTGATGAGTTACAACTTCAAAATATTTAGCCTCTTTTCTGGTATTAAATATGATGTTCTGGCTGTACTTTTCTGCAGTTAAATTTGAATAATTTAAAATGTTTTTTTTGGCTTTCTGAAACAACATGCAACATTTAAAATTACAAAAATAACGTCACCATTTTTATTTATTTTTGAGATCTCTTTGATAAGTTAGCTAACGCCTAATTTACAGCCACTGTATTTCAGTAAGAAAAGCAAGAACTTTGCTGTTAAAAATGTATTTTCTATTTATCTACAGTATGTGTCATAAGATGCTCTGAAGAATATGTGCTTGAAACCAGCTGTACGTTTTTCGGAGAACACTAGCTTCTGATGAACAGTGTTATAAAAACAAATCCAATAAATCCCTCTTGTCAAGTCATTTTATATAACCCAACAATAAACATTGTTGCAGGTGTGATTGAACATTACTGTCTGCCCTGGAGACAAGCTTGAAGAATCACTTATACAGTTGTTGGAAAATGCACCGACGTTTTGAAATTAATAAATGATGTATACAAAAGATTTATTTTGAGCTTTTGAAGAAAAATGTATAACATGATAAAGGAATAGAATGTATTGGCTGTTACTACTAATCATGTTTTGTCTGCAGATACAACAAATGCAATCTATGTAGTGCCTGCTCGTAGGTCTTTAGTGGTTTCCATCAGACAGCTAGTTCATTGGTTGTGTTCTCTGTGATCTTCTGTCATTGTTGCTGGATTGGAGAGTTTCTTTGGCGTGAATGTCTACAGCCCCTGAAGAAACCTGCAACAAAACACATCATATACTGTATAATTATTATTCCTACCCTTATGCATTTAAAATATGCAAAATAACAAATTTAATACATCACAAAAATAAGGCAAACTAGAGGTTTACATTTTAGAAAAATGAAAAGCATTTAGAGGAAATATAAAAAAAATATTTGAGTCAGCAGTGCTTTTTACTTTAAAGTTTGATCAGCATACATCTTACAAACCTCTTTTCCATATTGTTTCATGCTTGTATTAGCCAGGTTAAGTTTTAACTTTATTTTTCAAAGTGGAGATGTTTCATGTTCCATCTACTGATTGAAAAAGAAGAGGCACTCACCTCAGCCTGCACTTGTTGAGAAAAATGCCTTTCCTCTCTGGATACTCTCTCCTCCAGGGACCATTATCTGTGAGGGCAGACATTACAATATAGTCCCATCTAGATATATTTTGTGCATGATCAACACCAGAAAAAACCTTGAAACAAAAGCCAACAGGGCTATTGTGGATATTTGACACTTATGAAGCACCACACTCACCAGGCTCTGAATTTCTCCTTCCCATAAGACCAACAAAAATGTCATTCATCTCCCCTAAAAAAGAAGAAGAATTAGAAGCATTCTATTTTCTTGTTTTATGAAATAATTTAAAGAAAGAACTTACAAAGGTCTTACTTTTTTGTGGTGCCTGTACAGCGTTTGCATCTGATAAAAGAAAATTTAAACGGGAAAAAAACGTTTGTGAAATAGAAGTGAGTAAATGAGAAAATAAAATTCAGATCAAATTATCATAAAAAAATTACCAAATCTCAGAAAGGGACACAATTTACATATATTTTTTGTTAATGTTTTTTCACTTTATTATCATTAACGCTAGTATTATTATTACTATAAACTTATGAATGTATTGAGAGTAATGTAATGAGACTCACCAGCATTTCTTCTCCCCATCAGACCCACAAAGCTGTCATAATCCAAATCGCTATACCTCTTCAGAATGTTCCGCTTGAGGTTGTCCAAGCCTGTGGTCTGCTGCAGTTATGAGAAGCAAAAAGTTCAGTTTAACATTTTCTGTTTAAAGATGGTCTGTAAATCAGCTTAGGCGCCAGGAAACCTACATCTGAAGTTGATGTGCGCGATCCGGGCTCCTCGCATCTGGACTGGCTGTATCGAAGTTTCATGATAAGGAACAGAGTCACCAGAAGCAAGCCTCTCCTCATTTTCTCAGCACCGCCTGTGCGAAAAAATTACAGTTATCCTGTTGTTTCCTATAGGCAAAACTATCGCTGAATATCAGGAACCATTTGTTGCACATACCCCGGTGCGTAATTGGTGCGTAAAAGTGTGCGGTGTTATATTTACAAATATATAGCCTAGTTCATTACACGTATTTTTTTAAATTTATAAATCTCATTATTAAATAAGGTTTTGTTTCTCTTGGGTGTGTCCATACAATACAGAAAAAAAAAACATGACGACAGTAATGTCACGCAGTCCCCAATTTTTTTTCTCCAAAAGTTCCACTTTTTCATGACAGAATAAGGCAAAAGTTGAAAATAGAATAGCTATGTTAACATTGTACTTTAAACATTTAAAAGTAATCTTTTTTTCTTTACCTGTTTTCTGTCGAGCAGATAGTTTGTTCAAAGAGTCAGCTGCGTGCGCAATGGTGCAGAGTAAAGTGTGAACAGATAGATCCTGCAGTGAGATCCGGTCAGGATAAATGAGACGTCCAAGCTTTGGGCTAATAAAGAAAAGCTGGGTACCTGCGTAACGCCAATCAGCAACTGGAGCGTAGGAGGAGTATTCTATTACGTTGTGCTGAAGGCTACGTAGAATACTCTTTGATGGTCATGATGCTGCTGAGAGCCCTTCCCATCAAAAACGCACTATCATTTAAAAATAACGTGTAGGCAACGTCACAAGGACAAATAACCCCATCCATGAACATACTGTGTAAGAACAACCCAAATAAACATAAAACAGTTTAATTGCAGCTGATCATAAACTGAACTTGTGTGCAGTAGTCTCACGTATCCACCTCTTTGCCACCATCCTCACATGCTCTTCTAGGTGTCTTTCCATGCCATTGAACAAACAGTGGACATCACTGTCAAGACACTAATCTTTGTAGGAAGTCATTATATAGACAGCAGCTGCCTCTGCATGTCACTAGAGAAAATGGTGATCTATGTCACTAGATGGGCTACACAGCTGTGTGTTTGTAATTGACTGCCCACTACCCATCCATAAATAAAATGGGAAATGAAAACAAACATTTTTGTCCATTTATCTGGGTGGGTTTTGGTTAGTTAATGGAATGACAAGTTCATTTCCGACCATACTATATGAATTTATATAGGCCTACTTCTTAAAATATATTGTTTTAAATGTTCAAGAGTTAACTTATGTATTTTTAAACAATTCAATATGAGCTAAGAACACACATCAAGAAGGAAATATCAGTACAGACAGACAGGCTGAGTTGTCATAACTAAAATCCTGTTGTGTTGATCTGGACAGACACATCATCATCATGCTAGCATTGACACAAGTAACAAGAGGGTCACTTAGAATTCTTTTCATGGTTGCTAAATTCTCTCTTAAACGGCTCTGACAGGTGGTGAGATGAAATGTCTGTCTTGTATAAGCACAGACTGTGTGACACTTTTGTTTTTATACATTTACCTCCAAGCAGCACTACATGATTTAGATGCTCTGGTGTTGTAGAAAAATAACATTTAATATTCATATAAATCCTGAAAAGATATTTATGTGTATCATGAAAAAGGTATTTTTATAACTAGCCGCTGAAAACAACTCCAATTAAATGCTCATTCCAAACCTATAATTTTTCTTGCAGTTAAACAGGCAATTACATTTGTGTTGGTGTTTGGGAACACATTCAGAATGCAACAAAGCATAAATATATTTCAGCAAAGCAAAGTGAAGAGAAAAGGGAGCTTTTGACATCAATGACAAAGCGTCAGGCAAGAATCCAAATAGTGCATTTCAAGAAAGGTTAACACTGCGATGTTTTAGTTATGACTTCCCATTTCCATATTTGTCCTGTTCCTGTATTTAGTGCGGGGATTGCAGCAGCGCAGGAGCTTGGGATGGGAGATCTGACAGAGGTGGGGAAGTCATTAATTGCATTTTTAAATTATTGATGAGTGTTCTTTTATCCCCCTTGGTAATCAAAGCGACCCTGTTTTTGGACCAACAGAGAGCACAGGGAAAGAGTACCAGGGGCTCCTAATCCACAACATGCCATGGCAGCTTCTCACACAACTGAAAGGCAGATGGATATTACGGCAGATGTGCTGTAGGGCTAGATGGATGTCCTGCAATATATCACAGGTAGCCACATGCCCTGCGTGCTGCTGAACAATATGAAATGCACCCTCTGCTGTATTGCATTTGGATGCTGTTTTTTACTGGCACACGTCACAAAGAAAACTCTCACTTAGTATGGCCTCCCCTCGGCGCTGCAGACAGCAGTGTACGTGCTGACAGTTCAGCAGGATGTTCACAGTTGGCTTATTACTCACAGCAGGTAACCAATGGTAGCTATAGGTTAGCAAGTATAAGAGAAGACAAAAATAAAAAAGACACAGCTCAGCCAGGCAGAATTTGTCTTGTGGTCTAATACTCATCAGTGAGTTGAGCAGTCAGTTGGTTACTTGAAAACATTAAAATCTTTCTTTGCAATGGTTAAATGTTGTAAAAAGCTCATTAATGTCTTCTGGCTTCATCATGCTCTTATTCAGATCAACATTTATCTGCATGTGTGTAAAGAGCAGGCTGTCTGAATGTCTCTGTCCTCTGGTTCCCTAGCTAACAGTTTCATTGTAATATTTTTTCCCATTGGCCTGCTTTTCCTGTACTTGTTTATTGAATTAACAGGCTGAATAGATTGAGATAACCTTGTCATGGTAGAACATATGAATAGACAAATAGAAAAGGAACATATTTCTAAATGATTCAGACTGAGGTAAAATAATATATTTTGTGTGTGTGTGTGTGTGTGTGTGTGTGTGTGTGTGTGTGTGTGTGTGTGTGCCTGTGTTTGTGTGTGTATGTGTGTCTTTGTGGACACATCATGTTGTGTGTTTTGTTATCTCACATTATATAATCAACTCCAACATGGCTATAACTGTAGAAGGCCGCAAAAGAATTGGCAGTGCAGGACATAAAACACATTCTGGCAATTCAGTTTCTTTGGAGTAAATGAGAATACAGATTCAGATACAGATCCATTCTTGTGTGTAGTTGTGTGTCCAGTTGGAGGAGAGAGCAGCACATAGAACCAAGCGTACTGTCTCACTGTTATTCCTCTCCTGTGTAATGGAGCTGCTAATCATTAATTTTTGCAGGCTGTCATGGCCTGAGAGGGAGAAGATAAAGTTAGTTTGAACCTGAAGTTGAGTGGGGACAGTGAGGTGACCGTATATGGAAGAAATGTTATGAAAGAACAAACGGCTAGTGGGAGACATAAAAGAAGAGTGTGAGAGTGAGAAGATAGAGTGAGATTGCAATGATGTGTGAGAAATCAGAGGGTGCAGATGTAGCTATATTCGTACAGGCTGGGGTTTGGATGCACAGCTTGCAATCTCTGGCCAGTAAGTCCAAAGGGGATTCTGCATGTGTAAACACAGTAACAAGAAAACAGTCACACACTCAGCGGCCATCCCTGCTTGCTCTTGCTTGTGGCGACATGAAGACTAAAATAAGCATATCTAGACGATTCCAGGCCTCTCCACGGTAGATCATGAGATGCACCTGTCAATAATTGAGTTAATAGGGGAATTTATCTCAGAGTCCACTTTGTACTTCTCCTTGGGGCATGCAAAATGACTTTGATGGATGCAGTTTTTTTTTATTCCACCCACTCCTCCCTGATCCCTGACTCGCAAGGTCATAAGTGTCACTTCCATCTAAATGTTAATTTGAAGACTGTTTCTTTAAGACTGGCATGGATGCTGATATGCTTTGAAAGTCTATTTGTATTAGACCACATGGAGTATGTGAAACTGTGAGCTCTGGTGTTGCTAAACCAAAACAGATTCTTTTTTTTTTCTTCAGGGATTTTCAAAGTACTCCAGTGTTTTTCTGCTCCCTCAAAAGCTTTTTGTCCCCTTTAATCTTCTCTTGGGGACGATGGTTGGCACTGAGTCCTGTGGGAGAAAATAAGACTGATGCTGTTTAGGCTTTAGAATTTCTGTTCTGTTCTGTCTTGTTAAAGTATTGCCTATTTTCTACTAAACATGCAGTACTTTAGAAGATACACTAGCATTCTGTTCATCACAAAGGCATACCGAGTACATTGTTTTTTTCCACTGCAGTTGATTAAAATGGGGGCAATCAGATGCTGTTTTCAACCCTAGACATGTGTTTCTCTCTCCTAAAGAGGTGCCATTGGAAGTTTGTTCAAGATTGTTTGTTGATGGCTAGAGGGTTTTGCTTTTTATCTTTGCAATTTATCATGTCATTGTCAAAGATTTCCTTTTGCAGACGGGTGTTGAATGCTGCCATTTTTCTGCTGTGGTAAGATGTGACGGATGCTTTGTGCTAAACAGATGAAGTTTGAATATTGTATTTAACCCACTGTAGTTCTGCAGAACTCACTGAATATGTAATATTTACAGCTATGTACATATTGTTTGATTGGGGACACAAATGAGTGAACAAAATGCAGACGCAGTGGTGCCAAGGAGTGAAGCAGCATGTACTTTTATAACATCTGAATCCAGCACTAACAATCGATGCTTAATTTTCAGTTCTCCCACCTACTTGCGTTTCATAGCCATCGAAAAACAAAATTGTTTGTAGAGGCGTTCAGTACGAAAAAATCTTTTACACAGAATCTTTAAACTGATCTGACTCTACTAAATCAACACTGCCACTCAAAAAAACAATAGCTCTTAGTCATCAGGCTCCACTCACTGGTGACATTTGTTTATCGAATGTACCTCCTAAAGTGTATTTTCCACGGTGATGCTATTCCTTAGCTTGAAAGAAAATTGGACCAATTACATAATGAGTTGAAAACAAGTCTTTGAGCTGAACCAAACCAAACAATTTCAAACAAAAGTGGATTGTAATTTCCACCTTTGTTTTGTTGGTCTGTTTTGCAATAGCTGCCATCTTGTAACTGAGCTGCCTAACTGATCCGAATTGAAAAGTTGCAGTGGAAGTCACTGAAAATACAGTATGTGCTGCTTGAGGAGTCACAACTGTCTTGAGAGCTGGAGCTCATTACTGTGGTGTCAATGAGAGCTGGCAATATTGAAATTGAGCTTCCATCACACCTGGATATTGCACTGATTAACTGTGCGTGGACCTGACCGCTCTCTGCTGCTTGTAACATTCTGTCCAGCCAGTCATAAAATTGTGTCAAGGGAAATTATAGAATCATGAGATCCAAGTGTGCAACATAGGGAGTAAGAAATTGGAAAACACGAAACACTTCACAGTCTTCCCCGTCTAACTGAATTTGAGCATTTGATATCAGGAATTTTGTGAATAGTTTCTTCCTGCTGTGTAAGTGTTTTTCTGTTTCTGCATGAGTGTGTATCCTTGAGAGCATACTAAACCTTTATAGATGCAGTAATGACAACATGAAAAGAGAGAGCACAGATACACAAACACACAAAGACCAAACCAACAAATTGCACATGGTTAATTTAGATAGAGACCCATGAGACAATGTGGAACATTTCCCATGACAGTGCTGAAAATACCATAGGCCACATTGATCTTAGCTCTTTTCAATTTTATTAGTGTCAGTCATTTCCGGAGGGGGTTGGATTAGTCCTTTTTTTCTTATTTGCTAATATGGTCAGTAGGTCACGATACATAATAAGCTGTAAGAGGTCTAAGTGTCTGATCCACCACTCTACACTCATGATTGCCATATTCCAAAACAGAATACATATTGTAAATTGCCGGAACGACACAACTGGAGCAAAGGTGAGTCCTGCATAAAGGTAATTTCAAATACAATAAAATGACTGCTGGCATTTTTGTGCTCCACTTTATCTTTTTTCACAGGAGATCAAGTCGATAAAACACATTATTCATGGAGCGATCATCTAATTTACTGGTCACAGTACCGTCAAGAAACACCTGTTATTGCTTTCATGGTATGAGGGCTAAACTATTGATAAACTGTGACACATTAAATGTGATATATGTGTTTATTTTTTAGAGGTGGCTCCTGTGGTGTTTATATATTACATGTAGGAAACATTGTTCCACCTCAATGTTGGCTTAATCACTCAATTGGGATGGCTTCTTCTTGGTTTTGACTTGTGTTTGGCACAGCCATACTACGTCACTGTTTTTACCTACCGACAGATCCTTTATGAAAAGTTTTAATCAAATGTATTTGTAGTTGCCATATGCTGCTAACTAATATTCATATATACTTTTAAAAGTGTTGGTAATTGTGATTATGTTATTTAACAATCCTTTTTTATGAGGTGTTTACATTATTTTGTAATGACCCTGTATCTGTTGTGGTGTACATGTGTATGTGTATAAGTGGTGATGTCCAGGCTGTGAATTCATATTCAAAAGAACAGCAATGAGATCCCAGTTGTGTGTAAAAAGGAATATTTTACAGTAGGTTTGAAAGTGCTGCAACCAGTCATAACTGAGTTTTGTGTATGTTTTGTGAATAATCAACCATTCACATGTGCTTGTCAGTGTAATTGTGATTTTGATGCTCCCATTCCAGCATTTTTTCATTTTCTCTTTTCAGTGATTATCCTACATGTAAGAAGCTTTTACTGTGTTGTCTTACATGGCGCTTAAGACAGATAAAAGACTCACCAACTCCACACCCCCAACACACAGAAAAACACACACACACACACACACACACACACACACACACACACACACACACACAACACACACACACACACACACACACACACACACACACACAGTCGCACATACAGATGACTGATGGCCCAGGGCTCTCCTCTGTATTTGACAAGTGCCATCCATAACAGGCAGGCAGGGGCTGGTAAAGTGATTATGTTCATAACACACGGTGTCTTGGTAAACACAACTGGCACCAAGTCTGTCAGACATGAAGGCAAATTGCTCAGCCCATGCAAAATTATGGATTGTGTTTAAGGTCTAGCAGACGGTTGTCGTTGACATGACAGATGGATGGACTACCCCTTAATTCCACCTCACTTACTGTAGAAATTGTGAAAGTCTGAGCCAGAGGATGTCAGAGACGGCCAAGCATGATAAAACTGATAAGATACTAGGAGCAGGACTATTATGAGCATAGGGAGCACATTATAAACTCGTTATACATCACTATCTAAAAATTATATGATAATTCATTATAAATATGGAATGACTCTATAATGAAATTCTTATCTGACATGTCCTGACTATAGAGAATGTTTATTTGCTTAAAATAATGCAGTATCTAGAAATACAGAGTTAAAGGTATCTGCACTCTTTGTTTAAAACTGATGAATCATTTTGGATGACTGGCAAAATATATATTTAACTTTTGCAATTAATAACAAATAAGCTACTCCTTTGCCTTTTCTGCTGCCACAGGTCAAATGTCTGCTGTGAAAAAGGTCCTTTGTCTTTAACATTATGCACATCTACACACCCATGATACACCCACACTGGTGATTTCACAAACCTTTTCTTCTTTTCCCTCAGCTGACTTAGCACTTAAACCTCTATTCTTTGTAATGGCCCACAGGAAGCCTGGTTGGGAGAGAAGTACAGAAGCTGAACAACGCCTATCTTTTGCACTGTGTACATGTAAATAGCCATGAATGTGTTTTTTGGTGTTGTCTTTGTTAATGTCATAGAACTTTCACTCCTTCACAGAGTTTTTAGCTCATAAAAGTAACATTTTGGTCACCCAAAATGTCTTGTTCAGTGTTTAGGTGTAGAAAAACACACTCTAAAGTGCAGGCTGTTCATTTTTTTGAGCCTGGTTTTAAAATTAGCATCCCTATTAATATCCCAATTAACATGAATTATAGATGCACCTTGCTACCCGAGCTAGTGCTAGCATTAGCGGATAACTCAGCTCCATCCTCTCGTCCAAAAATGGTCACTTCTGGCTCTAAAAAAAATGAGGCAATGGCCAAAATGCCAAACTTGAAGCTCCAAAATGGAATGTAACCAATAGGTGACGTCACTGTGGCTACGTCCACATACATTCTATAATGCTGATATGCATACTGAGTTAGTATATGATGTGTAATTAGACACAACTATCAAGGGGGACATTTTGATCTAAAAGCACAAAAACAGTTGCAATTAATAACATTAAATTAAGGGATTTGGTGTAGTGCATGCTGGTCTACTAGAATAAGTAATGGAATGTTCATCATAATGATAGCTCAGTTCCATTAAGCGTAATTTTCCTTCCATGACAAGATAAATTGCTGTGAAAAAGGTCTATTACCAGCATCTGCCCACCTTCAGCCTGCGCAGAGGTCTAATCAGCCAGAATAACACCGTGTGAGTGTGTTAATTGAACAGAATGGAAAGGAGGTAAGTGGGAAATATATAATGATGATATTCACAAAGACACAGCTGTGATAAGTATATCAAAAACTCTGAAAGGTAAAACACAGATTAATAGAATTTGTTTTCGCCGGGAGTAACTGATACTGATGTTTGATATTGTGAGTACAAAGGAAGTGACTTTGAGGAAATCAGCCTTAAAGCGTAACTCTCGCCAAAATGCAACCTTGGGTCTTTTTGTGAATGTATCCAAGTCAAACGTTCGTTTAAAAGCATTGTTAGGACAGAAACTCCACTTTTAAGCTTTAAATGTAAATTTGCTGTATTTATATAGTGCTTTTCTAGTCTTAGCGTCAAAGCGCTTTTACATCATACAGGAAACATTCACCATTCACACACATTCATACACTGTGTACAAGGTGCCACCTGCTCATCAGAAAAACACGCACACACATTCACACTCGGATGCACAGCATCGGGGGCAACTCGGGGTTCAGTGTCTTGTCCAAGGACACTTCGACATGGGACTGCAGGGCCAGGGATTGAACCACCAACCTTCCAATTGGCAGGCAACTATATATACTATATACTATATTATTGTTTTTTGGTCAAATGGCCTTTTGAATTGGAGTGCTAGGAGTAGTTATATGATAAAGGTTGGGGTGGTGATGGTGCAGTGGATATGATACAAGTTTTTGGTGTGGGAGACCTGTGTTTAATTCCCACTGCAATACATCAACCAATGTGTCCCTGAGCAAGACACTTAACCATTTGTTGCTCCATAGGCGTGCTACCTCTGACATATATAGCAATTGTAAGTCACTTTGGATAAAAGCGTTTGCTAAATGACATGTAATAATGGTAGCATCAAAATCACTATTTTTAAAACTATAAGAAGGCACAACACAACATGAAACTTTGCTAAAGTATCACCAGGGTCTCTACACATGAGCATTGAGAGCATTGTTTGTGTACACAGACTTTACTAAAAAGAAAGGTTTAGAACAACTCACTTAGCTGTTGTTGTTTCCGCTTGGTGCCATCTTTGCCAGTCAAAAAGAATCTAATGAATGGACTCCATAGCAGGAAATGTAATTCTTATATGAGGCTCCTTTTTCAACTGCAAGGTCAATATTGTTTTTCACTAACGACAAAACAACAAATTATCCGTGCATTTATATGGAACTAAGCTTTAGGAACTTTCCATCTTTACTCTCCTCCCTTGACTATATTTCACTGGCTATATGGACGGCAACTGGAAAAACCACTACATTGAGTAGTTAAAACCTTTCTTTTTGGTATACTCTGTGTACACAAACAATATTCTCCATGCTTCTGTTAATGTGTAGAGACTCTGGTGATACTCGGAGCAAAGTTTCATGTTGTGTCGAGCCTTCTTTGTGTTTTAAAAATAGTGATATTGACCGAAAAACAATTATTTGGTAAATCTCAAAAGTGGCGCTTCCGGTCTAATTATGCTTTTAAACAAAAGTTTGACTCGGGTACATTCACAAAAAGACCCTAGGTTGCATTTTGGCAAGAGTTACACTTTGAGGCTGAGGTTTGCACATTGTGACTGAATTGCTCTATATCAAAAAAATATCCTCTCTCACATTTTGTTTCCTCTTGCATTTTTAGGCACTTCCTGTTAACCTTCTTGTCCTTGATCTCTTAAACACTTGTTCATAAAAGTCTGTATTTTGAGTCGTCATAAAGATTAAATTATTTAACATCAAGTATGATATTTAGTATGACATTTGATTACAACAGTTTGTGAAAGTGTAAAATGACTTTGGACCAAAAGCGGGAGAGACTCAGGCACCAGAGGGAAGATTATTATATAAGATTATTAGTGAGTGGCTGTCACAACAGGATACTGTTGGATGACAACTTTGTTTCCTTCCGCCAATAACTCGTCATCTAATTAAAGGTGGCACCCTATCTTTCACATTACATCCAGTGTTGGACTAGCAAGTCTCAGTGACACTGTTTGCCCCGTTTCCCACTCACCCTACCATCGTTTTCATCACCATCATTTCCTGAAATGCTCCAGGGTTTACATTGCATGCATTGTGGAAAATTTAAATAGAACATTCTTGGGAGGACATCTGTGACTCACTGTGCCTTTTGGGTAATGTTGCTCCAACAGTAACCACATTAGCAAGGAGCTGTACAGTATGGACAGAATTTGATCAGCTGGGCAGGAGCTTGAATGCCAGAGGATTGGTGTGTTAAAGTGATTCTTTGTTTTTTGTTAAATGTAGATAAGAATGCATCATATTGCATAATATTATAACATTATTGAACTATAAGAGGTAGTTTAATCCTCAAATTTACTCAATTTTCCTTAAAGTCTGTTTGTATTGCATTCATGTTAAACCTGCCACTCAAATCATCCAGTCTGAAATTTTGCTTAGAAAACATCTGACCAATGCTTATCGCCTGATCTGTCACTCTGCCCCATAAATAATCTCTATTAGTCATTAGTATCTGTGTATATTTAGCATTCCAGTATAGCCCAGGGTAATTGTTTGCTTTATCTAATTACCTTCAGGTTACTTATTTGACGTCTGCTGGAAAGCCTTTCTTACACCATAACAGAACAGATTGCATTTTATTATGTCACAGAAAGCACAAGTGTAAATAATAAAAGGAATGATAAATCCCATTTAGCTGCCTTATCTGTCAAGGTTCTGGTATTGTGCATGCTGTCATGGCTTACTGGGGCACTGGAATAGAACAGAAGCATTGTTAATGGTATTAACACCTGTGCAAGTCAAACTGTCTGCTATTAAAAGGACATTGGCCCAACAAAGACTGTTTTACTCCCACACTGTAAAAACCTAATGCAGGAATTTAGTGAAAATAATAAAACAAACATGATCAGCACATAGTTTTAGCAGACTTTCCAGCATGCACTATTTGAATACTGTCCAGAGATCCTTCTTTTTTTGTAGTTCGAAGGCAACACACACAATTGACAATCTGCTGAGTGGCTTTAATGTAGAATTTGTAAGACCTTCACCATGGCATCATATTGTGTCAGATATCTATAGGGTTAGGGTATTTTATCAGAACAAGATGAAAAGAAGACAGAAAGAGCCCTCACTGACTAATCTGTTATTTATCACATTGTCAGTTTTTTTTCACCATTTCTAGGCCTACGTCACGATTGCTGAAAGCAAAAACATAATGGCTTAGTTTTGCACTATACAGCAGCTCTTTTCTTGAGAGCTCCATGCATTGAGATGTGGCAATAACACAGTGAGAGGGTCAGACAGCGATCTTCAATTGAAATCTGAAGAGGTAGAGATACGTACCTGCACTTTTCTCTAAATGGAATTCTGCACCTGAGAGGAGAAGACATGTGCTGTGATCGCCTTTTCTATCTTCCCCACTGGTTCCTTCTCTCTTTACAGTGTTTTGATCACACATAATGTGTGCAAAGGGAAAGCTATGAGACTGATCTTTGGTATTGTTGTGAAGGCAAGAACCTCTTCTGATTGGTAGATTTCTACAGTGTTGCTAACTGAATCTGAATTAATTCTGTTGCCACAAAGGAAAAAAAATAGATTAAACACGCAAATCTGACACAAATTTTATAATTGTTGTGGATACATTTAATATAAAACATCTGAATATTAAGCCTTGAACTGAATATTCCATTGTAGGTGTTTCACTAAAAGAAAGAGATTGGCTCTGACAATACAAAACTTTGTTTGCAAAGAGAATGAATCCTCTACAGGATAACATCCTATAATCTGTGCAGAAAATGACAGAAGGGTAAGTGTTGAATTGGAAGAGGTGAGTTGTACTCTTCAAACTACATGCATTTAAATAAAAACATGATATACTGTACATACATTTTTATGAGATAGCTTCTGTGTAAATGGATGTCACTTAGGAAAAGTGTGTACACACCCTGTGCTGCGACAACAACAACAGAGTGAGCAAGGGGAAGCATGTGATCACAATGCAAATTGTCAAAACCCACACATGATGCAATATCAGATGCAGAGTAGGACAGAACAGAACAATATCCGCAGAAAACAGATTTCTCTCAGTGTTTTATTTCAGTTTAATCCAGGTGTGTGCTCTCATGTGCCACCACAAACATGAGTAGGCACGTTCAGGGCCAAGCAGTGCGGAGATAATTAGTCCAGGCTCCACAGATAGTCTGGGAGGAAATAGAGAGGAGACACAGCAAAGTAAACAACTCCATTATCTCATTTATTTAACTAGTCGTAAAATTGTGTTGAGACCAAGCGCTTGTTCTTTTCAGTTCTGCTCGTTGGAGGTTGTTAACAATGTTGTGCAGCTACTTGGGGGGTTACACCTGTGCATGTTCTCCAAAATTACACAAGAGATCATCATCTCAGAAGAAAACAGCTGCTTTTTATTAGCATCTAAGATATGACTTCCCTCACTTCCCTCGTGATTCTGTCCAACTGAATCACGCCTGCTGCATTTAGTTTCATTCATGGTCTTTGGACTAATGGTTACATCTTGTGACAGACATGTGTCAATGCTCCCTTGAAAGAGTATAATATAAAATACAGGGGTCCGTCTTATGACTAATATCTTGTCCTCTTCAGGGAGGTTGAGTCAATCCATGCAATAACCCAACTCCCACTCAAGGGTCACACAAACTAGCCACATACCCTCAGGATACAAGGGGACTATGTCATACAATATTCATTTAAGTGAATGAAATAAACCTTGAGCATATTATGCTTGTCATTAAGGGCTCTAAAGTGACTGTTGCCCAATATGTTGTTCTCACAAGGCATCTTAGAGAGAGCTGAGCTAGTACTAGCTGGGTGGCTCACTTGTGTTGGCATGGCAGCAGCCTGAGACAAAAGCCACAATTGTGAGAGAAGAGTCTGTAGTCCTTCATGCTGGAGCAGGCGGTCAAGGCAAATTGCCCTTCTGTGTGAATGGAGACACTGCAATAAAATGTGCAGAATAAATAATGTACGCATTGTGCTTAAAACAATTTTTGTCCTTGGTTGAGAAAATGAGAAATAACAGAAAAGTATTGGAATGTACTCTAAATTAGAATGTTTATTAAATAACTGTCAGATGTTAAGAATTCAAGCATACACATGCAGCATAGGTAGTATAAAACACTCCATTCACTTCAATATAGCAAGAATGTTAGAAAGAAAAGCCCAACAGTGGCATTTAAAGACTTGCAACCATGATATTCACATTCAGAACAAATTTGGACAAGTCCCTAACAGGCCATACCATCTGTAATTGAATTGCCGGTTATCAGTCAAAATGCTGCAACATAATTTATTACATAGGAGAAATGTGTATAAAACTATGATAGCACATACCAAACACGGACAAAATGCATCAACAAAGAGGATACAGTACCTGTTATATATCAATGTTTTGATTCTGAATGATCTGTCAGCTCTTCAGCTCTCTAAAACTCAAAAACATGCTGTTTTTGCTGGAGTTACAGCTGCCAAGAGAATGATTGCAACCCGTTGGAAACCACCTCATGACTTGTCTATTTGTACATACATATCCTTTTTGGATGTCACATATATGGAGCAATCCACGGCTTGCATAAATGGAGCGCCAGGAAAGACTTGGGACACTTGGCTCAGCATTGCTGAATCTTTGAAATCCATGCTGTAGACTTGTGCTATAGCCTTCCTGCTTCCAACTGTGTGTGCGTTTGGTCCCTTTTGTCTTATGCAGGTCTCCCTGTCAATGCCTCTTGTTTGTTTGTGTCTGTCTCTGTGTGTCTTGTTTATTAGCTGCAGACATTGTTTTTGCTGTTGTGTTTTTGTTGTGTCTCCCTCCTTCCTGTATTTTCTCTCTTTGTTTTGGTGCACTGTGCCTTCTTCAGTATGTGTAGTGTACTTTTCTAACAAAGAGGAAGAGCAATCAGAAGATATTAAACAATGAATAGAGAGGGTGGTGGTAAATCACCTTAAATTTAAATGATTTTATGTTAAAACCATAGAACATGAGACCATTCACATGTGCAAATGTTTTAATTATTGAAATTCACTTGAGTTGTCTTTGCTTCTTTTGTGTTTGTTTTGTAATTTTAAATTTGTGTTACATGTAATTAATTTGTTCTGCTACCTTGGCAGATGTTGTTATCTCAACCTGGTTAAATAAAGGTAAAAAAAAAATAAATAATATATATATATATATATATATATATATATATATATATATATATATATATATATATATATATATATATAGTCCTGAGGTCAAAACTCCACGTAAATTTTACTTAGTATCATAGTCAACCCAATGCTCAATGATCCTTGTCTACTGTAAACCCAGATATAATTTTATTATTATGATACATAAAACATATTCATTACTAAATCAAATTAGTTGTTAATAATCTGCTTAAGTATGCAGTGCACAGATCATATTAAGCAAACATAACTAAGGATGTTCACTTTCTGTTAATTGAATATAATTAACATTGATGAAAAACTAGAATTTACATAATAAAATCATGTTGGTTTTACAAATAAAAATGCAGTATATTAAATATAAATTAATCATTTTGACTAAACATAAAAATAATGCAAGGGTGCAAGCGGCCGAAATGGGTTTCCTCAGGAGGGTGGCTGGCGTCTCCCTTAGAGATAGGGTGAGAAGCTCAGTCATCCGAGAGGAGCTCGGAGTAGAGCCGCTGCTCCTTCGCGTCGAAAGGAGCCAGTTGAGATGGTTCGGGCATCTGGTAAGGATGGAACGCCTCCCTAGGGAGGTGTTCCAGGCACGTCCAGCTGGGAGGAGGCCTCGGGGAAGACCCAGGACTAGGTGGAGAGATTATATCTCCAACCTGGCCTGGGAACGCCTCGGGATCCCCCAGTCGGAGCTGGTTGATGTGGCTCGGGAAAGGGAAGTTTGGGGTCCCTTACTGGAGCTGCGGATGAAGATGGATGGATGGATGGATAAAAATAATATGTGCAACCAATGTACTTATTTTTTCATGTAAATTCAACAGACTTTTTTTTTCAGTGAAATATTGTTGACTGCTCCTCAGATCTCTGCAGGGTAAATAGAGACAGCTAGCTAGACTATCTGTCCAATCTGAGTTTTCTCTCTGCAACTATTTTGCAGCGGCTCTGTGTGGAGTTTAGTACTGAATGCTTGAGTAGTGACTAGTAGAGACTAGCTTTTTATCAACCCATTTGGCAATGGCTTGAATGTAACAGAAGTTCACTAGTATATATTATATACACTAGTATTATATTAAAAACTTTTACATGCTTATTTTAGACAAAGTGACTCCAGAAAAAAATGAGTTGTTTACTAATGATTTTTGGTAATGACTACTAATGTAACTGTGGTCAACTGCATCAACTTATATTTTTTGTCCGTTTTTTTGTGCACTAAATTTAGTCTTATCTTAGTCAAAGACAACCATGAACATTTTTAGTCTAGTTTTAGTCAAGACGATTGAGAGGTTATTTTATGAATGGGTCTCCATTTTGTCTGTCTTGTGCATTTGCATTAGGACACACTTGTACCCAGGTGACACAATACATAGCCTAGTCCTACTATTGATATAACACTATTCCACTGCTAAACAGGTGGCGGTAACACGCAATGCACTAGCAAAGACATGGACGAAGAAAACTGCAAGCTAATAAACTTGGATGTAAACAATACTAAATTTAAAAAACCTAAACATTCTTGCAAATGTTTTCTGTTTTACAAAACTTTTGTTTAAAACCCCTTTAGGTTAAATCAACAACTACTCCATCACATTGACAATCAGTTATGCTTTACATTTTCTCAGCGTCACAAACTTGTGACAAGAAGGGAGTCTATGCAAAGGTTAGAATCATTTATTGAACTATGGTTAACACAAAACAAACAATGGAGTGGGTAAATACTTCAAATAATGCAATCATGACATGGGTCATTTGTACAGGGATAGGGACTGAATTTGATACTAACCATCATTGTGTTTAGCATTGTTTTCTTGATTATGAAAAGACATTTTTAAGACTTAACATGTAGCCTATAGACAAATATTATGATACAATGAATTGTTAAATGATCATGTACAAGTGCTTATGTCTAAGAAATAGTCTGAATACAATGCGATTCTCCCGCTACATAAATCCAAATTAGGTTTAACAACATGGTTATGTTCACAATTTTCCCAGCAACTATGTACATATGAATACTGTACATATCTCAGGAAAGATTACTAGGAATGCAGCACTTTAGAAAAAGACACACCATCTGAAGATGGATCTCTGAGCAGTGAAGTTTGATTGTTTTTTCTTCTCTTTAAGGTGCTGTTGAATCCTATGGGTCATTTAGTTGTATTATGTCTTTGACAAGCATGGCACTAAAGAAAGTATAAATAACAACCATCTTCTTATTACCTTTTCTCTGCCATATGGCTATTATTTTTTCTTTTATTCATGCTCATAGAGCTCAAAGGGCAGCTATGTATAATATACTATATACACCCACTTTATGAGGTACAGCAAACCTTGCAAGTACTGGGACCCCATTTTGCCTTAACCCAGAACTTGCCAGAACAGATTTTGATCCATATTGACGTGATAGCATCACGCAGTTGCAGCAGATTTGCTGGCTGCACAGTTGAGATCTGGTGATTGTGAAGGCGTTTTGAGCCAACAGTGAACTCATTGTCATGCTGAAAAAACTGTGTGAGATGATTTCAGACATATGACATGGTGCGTTATCCTTCTGGATGTAGCCAATAGAAGATGTAGGTATGCTGTGGTAATCAAAAGGATTGACATGGTCAGCAACAATCCTCAGCTAGTCTGTGGTGTTTAAGCAATGCTCGATTGGTCCTAAGGGGATGAAGCGTGCCAAGAAAATACACACCACACCATAACACCACCAGCTGCCTGCACAATTGAAACAAGGCAGAATGGATCAATACTTTCATGTTTATGTCAAATTCTGACCTTACCCTCTGATTGCCGCAGAGGAAATCAAGACTCATCAGACCAGGCAATGTTTTTCCAATTTTCCAATGTCTAATTTTGATGAGGCTGTGCTAATTGAAGCCTCAGTGTCCTGTTCTAGCTGACAGAAGAAGCCCCTGCTGTGGTCTTCTGCTGCTGTAGCCCATTTGCTTCAAGGTTCGATGTTTTGTGCATTCAGAGATACTCTTCTGCATACTTCGGTTGTAACAGATGGTTATTTGAGGTACTGTTGCCTTTCTATCAGCTTGAACCAGTCTGGCCATTCTTGTCTGACCTCTGCCATCAACATGGCATTTTTGCCCTGGGAACTACTAGATATTTTTTCTTTTTGGACCATTCTCTGGGAACCCTAGAGATGGTTGTGCGTAAAAATACCAGTATATCAGTAGTTACTGAAATACTCAAACCAGCCCATCTGGCACCAACAACCATGCCACGTTAAACACTGTCTACGGTCCTAAATGCATTGAGTTGCTGGCATTTGATTGACAGATTAGATGTTTGCATTAACACGCAGTTGAACAGGTGTAGCCTACCTAATAAAGTGGCCAGGGAATGTACAGTATATTCAGAGCAATAGGTCCTTATACATACTGTTCACATCAGTAGGCCTTCATCAGTTTTCTCCATTGTTACATCCAAAGCAATTCAGAGTTACACAAGCTTTATTCTTAGTGCTTATACTTTACAGAATGAGCAGCTCTTTTCAGCTATACTGCATTGTTTCAAGTGAACCTGCTTCCCAGTCATGACAGTAGAACCATCTAGTGGCTGAGTTGTGTAATGTTACAAGATACAGATAACTGCTGGCAAGCTGTCATTCTTTGGGAATGCTTGAAAAAAAATCCCAGGGGAACAAAATGAGGGCCATATATTACGGGAAATCAGCAACGCTCTTTAGACAGTACAATGCTGCTCTTTATCAGACACTACAATGCAGCACCATTCAGTCCCTGCTCCTGGCATCTGCTGCTCACAAAGGAGATTCAGCAAAGTCTGATTGCAGCTGAGTCTCTTTTAAAGTTACATCATTTAGCTCATGTTTCTGCTGGACCCATTGCAAAAGCATACTCAAATGGAACAAATGCTCAATTTTCAAGAGTTTTAAATTGTAGTAAAGATCCCAAAGTTTTCATAGATACCAAATAAACCCAGTATAAACTTTATTAACAACACATTAAGAAAAACTATTCTGCCATGAAGCCCTCTTTTTAATAAGCCTATGTTTAGATTTTGTGTCAAAGAAGTATCGACTATTCTGGGAATCCTCAAGTATGTACTGACTGTTGATCTGTACATGCTTTAGATATGTATAACTAAAAAAAGCTCTGCTTCTTTTAACTATGCACCAAAACTATACAATTTCCTACCCAAGGTTGAAAGAGATTCAATCTTTGTGAAAATTTTGAAACAACAATAAAACATTTTTTTTATTTACTCGGCTTTGTTTATTATCTTTTACATGTTCTTGTTTTTGCTATTTGCTCCTTCTTTTGTTTGCTGTTCATTTTATAGCATAGTTTTATCTTGCATAATTAAAATTAATTAATTAATTCATTTTTATTTAAAAAAAGTTTAATATTATTATACTGTATGATATATTTTTCATTTCATGAGATATGACATTTGATAGAAGGTGTCGGATCACACAATGATTAATTCATAAAAAACTCTGAAGACATATATTTCATTTAATGATTTATTGACATTTACTTTTTTCCCACCATGGTTTCTCTTGATACCAATATTATTTACCATAAGGTTTCTTTTTCATTTAAATTACATTTATAATGTTGCACTCACATACACATTTATTGTTTAATTTTCTTATTGCAATAAACAAGAATAGCCAGAATGAGTCAGGTATTGCTACAATTTGCCATACAAACTCTTTGTCCACTCTGACAATGAAATTCAAAAATAACTTTATTGGCAAGACAAAATAGCCCCCCCCTTTCACTTTTTCTCTCTGCTCTGGAAGAGGCTGAGGGCAGAATAAGGCTAAGGCTATTAGCCTAAACACAGCTAACATGAAATGCCTGCCCAGAAAATAGGAATCTAAATTCTATTTCCCATATGTGTAATGAGGATGGATTAGTGGGAATTAACCACAGTATAAACATGTATGTGGTGCTACTACTTGACTGACCTACCAGGGACAAGATTGCAGTACTTTGATTTAGTTCAGTCATTGATCAAGAATCTAGAATCCAGGATGATTGATCATTTTTTCCAAATCAAACACGTGCAGGTTGTTGTCTCCATTATTGTGTTAGGCCACTTCAACTCCAGGTTGCCTCTGACTCAGATTGGTGGAAAGTGGGGAGAGAGCAGGCCCCGACACACACTAGAATACATATGTATACACACACACCAACAGGAAGGAGAGCATGGATCCTGGAATAGTATCTCACTCACAAAATGAACTCTGCAAAGAAGGTTTCGTTCAGCAACGAAAAAAAAGAGCACAACGGTGGAAGCTGACACCAAGCCTGCTTCTCCTTTAAGTAATGGCATTGATAATGTTCCTCAAGATTTTTACTTTAACACATTTCTCACACACACAAAAAACAAACAATTCACTCAGTAAGTCCAACAAAGAAATAAACCTGTTGAACAATTCTAGCTTTAATCACTTGATACCAGGCATTGTACCCTGTTCCCCCAAGCAGATTACCATAGTAAAAAGGCCCTTTAATATGAAGGGTCGGTCCCTAAGCTCAGCTACACCTCTGTCTCTCTCTGTCCCTCTCTCAATCCCTTTGAGGGCTTTTGCTCCTCATGAAAGAATAGAAAAGTCTGTCAGCTGGCGTGCTCCCAGTTTACACATGACTCCAGACAACATGTTACAACATGTCACAATGATAACAAGTCACTCTGATAAAATTTGCTCATTGCATTGCAATATTCAGACAAAGGTAAGACATTAGAGCTCATTGCTTCTCAATGAAAGGGCACAGTGTACATCTCGTTCTGAAAAGGGTGATTAAGCTGTCGAGCAAGAAAGTTCTTCTTAACTTAGCTTTTGTGGCTCCCCACTGAGTCAATAGGTCTGCGTGTATGTCAGTCTGTTTTAGTTAACCCTTATATATAATATTCCACCCTTCCTTATCCCTTCATGGATGCAGTATTTAACATTTTCTACCTACAAAAATATTTTTATTGTGTTTCCTATTTCTATGTGTGATATAAATGCTAACCAACAGTCCTAACCAAACAAATCAAAGTTCTCACCAGTCTTTGTAAAAGTCAAAATCATGGTGTGTTTCATGGCTTTCAGTTGTAAGAATTGGTTGATGCCTTGAGCTGGTCGTCTTGGCTCCCTGCCTTAGGTGGCCTCGCTGAGCTCTGGCTCGGTGGTCACAACAGCTCAAGATCATATCTCCAAGAATGTATTTGGCTTTCATCTTCCTCTTTTTAATTTGTTCCCTTTGAACATTATGGTTGCCAGTGTCAATGTGCCCTGTGCTATAGACTCATGTGAACCTTTGGAGATGGGGAGGTGTGTTGGAGGATTGGGCAGCAAAGGAATAGTTCAATCCAATGAATCAGAAGCCTGACCCTGCAGAATCTTATTGCCAGATTGCATGCAGACACAACATAAATACACAGGGTTGCACCTATGTCATATCTCCCCACCTACACAGTGAATCAGCCTGCGAATAAAGACCACAGCTTGACCAAAGGTTGACAGCGTTCTTTTTGTGGTTTGAGAAGTCTCACCTCACAATGCATATTTGATATTCTTCAGTATTGCTCAATACTGTAACTAAAAGAACAGATTATTGCCATAAAAAACAATCTATGCTAAAGATAGGGATCATATATCAAATACAGCAGTACAGTATGTCCCAATGTGTGACTTCTGCCGTTTCTCCCATCCTCGTTCCTCTTTAGTGAGGCTCTTCTCTGACTGATATAGAGGTTGGCAGATGTGCCCTGTAGCATTTTTTGTTGATGCAGTCTATTTTAAAACACAGATTCGTTTGGCCTGTGTGTGTCTGCATGCTGCCTGGGGTCAATGCGCTGACCTGTGCCAGCCCTCCTCTCACCTCAGCGTATCAGGAAATGACATGGGAGTGCAATCCCCCACAGTTACTTTTCTGCTCTCCTAACCCCCCCACCACCACCACCACCACTACCATCAGACATGTTCAGATAGCTAGGACCTCCCTGTCAACCCAAGTCATGTTGTATATAGCAAAGACCTAATGTCACAAACTGAAGAGTTGCTGGCCTTCAGAGCAGAAGGGGACGTGTACTGTACCGTGGAGGCCACCACAGCTACATGTGGCGCATACAGCAAAGACTGATTGAAGCAGCTACCCTACTGACATAACATTATTGTCTTGGTTTTTGAGGTGCATAGGATGAGAAGAACACGTAGAGGCGTGATGACAGGAGAAAACCAACCTGGCCTAGAATAATTACGTAAGTAACACTACATGTGGTTTAATCTTTCCAGTAAGGTGTGCATGTGTTTCTTCTGTAGCTATTGAGGCGGCCATGGCAGGGCCACAGTGCAAGGGAGAGGGACTAGGGGAGGTGAGAGATGTACAAGGGAGTTCAATGCATAATGAAAATCTCTCCATCTGCAGATCACTCAGAAGTCTTTGAAATGGAGGGAGAGTTTCAGGTAAAGGGAAGAAAGACATATACTTTGACTCTCCGCTGCTCCTTTCCCATGCTTTTCCCTCAGTTCAATATTTAAATGGTTAGAATTTCCCCCATATCAATTGCTGTTTGTTGATCATTTTTGTATCTTCACAGTGTGCTTTTGGAGTGGCTGTTCCGGACTGGCCAAAGTCAGAGGGTGATGTGTCAGTAAGGGGAGAAGAGGATTTGCCCGTGGGTGGTGCGGATAGGCCCCGGGGCAGGTCTCAAGATGGTGTGGCTAAGAGGTGGGCCTTGTAATAGGTGATGGTGCGGGTGGTGCCCAGGAGCTGCTGCACGGAGAGCCAGATGGTTCGAGGAAGCTGCAGCAGCCATTGCTGCAGCAACAGCCAAGGGGCTGGGCAAGAGCCCTGCACCCAAAGCTTTGGTGAGATCCTTGGAGAAGGTCAAAGAAGACTGCAAACAGAAGGAGGTGCATAGAGAGACACAAGAGAGAGAGAGGGATAAAATGATTAGTTACAGAAGGTCAACACATGAAGGGGAAACATAAATAGACTTTCCTCTCCAGACTCTCCAGTTTCAGTCCAAATGAGGTAATATTTTTAGGAAGAGGTCACAGCCAAAAACAGGCAGGCTTTTGTTGGGTTCAAATAAACACGCTCTAACCACTCCAAGGCCTTGCGGACCTCATGTTCTTAATTATCACTGTCAATGTAACCTGTGGATTTCAGGTTTGCTGACTGTGTCACAGAAGAAGTTACAATTTAACAGAGAATCTTGAAAGGTTACCGTCAGATCAGATCCCCTGTGCTTCTTGTGTCGGCTAAGGAGGGGGTTAGGCTTGCCCGCCATGCCGTCCCGGTGCCTTCGACTTGATATATGCTAAAAAGGAGGGAACACAGGAAGACAAATTATTCTTACTTTCCCTAAGTGAAAATTATTCCATTATTATTGCAACTATTATTAAAAAATCAAAATGGACATGACGACTCTGGACTGTTTTTGACCTGAGAATGTCTCCCATTATTAAATAATTATGGTAATTACAAATGTTCTCACAAAATGTTTGTTGCATGAAAAAGTAACCTTTAGACTTCCAAAAGAGACAGTAATATTATATGCAAATTATTTCACAGATAACTATCAAAGGTAATTGTTGGATAAAAAGGCATTTCTCCTTCCTACCTGTTTGAGTTGTAGTTCAGAGTTGACCCGCACATTGCAAATCTCACAGTGGAAGGTTCGTTCCTGAGTGTTGGGGTCCACCGGCCCTCCTCCCTGCTCTCCAATGGGCTTGGGGCCCAGGCGAGGATACGCCTTGATGGGGCCCAGCCCGCTTCGTGCCTCTAAGATAGTTTTGTGTTTGGTACCTGCACACACACACACACACACACACACACACACACACACACACACACACACACACACAGCCATTAACCAAGATGAAATTACATATTTAGAAGCTAATAGAATGAAATAATACAGTGCCAATGCACATCACTATTTATAACATATGAGTCATGCCACAGTGTTTCTCTTTAACTCATAACATGTGAGTTGGAGAAAGAGTGACAGTGACAAATATCAGGGTATGAAAGAAAAGAAACAGAGAAAAGAGAAGAAAGAAAGAAATGTACCACTGGCTTGATTCTCCAATAATTGGCCGCCTATGCACAACACACACAGCATGTTGCTGTATAAAGTTGCAGTGGTAAGTTGTTACCACTAGAGGGCTGCAGTCAGACAGCCGTGCAGCTGAATGATGAACTCAAAGCCCTCTCCAATGCGAATATTACAATAACTGGTTGATAGTGTTTGATCAGTGGAGTGGGTGAGATACAAAATCAAGATATCCTATTATTGGATTCTGAATGAGGTTTATGCTGTATAACACATTCCTACAGCTGAGCAATCAAAATAGGGGCCCTTATTTCATTACAGATTGGCATGTTACACTAGACACAAAACAATTACATCAAAAACACAACAGATGTGTTTCTTGGCAAAACCAACTTAAACTTTACATATGAACTCATGCCTCGTAATGGTCAAATTCCCCAGAGTCCACCCAACGCCCTGCTAATAATACAATCATGACTCCAGCCAGAATAAAAACTTATTCTTACATATTCAGCAATTCAAAAATTTTATTTTGTCAGATGTTTTCAATAAAAGATGTCCAACTGCTGAAAAAAATTAATTTACAAAAGATTCTAAACTATAGGGATGCATGTTTCATATATTTACATGAAGTATTTCTATAGGCAGTCTTTTCTTAATTTGAACAAATCACACTCCGGAGGGCTGAATTTGGAGGCGGCATACGGAAAGGTGCTCTTGCACATTACTTTCCCTTTCAAGTGGTCTGCAATGCAGTACACCATAGAGTGCACCAGAATACTTTCTCATTAAATAATCACACATTTTGTTCTTGGCTGAAAATGTTTAGTCATGCCCCCCCATCGACCCCTATGCCTCTCTGCTCACAAAGTAAAGCATCCCACTGTCTTTGGCTCTGCCTTTGAGTCACTCAGCCTGAAATCCCTTTGAACAGAGTTAATGTTACAGAAGAGAGAGAAATGGTCAGGGTAGGGTGGCTGGTGGGGAACATAGAGGCTGTGGGTTCCATTGGGGAGGAAAGGGCGGGAATGCTCGTGGCCAGAAAATGTGCTCTTGGGTTGACTGTTTTTGCCTTTGCTATATTTTGGTCTGACAATGGATGGCCCGGCGCTAAGGTTGACTCATAGTGTAAACCAACACGTAAGCAGACAAGTCACATTTAAAGACTAAGAAATAGGCAATGAATTAACAGGAAACTGTTGAAATAACATTACATAAACATCATTATTTTTTTCTTTAATGCTGCTCATCTGTCTGCATGACATATGCTCTTGTTTTTTTGGGTGATTGTTTCCAGATTGTTTCCCCCATAGAGTTTCAACTGTTTCAGCTCTGCCATTCAGCGTTTTAATTTTGGAGCCAGGTAGCTGACAGCAGGCTGTGACTCAGGGCCATGTTTAGAAGCTGTAATATGTGTGTGATCTCTTTTTATACTTACATGTGCATGTACGTTGTAATCAGGCTAGTAGGCAGATGTAACACACATTTGTTGTTGTGTAGGTGTTAGACAGATAAACAATTAATCAGGGCCTGATAAAGCATAAATTCCAAAATCCTTCCATAGGATAATCAAACCATTATGGTGGCCGTGATTGCATTTGTATTGACTAATACTGCATCCAACTGTAAGAGGTGTTTATGAGCTGGCTCGCCAAACACTACTCAAGGAAAATGGGATGCAGTTACACTGATGTGTGGTCAGTCCATCAATGTCTATGTCTCTGTAGTATTTTCTTCTGTGTAGGAGAGTGTATAAATAATTAAGAGAGGAGGTTGGCAGATACAAACTGTCCTCAAAGAGACAAATGGTCACAGGGAGAGCTAAGTCGGTAGGGCATAAAGGATTAAAGAAGACAGCGGGCACCTCAGGGGTATTTGGAGCCCTGAGAAAGTGTTGTCATCTGTGAAAGATGTCGGGCAGAACGTTGAGGTGGGTATTGTGGTAAGCTCAGCCACATAACATATTTTTCTCTTATTCCCTCATGCAGTGGTTACCCGCCTTAACCATCCTCCCCTGCAATATTTTCAAGTGGAAGGCTTCAGGCTATGGGGAACCATTTTTATGCTGCGTTTTGCAAATGATAAGACATATAATGAATCTTTAATCTTTGTCTTGTATGTTTGAAGAAAGTGGAGTGTGTTAGCAGAGTGCTGCATGAGAGAGTCACACACACGCACGCACACACACGCACACGGTGGAGCCTGTCGGTGTCAAACAGATCTGTTAATCTACTGATCAGTGTTCTTCTCAGTACCCTCTGCTGGGGCGCAGGTAACAGAAATGGTAGCAGTGTGTATAGTAAGGGCAGTCAGGTAATAGACTGTATGTTTGTGCATCGTTGTGCAACTTTAAGGAGCCATGACATTAGAAGTAATAATTTGTTGTCAACTAATTTAACACACTTGATTCAACCTCCACACAGTTATTAAAAACTGCTACATTGTTCTAGATACTTGGTGTTGTAACAACTATAATTACTTATTATGGTAAAAAAAGAATCATCATTCATGTTCTGAAATTGTTTTTAAAGCATCAATTGCAGTAATCCCTGTTGCACATGACAATCAGCAATTACTGTATTACTTTGAAGGGATTGTAGAATATTACAATTTTGATGAAATATAATATCTATATCTATATCCATATATAGATATATAGACAGTATATATAAAAGGTTGACTTGTGTATGTAATTTAACTGATCCTTTAATAGGAAGTGTTATTACATAACTATGTTACTAAATCTTCAGTTATAATATGTAATATTGTATTATATATATATAAAAAATAAAATAAATATCTCAAATTATTTTCAAAGCAGTAGTTGTGAATGTTGGTTTTCAATGAATGTCGTCTCTTAAACTGACCAGTTTTTGGTTTTCCCTGAGCCAACGAATGTCTTCTCATCATCTAGAAGTGCACTACATTTACAACTATTGCACATTATTTACACTTAGATTATTTATTTTTAAATAGAATGTCATAGTATTTAGAAGTTGCTACATGGGTCTTTCTTGGCAAAATTCCTCTGACACATGAGTGAGACATTTTGTTTTCAGCAACAACAACAACAACAGTGTGGTTTGAGTAAACAGAGAAGAATCCAACCACAGCTGAAAGGTTCCACCTCCAGAAAGTCATATTTCATCAACAGAAGAGCCAAAAACAACCAATTTAATTCCACATGGTTTGCTTAGCAAATTTCAGAGTGTGCAGAAGCTGAGCAATATCAACGCATGACACACCTTTGTTGTGGGCCTCCAGCTGTGACAAGGAATTGACAGCCACCTTGCACAGTGAGCAGTATAGCAGCTTCTTGGCCTTGTCCTCCTCTGTCTCTGGATTGGCCAGGCTGGAGGCCGTGGTGCCGGCAGCTCCTGAAACCGGGGGTTCGGATCCAGGCTGCTCTGAGCTGGCGCTGCCAGTGCCGCAGCCTGGGGAGGATGAGGAAGGGGGTATCAGGGGAGGAGTGTGGGTGGGCAGAAGGGGGCACACCGAGGGGATGGGGGAGTCTATGGGTGGGTTAGGCGGGGTGGTAAGAGGGAGAAGGGGCCCTGGGGCCAGCAGCGGCCCTGGGGCCAGCAGCCTCTGCGACAGAGGCCGTATTTCATCTGCAAAAACAAAGAGAGAAACAAAGAAAGAAATAGAATAAATTCTGTATGGAGAATGATCAAATAACTTTTTTGTGGTCAAAAAAGTACATAACTCAAACAATAAAGTGTTTTACTGTTGACTTCATTGTCTTTAAACTCAGCAGTGAAGCAAAGTACCCCTGACATAAACTTGCTGCTATGTTAAACCACATTGCTCACCCCTCCCAGTCAAATGTGGACAACACTACTCAGACAAACCAACATAAAGCGCTTGAAGACGGAAGTGCTTTTTAATGCCTATACTGTAGCTTATAGGCATAATTGGTTAAAAATAGGTCCTTTTAATTTTACTGTAGTTACAAGAAAGTGGATCAGAGGGGGAAAACCTATGTCACATATAAAGGCATGGACATATGTTTTAGGCTTATTGAAGTTTTTTTTAATCTTTCACTGATGTGGTCTCATGTTATTGAAATGTTTCTTGAAGGGAGAAATAGGAAACAGATGCCACAGCCTTTGCATGCTTTGACTCACCTGTTGTTTTGGCTGGGTTTAAAGCAAAATGGCATTTGATTTGTCACCAGGGCAAAAGAAATATTAAGTAAGCTCTGCTCTCAATCTCTGCTGACTTTCCTTCTGCTAGCTCTCTGTAGCTTAATTTCTTATTGTTGCATATTTAAATTGCATGACGGTGACTCTTTCGTATCCTATCACCGAACATGTTTATACATACATTTCTAGACACATGTTTCTGGTAAATCACTCCCATACGCAATGCCTTCAGTATTCACTAAGTAATGGGTGTTGCCTGAAAAAAGGGTTTGGGTGGGGTATTCAGAACTCTCCCCATCAGCAGGGACCAGCAGGCCCTCGTCCAAACTCCACAGGATGTAGCGCCGAGGGCAAGCAATGGAAAAGCCCCAAAAGATTACAAGTATTAAAGGGATACCTTGGAGTATTCCTGGGAAGAAAACAAATATTGACTTTAACTGCTCAATATCCTTTTAAGGATTACCACATGCTTTGTCATTTTGTCACATAGTAGAGTACATAATGGTTGTGATATATTTATGTTATATGAGTTTTATGTGACTATAAGATCATTTGTGTAATGTATAGTAGTTGTGGCTTTGCGATTGCATCATCTCTGATGAAGATGCCCTTGTGAGTGCTTTCCATCTACTGCTTTCCAAGATCAAAATGACCTCTCTTTCCATATGGTAAGTTTCCAGCTGCAAGGCGGCTGCACAAAGCGTTTGTCAAACAGATGTTTTGATAAAATGAATATTTCTTACTCTGACTCTTTGTGGCATTGAGAAGTCCATAAACCAGGTCTGGATCAAAGTACATTGCGAGGGGTAGTGCTCAAATGGAGATTTTTGTGACTCATAATATGCTTACTTTGCTACAATGCTGTCTGAGCTAGTTACTTTAGGGTGATTGCAGTGCTTGTAACTACAAGTGCATGGAGGCAGAATGATAGAGAAGCTAAAGTAGTTCTCTTTATGATTGTTGTTGAATTTTGCCCACACACAGGCACATACACCCACACACATGGTTTCATTACAATGCCAACAAACAAACCCCTAATCCACAGTGTCCCTAACATGTGATTTTAGTTCAAATCAAGTGGGAAGGAATAGAAGTGGTTGGCCAAATAGTAATGAGAGATTTCATGATTCATGATGGCCTGGAGGTCCTCTGGTCTTACCAAACCATCACATCCAGTCATTGTTTCACCTCATACCTCTGTAAATGCCTCCTACCCTCATCCCTCCCTACAAATTCATCTTGAGGCTAACCCCTCGAGGCCTCCATAACCACAGTTATTCACTGTCTGTCTCAGCAACCCAAAATTCTGTATCTCACTGAGCAGCAAAGTGTTTGTTTTTATATTTTCTGACTTAAATGAAAAGCATGAAACATTTATTTTAGATTTGCTATTCTCTCTGAGTAGCGAAGACAAATTGCTGTATTTTTCTTGCCCTGAGAATGCCACTGTCAGAGTTATTTGAATAAAAGGATATACTTAAAGCTTAATTCAACTTTGTTAAGGCAGTTAACTGACCTTCTTCCCTGCTAGCTGGCCTCATAGCCAAACAGAAGAAAGCATTATTCACTGGGAAAGGTCAGCAGAGGGAGATAACTCAGTCCAGATGCTTGACACTATAACTTGATGTGTCTGCATTGCCTTAATCCACCTCAGGAAATTGAAGCTATGTATAGTATGCATTCCATGGGGAGAGTTTTTGTTGATAAAGATGTGAGATTTAATACAGACTCTTTAAGATTTAGAGCAAAACCACTTCCGTTGTTTGCTGCAAGAGTCAAAGTTCATCATTATTTCTTGAGTGTGACATTTTGTCTATTCCGTGATTCTTCTTGGAAATGTAAAAAAAATATCTGATTGTGGAATTAGTGTGGAAGACAGTGTGTTAAGGAGTGCCTATGTAAGCAGATGAGAATGTAAATGATCCCATAGGGTCTGAAAGCAGACAACGAATAAGCGTTTTGTTGTTAAATAAAATGTAAAGCTGAAAGCAGAACAACAGAGTTATTGTCATTAACAATCCTAGGTGTAGGTAGAACATTGTGCAGTTTTGGATATGCTTTGTTTATTTCAAATGTCGAATGAAAGTGGTGCAATTTTAACTAAGGTGAACAGATTACAAAGGGTTGCATTATTGTGAATCTTAAGTATTGTGAGATACTGTTCCTGCAGAAAACAGGAGGTTCAACAGGAGGACTGGTGTATTGACTGTGTGGGTATTCTTAATGATTAACGAGCTAAGAAACCAAATGCTTGCCCTACGAGAGGCCGAGCCTCATACATAATGCAGTTGGGTGCCTTTTTTCCAGTCTGGCTTGCAGCCTATCTAGTCTCTCTCTCTCTCACACACACACACACACACACACACACACACACACACACACACACACACACACACACACACACACACACATTATTTAATTATTTCGGCTTGATTTAGTCAAATATCTCACTTCAGATAATATCCCCAGAAAACTTCAAGACTAAAAACAAATATAGAAAGGGCATGAAAAGCCTTTCAGCTCTTTGTAACTCAATACTACAGTCACCTCATGGCCATGAAACCCTAGCCCTCACATGAAAGGCATCTGTTTAATTGACCTTGGGTGTGTGTGCGCCTGTGAGAGTTTTTGCGTGGACTTAAAGAGAGACATAATACTGTATCAGGGTGGATTTAACAGTGTCCTTCATTAGAGTGGGAGTGTCAGACAGCCAAGGGATAAAGAAGAGGGGAAAGAGGGAGGGAAGAGAAGAGTTTCTCTCCAAGTAGACAGCTGTCTTTGAGTCACTCAGCCAACCCCTCACTTTACCAGGCCAAATCCTCCAAAGCCATTGGCCTCCTCTTTGCGGGTCATCTCTGTACGCAAACCTTTTGAGGGCTATAAAACTTGTGATCTGTTCTAAGAGCTGTAAGGTAACATGGTGGAGGGTGGGTGTGGCCTTGACCAACTGCCACTTTGCTTGTTTGAAAGCCATGATGTCTCACTCTTTCTCATGGGCGGGCCAAATTCTCTGGGCGGGCAAAGCAGAGAAAGGGGACATAATCTTGCCACTTATGACCTCAAAAGGAGCAAGATTCCAGGTTAGCCCATCTCAGTTTTCATTTTCTCAAAGGCGGAGCAGGATACCCAGGACTTGGTTTACACCTGTCACCATTTCTAGCCACAGGGAGACCATAGGCAGGATGGGGGAACATATGTTAAAAAACCTCATGAAGTGAAATTTTCATGCTATGTTTTATCCTTCAGCAAGGTCTTAATGTGTCCTGATTATGGTCATCACTGCTGACTGCATTGTATATGTTAAGGAGAAGTGATTCAGTATAAAAGAGAAGGTCATCATACCAATGCTAGACTGTATCATATCTGAATGTCTCAGGAGACATATTGCATAAAATCCCAGATCAACAAATGAACCATTCACAGGAAAAATTATGATGAAATCAATGTCAACAACAAATAATGCTCTGTATTGTAAGATATTTGTACTGTGGGAAATCTACTTGTCTTTCCATCTTTGTGCTTGCATGTGCCTGACCACATTTTTTGTGTGTATGTTTGTGTGTTTATCAGAGTATCTGCCTTAGAGTGACCCTTGTTAGTGTCCACAGACCAAACCACAGTGTCCGTCCCCCAGACGCTACTTTCCCAGTTGAGGCCACACACAGCTGCCTGAGATCTCTCCATCTACCATGAAGCAATGGGACAGGATCACACTGAGGACATGCATACTACACACACTAATGCAAGCAAGCATACAGGCCGACCAGGAAGAGACAGGTTTCCAGGGTCACGAGAAAAAGGCTTGGATGGAAAAAGGCATTCTTTCACATGTTGCTACTTTCAGATCTCGGTCATGGCAGGCTTATTTTGGCTCCTCATGCTTTTGGAGTTCGCCCCATGAATAATGGAGACAGGCCTGGAGCTGAGCTCATATCCCCCATGAGGAGAGTGGAAAGGACCGGCCCTCTTACTACTCTGAGATCAGCTAGAAGCATATCTTAAGGGTTATTTTTGTGCAGAGTCAAAGACTGTGCTAATGTCTTTGCTCTGGTGTGTTGTTGCATTTTGGCAACGGTGGGGAATGGTGGGTATTGTTGTTGCTGTTGTTGATCTGATTTAACCCAGCCATTACAGGTGTGTGGAGATGAATTGAAGAATGGATTCAGGAAACAGAGGTGGAGATGCAAAGAGGTGGAGAGCCTCAAGCGGACGGACGCTACAGGCCACACATGCTGGAGACAAACATTTCGGAGGACAGATTCCTAGTGAATTTGATTGAAGAGACATTTTCTGGTTTCCCACAACACATTTTCACAACATTTTGTAAATACACCCTTTAAAACCTGAACGATAACATAGAGAGCGGGCTCTCCAACGAAGGACACTGGAGAGCGGACGTGGCTGAGTAGTGTGCGGAGTAGCGAACGAGTAATGGATGTAGTAGCGAAATACTCTTCATTAAAGTCAGATCATCGGCTGTCTCTGTACTTTCAGATTCTGGCTTATTCTGGTCAAACTCTTTCACAATGGATCTCAATCAGTCTTAGCACTCATGGCCACCACCCAGAACACAGGCAACATGGTCTATTTTGACTATGTTTCTGCTTTGAGCCTAAATAGACACTATCCCAGTTTAACAGAGCTGAGCTAAACAAAGCATTGATGCATATGTACACTCAAAACAACATTGTTGTTTGACTGTTACAAGGAAATGTATGGATTCAGAATCTTACTTAAGTTAAATAAATAAAGTATCATCATCCAAATATACTAGAAGTAAAAGTAATCATTATGCAGAATGGCCCATTTCAGAAAACAGTATTATGTTATTAGAACGTAATTATTAAGGCATTAATGTGTACATCATTTTAAGTAGGCAGCTGGTAAAGGTGAAGATAATTTCAAGTTCTGTATATATTGCTAGGTATTTAACATATATAATATAATATATGATAATGCATTCTTTGATTTCTATTTTGGATTTATAATCTAAACCTGCAAATTAAATAAAGCTGTCAAATAAATGTAGTGGGGTAAAAAGTGTTATATTTCCCTCTGAGATGTAGTGGAGTAGGAGCATAAAATAGAAATAAACAAGTACGAATATCTCAAAATTGTATGCAGTTCTTGAGTAAATGTACTCAGTTACTTTCCACCACTGTTGAATATTATATAGTTGGTTAAATTTGTGGTAGTGTTTTAATTTGGGCTTCTATCTATTGGAAAATGGGGTCAGACTTCTGTTTTAAAATGAATTTTTCTGTAAACCTATCTCAGTCACCAGCTGTTTTCATTAAGCATTTGCCAGAGCTTACTAATTGTAGCTGCATTCACACTGACTTGAACCCACTGCTATGACGTCATTTCTTAATGTAATTTAATGTGTCCAGGGCTACAGGACTACTTATTGCTTCATATATATCCCACTTTTAAAGTATCATTATAACAATAACTGTGATCTCCAAATAAAGTAAATCAAACTGTCTAAGTTCAAAGTCCTGGCACCCAACAGTTTTAGAAAGAAAGAATATGAGCCACGAGTGTCATGAAGTTTGTGTGACTGTGTTGTTGACCATAAGCTCTGCTGCAACCACATCAGACCACACAGAGAGCTGAGATGCTCACAAGAAAAACAAAACACTGCAAAGCCACTGTGATTAAATGCCTTTGTTATTCTTACATATTTTCCATTTCTTTTTTAAGCTGTATGATAAGCCTCTAAACATCCTGCATGGATTGAAATGATCATCTCAAAATTTGCACACACACTTTTTCTGTTTCTAGTCCTGATAATATTTTCTGCTGTCTCACCCGCTTTGCTGGGCTCGCTGTCTGGGGCAGTGCCAGGGACTCCGGGTGGAGACGGGGAGGAGGTGGGGGCACAGTATGATGCTTATCCCCCTCCTGAGGGCGACTTTTAGAGGTCTCGATGCCCTTGATTCTCCTGGCATGCCGGTTTCCTTTGTAATGGGCTTCTGCCTGGCTCTATAGGGAAACACAAAGCAAAAAAAAAAGTGTGTGTTGAAAGTTAACACCAACAGGTGAATAAAATATTGCCGTTTGGATTAGACTCACTGTGACACCAAACCATAGCACTGCGCACACGTCATTATGATCACAGGTTATTTAATATACTCTGGGGACTGGAGCCACAGACAGCAGGTTATGGATTACAAGCTTGGGAACAAAAAGATGCATTGATGCAGTGATGGAGACATTCAAGACATAGACATGCCCCCCTTGTTACGAAGTCATCTTATAGGTTTTCAAAATAACAATATTCTGCAGTAAATTGAGTCTAACAAAACATCTGTTTCCAGATCGTCCGTTTGTATACATTGGGCATAACTGCTCAGCTCAAAGTTTTGACATACATCCTTTTCATTCTAAACCTCTAGCTTCATCCAGCTTTTATATCTACAGCCAAGGTGACAGACATGCCAAGGGGAGTTGAACTCAGGGTCAGTAAGATGCCACACTATCTCCTTGGAGGGCTCGCAAGTCCCGCCCTGACACTCCCCTTCCTTCTACAACACACACACACATTATTACACATTACAGTACACATTATCAGTGGGAGGCTGGCATACGTTGACTCCTACAACACAAATTCTGTGATAGCCTTCAGCTGCTTATTGAACAGGGTCAGGCTCTTGTGAAATCCCAGACTTATACACAGTGCATGCCAGCTAAGACCCTGTCTGTCATATCTCCTTGAAAGATAAAATGGGGATGCATAGTGTTTTCAGGGACTGGAGGTCATCCTGCTTTCCAACAAAGAAAAAAATGGCACAGAGATCTATTACAGAAGCTAGTGTGGCTAATCTCCTGATGAAAGACTACTAGCTAATATGTTTGTTCAGAGAGTAAACAACAGAGACAAGTCATTTGTCAGGAGACTACCAGGACATCGGGGGAGTCTCTAGTCTGTGTATGTTTGTGTGTCTGCACAGAGCTGTTTGGGTCTGGAACAACATGGCAGATGATACATATGGTTATACTGGGCTGTCGCCAGCGGGCTATCTTCACAGTATGGTAATTTGAAACATAAAAATACATATACACAGACACAAAAACTTAGGTGGACAGGAGCTATTCATGTTACACTATTTGCTATCTGTTCACCCGTTCATTATCTCCCCTCTATCATGGTTTAAGTGTGCCACAATTAAAAGAACAAAAAGGCTCCTTACCGATAGAGACACATCAAATCAGTGTGGTACTTGAATCAGATAACTCCCTGCTGTCTTCACAAGTAGGTTGTCTGAGCAGATGTTATCTCAAGTGATGTACTGGTCAAATAATAGGCCAAACAATATTTGTAGGGGCCATTGATGAAGATGATTATTAAGTGGCTGAATAACAGTTAGTTGCCAGGGAGAGAGATGGTCTTAAAGAGGATCTGACAGCTGCCGTTGGTGCTGAAAGGCTTGGGACATCACACTGACCACAGGCTCAGAAGCGGGGATAGACTGGCAGGGGGCTTGTTTGTAGGCCAGTTGTGTATGTTTGCTGTATGTGTGGGCCTGATGGCATCCATGATGTGTGCTGACACAGTAAACCAAAGCACTGGCTGTAGTGATTTAGAAGAGCACATGTTTCTTTTAAATCATGATGACAAACTAGGCTTGATATAGCAGACCCTCTGTAACTATATTGTGTCAAAGGGGTCTTGAGAAGCTGCTTTAGCAAAGCCTGTAGATCAAGGTGAAGAGAGCTGTGGGTGAAAAGTGAGATCTGATCACAGATAAAAGAAGGAATGATATAGGTGGTGAATGCCACCTGCCACAGAACAGGTTCTCTTAACCTCTCCAACCAAGCCAAGGGAATCAAATGCCAAGTCCTGGTCCATGAAAGGAAGGCAAATATAGTCAAGGGAAGATGAAGGAGATATGGATACATAACTACAAGACATGATATAAAGAGCTGGACTGAGAATGGGAATGATATAATAGAGACAAAAGAGAGGAAAAACTTCATGACATCAGCCTGTGATTCATTATGCAGAGGGTTCAAACTGAGCATGTGCTTTCCAGCATGACTGTCCTTCTGAAGGGAAAGCTGTGATGTTACATTATGGCTATACAGATGGTGCTCCAAATGAGAGACAAAGAGGAAAAGAGTTAGAGGACAAAAAGAGAAGACGTTCAAAGTGAGAGAAAATAACATAATAGATTGGGACAATAAACAAACAAGAAACAGAGTGAGAGGGGTGGGGGAAAGTAAAGAGGAAGAGAATAAGGGATGTATATCAACCTGTAGTCTTGCTGCAGCAGTGACGCTGGTCAATGCAGCACGACAGAGCCAATGATGTCACTAATGCAGCACACCATCAAGGTTATTGTGCATAAACTACTATTTAACACCTCACACCATCACGCGACCAAAAGACAAATCCTTCCCCAATCCTTTCCTCATCTCATCTCCTTCCCCTCCAAGTCTCCTCTCTCCCACTTTCCCATGATGCACTGGGGCTGTCAGAGCCAGACATTAATCCATGCCCTTGACGAATGCATCTTATAATAAGTAGTGGCAGGCAATTTCAGACATTTCCACACTGTAAATAATGCAGCATGGGAGCCGGAGACAGACAGAAAGAGGGGGGAGTTGCTGAGAGAGAGACAGGCAGAGAAAAAAAGAGAGAAAGATCAAACGGGGATGCATGAATGATGGTAAAATGATGCGCGAAATAAGGAGAGCATGGGGCGCGAGCAAGAAGGCAGAGCTAGATCCTTTGAAGACAAATACATTGATCATGACATTACATGGTAAGCCCCAATCACTTTTTTGACCTAAACAACCCAATCAACTCCCAGTTGCCAGATGAAAAATAGAGAAATATCAACATCAAGGGCAAAATAATCTCTCTCTATCAAGACAGAGCCCCTTTTGGAAAAATGAGGCAGGGAATGCGGCACAGGATTCTTCAAAGTGTTTCCCGCTGTATTTTTTTACGCATGAAATACTCATCCTGACTTGACAGAATGCAAAATAGAACAGTGTAGGTGGGGAGTCATTCTGTGGCGATATAAAAGGACAGTTTTTCTCCAGCCGAGTGCAGGACAGCACCAATTACACATAGCCTGCTGCAAGTTTGACATTGCTGATATACTGCAGTGTGTGCCTTTTTACTTGTGTACACTGGAAGCAAAAGTGACAATGACAGCAGAGAGGTGGTGCAGTCCGGCATATCATAATCCTGGGGATTTACATTTGTGCATACTGTATGTGTATTTGTATGTCTTTTATCTGTTGGAAGCCAGAAGATAGACCAAGGCTGCAATAGGAGTCACTTACCTCTCACACGTGTACAAATAAACATGACATGAGCTATAGAGGGGAGGCCAAATGCTCATCTAACCTAAATATATGCTTTCACATTTATTCTTCTTTTTTTATTTTAGATCTTTATTTTAGAGATAGAAAATCATGTATGCATCTTACAGTAACCGGTCTAAACTTTTTCATGGCATGTTCACATGTTTTCTACATGCTTTTGTAGCTTGTGACAGATATATTTGTCTGTTTATTGTTGTAACAATGTTTTGTGCGTCCCTCTTGGCCCGGCCTTTCTTGAAATTGATATTTAAATCTTAAGAGATTTTTACTGGGTTAAAGAAAAGAAAAGAAAACAAACTGAAAACAAAATGTATTCATAGAATTAATGGTACTGTAAGGAGGAGGGATCTGTCCAGGACAGGGGCAGACCTGGCCAGATATCACTCTTAGGTTCGCCACAAAAAAATACAAATATCAGAGATTAAAGTACAGCCTACTGCAATACACAGTATTTATTACCCTACTTTACACATGCTTTCCAGATACAATTATTTGCTTGTTTTGGTTATAATGTTAGGCTGGATGTGATGGCAAAAATACAGTATGGACAAATTAAATGCTTCTCTTCTTCTTTCTTTTTTGATGTCATTAAATCCATAGTTTAACCATTAGTTAAATATTTAAATTATTCAGATTAATTGTATATCTTACCTTTATCCATCAGGACATGTCTTTACTAAAGAAGCCTCTATTTGACAGCTAGCTGTGGGGCTCAAAGTATTTCATAATATAAACATCTTTGTCTAACTGCTTCCTGTGCCTATGAAGATATACAGCAGAGAACTTTGCAAAGAGCAGGCTCAAGATTACAGCCCTGCAGTTCCCTGACCACATGGAAACCATGATTGTGGACCTGAGGAGTATATATAGCACCGGTCCACGGATGTACGCCCTGGCCCTGAAGTCTGCACCACTGAATACAGAGCATCACAGCCAAATTATACTCTGTGCACATGACATTTGGCCCTGATGTTGTCACGTGTCTGTCTGATTGGTCCACAGCAACACTTTTTTTGTTTATATAACAATTTTTGATTTTTGTTTAATTTCTCATCAGTTATATATGCAAGTTGCCCATGGGTAAAACATGCCATTAAGCCCCCATTAAGAGTTTAGAAATAAACTACACCATATGGACAAACAGATACAACTGCTGTTAAAATTAATTGATAGAATTATACAAAGCATGAAAAAATGTGCCACAGTTCATTATAAAGAGATTCTAATTTGATGGCGTGCTTGTGTGAAATTAACTTCTCACATGTTGAATATCTTAAATCAAGCAATGTTAACATTGATGGGCAAAAGAAAATATCTTTGAAAATGCAGGCAAAAAAAATTCTCCCTTCCGGCTTCTACAGTGTCTCGACTTTGTGCTGCAGTGATTATTGCTTCTTCTAGCTCCACACCGTCTTGAAACAAATTAAATTCCAACGCGGTCACAACTGCCAAAACACAGGCCAAACAAATGTACCACATCCACTGAGTCAATACACACTCTTGGGGGAGCAAACATAGAGATAGAAAGCCCTCCAACACATTCCTTAAGAAAAAGTTTATGAGGTGAAAGGTGTATGTGAATAAACAGCAAGAGACAGCACATTTAATGGCACATGGTAAATGGAGACATTGCAAGAGATGGAGGGAGAGAAATACTGTGTAAGTGTTGGGTTTATTTTTTATTTTTTTACCTCTGAGTTGAAGCGGATCTGGCAGACGTTACAGGAGATGACTGGCCGCTTTGTCTTGATCAGTGGAACTCCAAATGTGTGGTTGATCACAGCCTTCTGCACTGGATCCATCTGACAGAGAAAATGACAGAGAAAGAGAGAAATCTGTAAGCTATCATTCATGCTCAGTTACCACTTCTACAGTTCTGTGCTCTAGAAGTCGACAGGCTGTTAGTCCAGTGTTTGCTGTATGTTTGTTTTTAGGTTCAGCAAACAGTGGTCAACAGTGTTGATGGTGTGTTGCTAGCTGAGACACCAGTTCCATCCTACCCAAGCTCAGGCTTCTGATCCTGACCAGGTTGTAGTTTCATGCTGTCCCAGTGTTAAATGTTTCAGCTGGGATGTCCATCATCTACATGGTGTTAAGCAGCTCGTATAAATTTAACTTGCTCGCTTTAAGAGCTCTCCAACGTGACAGTGGCTAAGCACTTAAACTCTGCCCCAGACACACAAGGCCTTGCATATACCCATTTGAAAGGGCCACATTCTGATTATTTGTTTGTGTTTGAAGCTGCATGTATCTAGCGATCATTGTTAATTGACCTTAGCATTAGTGTGGAGTCAATGGCTGGTGTGGATTTCCACCACAGACAAGAGAGGACAAGAATCCTCCATGCCTGACGCAAGGCTGTTGGTTTGACAAACTAAATTTGTCTCATCCCTATGTTTAATTTGGCCAATCACCAAGTTTCCCTTAAGCTATCTTGCACCCAGAGCCATGTAGTCTCATCTAACTCAAATGGCTCAAGACTGAGGAGTGATGGAGACACAAAGAGCGCTTAAATGAGAATTCTCATAACTCAAAAACAATTAGAATTTCTGCACGGTGCATGTTACTTGGCAACTGCAAAGAAACAGGGTAAACAGAGAATGAAAGAAATGGGGAGGAGGCCAGAGACATTTAGCTGGGTGACAGGACTGTACAAAAACACACCATCTGGAGGAGTGAATGATTGAGAGAGTGTGAGAGGACAACGGATTGGGACAGATATAAAGAGAAAGGGAGGGAGAAATGGGAACAAGCCCAGAAAGAGAGAGAGAGAGAGAGAGAGAGAGAGAGAGAGGCCCAGGCCGGACATCCTCACATCACACATTCTTATCTCATTTGGCTCTGTTTCCACTCCACGTTCCATGACTTTCTCTATTTTTCTCCCCAGAAACCACCTAAAGTATAGTCTGGACTGCTGCTACAAATTCAAATGGATAGAAGGAGAGGGGCGGACATTGAGCAATGACATTGATCAATGAACACTATCTGTGCAACTGCATGAATACCTCAGCAGTGACCATGCCAAGGGCCAGCTGAAGACAACAAATAATCATCTTTTTGATCAAATCTTAATGTTACCCCAACCCACACATGTAAAGCAAACATAACTGCATAGTTGTTTGTTAAATACTGGATGTGGGTTTCCATGCTGTGACCCATCATAAAGTTTAACAAGAGTTAAACAGGTCTTGGTGAAGTAACTGTACATGAATCATTGGCTTCTTCCCAGCCAGTCATACAGTACTCTGGGTCAGCTATGATCCATCCAGTCTATTCAGCTGTTAAAAACACTGCCCAGCTGCCAACAAGCCTTTTTGGACAGCAACTTTCATGGCCTCTTACCCAAATGTTCTCCATAACATGTCCTCATGAAATAGAAGTAGAGCATTGTGATGCAACTGAAGAGGAATTTTCCAAAACTCGTTCAAGTCAAAAATTAGCAATTGTCTTTCAAGTTGGCTGTGTTTCCTGCATTATTTGTTTATTATTAAATCACTTTAATCTCTAAAATCTAATCAGTAAATAATACACATTTTGATTTTATTTTGATTGATAAAAGTAGACTAAGTGAGTTTTGGAAACATTTCAGCTTGAGTACATGGTGAGAGCTCTGGTAGATGTAAGTAAACCACACAGACCACTAACTTCAGCATTACTTAGCGGTCACATCAACCCCTCCACAGGGTCTTAAGACCCAAACTCCTTTTGTTAACACAGAGTTTCTTCTGTGGAGAAACAGCCCAAAGAGCAAGCATCACCTGGCGCTGCACCTCAACTCAATGACATCTTTTTTTTTCACTTTAACCTATCTCCATTCTTTATTTTTCAGTCTTTCATCCTGTCTTTGTTCCAATTTCTTCTTCTACTGTGGTATGTTTGATCAGTTATTTGCAACAAAAGCAACCAAAGAAGAATGCGCTGTTACTCTCATTGGGACCATTCTGGCAGTCACACTAATGTCTGCACTGTGCCAGATAAACACAACCTTCGAGGCTTTAAATTCTTCAGTACTTTTGTGTTGTGCCCAGATTAAGACAACATTGGGTGAAAAACTAACAAACAAACAAAAAAGCTCCAAGCATATAAGTACTCACCTTCTTCTCCTCTGTGTCTGTAGAAGCTTGGAGCTGCATTGTTCGTCCTGTGTGTGTGCGGCTGGCCGAGGTGTGTGTTTGAGCCTCAGCATGTACAAGATTGAGATTGTGTGGTGCACCTTCTTCACTCATTCAGTCTCCTGGTTGGTTGTCAATGCTGAATACATAAGTCAATAAGAAAATAGGACTTGTGCCGAGTGATGCATTGCCAGCTACACTTTCTCTGTATCCCCTCTTTGGGTGCACTCTCTGCTTCTCTTTGAAATGCTGCAAGAGGAGAAGTAAGTGTCTGCTGTAAGGATTTTCTGAAATCTCTGCCTTACTTTTTTTTTCCACTGACACATCACCTAACAAGTGACTGTTCCTTTTGTTCAACCACCTTCTCCTCTGCTCGCAACTGCTTTCTCTCTCTCTGCCTCATGCTTCCCTTTAGTGCATTTCCCTCAGTCTGCTTTCCAGTTTTCTCCTCCCCTTCTGTCTCTCTCTCCCCCTTTTCATGCATACTCGATCTGTCCAGATGCAGCCAGGATTGTGTGACACACACACACACACACACACACACACACACACACACACACACACACACACACGCACACACACACACACACACACACACACGTCTTCTCTCCTACAATGGTTTGAAGACATATGTGATGCCTTGCAGCCAGACATCAGTGCAACTAAGATCTGATAAAGGCCCAAAGGTGTGTGAGCGTGCGTCTATATCAGGACCAGCTGCTTACAGATAAATAATTCAGCTCTGTCACTGTCTAAAGGCACATTGGGCGGGACAGGCAGGTAGAGGACAAATCACATTAGAGGACCATTAAAGCTGTATATGGCTGTAGGAGAGACCATCCGCTAATAACCCTAAATGTGAGACTCATTACAGTAAGAACATCAGGCTCAGCACAGATCACTTGAGAGAGAATAATAAAATAAACTAGTTGCTAGCTTAGTGCAGGGGGTTTTCTTAGTGTTACAGCTGCTATAGTGCTGTGTCTTCATTGAAATAGTGTGCATATCACAGAGTATATTTATCACACTGTGTTGGTGCAGACAGTCACCAGCAGGCATGGTGTCTTTAATGTGAAATCATCCTAGTTTACCTTCCATTTATACAGTTCTATGAACGAGATGGGAGCCGAGCAGAGTTATGCTCTGATTGTTTAAACATTCTTCTGCCTAAAAGCCAACAAGCCATAAAATATTGTCAGTGATGTAAACAGAACTGCAAACACTTTACTGCTCTATTACTCTAGGTCTTCCTGTAAACTAAATTAAGCATAAAACACGGCTGAGGGCCATGATTACCAAGTAGGAAATCATCAATGCAGAGCCATCATTAGCAGAAACCAAAGTAGTGTTTTTTTTATTTTTGCATGTTTACGGATCAAAAATGCATTCTGAAGCTATACGTATAGAGTATAGTTGTTTACGTATAGTAAACAACTCAGACTGTGCACTTGTGTTTCAGGCACCACATGCTCTTCCCTGATACCTTTCAGTCAAATATTAACTGTAATATCAATCAGTCAATTCTCCATAGTTTTTAATGCAATGTAGTGTCTATATGCAGTGGAGCTATAAGGTCAGACTGTCCTTCAAGGCTCTCCTATGGCCCCATCTCCTGGCCACAGGGCTGAAAAACAACACTTAGTACTGGCTCGCAGTCATCAGCAGCATCAACAGCTATTAACATTCACAGCATCCCTATGGACCTTCAGACGTAGTTAACGTTCTGAAAGGGAGGATGGGGAGGAGAGTGATGTTACAGAATGAGGTCTAGAAAGAGAGAAAGAGAGAGAGAGAGAGAGAGAGAGATAGAGAGAGGGAGAGAGAGAGTCTTCCAGAAACAGCATTAGATGGAATAAAGAGGAGCAAGCAAGAGTGATTTCAAGGCTGTGCCAGCAGACACAAGATTGGAAACTGAGTGCCTGCGTAATTTCAGTATCTCTATTAAGCCGTGTCTGCTGGGTGCACAGCAGTTTTAACATCAGTGGGAATGCTTCCACTTATGTCATGGCCAATGGAGGGCTATAAAATTGACTGTATCATTGAAATGTGTTTAACAGTATCTGGACTCATGCTGTAACTATCCCTTTATGGTCAAGGCATGTGCCAGATATTTCCAAATGGTGACAGTGGAATGCTATGTCGCACCTTTGCAAACTGCAGTCAAATATACCACGCAGACACATGTGGAAAATAACTCTGTTGAAGGCATGGTCCAAGAATAGCATTGCCCCACATACAGTACATACAAAGTTCACTGATTTTACATATTGCTGACAAGATATGTGTTGACGTTTCCTAATGGAGTCTGGAGGAACAGGCGGCACACTATGCTGAGTTGGTGAAATGCAAAGTGACTCCATGGTCTAATCTAAATCGTAAGATTTTAGTCAGGGCCTGGGGAAACAGGAAGATCTTTCTCCGTTCAAATAATACCACATCAAACACACTTTAGTGTTTGAAGTACATAGCTATAAAGGTGGCCTTAAACTGCTCTTTCATTCTGTACTTTGGATTAAGGAATGGGATAGAGTGTTGTACATGAAATAGTAAATTCTTAGGAATCCACTGCCCCTTGGCCTTGTAGGGAGACCTGTTTAACACACATTCTTGATGTGGATACAGGAGCACCTTGGCATTTTCAAGACAATAACATATTGTGTGTGTGTGCAAAGCACATAAGTATGTTTTACACATGGGCAGTAATAACATTTGGAGGTAAATACACAAACATTACCATGTCCTGCATGGCTACAAGTTTCCCAGATGTCTTTGACAGATAGATCCTTCTTGTGTGTTTTCCTTTTTGTAATGGTTGAGTCAAAAGACAAAAAAATACAGTATGTGTGTGTGTGTGTGTGTGTGTGTGTGTGTGTGTGTGTGTGTTTTTGTTTGTTTGTTTGTGTCTGTGTGTCTGTGTCAACTCTCACCGTGTTGAAGTTGTGGAAGAGGTTCATGCTGTGAGGAGGAGGGGTGGTGTCCATGGGGAACTGCAGGAAGGGCTTCATGTCCAGGTGGGGCTGGATCATTGTTTGGGTCCGCAAGAACGTTGGCACCGTCGCTCCGGCCCGGTTTATGCCTCCTGCACACAGACAAAGACAGAGATAGATAAACATGCATAGCATGTTCTTACAACTCATTGGTGTAAAATAGAACTAAAACAGTTTCAATGTTTGTTTAGACAATTTCTGTGGCAAACTCTGTCTTTTTGGTAAAACACTTAAATAAAGTAAAATATAGAAATAGAGAGACGGAGAGAATTTAGTGAATTGTGTAGCCTATTACAGATTGCATGATGTTCCCTTAAAATGCAACTGAATTCCAAAAAGCACAATGAGCTATAATTGCATTTTGCAAAACTATGTAGCACTCCAGTGGAACACATAATCTCTAAACTGAGAGAAAAAGCAGCATTTGGGCCATTAAGGACGCTGGAATGATTGATGTGGACACACATCTTTGTTTTTCCTGAGAAGTTGGCAGGACTGAAGAGCCAAAGTGCAGCAGCATAGCTGTGTACCAATGCTGTGATACTGCGGGGTTTCTCCCTTTGTAGAGTTCACATTACCAAAAAATTTCATTATACTAAGACATTCACGTCAAATAAAGCAGGAATTCCACAGAGAAGAAAGGAATGCCACAGAAGCTGTGGGGATTTCTTTTATCCACCTGCTTGCCAGTCTACACTCTTCTCCTCTCTTCTCTCTTCTCTCTCCTCTCGTCTCTCCTGGGAGACATCTGTAGCTTGATGATAATGAGTTTCATCTTAGCGTGAGCTGCTTTATTTTATCCACTAGAGATGAATCACTTTGTTGGGTCCAATTATGGAATGAACAAATCATGGATACTAATTAATCTACTCACGTCTGACACATGCTCCGTGGCTTTGACTGCACCTAACTGTCACGTTTCGTCCAGTGTCAAGTTTCTGTGTTGAGTTGGCTTCATGCATATATATATATATATATATATGTCTCTGTTCTCTTATGTGTTGTCTTGTTTTTCTTCCTGTCTTTTGGTTTTTCACCTCTGTGATTGTCTGATGTCTTTCACATGTTCCCCAGCCTTGTGTCACCTGTCCCTTCTTACCGCGTTATCCTGTGTATTTAGTCTCTATATTGCCTTTGTCTGTTGTCAGGTCATGGCGCTCTGTTGAAGGTGCTTCGCTGTGTTCTTTGTGATTTGGATGTCCTTTGTGTTCTCTGTGGTTTTTTGGAATTCTTTTGCCTGACTGCTTGTCTAAGGACTTCCTTTGTTGTTTGCACTGTTTATTTTATTAAATCCTCAATACTATCCACTGCCTACCCATCTATGCATTTGGGTCCTCAATTCTGTGAATCCTGCTACCAGAACGTGACATTAACAAGGGTATCCTACACACACAAACACACACACACACAAACACACACGCACACACATACACCTGTGTCACAATGTCAATATTTAATTCTCCTATGAAAGCATGTAAGGCTTTCATAATGATACATTATACATTATTCTCATCATTGCCCCCATCTATCTTCTCTTCCTCTCCTTCTTATCCCCCCACGTCTCCTCTTTAACCTCTGTCAAGGATGATAGTGATGAGGCCCACGCAGCAAAACTCAATCTCAGCAAGCTCTTAGATTAAGCTTCTTAATATCCGCAACTGGATTTCTGTGGCTTTCAAATTCCCCCAAGATTTAAAGCTTTGCTGCTCTCCTTTTTGGGATTGCTCTAAGCTACTCTCGCTCCCTTACTTGCTGTCCCTCGCTCAGCTGCTTTTCTGGCTGCAACTGGCTTCTACCTGCTTCCACGCTGTCACATGGTTATTTGTGCATTTGACACCTCTGCATTTTCATCAAGCTTTATGTCAACTGAATGTGATCAGAGGAAATAATATGGCTGCCGCATTAAGGAATATGGTATTAGCAGATGCAGTCTCCAGAAAGTTTGGATTAGAGAGAGAAAGAGAGAGAGAGAGAGAGATTGACTTTGTCAGACTGAGTGAAAGTGTTGTCTCAGCTGAAGCCCAGCTGCCTTCTACAGTGCATCTGTGGGCCTTGAGGTGGAGAGGACTGCTACTTCTAGTTGGTCATGCAAGTTTCTTCCACTGAACAAACCACAAATGTACACATGTATAAATGCATAAACTGATGCTCACACATGCAACTGTGATATAGTACTACACCATGAGAAACAAGTGCCTGTTGGTTTCCCAGCTGGTGGATCGTATTCCACTCATCCATCGCTGGCTGACTCAGCACTCTTTAACGCTTCACTATTATACAAATAATGTGGGTTTGTGTGTTGTTCTCAATATTAAGTCTCACTCACTTTCTTTTTAAATATGTAGATTTACAAACTTCTCAGTCAGTCTTTTAAGCTGAGCACCACCTAGATGCTGTTTGTTGTGATGAGGGAGGATGGGAGGTCCAATAGGTGCTCTCCGTTCCACCTCTTCCTCCATGATTGATGAAGGCGGCTCCTCCTCCAGGGTTGCACCACTAACAGCATGACTAATACACTGCCTCTTGGCGGCATTTATCATGACACTATACCGCATGTTGATACATGGCCTGAATTTGTGTCTGGAGTTCTTTGAGCAGGAATGTGTGCGTGCGTGTGTTTTGCTTGTAAGGAGTGACTCTGTTATCTGAAGTTACACAGTAGTAATGTTTGTAACTCCCTAGTGAGTCTGCACTTAAACATGAAGACTGTTACTGTTACTGTTTGCCAGCCAGCCTCTGGCAGGCAGACAAACAGATAGCTGACCAGGGAGCAGAACATGTCTCTGCAGCAGCAGGAGAAGCTGAGGAAGTTCATGGAGCTGAGGACCAGAGAGATGAGAGAGGAGCAGACGTCCTTGGAGCAAAGACACAATCTGTCCCATCAGGGACACTGTGTGCATGAGTGTGTTTGTCAGTGTACATAAATCAGAGTGTGGCTGCTTTCTTCTCTCTTGTAATTACCCCATTAATTTAAATCTATCTTTGGGGACCTTCCCACAGTGTAAATCAAACAAATCGCTGTATGGAGCTGGAGTGTGCCTGTGTGACCTGCACAAGTTTTTGTGCCTATGTGTGTTTGTGTAGTGTGTGTGAATAAGTGCATGTTTGTATGTGGTCCCACCAGACTCTACTGTGCACAATGACAAAATCTTGCATTAGAGCCAGAGCTAATACAATTATAAGTTGCATTTCTTTTCTTTCTTTTTAAACTGTTTTGTAACAACAGAACAAGATAACCACATGACATGATAAAACCACAGCCAAAGTTTACACTGCATTGCTACCATGCATATCTTTAGCAAATATGAGGATTTCTCTCTTTTATATCTGTGTAAATTGAAAACCTTCAGTCAAACAAATCAAGCAATTTAAAGACATAAGCTTCACCTCAAGGACACAGTAATAAATACTTTTATTATCTAATTAACTAACTGATTCAAAAATTACAAACAGATCCAGCAGCTGGATAACTTAGTGGGTAAACCCATTGACTTTCACAAGGAGACCGGGGTTCAAAGCCCGACCGGGGCGCGTTGTTAGGGCGATTGAATCCTGCTCAGGGTGATACCTTAAAGAGCAATTCAAATCCCTGCAGGGGCATGGGCTTTCCTCTATACCCCCTCTCTCTTCTCTCTACTGGCCTGATCTGTGCAAATGTCTGCGTGAGACAGAGTAAGAGACCAGGCCAGACTGGAGGAGCTGAGAGCACTCAGCGATTTGGATTTTGTTGTAAGGAATCCTACCAGGCTCGCAGGGGCCATAATCAAAGCTCCTAAAGGGCCTGCAGGGCAATGCCAGAGGGGGCTAGGTGTCACAGCCAGTGGGTTAATGTATTTATAATTATTATATTAGGTTCTGTAGTTTTTGTTCATTCTCTATAAAAGGCAATAAAGAGAGAATACAAAAGAGAAATATACATACATACACATAAAAATCAATGCTCCGCAATCCTATTTCTTCCCGTGGCACAATTTAATCCCCTAACTTCCCTAAAGAGTGGAGAAAATTAACACACAGGTGAAGTACAAATAACAGCTAGAGGATCATAGCATTTTCATATGGTTACTGCCTTTGTCGTGTGTTTCCTGTGCCTGTGTTTCCCACCGCATGCAATACTTATGATTTGATGCAGTATAATGATAGCAATTTCAAACAAAGAGACAAGATCAGTCAATCAAAATCAATCAACAAAGCAAAACCTGATGTTTAAAAGGGTTCCTCGTGAAACATTAAACATAAAAAGCATATACTGTTAGATATATTATAAAATGTAATTCCTTCAATACAACGAATTCAATGCACTTTTTATGCTTGTGCAGGATTGTATTAACTCTAGTTAGTGTCTAAACTGAAGCTGGAAAAATATTATCAAAATCACCATCGGGTGTTTTCCTTGTCTACGATGCAAGACAAAAAGGGGTTTCTAGAATCTAGGGTAAGAGAATCTTTTCATACTTGAGATTATCTAACAGGCTGTGTAGGTTGTGCCACACTGTGTTCAGTCTTCTTTCCCATGGGCGTTGGATGCATTCAGGAGAGAACAATGGGAGCAGGGTAGTTGGCACCGGGCATGCTGGACAGGCACAGATGTGCCAGGGTTGTTGCCAGGGAGAAAGATGTGATAACAGTCAGGCTGCCAACTTGCCTTTCCACCGGGCAAGGTGAGGATGACATCAGCACTAGGCTAAATAGTCAGTTTCTAGACAATGCTGCTGATATGTTTGATGTAGACAGAAACATTGATAAGATCCAATACATTTGATATTACAAGACATGATATAAACATAATGAAATGACAACTAAGAAATATTTTTGGGCATCTCAGAATTTTGTGCCAGGCAGCAGTTTTATTGATTATCTGTGCAACGTTCATAATTTACTTTATTGACCCAGTGTTTGCAGTGCATTGAGATTTCAGACTAACTGCTGGCTCTAAATCCTGAGAAAAGTTGCCCTCTGCTTATGTATACATTATTAAGAGAACTCTGAGTCAGTGAGATGATTTAAAGAGACCGGGTGCTGCACTGAGAGCTTCCTCAACATATCCCCCAACATAGTCTCCCTCATCAAACCTCATTTCTCTCTCGCTCTCTCTCTCTGTCTCCCATGCACAAACAACAGAGTACATCAGACTCCTCAGACCAAATCTGACAGTTCAGAGGATGGTGGCTGTCTGCACCTTGACTAACTAATTGAAGAGATCCCAATTGGGCTTGTCACATTATTTCATAACCACTGAGGAGGAGACTTCTTGTGACCTTAATAAATGGCTTATTATTATTACAATGTTAATGGTTTGGTGTAGCTGTCTGATCTGTGTTATGTCCCTGGTGGTCTGCTGTTTCATATTGGTTGTAGTGTCTTACGAATGGCTGGCCATCTGTCCAACTGTCTCTATTTCTCTTAACATCTCTCTCTCATCTCTCCCTCTCCTTTGCTCCTTGCCTCCCTCATCAGCTTGGTGTGTATTCCAGGCTGAAAACAGCTGTGCCCAGGCCTACAGGAATAGACAATTCATTTCAGCAGTGGAAGCAGCGTTCAAACTTAGGGTATGAGAAGAAGACAGAGAATGACCATTGGGCCATGTTACATTCAGTACTCCCTTTCGGTCTCGGGCCCAGCAGGACTGTGTGCCTTCTATTTACTTGACCACAAGCGCAATCAACAGGATTACAAGCCTGGCCAAAAGCCTTGCACAAATGCACAAAGAAAAAAGAACTCAGACACTTCGGTTGGCAGAAACACATACACATACACACACACACGCACACACACACACACACACACACACACACACACACACACACACACACACACACACAAAAAAAACACACACACACACACACACACACACACACACACACACATAGTGTTCCAAAATACTTCATTCACATTTTCTAACACACACTTTCACCTCAGTGCCCACACTTTTACACATAAAGGAGGATAATCCATGACTCACACATAGTAATGCACTTCATCAAGAGAGTACCACAAGGCTTACATAGTGAAGCTTTCCAGCCAAGCGTGCAAGACAAAAAAAACCTGAGCAGGTAGGATTTTAAGTGCCCACAAGAGTGTGCTGCTGAGCCCCTCTGGAAACTTCAAAGCAGCCACTTCCAAGTACTTATTTTAGGGCCTGAAAATGATTATGAAGATTAAAAACCGCATGTTCCTATCAAACTTTATCATCCCCATCTTTTCTAATCATGGTATGCTAATTCCCAGGTTACTGTAATACTTGCCCACAATGTAGGTGGATGCAGATAAAGATCTGTTTGATTTGCTGCCTGGAACTGCTGGTGTTACGCTACACTCCAATGAGAGGATTATGCACGGTGAAGCTAGGAAAGCTGAAACTTGTTTCCTTGCCTCAAATGCCATTTGGCTTCTCTGTTTGCATTCATGTGGCAAATTAGGAGTGAGTGTGTGTGTGTAAGTATGTATGATGCAGCAGATGCTCAATACTTCAGCACAGTGCTGAGTATTAGTCAGAACATGTCTCATCCTTAATCAAATCCAAATACACGCACTGCAGTGAGAGTTATGTACAGACACACACACAACTGCAAATAGCCCTATACTGTATAGTACAGCACAGTGCCAGGAGTGAAATATAATGCATTTAAATGGCTTTTAAATGAATTCTGGCTTTGTTTCTGATGTTTTTTGTGAGCGTCAGTGTAGCCAACTGCACAGACAACATGTTTGTGTCTGTGTACATATTTCGGCTTCATTTTACTCAACCTACCAATTTGGAGAACAACATTTTACTAACTAATTGTACTGTAAGGAGTACAGCAGAGCGTGTGGTATTACAGTATGATCTGTGGCTGGGATATTAAAGCTGCAACAACAACAAGGTCGAACATAGCTAGAACAGCTGCCAATGACTGATCAAAGCCTCCAAAATCTAAAAGTCTCACACACATAGAAGCCTTCCCAAACACACACCAGAAACTCAAGCTGTTACCCTTTGCATTCTGATCAGAGATTTTTAGACAGGTTCAATTCAAGAGCAACTTCTGAAAAAGTATCACTTATAACAAAAAACACCAGACACGCACCAGCTCTCTACAAAAACTACACATTCATATACACGCTACACACAAATAAGGCAGGGTAAACATTCAGTCTCTCCCAAAGACAAGTATTGTGCATAATTACAGAGTGGAAGGGGTGGTAATGACACCCTAGTGAGATAATGTGACAGTGGTAGGCCCAAAAAAGCCCCACCATAACATCCTACCTTGATCTCTTTTAAGTAGCTGAATTAAGGCTGGGAGGATTTAATTGCCAGTCTGTCTCTTTGGTAGACACAGAGGAGCTGACTGGGGATTCCAAGAGGGACGGAGAGAAGAAAGATGGAAGCTAAGGGAGGAGGCATGATGTAAAAATAATGGGATGAAATGAGGGTCAAGACAGCCTGCCTCTGATACCTACCTTGCCTGTCAACCATCAACTCCACAATGCAGTGTCCCGAGTACACACCAGAACCAATCCACATGTTTAAGCCACAGAAGCAGATGCACACCCCATTTAATCCTCCAGATATCCTTATCTGGCAGCAACTTAAGTTTTGGAGGCTGTTTGCTTTTGTTACTTGTGGTGTGAGGGATTGTGTACTGGTACAACACACAAGTAGTTAGACGTGCACATGGTGGGCTGATCTCTCTTGAGTAGGTTGTGACCTTCCTGATTCATACTGGAGATAAATGTTGGAGCACTGCGATCAGCTTTGCAAAGACACATGCTTTGACTCACTATTTCTCATTTCTTTTTACACTGGCTCTGTATTATCTATCCAGTCGAGGGCAGTAAAGGTGGGCTGGTAAAATTATACAGTTCTATTCCTTCCAACATGACTGATATCCTGTTTGACTCTGGTTCCACCTTAAATTAATGGCAGCTCTGATAATGATGGTACTTAAGGAGAGTAGCCCTATGTTGGGCTTCTTGTTACAACTTGCACCAGCCCATTCAAGACAGGATTAATAGACTTAATGAAAATATGTCTGAATAACTGACCTTATTACATTCCAATGTGATATTTATCTCTAATCTATAGCGCAGGCACAAAATGGTTTTGCAGTGCAAGACTCAGCTAGCGTGCAGGCTGTATATGAATGTGTGTGTTTGTGTGTGGTGAAGGAGAGAGTTGCTGTGCTTTTTTGAGGTCAGTAATGACAGACAAATAGCTGTCAGGGCTAATGGGAGGGGACAGCCAGGGATGATGGGAACACAGAGAGTGCAGTGCAGCTCAACACAGTCCGTCTGTGGAGACACTCTCACACAGAGAGGGTCACAATGAGAGCACAAAACAAACACACGAATAAGCACAAACACACACCATGGTTTGTTAGGGCACAGGCTTACATGTATTCCCTAACTTAAACACCCTGACACACATGGTTACAGAGCTAACTCTAGATTATGTAACCTTAACTCTAATGTAAACCTGGACTTTTAAAGGCATACTCTGCTCAAAATCTTTGACTTTCTTACAAATATTCAAGACTGTTGGCTAAAGGTACCTCTATTGTTCATATTTTTGTGGATTTTGCTGTGGTGCTGAGTGGTATGAGAAGATTCTACTGTGTGGCCATTTGATCATTTTTGCTGTTGGAATACATTGTAGCTGCTGTGCATTTAAGCTGAAAATACAAGGTGCCATCCTCAGCAGCAAGGAGCAAGTGACAGGTGTAAAATATTTGATATGCAAAAGATTTTCAGTCGAGTATTCCTTTAGGTCTCTAGACTAGCATATTTCCACATGTATGGTAACCCAAGGAGCACTGATGTAAAGGGTACACAATTAACAAGGAAAAACAAATAAGACTGTATACAGTTACACATTAATTTTATTGAGAGAAGTCTTGCAAAATATCATTGTACCTGGGTATAATGACAATAAATATCATTCTGATTATGTGGGAGAATTATATAGGGAATAAAATAAATGACTCATCCAAGAGTTATGTAAAAAGAGAAAAAGTGTCACCTTCCTCTCCCCTGTTCTCCTTTAAATTTCTTGATATCTGCCCTCTTTCTTTCTCAGGTTTCTATCATTTTATGTATTTTCCTTTTGTAATGAATGCTTCTCCCTTGGCCGAGGGCCAGTCAGGTGTGTAAGATGATCACAGAGTTGTCCAGTGGAGATGTGTCTGAATGTCTCTCTGGCTACAGGCAATGTCTGAGCGAGTGATGGATGGATTGTTGGAATGAGGAGGAACCAAAGCATTGCTTTGTTGTGTCTATTGTAAGACAGTGATCCACTGCAGCAGAGGGAGATTAGACATATTGCAATGGTAGAAAGAGGAGGGAAATGCTGTGTGAATATGGGTGTACTGCAACAGGGAAAACAGAGAGTTAGAGATGGAGGGAGAAAAACAGAAAAAGGGAGATAGGGAAAGATAGAGGACAAGGTGACATTCTTCACCTTTCTGCCGCTCTCCAGCCTGTTTAAATCCGCTCCTACTTGTTCCCTGCCACCCAGCCCCCACCCAAACCCACATTTCTCTCCCATCTCCTCCCCTTCTTCCCTTGTTCGAGGTGTTGGTCACACACCCAGGTGGAACAATAGCCAGCAACTTTATTCCTTTGCACCTCCCAGAAATCTGTGCCCTTGGGTATGAAATTCTATCACTCAGCCACAAACAGGTGGATCAACCCAAATACACTTTAGGGGATGGTAACAAAGGCACCAGATTCTCTCTGAGATTAGACCTCTCTGCTCGAAGGGAAGACAAAAGGAGGAGGCATGATGGGTTGGTGAGAGGGAGATGTGGGGGATTTAAAAAAATATATACCTGTGCTATTTGAAGACCAGCAACAATAATGTCCCCCTGCGCAGTGTTTATCCATTTCATTGACTTCCATTCCCCATGGAGGATAGAGGGCAATATGCTATCAGCCTAATAAAGTGGGGGAGGAGACCTTATGTGGTTGACGGCAACTGCTTTCATTTTGCCCTGCGGTATACTGTCTATGAATATGGAGTAGCCCAACAAACGAGCATGTCCTCTAACACGGTGCTCTCTGTTCTTCCCTGAGCAATCCAACCACTGCCCAATCTCTTTAAGTGCTGGGGGGGGGTCTCTTCTGTAATGTCACTTGTCATTGGTGTGACCACAAATGACACTTTTGTTTAACTCAGCATCCATCACTTCCCACTGCAAAGAATTGCTGGCAGCTGGGGAGGTGTGCACACTCAGTGAATCAGGGTATGCCACAGAGAATTTCTAAAGGTTAAAGCAACATCTGAAATTTAAAACGCCAGGGTTGAAATTGTGAGCTAGCATATTGTAATTGAGATTGTGTAAGTTTAACACACACAAAGTTCCCTCATGGATGCTAATTCCCCTGGCATATCTAAAAAATTGAAAGACAAAAACCTCCTTGAACCCGGACCTGAGCTCATTTGTGAAAGTAGAAAACAGTGTTTTCCCTCTGTGTCATACATTGAAGCTAAGTCAAGAGAAAGCTTTATGCTTTTTCATACCTCCTCCCACACCTTCGAGTTCAGCTGCGGCGTATTCAGCATATTTTTCCATGATAACAGGTGATGCATTATTCAGTGAGCTCTGGTTGATCTTGGCTGTAATAAATCCATGGTCTATAGACACGTGGACATAAACCTGCACACACTTACACACACAAACTTGCATTGTCCAATGTTGATGCATGATGAATAAAAAGGAACTGAGCATCTATGTATCACACCTCGTGGAAAGATTTTTAAGAAAGCATACCATGGATGAAAGAAGCACCGGGCTTTTGAAAAGCTATCTAAGGCAGCATAGTAATGAGAGTAATGAGGATATCAGACGAACATGGTGCAATATGCTTCAGTTCAATCAGAGTTTCACCCTTGTGAAGCAAAACAAGCTGATATGAACCTTTCCTCATCTCATATTAATATTAAAGGATCTTACTGTAAGCATGGTCATAGAAGTGTCACACTCTTGACATGAACCTAAATCAAGGGTTGCAGGGACACCTGGCAATGGGCAACACTGGTCCACAGCTGGAGGGTCATAGGATCACACAGCCCAAAAGAGAGTTAAAGGGCAACTCTGAATTCTTGCATCACAATGAGTTGACTGGTCACACAAACTACTCAGCTAACTGTGAATATAATGTATTCTGTGGTTCTTGAGGGAGTCTGAGAACTAATTAAGGGTTTGGAAACATTAGTGAATCATGGAGTTTGAGATACATTGTTATATACCAGGCCGCAAGGGTCTAAAGGATAACCAATACAAAAAAGAAATGTCCAGATATCTCTACTTACGGTGGACGACCAGGGCTAGCGCACTACAACCGCCCAAAAAATGAGAAACATGCTGGAAATACAGAAGCGATGTAAAGTATCAAACACACAACCCCCAAAAACACATGCAACAGTAAAAAAAAAAAAAAACACAAGCGTGAAAGTTTCTCTCTTCTTAATTTCAGCAGTGTCTCTCCTGCTTCCTGCAGAAACATTAATTGGGGTTGACTTATTAGGTCATATACATGAACGTAATGCTCTATGCTGTAATCAATCTACGTTTTGCAGTGAGGTCTTTGCTGCTCCTGCATATAATAGAGACCTCATATCACCCTATAATTGTCAATGAATGCCTGTTTGTCTGCCCCCTAGTCGTATCTGGCCACAGATAGATTCATGACTTTTCTTTTCTCTTTAGTCCTTAATAAATGTAATCTCTATGCAATGTCATCGGCCATGTCATATTGTAAATACAGATGGCCAGGAGAACTTCCGGGGTGCTGACTGGCAGCCTCTTTCTGTTGTATGTGTGTTGCCGTTTGTGTGTTATTTACTTTGCGTCCTTTCTGTATTTGCAGCACGTTTCTATTCTTTTTTAATCTGTCTCTTGCGAGGCCTCCAACTTACAGTAATGAAAGTAAAATACTTCATCACTGGTGTGCTATTTTAAACAATACATGTAAATTAAAAAGCATTAGTTTGTCGTTAGATTGTTAGTGTATTGAAAAATACACTTATTCACTTTCTAGAGGTTGGTTAGATGAGCAAGTCATTTCCACTAACATATCTGTATGTTGAATATGAGCTCCAGTCAGCAGCGGGTTAGCTAAGTTTACCTTAGCTTAGCACAAAGACTGGAAACAGAGGAAACAGCTAGCATGGCACTGTCAAATGGTCACAATATTAGCTTACTAATTAACACGGCTAGGCTAGGCTATATCCTGTTTCTTTAACCCATGCAAAATTTTGAATTATTTCATGTTTCCGAGCTGTTGTAAGGCAACCAGCAGAGACTCTAGGAAGTCATTGGTTGCAGATTTATGTACTGAAAACAACAAAAAAGTATATATAATGTATTAATTAGCGAGCTTTAAAGATGCTGGTAGAATTTTTACAGTAATGGACAGAGCCAGGCTAGCTGTTTCCCCTGTTTGTAGTCTGTGCTAAGCTAAGCTAAGCTAAGCTAACAGACTCAGAAACCTTTCATCTAACTCTCTGCTGGAAAGCAAATAATGTATTTTCAAAAATGTCAAACTATTAACTACTGTTTTCAACCTTGAGCAACAGGCTATCACTCAGTTCTGAGCCCTCTGATTAAGAGTTTACAGACACACAGTAAATACAGTATTTAAGTGTCTCAGTGGTTGAACAAATAACAGTTCCTGCTAGTAGGACTCAATCCTAAAATTCCTATGCAGGAGTGCATCAGGGTTTTGACGTTATGTAAGACCTGGCGATGGCCTTGTGCTCTAATTGGTGAACTGAAAGAATACAAATTAGCTATGTATAATTTGTGTGTGTGTGTGTGTGTAAGAAAGATTGAGAAAGGTAGGTAGAACAGAGTGCTGATTCAATTTAGGGAGTCCTCCTCCTCCTCCTCCTTGTCCTTGTCCTGGTCAATACCATGCGCTTGGTGTGTTTGAAAAAACGGACCAGGAGTGTTTTCAGAGAGATCAGAGAGTAAGGAAGAATTCAACACCCCCGCAAAGATACTGCTTGCCTTTGCAGCCTGCGCCTCATTGTTATTATGATATATTTTTTAATGAGCAGTGCTGCCCTCCCCTCTGCCATACAAAGGCCTGATTGAATCTGGCGTTCCATTAGCATGTTAAAGAGGCCCAGCTTCATCTGTGAGCTGCTGACTGACAGTGGATATCATCTATGTAATTGCTCAGTATACTGGAGCCAGAGCAAGCCAGATAGAGAGAGAGAAAGAGAGAGAGAGAGAAGACGGTGAGACTGTAGAAGAAGAACGCAGTTGAAGAAAGATTGGGAGGGAGGGATTAGGCTTTAAAAGTGGGGGTGCAGGAATCAAGCTAAATCTCTGTGTATCTCAATTTGGTATGGTTGGGACCCCATGCAAAGAGCTGGGAATAGTCTGTGTGAATAAAAAATGTAAAGCCACACTCACAGCTCATGACACTTATCAAAGCAGAAACCGTGGCAATATTTTGTAATAAAGCCCTGCATGTACGCAAGCTGTTACACAAGCCAATTATGTCCCACAGATTTTTATGTTTTTTAGTATTTCAACCTATAACCACAGCATGAGATCATGTTGTACACACTGCTGTACTGTAAGGACGGGACACTGTACTTGGCCCCTTTATGTGATCACATGTACCACATCTCACCCTACGTCCTCTGCTCTCTCCCCACCTCTGTATACAGAATGTTTTTGTATTTTCTCTCTCCCGCTCTGTTTTCGTACTCACTCTGTTATCTTCAACTCTTTCACATCAACTTCCTCATCCCCTGCATCCCTGAGCATCTCCCCTCCACCTCTTCCTCTCCCTGCGTTGCCCTTGCTCTTCTATTCCTCTGTTCCCATCCTCTCTCTCCCTTCCTCTCTTTCTTTGTGTCCCTCTAACTCTCTCTCTCTCTCTCTCTCTCTCTCTCTCTCTCTCTCTCTCTGCAGTAAATGGTAATTGAACAAAAAGTGTGGTGGAGGAGAGCTGCAGATAAGATGGTTATCCTAACTCCACATGCCATGCATTCAAAATGAGCCGCCCCCCCCATCCCGCATCCCTCTTTCTCTCCTCCTCACACTGTTCTCCTCTGCTCTGCTTTGACAGTGACATGCTTGCAGTCCCACAGCATTGTAAGCCTTGTGTACTAATGTTGGAGGACAGCCCAATGGAATCATGGTGTGTGTGTGTGTGTGTGTGTGTGTGTGTGTGTGTGTGTGTGTGTGTGTGTGTGTGTGTGTGTGTGTGTGTGTGTGTGTGTGTGTGTTTGTGTGCAAAACTTGAGTATGCAGCGCCAGCACGGATCCTAAGGTGACCAGGTGACAATGAAAGATGTCAAGCACATAAAAGTACTTATATCCCAAATCTGCACAACATTGCAGAAGGACATTAATGTAAGGTGCTGCATTAACTTTCCAGATAAAGCTGCTGTATGTATAGTCATTTGAACAAAGTGTAGTATCGTACAGCAGAATAAAATATCTGGGAATAAACAAGGATGCGCATAGCACATTATGTCATAAAGTCTGTTTCAAATAGACTGGATAGATTTAGTAATGACATAATTATTGTGCTATGTTAATGCTTTCAGGTCTTACTGTCACATAAAGCGGCTTAATCCATCAACCACAGGCTGCTATCAGAGCTTTATTTTAATCAGAATGTGGTTTGTAAAAAAAAACAGCTTATGTATCCTAATATCACCATTTGCAGATATTTTCTGCTATAATTCAGATAATTTTTTTGCCAAGTCCTGTTATATGAGTATGTTACTGTAAATTATGTAATTTGGGATTCTCTGACACACAAATAGGTCTAAGAGACTAAAAATGAAACTTTGTTGTCATTTCTCCCTTGGAGTTTTCAGTGTCAAAATGCCAACGGACATGTCTCATAATAGCAATCATAGTTCAATTTAGTTTAAAGACGTGCAGAGGCCTAATGCTTCACATGTAGTAAACCCAGGAAACCTTACCCCCAAATTCCACAGGATGCGGAACGGCTAGGGAACGGCTCCGCTGCGTGTTGGCTCCTTGCTCCGCCGTCCTTCAAGACCCACCATGTCCGGATTTGTTGCGGAATGGCTGCGGTCATGACTGACAGCTGAAAGTCTCGAGGACCCACGAGATCTCGCAAATTCGTGTAGAATAGAACCACAAAACAACAACAGTTTGTTTCCATCCAGAGGAATAGAGAAGAAACAACTCTGTGCTGTGTTTTCAAGGTGTAGTGCAGGGAAATATGATGTGAGCATGTCTATTTTATTTTGATTTAAAACATTTGAATTAACCGGATATTTTATTTGTTTCTGTGTTCGTCTTCCTGTCCTGCACTATCTGCCATGTGCGGAATTGCTGCGGAGCTCGCCGGCGTCCGGCAAAAATAGAAGCTCTGCGTATCTGCTCTGGAGGGCTGCGGATCGCCGGAGCTGGGACGCAGCCGTCTGTGGAAGTACACACATTGACTTTAATGGAAACCAAATTACTCCAACACTGTTCGGAGCAGATCCACAGCCATTCCGCATCCTGTGGAATTTGGTTGTTACAGTATTTAAAAAAATAAATAAAAAAAGGGTAAATATCAAAGAAAAGTAGTCAAAGCAAGGAGAAAAGTATGTTGAACGCCAATAGACTGTCCACAACAACAAACATGGCCTTTAAAAAGAGCAGAAACAACTGAGATATATACACACGGGTGAAACACAAAGCCTAACCCTATTGTGTCTGATCCTGTGTATCCCATTTTTAAAGAATTCCAAAAATTGCCCTCTGGAAGCTGCTGCAGCAACCAAGAATATTTACAAAAGGTCTTTCGTACCAAATGCAATAATTTAGCTAAATTTGTAAACACTATCCACACTGTAACCATGTTATTGTGTCTGTTATTGTTGTCTGTACTGTGTATGTTGTGCTATTTATTGCATGTACTGTGATTTTCTATGACGTGCTTTAAACAACCAAAGGCAAATTTCCATATTTGTCAGGACCACCATTTTTAGTTTTTGTGAGATACTAAGTTTTTTGTAAATATGTGATCATGGGACTTCAAGATAACCCCACCTCACCATCATACAGCTCTCCTTTTTCACATTCATAAGCAGCCATTATGACCATCATCTGTTAGCGAACGAAAACAAAATGTAAAAGTGGTAACTAAAAAGGTCTTTACTCGGTGCCAAAAGGGCAGAACACCTGAACACTGTGTCCCCGGCACACGATCAAACACACATTCATGCACAAATTGCGCACACACCATAGTCTCTTCTCTACCCTGCAGGCACCCCCCTCCCCCACTAATACAGCATGAAATCTCTAACACCCACAACACATTTACATGACAAAAAATTGGTGCCTGAATAGCTACGGTTTGTGTGTGTGTGTGTGTGTGTGTAATAGCAAAAGCACACCAAGAGTTTCAGCATCCATTTACATTGTGCAGATTGTCAAAAACATTATTTTGTGTGTGTGTCTGTGTGTGTGTGTGCATGATGAATGAAATCTAGTATTTGCGTAGTTGAGTCCCCTCGTCTGATTGTAATGATCTCTTGTGGTCTCCCGTGTGTTTCTCTGGGATTAGCATTGTCATCATGAAGCATGTGGACACACACTGCTAGTCACATTGATGTGTTTGTTTGAGTGGTGTAGAACTACATTACACACCGACTGACTGCATCAACCACTTGCTACTAATCTGAGACTTAATGGCTTTCCTCAATGATGTCGTTCCCATGCACAATGTTTTATTCAAATGCGTGCTGGGTCCGTTTGTGAAGTGTTGAGATCCATCACTGTTACTTTCCGTTACACAAACACTCTGTCCAAATCAATGTACCCGAGCCTGAAGAGGTAGTTTATCAACACCAATTATTATCCAAGTAATACCCTCTCTTGTCTGCCTTGGTCCAAGCAAGTGGGTCAGAATTTAGGATTCAATGAATATTGATGCAGGCTAATGATGACGCACGTGTGTATGTGTGTGTGTGTGTGTGTGTGTGTGTGTGTGTGTGTGTGTGTGTTTTGTGCCAAAGAGGATCAGCTGGTAGATTGTTTGTTATCTGCAATAACACAATGAGGAACAGAAAACAAGCAGAGTCTTTATTTCTATTTCATTCCCCATTTTCTGGCCAGTTGCTACAATTTTGAAACGGTGTACTGTGCTTTAAAGGAACACGCTGACTTATTCACCGTATCCCCCAGAGTTAGACAAGTCGATACATACCCTTCTCATCTCCATGCGTGCTGTAACTCTGTCTGACGCCCCCCAGCATTAGCTTAGTCTAGCAAAGATCCTGCAGGTAACTGGTAACTAGCTACTGCTCCCAATAAGTGATAAAATAACACCAGCATGTTCCTAGTTACATGTTGTGATTTGTATAGTCACGGTGTGTACAAATAACAAGGTCACATGGAACACAGCCATCTTCTAACCGCATTCTACGTAACTGGGAACTATATTCTCACCAAGGTGAAGCACTGCTACTTCTTCTACTTGGGCGGATTTGCACCTGAGAAGCCCGGTCACTGAGCAGAGAGTTTGTCTGGAGTTTGCTCAGTGTTGTAGTAATAGAGTGAACAATTACTAGATACTAAAAGCGTAGTTTACATTCATAGGTTTGCTGTATTGTATAGAGCTGTGACAATAAACAGGGGAGACCAGGTAATACCATGGACCAGGTAATACCATGATGTTTCATAGAAACAGAGACCAGCTGAATCTATGGCTACTTGTTCTGGATAGGGATCCAAATACACCTGTAGCCACCTTCAAGAACCATCTTTATGTTTACCGTTATGTTTTCAGAGGACTAACTACTGTAACAGTGGTAACTTGTTGCGCTAGCTAATCACTCCGCCCAAGTAGCAGAAGTAGCAGTGCTTCGCCTTTGTGAGAATATAGTTCCCAGTTAGTATGCGGTTGGAATATGGCTGTGTCTCATGTGACCTTGTTTGCACACACTGTGACCATACAAATCACAACATGTAAATAGGAACAAGTTGGTGTTTTTTTGTCACTTACTGGGAGCAGTAGCTAGTTGGAACCAGTTACCTGCAGGATCCTGAGGAACCTGAAGGCAGCAAGTGTAGTTCTTGGAGGGATTCTAGATTTGACCTCATATGTATACAGCCATGGCTTAAAGTTAAAAGATTTGCTCATGCCTTGGATAAAATATACATCTTTGCCTTTAATCTTGATGTTCTTATTCCAGGTATGCATAGCCAAATAACCAAAGGCACTGTGGCAGCAACTCTAAGCAATAATGTAGTAGGCGTCTGCAGTTTGCATGTTTGTACATGTCACTGTGCATACAGGCCGTTGACACTGTGGTGGAAAGCCACGGTGATGCGCTAGCTGCTGCTCTACTGCTGCAAAAACGACAGGCAGATGTGACGCTACAGTGACGACAACAACAAACCATTTTGTAGCCTTTCCTGTTTCTGCCCTGAGTTCTGCACACGTCCCAAGCCCACCCCCTTTACTCTCATTTCTCTCTTTCTCCCTCCATTCTGAGATCAGTCTCAGACTGCGGCAGTGCAAGGCAGTGAGACGGAAAATACAGTGATTGTTTCTGCCGAAAATTGAGGGACTCGTTGAGAGGCAGACGCTAAAAGATAGGAGGAGAAAGAGAGAGGGAATCAAAGTATGAAGGAGAGAATGGAAGAAAGGTGGAGTGAGCGACAGAGCCTTAAAAAAGACCATTTCTAAGATCACTGTGTGGCTTTACAGGCTCAGGGGAGACTTGTAGAGAGTAACAGCTCCACTGAGAACTCCAGATTTTGTGTACATTTGTAAGCAAGTGTATAAGAGAAAGAAAAGGAGTGAAAGAGAAAAGGAGAGAGAGTAAGAGCTGCGCTGTAGCATAAAGAGTCTCACCTTGTTCTGCACCATGCACACACAGCACCCCAGCTGTCATCCAGCTTTGCTCTCTTTCTCCATCAGGGCTGGTGGGGACATGCATCATTCATGAGCAGGGACTTATTTGGCTGCGTCATCTCCTCACATAACTGTCAATAACTTTTTCTGGCATTGGCTTCACCTTTTACTGAGGCAGCATACAGCCATTTGGAAAATAACACTTCATCATACTGTAGCTGTTGCATTAAAGAGAGAGCAGCCACATGTAGAGAGTGTAATATAAAAGAGTAATTATCTGAGAACTTCCATGCCCTGCCCCCAGCACCCTTTTTGCCCGCCTGTCCTCTTCCCTGAGTGCCTGTGTCGCAGCCTGCTGTGACGCTGCCTGCTGTGAAGGTCACCCTCCCTGCAGCTATGGATTACACAGGTGCGCACAGTCAGGCAGAATACGATATTGCCCTTTAGGGGAGGTCTGAGGCCCGGGCTGGCAGAGACGAGCCCTCTGGATCTTCTGGACCCCACTGGGACCAGCCAGTCTGATTATGTAGCTACCTCTAGTCAAGTGCTGAAAGGTAAGGGTAGAAAGGATAACCATTTCAAGAACATATGAAGATGTAAAGTTATTGGATTGAAGATGATGATTCTAAACCCTCCTTTTTTTTTTGTCTATTATCTGTCTATCATGGGTTTGACTGCTGCGTACTGTTTGCTCACCATCAAAGTGTGTAAAAAGACAGAAACTCTCAGGGATCAGAACAGCATTGATGGGCCAACAACAGCCTTAGATGAGTCACAACACTCTCAGCCGGCACAAAAAGGAATCTAATCCCGTAGTCTTAATCAGGTGATATCAAAGAGCCTTCAAAAGAGCATCCCTCTGTTTTCTATCTTGAATTCAAAGGGAGGGGATGACACCTATTTTCCTGCAAAATGGTGAAATAAGGGTTAGTTTTCCTTTGAGTGGACAGTAGCCATTTGACAATGGCTCTCTCTGGAGCCATGCCACTGTTTGAAAGTCAGAGGAGACAAAACCACATAGGTGCACACATACACACAGACACACTTGGCAGATCCTGTTGTCCTTTGCTGGCTGTGCTGTGACCTTAATTTGTTCTGCCTTGAGTATGAGTGCCCGCCAGGCAGTTTAAGGGAACAAACTGACAGGATGTGTGAGCATTATGTAGGCCTACATGTGGGATTGAGCGTGTGTGGGAGAAAGACAACGGTAGAAAAAGGAGGGTAAAGACTGAAACAAAGAAAAAGTATTTGTATGGGTGTGCATGTGGTGTGAGTGTGTGATTCTCAGGTATGTTCACAGGTTTAAGCGGGTAGGTAAGGGGAGAAGCCGAGGCTGAAAGCACTGAACGGCAGGGCCACCAATAAAAGCAAAAGAACACAAGCTGTCTCCCTGTCGGCTAATCCTCTAATGAAGATTTGTGGTTGTGGCTGGCTGGTGATTATTGGACCAGCACATGGACACAAAAATCTTCTGTGCTTCTGTAAATACAATCTCTCACATTTACGCAAGCCATCACAGGTACAAATGAGAAAATTTCGAATGGAGGCAAAAACACTGCTTTTACAATGTATATGGGCTGGCTACTGCTGTGGTCCAGACACACTGTCATACCCATGATGCCACATTAATAATCCCATTACAATCCCAAACGTTAACCAACATTATTCAGATGTGAAGAATGCAGTGTGAAGTCGCTTATGTTTATGCTGTTATTCCTGTCTCATCGGGCCCACTGTACCGTTCTCAACTAATTTTATGGAAAATGCTTGTTTCCATTCTTCCTCTTTGCCTCCTATTTGTTACATTTCATCAATGCTCTTTTGAACCACATTACCAGCCACTGTCTGAGTTTCAGTGTTAACTGAGAGCTATGCCGAAGCAGGAATTCATCCATCCGTGTATCCCACTTTACAGACTGCTATACTGCAATAGGAGACACTGACAGTGGGGGCTTGAAAATTCAGTTGAGGCTGCAATCTCCACACTTTGATTTTCATATAACACATACACAAAAACCGCTCCGCTAAATATACATAAGAACTGGACCTTGTACAAAACTAAGAGCCTAAAATGTGTGTGCCAAAAAAGATACAAACATAGTAACATACTGTTAATGTATGAACTCAAATACCACATTACCCATGTGTCCCTTACATCCTTCTAAGCCACACCTCTGGCACCTCACCCTCCTGATCCTCCCTTTCTCCTCCCCCCACTCCCCCCAGGCAGGTGCAGGGAGCTGTGGTGCAGGTCCTGGCAGAGCCCCTTATCCCCTCTCTCTTGCTCTCTCTCTGTCTGTCTGTCTCTCTCTCTCTCTCTCGCTCTCTCTCTCTCTCTCTCTCTCTCTCTCTCTCTCTCTCTCTGTGGGGAAGGGCTGCTTATTGAGGGAAGAACTTGTGCGCAGACAGGTGTACATACCAGGCGCCTGCAATAAGCCCTGCGCCACACAGATCCTATAACTACCTGCTAGTGAGGCTTCCCGATTCTCACCCGACGTTGAACTATAGCTTTTCTGCTAGCTATAACTACAGTATCTGCTAAAGCATGTGCCAAAATTACAGCCACATTTTATCACAATGCTTTTCTGCATCCCATCAGCACACACCATTAAAACACATTGGAACAGATTTAGTCTGCATGGAAAGGAGTTAGGAGTGGAGAGTTAGGCTATTTTGAGCTGTTCATGTAACATTAAGGATTAAAAGCTAGCTCAAGACTTCCTGGAAGCTAAAGCAAGTACTATTCTATCAGTCTGTGCGCCTGGCTAACCCTGTGGTAGTAAGGTGAGAGTGTGTTTGTATGGATATAGTCACAAAGTCAGGAGATGTTCTTGTGGCAATAACTAAAGTTCTTGCAGGGCTTTAGGGCAACATGCCCAACAGTGTGTCAGATATACTGCTGACATTTCCCCTATGTATGAGTCAGAGGATACAGAAAGACTACAGCTCAATGCATTACTGTTGGAAGGAAGTATGTATTCCTCCCCGTAGGCCAGCTAACCAAAGGATCGTCACCCCACTCCATACCCAGTCTCTCATCTTGCTGTTAGCTCATTTCCTCTCTGCCTTTATCCCTTCAATGCTCCCTCAAGTCTCTCTCCTTCTACACTGCTTAGGCTGCTCAATCCTGCTCTACCATTATTTGGTTGCTTCTTCAACCTCCTCTTCCTCCTCTTTCCATTTAGCTTCCTCCTCTCTAGCCATGCCCCTATGAATTGACCTTGCTGGAGGTCTTTGTTTGAAAATCTCAACAGCACTCAGAGGAATTCCTTCTTCCCTCCAGAGCTGGATGAAGCTAATTCTCTTTCATAAGGACACTTTTCATTCAATTTTTCTTTCTTTCTTTCTTTCTTTCTTTCTTTCTTTCTTTCTTTCTTTCTTTCTCTCTCTCTCCCATACTCTCTCTTTTTCTCTCTCTCTTTCTCTCTCTCACATACTCTGTCTCTCTTTCTCTCTCTCTCTCTTTTCCCCTCTTCTTCTACCCCTCTTCTGTTCGTAGCACATAGAGCAGGCATGATTAATGCAACATCTATTGACGTCAAACGTTAGCTTTGCTCAACCTTTTTATGATATGCCACCGTTTAAGAAATAGTTATTCATGCACCCTTCAATATTTTAACTGAATTGTAACATAGTTATTCAATAAAACAGTCTGACAACTGACTTTTTACATTTGATAAGCGAGAAAGAAAAAACACAAGGGCTGAATTTGACATAGACTGAAAATGCACCTCTCATATTTTTATAAATCTGATATGCATTCTATAGCATTCTGCTATTTTAAGCCCTGCAGCAGCATATTGTTGTGTTTAATAAAAGAAACATAAAATGTGATTACAATTTTTACTATGTACCATTAAAATAATAATGGTCAAGCATGGGTGCTTTGAAGCTGATATGTTTTTTCATATCTCTACAGTGTACCTGCACTTGTACAACATGTGCAAGCCTGATTATGCCTGTATACATTGTTGGTCTCTGGTCTATATTTGAGTCTGTATTTGAGTAATATGTTAGCACCAGTGCTTGTATAAAATAAGAGTACAAAATCAGCCTTTTAACACAGTTATCACTGCACTGTCTAACTCTCTAAAATGCCTTACTGTTATAGTTAGATGAAGGAAAGACATTTTTTTTGCACTTAAGTACAATGCAAGCATTTAATAATAAAGCCAGACTTTTCTCTAGACTTTCAGGGCAAATATTTGACACAAGGTAATCCAACACCTGTGACAAAACGGTGCACCTGATATGTCAGGGAAGTACATATGGGAAATATAGTTTAACTTATTTCAGTTCACAAGATGTAAATGCATATGAAGTCCTAAAGAACAATGTCACAATGCATTAACATTAACAAGAACATTAAAGATGTCAATAACATACATCAGAATTAAAATGTAAGGAAAGTATATGGCAATAAATATGTTTATGATAAAGGCAACCTTTCCTCTTTGAAAACGCTAGAGATCTGTAGCGTAAAGAATCATCTGTGCCTCTTTCCACATTGTGATCAGAGTGATTGCTGAAGCATACAGAACATTTTTCAGGCTTCAAATCCCAGGTGTCTTGAAGCCCCAGGATTCCCAGTAAGTAGTGAGCGGGCTGACTTGGTGAATGCACTAATGTGACACCATAATCACACACAGGTGCATTTTTGGTACTTCACAGAGCAACAGCAGCAGGCTGTTTGTGGTGGCAGGTGCCAGCACTGGTGTGTGTTGTGTAAACTGTACATTTTATTAGAGTGTATGCAAGCATGGCATCATGTTTACATTCTGTGTGTATTTTGATTAAGAAAAGACCTCATTACTCTAATTCACAAAATGAAACCATGCATGCTTTTTCGCCATTCTGGCCTTAACTTATAGTGAATGGTTTCTGACAGAGGGCACTGCAGTGAGGCCAATGAAGCAGTGGGAGTCAGAGCAGAACAGACACCTCCACCTCCCTCTGCTCTGCAGTGTTACACAAACTGATGGGCCACACACACACACAGATGCTCTCCCAGACACAATGGGTTGCCTTCCCACCAGTCCAATAACAGGCCTATTCATTAAAGTCTCTTACAGACGGTATTGACAACCTGCTGACACACAGTCGCTCCAGCATAAACAAATGGAGCAATAAAGCAGGGAAAAGGAGGGAGGGCAAGAAGGGAAGAGATCTGTTATAGTGGCTTTTTGACCAAGAAGTCCTCTCCACAAACTAGGAGTGAGCAAGACTTAGAGAAAGAAGAGAGGAGAGTGCTGCCACTTCCACCCACCCACATACATAGACCAACATCATCTCCCACAGATACAGATACACACACACACACACACACACACACACACACACACACAGTACAGTCTACCTTCTGATGAGTGTCACATTAATCTTGCATCCTAGGTCACTCTTGAGATATGTGGCCTATTCTAATTACTATTATGGGAATACGTTTTCCTCAATGAGTGCCATGCCACATAGAGGAGCTATTGAAAGGTGAACTGTGCAGTGAACTATGTTATCGCACAGTACTATGTAATAGCCATCTCACCACTTGCCGGAAGTATTTCCATTCAGTGGAAATATTTCAGTGGAATGGAAAGGGGATATTCCACTGGAAAGTGGATATTCTGTAAAACAACATGGTGAAATTTGAAGCCAGTGGGCCCCATTGCTAGAAAAAATATAAAGATTGCACTTAGGTTTTAACTTAAAAAAGATTAATTTAGCAATATTTAGTATTCACAGGTTATGAAAGTTTACATCTCAGTGTTTCCAAAGCATTAAGAAATAGCCATGCATAGTTTGTTGAGCATGTTCACTGCAAAATTCCTTTTTCCGCTGCACAAAAGCGTTCCGGGTATATTTTTGGATTTTCAAAGAAGCCTAACGGAACAAACTGTGCCATGCATACCAAATATCTGGCTCATTAGGAGTTATAATTACTGTGTCACTTTAACACAAACAAGGAGAACAAGAGCAGTCAGGGAGAAAATGGGGGGAAAACTGCTGATGTGCTCAAAGAAGCCTTCTCCGGTGTCTCTTTGAGCTGACCTGTGGAACCAGGTGAGTGTGTGCAGGCTGTTAGAAGAAGGGGGGTGGAGCTTGGTGAATGGAATGAGCAATAGCTATGCAGACAGGTCAACACAGAGACGGATTTTATGAAGACAGATGAGGCCGGAGTGGGCACACAAACACATAGACAAAGAGACAGATAGACTGCATGGCCCTGAGCTCAGGTGGTCAGCACTGACTCAAACAGACAGATGAGACAAAAAAAACAACATACAAACATGAAATGATCATGACTGAGACTCCACCTAAAATCTTTGAGATGAGGCTAACAAAGTGGAATGTCTCAGGAATGCTTGTCAGACATTTTAGGTGCCAGTGAGAGGATATGATAAACACTTCTTCTAAAGGCGGATTTCATACTAGGAGCTCCCTCCAGGCATCAGCGAGCTGAAAGCATAGGAGGATATTTTAGATAACATGGCGGCTGATCACAATGACACCACAGTCAATTGAGTGGCTCAACGGGAGCCCGGTGATCATGTTCTCTATTAGCTTGCCATTGTTCTCCCACTGCTTGGCTTTGTTCTCTGCCCAGAAACACACACACACATGTTTTAATTCACAAACACACACGCTATCAGTAGCCAGCAGCCCCATGCTGTATACCCCTAACTTGGTGCAGAGCCCATGTCAGGCAGGCAGCTAAGCTGGCTGCCCTTGGCTTTGTATAGAGCTCACTGTACGGCGCAACCACACATCCATTGTCATTATCAGCATCAGGACTGTCATCGCTATCACAGCAGCCAAAGACCTCTGCCAGGGGCCTGGTTTGCCTACGAAGCTAGTTATCATGGACTTGTGAACACAACGTCAAGGACAGAGCCACACTGAGAAAGGTTGTTTGCTCAAGGTCATAGAAAAAAAAAAGCTAGGAATAGACGAATAGCCAAACAGACACAGCTGCTAATGTGGTGATGGGGTTTACACAGGCATACTCACACTGTACACATATTGCATTTCATTATTACTTTGTTTTTAGATATGTATTGTCAATTTTCAGAGATAGGTTATCACAAATGTGCAGATTTATATCAGTGAGTTGAATTCGAAAATTTGCTGATTGGGGGTCCACATCAGCCAGCCTCAAAATTGTAAAGGTCATTACAATGACATTACCCTTTACAGAGGATGAAAGCCAGAAATGTCAAATCGCTCAGCAGCCACATCATCACACAAATGGAGCAGAATGCACTGGAAAATCATGGAACGTTTATAAGTGACAACCTAATGAGGAGAAGTCTAGGTCAGCTTTTTTGGCAGGTGTGAAGGGGATTCATTTTATGGACCATTACATGTAGTGAAAAACACAGATATTCAGTATGTCCGAGCGACAGTGCATTATCACTGTTTAAACGCCATTCAGCATGCTGTAAAAAATCCACCGTATTTAGAATACTGACAGCATTCAGTGTTCCTGCAAAGGCAGAATTAATGGTACTGCATAACAGAAGTTACATACCATGTCTTATTACTCGTACCAATGCTAAACAGTTCAAATAGACACACTGTAATAACTACCCTCACCTCAAACCATTTCTTTTATAAGCAAGTCTACCTACGGTTTGTTATCAGGAGACAGCTGTAGCTGAGAGCACGTCATGGCCAAATATAATTTACAGTAGCTGCTACCACCTGCACCCTGTTCAAGCCAGTGCTTGTCTAATTGCTAGATAAGGCTCAAGTCAGGTAACTTTTCCCTTTTGACCAGCGGCAGAAACTGGAAATGTAGCCAAAAACAGACCATGACCACGCAGAACAAACAAAAGAAAAATTTGAGTCGTTCTGAGATTTACTTTAGTTACTCCCTTGGAGCTGTTAGCTCACAGGAATACCCACTTTTAACATGCACGCTTCAAACTTGCACACCTCAGTCTACTTGACTTCCTATAATCATTAGAGATGTCTCTTTAAAAAACATGCCTGCCGGGAGAGCAGGGGAGCAGACCTGCGCCTAAATCAGCCCAGGCATGCGTTAAAACAAAGTGGCCTCTCCGGCAGAGAACGTAGCAACACACACACACACACAACACACACACACACACACACACACACACACACACACACACACACACACCCACACACACTAGAACACTTTCACAAGCTGAAAGGCACTGCATTGCTTATTAAACACGCACACACATGTTCTGCCTATCCTAACCACACAGCAGCAAACCCAGGATCGGTCATACCGCTGGACTTACAGTGGCAAGCTTCCATCCTCTGTATGAAAACAAGCTGACTATGTAGGGCACAGAGAACCCAGCGACTACCCTCTCTCAGACATGGCCACTATGAGACCAGAATACTAAAGAAAGTGCAGGCTGACTCAGAACAGAACAACCCTGTATAAAAGCTATACTGTGCTGCAAACCGAGGGCTGAATCTTTTGTGGTTTTCTTCAAACAAAATTCCATTTGTGTGATAACCTGTCTGCTAATCATTGGTTAGCAGGGTTAAGGAAAGGTTAGGTAAAAACTGTAATAAATCCCCCCAAAAATATATACTTAATGAATTATTTTGTATAAATTAGCATTTCCTTACTTATCAGTAGATATGATGGCATCTTTGTCACTTCACCTTTTCTGGCAGGACATGGTGGAGCCTGGTCACATGACCAAAAAGTCCATAATGATACAGTCCAGCTCCAAACACTTTGACCTTCCCTGTCATCACTCACACCTGCCATATTAATGGCACACTATTATTGTAATTACAAGCAGTAACCATGATTTAAAGGTTCATCCCAGAGCTTAGTATTGACAGACACAGTCTGTGTGGAATGGAAACCAAGCAGAGCACACTCTTAATAAAGAGCTGCTGGTGGCCACGTTTAAGTAGGGATTAATGATCTAACAACATGACTAACCTCTCCAAAATCCCATACACCAAAAAGCGACAACTCACCCAAAATCATGATGTGCGTTGCCTTTGGTGTCCCTGGGTTTACAAGTGCTCCCTCACTGCCCTTGTCTCGCCTCCTTTCACCAAGGGACAATGGCTCCAAAATCTCTTTTTCAGAGTTCCTCTCCACTCTCCAGAAAGAAGCAACTCAGAGAGGCAGCGCTAGATGTGAGGAGAGACTGCTGCTGCTGCACATGCCTTCCCTTGCGCCTGCCCTCTCCAGGTGAAAAGCTGTGTGTGTACATGAGAAAGAGAAAGAGAGAGCGTGCGAGTGTGTGTTTGTGTGTGTGTGTGTGTGTGTGTGTGTGTGTGTGTGTGTGTGTGTGTGTGTGTGTGTGTGTGTGTGTGGAGAAGGGGGTCCAGCGTTTTTGCAGTTGTGGCTCAGGTGAGCCTGAGGACAGTATGGAGAGGATTAGTAGCAGAGAGAGAGAGAGAGAGAGAGAGAGAAGAAGAAGGGAGTCAGAGAGAGGAGGGGGAGCCTAAAGTGTGACAGCCAATCACAGGGGGAGGCTACAGAGCCAAGATCTTCTTCTCCACAACAGTCAAGAGGAATTGCAGTGGTCTCCAACTAACAGCTGACAAGCATTTTCTTCTTTACTGTTTCATTTCACAGGGAGCTTCAGAAGGGAAGGTCTTCAATGCACTGTGAAGTCGGTGCCTGCTTTGGTCTGTCTCAGTAAAACACACACTCCCTTTCCCACTCTGGCTTTCTTTTCCTGTCTCTGCATCTTGTTTTTAGGGTTGGGTATAACCTAAAGGCACCTTACGTGCCTCTGCTCTGATTGGTGGCAGCCTCGACCAATGGAAACAGCAGCAGACACTTGTCATCATGCAGAGTGAAAGTCGTGAAGAAGAGACAGAGCTTGACAGAAAATGTTGTCTCCGTCAAGAACTGTTTCTCCCTTTTATTACCCCTACTCTTGTCACCCATCTCCCCCTTATGCAGAGCTTGACTTTCAAATCTGTTTATTGTGTTGTTGTTTAACCCCCCGCCACCCTTTTTCAGCACTTTGACTCCATGTGTACTTGTTAAAGGTTTGACCTTTTATCTGTGTGGCTCTGTCCCTTTTCCTTTTTCTCCCTCCATCTCTCATTAACCTGCCCTGGCAAGGTTACGCATTTTATCAGCCACTGTGTTTTCGTCAAAGGGATGGAATTTAGACTGGGATCGGAGTGGGAGGGGTGGCAAGCAAAAAGGAGAGATGAAATAGAAAGCGACAGAGCGGAGGAAGCAGAAGAAGGAGGGCAGAGATTAAACTAAATACAAACTGACAGAGGGATGAGGAGACGTGGAGTGACAAGAAGAGACGACCGGGATGATGGAATTCAGAAACAAAGACAGACTCAGACACAGGAGAAGGGTTGCACTGTGGACCAAAGCCATGCAGCCACTAATTGAAGAGGAGCTTCACAGCCAGCTCCTTATGGTCCACTTCCTCCACACTAAGAAACTACTCAAACAATGCCCGCTGTCATGTCCAAGCCCAACTCTCTCTCTCTTCAGTTTCCCTTGTGAAGAGGCAAGATAGCCAGAGAGAGACTTTTGAGAATCACACAGCCACAATGTTATTGAGAAGCTCAGGGCTTAAGAGAAGGCTTAACAAAGCTGTCAAAAATTAATCCCCTTGGGCGGGCTTGCTTGCAAACACACAGATATAAACACAGGAGCCTGGGGCGACAGAAAATGCTGCCGGATGTTCACATTGCTTCCTCTTGTCCTGCTCTGTCCTCTTTTTCTTCTCTATCTCTATTCCTCCACCCTTCTTACGCTCTCAGGCGGAGGCTGTGAGTCACAGGGTGTTGGAATGAATACTAAGGAGGCTGGCTGGCACGTCCAATACCTCTCTGCACAGCAGCACACGTTTTAGCCACTGTATGTAAACCTTGGTAAACGTAAGGGTCACAAACACCCACACAAATTCTTATAGTATGTAAATTTGGATAAAGTTCACTGACTAAAAGCTGTTGCTGTAATTGAAGATATGGTGGCTCTTAACAAAGGTGCACAAAAATCATGCCACTTTCACAACCACCACCAAGATCTACCACCTGCAGCAGTATTAAAAATAAGCGTTATACACAGAGAATAATGAACTCACAGATGATGAACAAAAATTGTTTAGTGCAAAAGGACAAAAGCACAGATTAAAAAAGGAATTAAAGCATGTGCCTCCTTAGATCAAACACATAAACACACATTGTATTGCAGGAAATTAACTGAGCGCTGTGAATATTACTTTTTGAAAATGAGACACTAGCAGCTAGAACAATAGTTATCATCAATACAGCCATGCGTGCAACATTTGTGTGTGCGTGTGTGTGTGTGTGTGCGTGTGTGTGTGTGTGTGTGTGTGTGTCAGTAAAAGAGCTAAGATAGGGTTTCCTCATTAGTTGTGTTGGTATCAATAATTCAGAACCGGTCCTTGTTGGCGTTCAATGGGCCGAGTACTAATGTGCTGTCGGGCCAACGGGGGCCCAGGGCCCAGCGCGACTTTAATGGATGTCATGATGAGAAGGTGAAATTGGAGCATGAAGATCCTTTGTCATCCATAGGTAAGAAGAGGGAGGGAGGATAGGGCAGAGGAGAGAAGTGAGAAGACAGTGGTGGGTCAACGGCCACTGGGGAGAGGACAGATGGAATTGTTGGACAGCTACGTGAGCAGAGGGGTGATGGAGAGATACAGGAAGAGTAGGATGGAAGAAGAGAGGATACTGGGTTAGGGCCCACCGTTTGCCATTGCCTACAGATCAATCATTCTGAAGATGATTTGCTGATCTCTATCACCTTTGGATGGGCCATCATCATGGGACACATGTTAAGTAGCCACTAGCAAGTATCTTAAATGAATAATAAACTAACATTATTTCAATTGCAGTCCACTTGACTTGCTCGAGGTACTTCACTCACAAATGCCTCTTCATAAGTGAGGGGAGAAATAGTGTATGTGGTAACACTTTATTTTACAGCTCTGTAATTTCCAAATAATTTCTGAGGAAAATTTCTAAGAACTATGTAACTTGGCAATTACAGGAAAAATAGGATTGTCCGCCACCGTTTGTTGAAAAATGATTATTCTCCTCTATATTTATATAGGTGGGCAAAGGCATTTTTGTCTCAGTGCATGCATTGCCCTAGTCCGGCAGCACCGCTGCTAGCTTAGCTCAGCGTAGTGAATGGAATCCTATGTTGCCGGTTAGCATGTTGTGAGTAAAAGTGACTCAACAACATCAAAAACAAAATCAAGTTACTTTTTGTGGTCTGCGTATTCACAACGAGTACAATTAGCAATGCAGATTAAGATTAGACAATTTCATAGGCAGATATTGACTTGGGACTATATTGGGTGGAAATAGGCTACAGCTGAAGCACTGCTACACACTGACTCCGTTACTCAGGAAGTGTCTTTTTCATGAGCAGTTAATATATATATATATATATATATATATATATATATATATATATATATATATATATATATATATATATATATATATATATATATATATATATATATATATGTATCGGACTGCTTGTTGATGAAAACCATGTGTAGCAATATATAATAATAATAATAAGGAGGTGACGCATGGTGATATTGAATCAATTGGAATTGTTGACAGGATAATCATAATCAAATTGAATCGTAACACCAGTGAAGATTCACATGCCTTGTGCTCTGACCAAACAATTATGCTGTTACATCAGCAGTTAATTGGAATTTATTAACCGGAATGGTAGCAATTGAGAAGTGTTTATATTTTTTATATGAAGTACAAATTTACATCATTATCTTCAGGAAGCGTTTTAGGAAATTATTATGATGTCATTAAGACAGTGAAAAAAAGTGCTTTATGTATATTATGTTTTGTGTTAGGAGTTCTTTGTTCAGTCATGTCAATAGGTGTTTTGTGTGCATATCTGCATGGTGATATAATATGGTGGCCCTGAGGTGAAAAACACAACACTACAAAGGACTGAAAATTCAACCAGAATAATTTTGATTGAAGGCGAGTTCCCAAAACGTTTTCCCACAATGGTACATACACATACACACACATGCACACGCACACACGCACACGTGCACACACACAGACACTTAGACACACACACACACACATGCCACACACATGCACGCACGCACACACACACACACACATACACACACACACACACACACACACAACCACACATGCTCATGGTGAAGCCAACAGAGTGAGGACTCAATATTCTGGACACCACTGCTGTGCCTGGATGGGGATCAGTAGTTAACGTATGCTGCCCTCTACTTGTGTAAGCCTGTCAACACAGGATTGATTAATAAGAGCCCGGGAATCTGTCTAAATATTCCAGTTTTAGGGACCTTGGTACTAGACAGCAGCCTAGGAAACGATCCCAAAACTGTAAACTGATATTGCTAATGCTAATTGCTAATATATTCCCAGAGTCATGTTAACATACACAGGGGTAAATAAGGAAACCAAACAGACATGAGGCACAGCTGGTATACTATTGTTGGCCTGTCAGACTGAATCAGAAATACCTTACTCATGCAGAAAACTATCTGTACAACAGACTTGACATAGCTGCTGAGGCCAGTACCATCCTTACTGGTTTTAATGGGAAGAATGGGGAATGCTGAGTGCAGCAGGTTAAATGTGAAAGGAACGACTGCTGAGAATAAAGGACTAATAAGGACTCAGTCTGCTGATGAGCAGCAACAGCCTGTGAGAGATCTATCACACCTGAGAGAGAGAGAGAGAGAGACATCAAACTCCTCATATAAAGCTATGATCAGTCCTCATTCTTCCCTGCAGATGGAAAAGCACAGTAAATATACACTTACTGAAATCTCCCAGACAGACAGACAGACTGTAACTCACTTCCTCACAACAGCTCAAATGCATTGTCAAACTGCAACTTCTGTTGATCATAAATTCTAGTCATATTTCATGAGCCCATGTCCACAGGCATTATGAGACTTTCCAGAAACATTAGTTCAACCTTTTTTCTTTTTCTGGGGTTTGCTTGCATGGTGTCATGAAAATGATTTCTGTTGATACAGAGTCCGCACCTAGGTCATAAATCCTGCTTTGGGTGTCTCCTGGCACTGTGGTGGTGAATTTAGAGGCTGGCAATGAAGGTCAAAGGGGAGGGACCGAGTCAAGCACCAGGCATCAGCATACTTGCACTTCCAGTCCTAGGGCACTATTTTAATGATCTAAGTGCACGGTGTGAAGCGCATGGTGCAGGTGCGTTTAGGGCATGTCCAAATCCACTTTTGCTAGTTTGACAAAAAAAAAGGGTACGTGCACCAGGCATATGGCTCAAAATGGTTGTACTAGTGTCTTCATTAATTCATAGGTGTGTTTTGGGCATAACATGCGATAAACCAATCAGAGGGTTATCTCTCAGTCCCTTTAACAGCCAGGCGCGTTTGTACCTTGGCCCATTATTATTTTGATAGCATATTTGCGCCGTCATATTTGTATTTATAATCTTTTGCATGTTTGTGTGCTGCTGCGCTTCCCTGTGTGTGTAACAAGCATAGTGTGCGCACGCAATGCACGAGCCTAGGCACATTTTACTATTGCGCGTTAAAAAAAACCCGAAATGCTGCGCTATTGACTTTAAACCAGGTTTTTGCTAGTTGATGGAGCGATCACTTCCCACTGCCTCAAGATAGCAATACGCCAACAATTTACTTGAACACACCTCCCTGTAAGACCAGCACGCCTATGGGCGCAAAGATGGGCGCAGGTGCATTTGCTATTTAAACGACGTGGGCACTAGATGGGAAATAGACAACTGTGTCGGTCTTCAACTAGCAAAGACACTTGCGTCGGGCTTTGTGCTGTACTGCACCAGGTGCAAGATTTACAAAGCAACAATACTTTGTGAATTATCATCCTATTTTCTTTGTAAAGCACTTTGAGATGATATACTGTGATGCGAGGCTCCACTTAGCAACATAAACCTGAACTTGAATTAGTCACAGACGTAAGCTAGGGTTAGCAGAAGGCTAAACTTCCGGCTTGTCTACCGACCTGTCACACTGCGTGTCTTTGTTGGGATGGCAACAGTAGGCGGTGCCACAGCTTTGACCTCTGGTCCTCGTAGCAGGCTTCTGCTGCCATCCGGACATAGACGCTGGAGGTTTATATAAACAGGACAGACATGCTGGTGTTCATGGCAGGCAATAGGTTAACCACAGCAGAACTTTGCAAGGTTAACTACAACAACACTTTCTCCCAAGGGACGATCATGTGTTTCTGCATTTGCACAACAGCCAGTCTCTCTCTGAAATGACCTGTGATTAGCCATACTCTCCTCTGATGGCTAGATTTACTAAAGCATGAAAACAGAGCCAAGGAGGAGATGTTTAAGTCTAATTTTCTTTCAGACCACTGGAATTACAATATGTTGAAAGGTTATTATGAATTTATTGCCCATAGATGCCAAAAATAAATTACCCACTGCAACTTTAAAAGCATGCATAGCACATAACAAGCCAGCTCAGTGTAAATGAAAGGACCTCTGCATTCCCCTTGAAGTGGCCTGAGCCTGCAAGTCTGACAGTTGAGCATATCAGTTTGCAACTGTGAGGGATAATCATTTCACTAAATTTAGAGTATTGATCAGGTGTGGACATGTGCAGGAAATGTGGCAGCTGTACAGTATCTTTCTTGTGCATTAATTGTTAATTGTAAATACATTTCGTCTACTTTATATGTTTATTATGTGTTGCTCGCTTTATCTAAATGCTATCAGATACTAATTGTTTCAATTTTATACAGTACACAATGATTAAATGATTGAGGATCAAAAGAATGTGTATCTATTTTCACAGTTAATTCCTCGTGTAAGATATTTTTGGAGGTTTTCAGGCTCTCTTGGTCTTACATTATAGTACATATATTTGGGTTTTCAAATGTCAGTCGGATAAAAGACATTCCAAGACGCCACCTTGTGCTCTAGGACCTTGGGATTCCCATTTTTCATTGCTTTCTGACAATGGAAGCCAAACTATTAATTGATTAATCATGAAAATAATTGATAATGTAAAGAATTGTTAGTTGCAAACCTACATTTATGCTTACGTTTACGCTACAGAAATGTACTTTTTTTAAACGAAAAAGAAAAAGAAAATTGCATTTGAATAAAGCTTCACAAGAGAAAAGAAATAAGAAAGACTGTTTGAGGTTTTTAAGGGTCCGTGGATGTGTGAACACAGGTGGGTGTGCCTGTCCTGTGAATCCACGCTTGACTACAGAGATGGAGAATGTTGATGTTGACTGTCACACTCTCACATGTCCCTGATAGTTTTACACCAGCACCAAAGGACAAGACGTCTTTCTTTCCAACCACATTCAGATCACACATTTGCTCCATAACTTCTTGCAGTTCATTATGGTTGAAACTTCACTATCATTTCTGTTGTGCTGCTCCTGCTTGATTAAATACTTGAGGCTGACACATTCCCCGTCTTAATTACACAATGATGTGTGTATTTTAGAAGACAGTAATTTGCAATGTGCAGGGTTCAGTCTGGGTTTGAGGGCAGCAGAATACAGGTGGAGCTGTCAGGACACTTGTCAGCTCCATGGACTCAGTATGAAGATTTGTTCAATAATTAATGTAAAAACATTTTTACGCTTCATCAAAGCATTTTATTACCACCAGAAACTCACACAACAAGGAACTGACTGTACAGCAAAACATATGTATTTCTTGCACCCGATAGAGACAGTATAGCATGATTTTAACTAGAAGCAGACAGATAAGAGTAGCAGTAGATGGTAATCTTACCTGTGCTCCACATTGCACCTCTAGTCCTCCTGCTGCTCTTGCTGAGTGAGCTCAATCTCCAACCTTTTACAGGCACACTGAGAAACAACTATTTCCTCTGCAAAGTCCTTCCCAGCACAGAACTAGTCAGGGCTATTCAGGTAGAAGAAAAATTATAGGAAAGATCCTCAACTGATCTCATTAATTTGAAAAGATTCCAAAAGCTGCGTATGCAAACAACATAGCCTTATGCCCACGCTAGAAGGTCATGTGGAAATAGAGACCACAAACATTGCCTCTATTACCTACCCTCCACCTCTCTACATCCTATCTCCTCCCTCCCTCTCTCTCTCACTCTCAGCCCTGTGTGAAAACTTTAACAGATGAGGGCAGTTGTATCAGGAGAAAGAGAGAGCAGACATTGAAGGCAGTAGCAGAAAGGCTATGAGGGGAGGAAGAATCAAATGTCAATGAAGGCATGAGGAGTAAAAGTATAACAGACAAAACAGTTTCAAGACTGTCTCTCATAAAAGACCACCCATTAGAAGAAGGAGAGTAACAAAGACAAATGTAAAACCTCTGTAAATGACCTCAGCCTTTATTGTTGAAGCTCTCATCTACACAAACATTTCACTGGTGCAATTAGATGGAATGAAGGAGGGTAAACTGATAAACCTTACACCTATGGTGCAGCAAAGTTGAGAGAAACAGTGAAAATTTTAAACATACGGAAATATGCTGAGTGAGAACAGTAACACACGCATGTGTAAATTCAGAGCTAGATGTTATTCTGCACTGTCTGCAGTAAGCAGCCACCCACCATACAGGCTACTTGAATCTACAGTAACATGGCATAAAATGTACTGTTCAATTCACTCCAGGCCTACTGCTTAAAAGGCCCTTACACTGCAGCTCCTCAGAGGGGTGCCGATTATTAGAAGCACACTCCAGGCACTGTGCTGGAAGATAAGGTTAGAAGGGGAAATGGACAACAGTTTACAGTTGTAAGCACATTTCAGCACCCAAGGGCGTGACGGGTAGTGTTACCGGGACACACTGCGCACCAGGACTGTTCCTGTCTTTCACAGTCATAAACAGGCTAGTAAAGTTTACACCACAAACTATTAAATTGGACAGATCACTTCCTGACTATTATATCTATGTTTACTTGTACATTAGGCCTACTTAAAATGATCAGCTGACAACTATAATTTAAGCCTGAAAAGAATAAGAATATCTTCAACACAGATTTAAAGCAAGTCTCTTTTGGATAGTTCATTCATAACAAGAAAAGGAGTAGAGAAATAATAAAGTAATCACTACAGCAAACAACGTCCTTGCATTTCTCTCAATTGCCAACAGGGGGAGTTACGCTCCTCAAACGCAACAAACAACTAATCCATCAGGCTGACTTGTAGTTATCTCAGATGTTGAATATACCAAACAGAACAGACACATTTGAAATGTGAAGTAATAAAATGAGACCAAGACAACGTTAAAAAACTGTTTAATAGTAGAAATATCACTAGACTCGGAGCTCGGCGCTGCTTTACTTGCTGCTTGTACCTGTGCCGCTTGTAGATGACGTCAGGTGACTTTACGTACCCATCAGAGCCCCGCCCACCTTGAACCCGCGCAGAAGTTAATCAGTTAAAAGTGAAAACACCTGTGGAAGCACATGTTCACATCGACAACCACACCGTGTATAATATTGAGTTTTCTGTTTTTGCTTAAGATACGGTCAGCATGGATGTATTGACAACCAGATTTTATTCATATGGCAAAATGTACAGTCATGATTTACGCGAACAAAGTTTTTCAGACTGGCCATTTAGAGAGGAATGTAACTGCACACCTGAAAAGGTAAGAAGGTATCTTGAAGCTTAAAGAAGAGTTGTTGATTATAAAATGCCTTCAGAAATAGCTAATAAAAATATATTCTTTATGATTGATAACTATTTTTTTAAAGTGCACTTGCACAGTCAAGTTAATCAAGAGGGTCTGCAATGAAAGCATCAATTTTGAAGATCTTTTACTTAAGTCAAAGCAATACCACAGTGCAAAAATACTAAAAGTAGGTCTAAGTAAAGTAAAATAAGTAAACATAGCCTACTGCATTCTAAATCTTAAGTAAAAGTATTGGCATCAAAATATGTACCAAATGTACTCATGCTACATATACTGCAGAGTATCTTAATAAATATAATAAAACATTTATTAGTTGATATATTAATAATTTGATTCTGCAATGTAACTAAAGCTGGCGTTGCAGAGTAAAAATGTAAGCTTCCAAATATAGTGGAGTAAAAGTATAAAGTAGCATAAAATGGAAATGGTAAAGTACAAAGACGTCAAACTTGTACTAAGTTGCAGTGCTTGAGTCAGTGTTTTAGTTATATTCCACTATTGGAAGGCACTAACAGAGAGCGCCAGCATGAGGTCACACTGGGTTAAATTGTGATGTTTACACAAGATGTGTCAGACAGCTCTTGAGCTCCTATAAACCCTCCAATTTTATTAACCTACAAAGTACATGGCTATGAATAGATATGGATATATTCCAACCTTGTTTATATTCCAAAGTTACACAGTATTATACTACAGTCTGTTATTCTAGGCTGTGGCAATGATGTACAGCTAAGCAGGTGTCAGATATAGTTTCATTGCATCAGGTGTCCAGTGCACACACCCTTCCCTTTGCCCACCCTAGTTTTGTCATGATGGATGGGCTACTGACACCTCACTTGATGAGCAACACTGTATGCCATTTAACAAGCTAATAACTCTCAACTGCTTGCTCTTGGGGGAATTACTAGAATTGTTGGGGCTTTGTAAATTATAGTGTGGTCTAGACCTACTCTGTAAAGTGTCCTGATAACTTTTATGATTTGATACTCTAAATAAAATTGAATTAATCAATTTCTTTGCTGGTTTCGTTCTTACTGACATTTATTTACCTGCAGCTATGGTCTTTTTATTTTTTCATGCACTTGTCATATTTGTCATTAAGTTAATCGGCTCATAAAATTCCTTCATTTAGTGCTTGGATTTTCTTTTACAGTATGCTTCTGACATTAAGGTATCTGTTGCTGATTTTGTCTTTGAAGATGGCCACAGCTGGGTTTGTCCACTGCCCCAGTGAGAATGAGCCTGATGTTGCTAGCTGTTTCTTCTGTTTGATCGAGCTTGAGGGCTGGGAGCCAGATGATGATCCCTGGTAAATAAACCATGTTAACTTCCTCAGGCCCTTACCTTTTACTAACTTACCTTTTAATATAAACTTAAAAATAGTATGCCAGCAGTAATATAAGGTGGTGCATTATTGCTTCAGATCAGAGATTATTTTTCATCTATATCACTGTGTTGCCTATAGTGTTACACTTTACTATTGAGTACATTACTATAGATACTGAAAACAGAAAGATGGACACATAAAGTTGATTACTTTTTATTAAAAGAACCTACCTGGATACAAATAGTGTAGCTGTTTCTCTCAAGCAGTATAAAGCCAAATTTAGAATTTTAAGTTTTATAGTGTTTTGATTTTATGATTGAGCTAGATTTACTTCCACTTTTACATTCTTCTTTGTGTGCCACATCCAGAGGTTGTGCATTTTACCTAATTTCCTCCTTAACATTTTCTCTGCCCAGGTCTGAACACGTAAAACGCTCCCCTAACTGTGGATTCTTAACCATGCAGAAAGACTTCACTGAGCTGACTGTGGCTGAATACTGTCATAAGGAAAAGGAGAGGCTAAAGGTCTTCATTGTAAGTGTTCCAAATGTCTGTGTAGATTGTCTGCAATGAAGTGACATCTTGCTCAAATACTTATGCAGTGGTTTTTCCATGTTCTGCTTCTTCTTTTTTATCCCCAGAGAAAGGTTTGTCATAAGAAGATGGCATGTTTGCGGGATCTCATAGACCATTCACTTGTCAGCCTTAAAGCTCAGGCTCTTTATGTTTGAAATTAAACTTACTGTCTATATATTGTGATTCTATTGCCACACTAAAGTGTAGCATGAGCCTATACTCTTGACTCAGTTTTGATTGAATGGCAGTTTAATATATCAATAAAGTTTTTGATTACACATTGTATGTAGTACTTATTTTTAACCACAAGATGGTGCTTTTTCACTAAAGCTGCAGATTTCCCATGTCAAACACTTTGTAGAGCTCCCAAACTGATTCAAAACCTTCACAAAGGCAATTTGAAATGAAAGCACACATTGGGCAGGATTACAATGTGTGCTATATTCCCTCTTTTCAAGCAAAACTTACCATTTTCCTGAACGTGCCACCCTCTCTACCACCCCTTTTCAAACCTTGACCCTGGACAGATGGCCTGAAGCCCCTCCCTTTCAATACCAACTGTTGCCCCACTAACATCTGTTACATATAGGGGGACAGTGTGCACTGAGAGAACCCTTGCCTTACCCTGTAAGCAGGGCTGAGATTTTGGACACACTTAAGAATGTTGATGCTGACAATGGAAATTTTGGAAAAGGGGCTTATGTAATGCTTACTGCTTACCTCTTATTTAGCATCTAAAAAAAGGTTGAACACTAATCTTTGCCAAAGTTGGTGTCTGTCTTGTGTCGCAGAAAGAGGAGGCTGGGCTCAGTTTGAGTCTCTCCCTGTGTCTGATAGGTTTGGGTGGATGGAGTGCAGGATTAAAAGATGCTATCCATTCTCCAGCCTTTCACTGTTCTGGATTAATGTCTAATGTAACACTCTGGCCACTGATCCTAGATCAGCTGCTTGATTCTCCTTTTATCCGCTCACGGCAGAGCAAATTGAGACAAAGTAAAAAACCCATAGGTGATGTAACCTTTCTAATGAAACTGGTATGCTTCAGTTTTTAGGGTATTTTTATGTTCTTAAATTGATGCGAGAGATTCCTACAGTCATTCATTGTTTTGCGGTCATAGCCAAAAGTGTTCATTTTAGATGCATGTAGCTGTCCTGTAGTATAGGAACATCCACTAAATGTGCCAGGTATGAATTCCAGTTTACTGATGTTGAAGTACTCAGATTATACAGTTTGTTTACAGTAATTGCTAATGTAACTCTTATCAGGGTTTATAGCCGCATCCTATGTCAATCCACTTATTTGTGTGTGCTTCAGAAAATGAACAAAGAATGGCATGGTGTCACTTCTATCCCTGAGAAGAACAGATGTGATAGATGGGCTTATCTGTGGGAATGTTAGAAAACTGTTGATTTGATTGGATCATAACTGAGGTGGGAGCTCAGTTTTATACCAGTTAAGTATAAACACATAAAATGTATTTAGAATTAGAAATTATGTTAAGAATATGCATTGCACTACTGCACATAGATTTGGTTGTCTTCTTATCTAAATAACATAATGTGACAAAGTTTGCACCAGTAGCCTCTACTGCAGTTTTCTAATTAATGAGTTTCTGCTAAACAAACTGTAAACAGTGATTGTAGCAGATGGATAAACAGACAGATGTTACAACTGCGTTTACAACCTGAGCTTTCCATCAGGCCCCATCTGTTGCTCCTGCGACTTGTACCTCCTCCTACCCTCCTCCAATACTTCTGCTCATCAGTATCCATCACCAAACCCTCTCCCCCTAATGCTTCATATACACTGCACAGCCCTAAATGAATGACATCAGCATTTGCCTTCTCGCCTGACCTGGTTTAACCCATTATTAACAGTGCTTAGTGGAATGGCTAATCACATCAGAGTAAGAATTTAAACTTTTCTTTTTAGTTTTGCTGGCTAGTTCCACTCTAAAAAAATTATTGAATACACAAATCAGGATAAAGGATTATAAAGGCTGACGTGTTTACAGGCCAAATGATAGAGAAGTCTAGACTGCACAGTGATCTTGAATCAAAGCCATGTGAATTGGTCTAGTTCATGCTGAATTTACTGACTGAACTTACCAGAGCTAAAGGGACTCTTAAAGTTGCACTGTTTCTTGCATTATAATTAGGAATCGCCTTTTCAGTTTTTCCTGTCCCCCCTCCACCCGTTTTCCCACGTCTGTGGCATTAGGGCATGCTAGCTGCTTGCTCTTGCAGACACCATGGCCCTCCTACCTTGGCTGTGTTTTGTGCCCTGTTCAAAAAAGACCTCCATCTGTCCCTACACTCAGCCCATTGTGGTGTCCCAAAGCCCAGAAACTTCCACAATGCAGGGGGCGGGCAAGAGGGGGGGTTACAGGGTAAACACGACAGCATCCAGATCCCATTAGAAGCTCTTTAACTCCTACACCCTAATATTCTCAGAACTCTGGGAGGAGAAAGGCCAACCCCGTATTCTCATGCACAATGTCACCTTTACAACCACTCCCATAGGTAATGAGTCCACAAGCTGCCTTCTTTCCTCCCCTCCCATGTACATCTCCTTTTTTGTTTTTCTCTTGCATTGCTATAATAATCTGTGACATTATCATTTTGTCCATTATATCATTTTGTCCATTTTTGACCATATTAACATAATTATTTTTTATGTTTTTTTCCTAATCATTTTTATGGGGGTAGCAGCTGTGTTTTTATTAAAAGAACTATGATGTAGAGACCCGTCATTGGATATGAAGTTGGAATTAATTTTATTCCTGTCTCACTGGAATTCAGTTTAGTGTAATGTGGTCCTGTAATAGATGAAACCAAGTTCAGGATACTTTTTAAAAGTTGTACTAATTTATATTTAATTGCTTCCACCATGGTTACTGTGACCAACCCAATCCCTACATCTTATAATGCCAGCATTGCCATGTTTCGTTGTTTTTGTCTGTATTTTCCGCACATCTTTCTCCATCCATCCTGCTCCTCGTAGTCTAGGACGTCCCTGTTTTGGGGTGCTCCACCTCTCAACCTGGGCGCTCGTATCCCTATGCTCCCGAGAGAGTGAGATCACGAGCGTCACTGTGGTCCAAGAGGAGGGGGGATCACTGTGTCCGCCACAGCTTAAAGGCAGAGGGATTACCGGCACACAGACACTGATTAAAGCCTTCCAGCCTCCTATGGCCCCATTAATACAATCTTAATCACAATGCTTTATCCCTCCTCTCTAGCTCCTATGGATCAGGACCTTTTCATTTTAGTGGGAGGCACTCTTGTTTGGCCAGTGGATTAAGTCTGCTGCACACAGAAACAAAAATAAGCACGAGAGGGAACACGACCAAGCTTCAATCTGCACTACAAAAATGTTTTTTTTCTTCACTTTTTGTCAGTAAAGCCAACCTCCTGCCAAAATGAATTAACATAATTTTATTTTGCCATTAGGGTTCATGCTGTTAGCATTGTCTGTATAATGTATATAAAGATAAAAACTACAAAAGTTTAGGACTTGAATTGGGGGGCTGCACCATTAATTCTCTATGGGCGGATATCTGACAAACTCACTCTCCCAGGGGATTGGACCACAGGTTGCACAATACTGCCTGCCTTCTCAGTCAAGATGGCATGACAGAGCATGTGTTGCCTTCCCATTAAAATGCCCTCATGCCCTGGGAGCCACTTGATATACGTAATCTGTGTTTGAGACCTGTACTGAAAGTCAGGAATTTTTGTGTTGCACTTTTTCAAGTCTTTTACACAATACATTCCTTTTTATCTTTTAAATAAATGATAAATGTTCTTCTTTGAAACAGGAGAATTACACCTTCATTACAAAATATTAATCCTCAACTATTTTAAGCTTAAAAAATGCATATAGTTCTGTCTTCCTAAAATGTTCCATGTCAAACACTCTCTCCACCACCATGCCCCAATCTCCAGAGACTGTCCTGCATCTCTGTTTTGTAATCTTGTATCCAGAGTTAATTTATTTGGATTATTTCTAAATCCACCCACTCATGTATTTGGACTCAGGAGGATAATCCAAGCGCTTCCCCCCCCCCAACTGTTTTTGCCGTAGCAAAACAGCAAAGGCACAAAGAGGGTGTACGCCAGCTAACTCTGCCAGTACTTTCTCACAGGCCAAGCGTCTGCCTGTTTGTAAAGCTATGTGTCATATGCCAAGGCTGACACACAGGAGCAGAGAGGACAAACTTGTGAATAGGGGGCAAGGACCTAGGTCACCTCTTCTGCCCTTTTCTTCTCTTTCCTCTTCTCTTTTTTTTCCCTCAACACACAGATTCCCATTTCTCTCTCTCTCATGCTCTCACTCTCTTCTCTCTCTCCCTCCAAATTGGCCCAGCTGTCCATCAGCCCCCCCGCAGTTCCCTCAGCTGTCTGCCCGCCCCAAACGAGAAGCCCAACAACAATACAGGTCACAGGTCAAGAGAAAGAACAGGCTGCGTTCACAATGGACCAGTGGCGCCCAGTAAAACAATTGTTCCCTTTTTCTCTTCCAGCCTTTCTCCACTGTTGCCACGACTGGAAAAGACAACCCTTTGGAGAGGTAGCTGAAGAGGGGAAGAAGTGCTCTTGGAAAACAGCCTCTGAGGCACCTTCCCCTTCTGACAATTGCTTGAAGAACCACAATAATAAACACACTCGAACACACCTCTTACTCTCATCTCTTCATCTCACACTCTGCCACCCCATTCTTTATTTATTTCAGTGTCATTAAAGTCAAAACTGGCTTTTGTTGTTAGTTGAGTAATATAAATGTGATGTGCACCTTGCCAGTTTAAGATGATCTGAAAACCATCATCAGAATACTGTTTAGTTTTTTTTGCAGGTTTATTTCCTCCAACTTAAAGGTTTTATATGTACTATCAGTTAAGGTTGCATTATTTTCTAAATAATATTGAAAGAAAAAGTCTGACCATTATATTTATAACATCCGTATTCATACGCTGTCTCTCTGAACTGAAATCTGGTGCTTTTCTGTCTGAGTTAATGTGGATTCATTCTTTGAAAATGAACTCTTGCCCTACAGTGTTTTGGCTTGAGCTAGATGGGAAAAGGGGACATGTGGGAGAGAGAACAAACGAAAAGCCTCTGACACATTCACCTGTTCCCCAGAGCTGTTTTCCCATGGCCCACAAAAGCTTCCTGCCTGACCTGATAGAAACCCCTTAGAAAGCTACATGACATGACATCACACACACACACACACATCCTGTAACATGATCTCTATTGCCACCATCGGCTTTATTTTTGATATGTTTGTCCATGTTTGTTATTGAAAAATGAAACTCAGCCACTTCCATTTGAAGTTTTGTGTCAACACACATGAAACTGACTGTGTACAAAGGGAACTTTTCATAAGGTATGTGCTGGCATTAATGTTTACAATAATTTGAACAAAAATGTATTTACTTGATATGGATTTTGTTGTGAGATTACCAATTAAATCAAAATTCTTCTTCTGACTTGTGGTTTAGAGACTGGCAAGTATTTCACAATGCAAATGCAATGGAAAATTCATTAAGAATTCTATTATGATGGAAGCCTTACTACATTATAAATATTCAACTAGTATCTACTGGAATTTATGTATTGGAGCTGCATGTAGGTACCCTCAACTTTATTGGGGGAGATTGTATGAACTTTCTATTGATCTAATATTCAACCACAGGATGACGGCATAACCAAAGAAAGCACATGGCAAATATTGTTACTATGGAAATAGCATATAATATAAGAATATTTATTCAATTAAGTGCGAAACAACATAATATTTACAACAGTACAGTATGACAAATTGTGACACCTAATAAACCAATACCTGAAAGACTTCAAATAAATAAATTAAATACAGTACAGTTGCTAGTTTCTGACAACAAAACCTAAAAGACAGTGAAACAGAAATTGTGCTGAGAAAAATATAAAAAGATAAGATGTTTAAAAATAAATATTAAATACAGATATAAATAAATGTATTGCTTTCCTTACGACCAGGGAGACATTGGCTTTAGGCCTCAGTGCACAATTTAGTTTAAGACTGGATGACTTTTTGTTCCATTTCTTTTCGTTTCATATGCAGACATATAGAGCTAAAAAAAGGTGTTATGTTCTCGTCCACTTGAAAAACCTGTGTAATGCTTTAGTGTGAATATCTGATTTGGTAAAATAATATTTAGTCACTCCGTAACAACTGAAATAAGAAGAATCCAAATAACATTATCATAACTAAAAATAATAAATAAAATATTAAAAGTTATGGGTGTGTGTTTGTATCAGGTAGATCGAGTGAGATGGTGAGTCTCTCTTTGCATTCAGTGCTCTCCCATGTACAAGTACAACAACATTGTTTTTACAGCAGTTCATTCAAGAGCAGTGCTTCTGGCCTGGCCAACAGTCAGTTATTGGTCCTCTCAATAGTTCATGGTCACATGCTACCCATCTGAGAGGCAAGCAGGTGAGAGGGAGTGAAGGAGTCAAAGGCCACATCCAGAGGCAGCTCATAGCGTGAAGCTTGAAAAAGTGGGTGGCCCTGAGGGCCCCCTGGTAGGCCGCCAGTCGTGGCAGTGGGGTAATGTTGAGACGAAAGGTAGTGGGCATGGTGGCCAGGGTGGGGTGTGTAGTTCTCTGTCTCACGAGGAGAGGGCTCCCGCTTCAGGGCATAGCTGCCACTGATGCTGAGGGGGGGAGTGAGGGGCCCTTCGTATGGGGGGGTGCCACTGCTGCACTCGTTAGGGGAGGGGTTGTCATATACAGGCCCCTTGAATCCCTTCATATGGAGGAGGTGGGAAGCCTCCAGGGAGCCATAGGGGGGGGGGGCTGGGAAGGCCTGGAGATGGATAGCTGAGGGGATGGCCAGCCTGACCCCCCACACCACCCACCCTCGGGCCTCCACACTTGTCGTCCGGCTTGTTGAGCATTATCGGACTGGGTCCCAGCTGCAAGCAGCCGGCTACAAGGTTACTGGTGGGCTGAGACAGACCTTTACACATCATCTCCACAAAGCCATGGCTCTCAGGGGACTGGCCACTCTCAAGCGACTCCGACAGAGCCCAGATGTAGTTGCGTGCCAGCCGTAGAGTCTCAATCTTTGACAGCTTCTGTGTCTTGGAGTAGCAGGGCATCACTCTGCGCAGATTTTCCAGGGCATCGTTAAGCCCGTGCATACGTGAACGTTCTCTGGCGTTGGCTTTGACTCGCCGGGCACGAAACCTCTCCTGTCTTGCTTTGGTCATCTTCTTCTTCTTAGGGCCTCTTCTTTTGGGAGCCTGTTCTCCATTTGGTCCAATCTCATCATTATCGTCATCATCCTCCTCTTCTTCCTCCATATCCTCACTGCCCAGTTCTGTGCAAGAGTGGATTCGGCTTTCTACTGTCATGCCATGGCTTTCCTCTCCATCCTGAGAGCTGCCATCCTCCTCCTCCTCCAGCCAGCCAAGGGAGCTCACCAGCTCACTCACATCCCCGCTCTTTCCAAATGGTTTGGTCATCATTTTGATCTGAGGAAACAGCACAAAAATCAGTTACCCAAAAGATGCATTATTAAGTGTTAATCTGTAAATGTATGATGCTTCTCCCTAAAATGTATATGTAAATATACACTTTTCTTTTGATTGATTATGCACAGGAACAGGTAGCCTGGCAACTCCTGACCCTTACATACAGAAATACAGAATACGTTCTCTCATTTCAGCACTGCAGAGTGGACAGCTCACTCCTCTAACTCAAGAGGACAATACCAAAGAAGAAGAAACCCTGCGAGTATTTACAATGCATTAAAGTGTGGTATTTTGATAATAGATGGCTGGTTTTAGAATTATTGGTCCCCTGCTGTTATGCTGTTGCTAAACAGAGACGTTAATCTAGGACACGGCGGGATTTACTCAGCATATAAAACTCAAAGATTAAATAGGCAACATACAACTCCGCACACATGGGGACAAACCGCCCACATCTCTACATTTTAGACATCTTACAAATTAAAACCCTGACGCCATGAGGAATTACTGCAATAGATTACTTTTTGTGACCTCGGACAGAGAATTTGCTATTGTTTTAATAGAAAAAAAATATCCTAGTTAGTTATTGTGCACAAGTGCGTAAAAATTGGGATGCATTACTGTAACTTGTGAATTTAGAGCATGACACGGAATTGTGTCTGAACTAAATGCTACTGAACCTAATTATGCCTAAATGAACACTCCAACATATATTTTAGCTGATTGAAATCGACATTTTGTAAATTCCTTTAGTGGATCTTTTGCCCCCTGTAAGCAACAAAAGTGCATGTGCTGAATTTAGTAGCCCAAATTTGTTTGCCAAATAACATCTATTTTGGATCTTTTTCTTTTTACAGGACTGATAATTGTAAACTCACCTGATTGGCTTTACTGCTCGCTCGTCGTAAAATAACAGAAATAACCAGGTTAATTTTTTTTTTTTTAAAGTGCAAGTGAGTGATTTTTATTCCAGAGTCGCTGCGTTTCTCTTTTCGCGCATCCGCCAGTGTCCAAAACTCTTCCGCTTCTTCAGATAACCATGAGTGCGCGTGGAACTTTCATCTCTAAATGGCAAGACCGGGCGGATTTCTTTGCCTTTAGCCTGGTAAGCCCCTCCCTCAAGCACCCCACCCACCTTCAATTTATCCAAACGCGCGTGGCGGTCTCGTGGCCAGAAGTTCCACCCAGTAAATGAATGAGTGAGGCACAGACAGAGAGAGAGAGCGCGCGCGCGCGCCCGGGTGCACGTGTAGGCAGTGCTTTATTTGTAAATCAGGTCCCTAGTGTTTGGGACAGTGCAGAAAATGCGCAAACATTGGAAAAAAAACTTTGATAATAATATGGCCATCATAAATCATGTTGGGAACACAGTAGCCTATCTGATGGTATATTGGAGCTTACAGATGCATACATATAGGAGCTATACGCATCCATAGGACTTGGGCAATTTTTCATCATTATTTTCCCCGCACAGCACATACGCCAATTTGCTTAATAATCTGCCAAAATATTTAGGCTAGCCACCTGCATAATCTTCACCATCGTTCTGAGACCTCCTCACCCTATAATATTTTACTCTTCTTTATAATTTTGTAACACTGTGTAACCTGGTTAGTAATTATAGTTTGTTATCTAACAGCAGAAATGGTGGCCAGTATAGGCTATTTCTGACTACTTTCATCACTTAGTCATTTTTCGTAAACCAATCATCATCTTTTTTTTTTTTTAACTCTAATCTGAGGGGTCACCGTTTTGGGTGTAGGCTAACGCCTGTTCCAATCTGTCATCGGCCAGATCCGCCAGAAATGAAGCATAATGATATGTTCCCAATAAAAGCAAGATTATACATCTCTACACTTTGAAATGTGGGACTCGCCAAAATAACAATTATTCTGTTTAAATTCCATATGTTAACCATCTTAATTCCATCGATTGTTTATCTCTTCATTAGTCGTTTGGATTAGGAATGTTCCACTTCATTAAACACAGTGTAGGCCTGGTCTTCGCAGAGTAAAGAGACGCTCCTCCATGTGTGCGTATTTAAGTGATGTTGACAGCTAAGTGTGCAGAGAGCAGGTGTGTGCGTTGTTCACCCAGTCATTCAATTGTTTTCTTCCATTTTTAGCGTCATATTCTGCCCCCAAGGGCTATGTGATTATTGAATCGATTGGTGCAATGATGAAAAGACAGGTACTTGGTAGTATAGGCTTATAACCTGACCCAGGCAGGGTTATGTAAACGTACAATAGGAAGCTTACTATCAATAATAGACATTGTCAATACAAAAATCATGTTGTAGTTTGTTTATTCATTAAGCCTATTTGTTGTTGTTTTGTATGATAAAATTAAACACATTGGCAATTAATAGACCTATTTTATAACTTTTATTTGACTTTTCAACGCAATATGTGCAGGCCTTCAGACGACTATAAGGCCTTTATTGTTTACACGCTAATCGTAGCCCTACCTCAGTATTAAGCATTTTCCCCAGTAACTACAAATACCGTGGCATAATAAACGCCCGCCTGTCCTCGTGCGTGGCGAGCTGCAGCGCAGTAGGGGTCTTTTGTCAGCACTGGCCATTGACAGCCGGGGTCTCGCGAGCCGCACGTGCCCCCGCATTGATCCCATTGAGCGCGCGATTGCGCACAGCTGTGTTGGAGACTAAGAGAAACTGAACTTTGCCAACTGCACTGAGGGTTCTCCGTGTTTCTGAGTGCGCGATGCATTCTAAGAAATAAAATATGCTCACGTGGATAATCTGCAACATCGCGTAAAAACAGGCACTTATCCAACGATTTATTGAACAGACCCTAACAGATGGCTGGATATAGGAAGCGTTGGGGGTGGGGGCATCTGTTGCTTGGATGCTCACGCGTCACCGCTTGCCCAAGATGATGTCTCGTGCTGAAACAGCATTTATCCACCTCACTAACGGCCCTAATCCTGGTCAGTGCACTGGCCATAAAGTCATATGGACAGGACAGAGATAGAGACGAGAGGTGTGTGTGTGTGTGTGTGTGTGTGTGTGTGTGTGTGTGTGTGTGTGTGTGTTTGTGTGTGTTGCCCATGCGATGTGTACAGCAACAACTCTAGGCTAATGTGATGTGCCCAAAGGTCCCAGGTACATGCACCCTACCCCCCACATGCACCTCTGTCCCAGGAGTGTGAGCATGGCCTACACCACACCTGCAGCCTGCATGGGGAATTGGAGCCTCGCAGCCTCCCACAATCCACATCAGTTTCCCAAATGACTGACTGACTAATAGAGAGGGAATTTAAGCAGTAGCATAGATAGTCAGCCTTCTGGAAGAGGTCACGGTGGACACATCTGATCTCAACCAACTTTTGATGAGTATGTATGATTTTAACCTATATGTATATAAATATGTGTAAATTTACTTTTTACCAAAGTTATGCATTCATCACTGACAAACATGTTCCTAAGTTATAAAGGAAAAGATTAACAAGTACACTTTGCGGGTTACTTGAGTTTTTGTGACTAAAACATTCTAAGATGCATGTTCAATTTAGTCATGTCCAAAATAAGTTTTTGTTTAAAGATTTGACGAAAAAAGTGCCGGTCTTACGTTATCTATTTAAGTTCTGTTGTTGCTATTAATGGGGGTAACCCCTGTCCTTACAAAAAACACTGCCACAAGTGAGTTGTCTCTCGCTCTGGTCCCCTGGGACTCGGAGTGGAATGGGAGGGATTTGTGTGCAGTGCTGACAGATGGGTCCTTGTTCCTGTCTTTTTCTTAATCTCTATCTCCCTCTCCCTTCTTTCGCTAAAACACAGACACACTCACACACACCAAGACTGCACCAATACAATAAGAATTAAAGCTCTACGCACATGCTCCCTGGTCCGCTTCTGAAAGCTGAGCCCCTCATAGTGATCATAGAAGATGGAGGGAGAGTGTGGATTTGCAAGAGGGGGTGGCTTGGAAAGGGGTGGGTGTGATGCTGCACAGGATGGTAAGACTAGAAAGATGAAATTGCATTTTTGTCAAACCCAAATTAAAGTTTGGTTGTGTCAACAATTTGTTTGTGTACATTTGTGTAGCACTTTGGAGAAAAGCGTCTGGAGCAAGTTTATGTACATATGCACTTTAACTGTTTACAAGTTATTTCCATTTTATTGCTTGTGTGTGTGTGTGTGTGTGTGTGTGTGTGTGTGTGAAGAAGTCCAAGGGCTCAGTTGCCTCCATTTACTGCTCACTGAGGCTGAATATGGTTACATAGCAGACTTTCCTGAGGGAGACTGACAGGCCTACTGACTATGCTGCACGCATGGGAACTTCAGTGGGCTAACACACACACAGACACACACAGACACACACACACACACACACGTACACATTTGTGAATCATGGACTTTTAACCTCAGTTAAATATCCTGATGATTCTTACACCAATCACCATTACTTTTTCATTGTAAAACATTATTTAAAAGAGGATATTTTAGATAACTCTAATTGTTGAATCATTTAAAAGTTTAACCTCAAACCAAACATTTTACTTTTTTCATACATTAAAACATAAATTGAAATAATTTGGCCACCTGCACCAATCGTACATTATTTCTTTAAACATGGTGCACGATAGCAGTAGACTAAAAAGTGTGTGTGAATTGATGCCCCCCAGAGAAGTATACATTTATCTTTACCTCCTTGGTGTAGGAATATAATTCAATGTTCTTACTTCACACCAGCATTTACATTTGTTGGCAAATGTCTTGCCATATCCATGAAACAAAGATGTCAACAACTTTAGAGTCTTCTGGTTTACAAAGTGAGTTTTGATAAGATCTAACATCTCATCCAGGCATATGAGCAGATTGTGTGCAGCTTATTCCTCTTTCTTTGGGATAATGGATTTGGAAAACATTCCAATCGGGCAGAAATGTAGCTACAGAATGGGAATCAGGCCTGAGGGCAATTCTCACTAAGTGGGGAGAGCCATTAAACAAAGGTGCCTCTGGTTTCATATTCAGGATACTTTACAACCTTCGTCCCAGGACATCAACAGTGTTTTTGGGTGTGCTGTTAGAGGGGGCAAAGGAGGGGGAGGAGGATCCATCTGCCATGCTGCCGGTCCTCAGGGAGACGGGCATATCCCAGGGGTGTTTTGGAGAGAGAGGGGCTGAAAGGATTACACCCAACCACTAATCAACAACGGTAATCTGAGGGCCCCTGTGCAAAATCTCCTCAGATCCAAACAACAATTTGGGACAGAAGAAAAAACACCAGTGTACGGGGACATCTAACTGATGTTAAACAACCTGACAAATCCAAGGACAAATACAGGTGATTTTTAATTGGGAGAATCGACTGTGAAGGTGTGATTGGCAGAGAGCCATGGTGTCTCTGTGATCAGGTGCAAGTGTCCCACAAGTGGCCTAGACTGATTCCCAGTGTGACTATTATGCAAATACAGCAACTAGACAAGCCTGCAACATAAATTAGTCTAACGGATAAAAGCACTTTTCTAATCACATCAGATTGCAAAAGGTCTTTCTTGCGTTTCAGTGTATATGACCCAAAATAACAAAATATTGCTTAACAATTGTTAAAAATAAAAAACATGCATTTCACATAAGCTGTTTTAATTATTTTCTTTTAATTTGTTTTTTATGTCTTTAGGCATGATTAAGAAATTGCCTTCATTTGTGTGTAGTCTTCAAGATAAACTTTCAGCAGCTGATTTCATGCTAACACAAGGTGAGGCCTACTGAGCAGTTTTCCCTGAGTCTTTGAACAACTTTGTCACAGCAGGAACCGACACAAGGTACAGCTGCTGAGCTGTTGTCCTGGCAGGTTTCTCCATCGGGTAAAAGAATAGCAGGGAATCAAGTTGCCACTAGTTTCATGGTCCACTTTCAGTATGGTTTTATTGTCTGGGGTCTGTGGTGGTGGATTTAAAGTGCCACAGGACTATAGAAGATGCTGTCTAATGATGGTGCCAGTCCTCCAGGGCATAGGGAACTGGAGCCTCCTGGCCTGCACCTCCTCTGCCTCCTGCAGTATGCCCATTGGCTAGCGGCCTCTAAGCTCCCTATCCCCACAGCCTCATTGTTTAGTGGGCCCGGCACTGTCAATATTAAGCCTGGCTAATGTGATCTAGAGGCAGCTGGAGCAGCCCCGATTATTACCATGACACAGCCAACTGAGGGGTGTAATATCATTAAAAATAAATCAGGTGGTTTGGAGATTTGCTGTAGCAGGAGGGACTTTGAATGGCATTAGGTAGGAGAACTGCCATAATTTCATTAGTCAGTTGGGGCACCTCAGAGGATCTGTTGAAACATTTCCTTTAAGTTGGAATAATTGAATTTGCTTTCACAACACTGCACACAAAATGAAAGAAAGGCAATACAACGAATGTATTCTTTCCAATTAAGTGTCTAATAATTATTGAAAAATGATTTCAGACGTAGAGAACTGAAGCAGACACCTGAGTATCATAATATAATTATTTTTCAATTAGATACAGTATATATGGCATATGTAGTAGGTAATCTATTTGAAAGCAGACATATAGGATAGTCCTGTTATTATTAGCTTTCTGTGGTGGATTACGGTTGCAAATAATGAGGAAAACGTGAGGCACTGCTAATCTTCTTAAACTGCTTGACACTAAGCTGTCTGCTCGGCAGACTCATCAGCAATCAGCTGACAAGTGAATAGGCTGCAGGCTGATATAATCTGTTAACATTTAAAAAAAAATAATAAAAAGCTATTCTATATTGTACATTTTATTTCATTTCTTTTTATGTTGATAATGTGCTTATTCGGGATGACTTTGTTGGGGGGTCTCTTTCACCCATTTTGCATGTTCAGGCCACTTAAAGCGCCAGTTCGTGCCGTTGGTCTCGCAGCAAGGGTCTTATGTCGCTATTGTTTTACATAAACGGTAATTTCAAGGCCCATTGAGCGCGCGATGGATTTTGCCCAAAATCCACTGAAGAGTGGATAGCATTGATTATTGGAAGAGCGGGTAGAGTGACGCCAGAAGTTGTAAATCTTTTCCGAGTGACGTTAAATGCAATAATTTAACATTGATATAGTAGCTTATGTCACAGCCATAGACAGATAATTTTACTTAGGCCTAAGTAGTACAAACGTATGAGGATCAAAATATAACCTACCTTAAGTAGCCTACCAAACGTAAAAGTAGGCTACACTTTGCGCATATACATAGATAAATAAGGTTTAGCCTATTATATGATTATATTACAATCAATACATCATAATGTATCTTTTTCAAGTTTATATTTTGTATTATTATCTGAATCTGCAAAGTAACTATAAAGCTGTCAGACAAATATAAAGGAGTAAAAAGTAAAATATCCTTAAAATAATAACATTAAAATTAAAGAACAGTACTTGAGTAAATGTACTTTTACTCGTACTTACTGTACTATTACTTTCTACAACTGGATTGATGGATAGACAGACAGACAGAAGATTATGCCTTATCGTTGTTGTTGTTGTTGTTAATAGCATTAACAATAGCTTGTACTGTTCTCTTTAAGTCACATTGTTTTTGTGTTATAAAAACATGCATGTGACCTGCATGCAGACCTGCCACTCAGTTTCTGAAAACAGATGGTTTTACTGAGTTCAAGCCAAACGCATTGTGGCATCTTGTGTTCCTGTTGTATAATAGTGACATCTAGTGGCATTGTTTTCAACTACTGTCTCCCTTTGGTTGTGGCATGCCAATGTGAACAGGTGGTGGAAGAAATATTCAGATCCTTTACTTAGATAAAAATAGCAAAACCACAGTGTAAAAATACTCCATTACAAGTGAATATCCTCCCCTCAAAACTTTTACTTAATTAAAAGTATGTACAGTACATATTATCAACATTTACTTAAAATATAAAAAGTAAAAGTACTCATTCTGGAGTGAAATGGCCCCTGTCAGTGTTTTACTATTATATATGATGTGTTTGGATTGAAATTACTGCTGCCTTACTGTGTATGTTGCATTTTCTTCTGTAGATGTTTAAGGTTGTGCTCATTTTAACTAGGCTACAACGATGCATCCTATTTCATAAGATCAGATGTTTATTGTTGTGGTCTCTAAAACGTCAACTTTTCATGAGCTCAGAAAAATTGCCCTGTTGTCAGCTTTGTGACGATCCATTTTCCAGTTGATCTAAGAGTTTTTTTCCTCAGGATAAGAAGTAGAGAAATGTAATAATTATAATTAAAAGGTTTACTTTAAAAATATGGAAGTATTATCAGCAAAATCTAGTTATCAGTGGTTAAAGTTCTCATTGTGCATCCGAATGACTCAACAGTGTTATATTAGTCTAATTATATACATTAATTATTGTTTTAGATGCATTACTGTATAAACAGCATTGTGATGTTGTATCTGGTTGTGGGGGAGCTTTTTTACTGTTGGACTTTAATCTACTTATAATAATGGCTCATACTTTATAAAATGATCATATTTTTTGTATTTTATAATTTACTTCTGAAATGTAGTGAAGTAGACGTATAACATAAAAGCATAAAAGTTCCATCAAAATAGGTAAATGTACTTGCTTGTGATTATATTAAATTTGTGTATATAAACCACAAAACAAATTTGTGTATATTTGATTCTGTCATAAACATAAAGCACATAACACATTCCCTGTTGCTCAGGTGGTGTAGCCACCAATCGGAAGGTCAGAGGTTCGATCCCTGGTCAAAGGGTTCTTAGGCAAGATATTGAACTCCAGATTGCTCCCTATGCTGTTCCATCGGTGTGTGAATATTAATGCAGTCCATTTACTTGTTTAAATATTTATAAAAGAAGAAAAACAAATAAAATTAAGTTATTTGGGTCAAACACCATCCCCTCAGTATTGTGTGAGCAAGAGGAGATGGTGTTTGACCCAAAGGTCATAGGTATGGTGAAGGGTATGTGATGATATGGGGTTAGTTGAATTCCAAAGGCCAAGGGAACTTTATCAGGATGTATAGTATCCTGGATCCATGAAATAACTGGTCTTTCAAAATAAAAATGTGCCTGCCTCTATGGGAATTTAACATATAATTATGCCCCCTGTATTTTAAGGAAGAACATTTATTTATTTACAATACATTATTCATTCACAAAGAAAATTTGTGTCCTTAAAAGGTTGGATTTTCCTTTTTTTTTAATTAAGGCATTAAGATCAATTTCCAAAAGATAGTTTTTCAACTTTAGCATGTGTGTGTAAACTTTCTCAAGCCACTGTATCTTATCTAATATATTCTGTATGAATCCTTGCCATTCAGTCTACAAGCTTCACAGAGCAAAACATAAGCTAAAGTCTAAATTTGGCTCTAGTCATGGTGAACTGGTTCATACCTAATGCCCCTCTTTTTCTGAGCATGTAGCATCAGTGTCAACATGTCTGCAGGAAACAAGAGGAAGAGAGTATCTGTGGAGAATAAACAAAGAACATGTATGTATTACAAGCTATTATTACCGGAGGCAGGGTTTGGAATGGGACACAGAATATATGATACTCCTTATAGCATTTATATTGAGTCTGAAGTCAGTTAGGCTAAAATCTGTGTATTGAGCTTGACATAGAAATCCTTCACATTGCTGCTTCACTCCCACACACACATTTCTGACCCAAATAAAAGCGCACAGCTGAGCCTGCTTCTTTCTATATCTATCCTCCTCTTCATTCTACACTTGAGCTTTCATGTATACTCCTACACTTTACTTCACAAATTCACTCACATGCTATTCCATATGTCCATCTCTGCCTCATCCACCTGCCAGTCCCTGAGCATCATCAGCATCATCAACCTGCTTTCCTCCTCCCCTCCCCTCCACAGGATACCCACAACTGACACACTTTACTTCATAGCTTGAAATCTCCTCTCAGCAGCCATAGCTGGTGCAGAGACCTGGCACTAAGTTTTTGGCTGTACAGGACGTTAGGAATGGCACCTAAGAGAGAACCCTCCATTAAGAAGTCCCCTTCACCAGTGAACCAACCCAGACTGGGTCCTCCTTACCCCTGCCTTGCTGCGGCACCTGCAGCTCCAAAACCGACTCCAGAGCAGAAACCTAGGATGCTGCGTCTTTCGGATTCACCATTTGACCCGAGTACTTTGGAGGTGAGTGGAGTAACTACAGTAACGCTAATGTTGGTCATTCATGAATAAGGACTATATTTTCAAATGTCATATCCTATTAATCTTAGCCAAGATAGTGAATCTCAGATAGAGATACATAATAGTAATTATTTTGTCAATTTACAAAAAACATGACATGCTAATTATTTGCAAAGAAGCTTTCTATGATTTTGACCTTAATAGGCTGTCAGCATCCATCTGAAATGAGAAGTGAAGCAAAGAAATGGGACACTGAACGTAATGAGTCAGTGACCTCCTAAGGGAGACAAAAGACTATTTCCTGCCACAGTATGTGCTATTTATTTCATCAGGAAGGTGATTCCAACAAATGATTGTACACATCTGTGATTATTACAAGAAGCAAAATAACCAAAACAAATACCTAATTCAAAACTAAAGGCGAGGAAAATGTTCTTTTTTCACTATATTAATAATTTAGAGAGTTGTGCTTGACCCATTTTCAAAGCTAAAAAATGGCTGCAAAGATAACAGACCTCCCCCCGTACAGCAGCCTAAATCTTGGTAGTGACAAATGTTGGCTTCTTATGTTAAACAAATACAACATGTAGAGCAATACGGAACTGAGCATAAAGAATGAGGTTATTTAGAAACTCTTTCACTCAGTTTGTCCAGCAGCAAAGTCTATACTCTGGAAAATAAATAAATATAAATCAGTTAATACATTTAATTATAAGTACATAAGGAAATGTAATAAACTAAACAAGTACCTATATCTAAGTAGGTACCTACTTAGTTTATTTGACCAATAGAAACATGTTAACATTACATAAACCATTATATATTATGTGTTCTGGTCAAAGACAGGCATAACTCAGTCAGACAAAATATTAATGTAAAGATGTGTTGAAGAAACTCAAACTATATGGATGCCCACATTACACTTTGTACTAATGTGCTTTAGCTTTGCTTCCATCCTCATGTGCTTTAAGTGTTTCACTGTGTTTCTGTTACTGCATGATTTTATGAAGTAAGAATGACTCATTTAGCTAATAAAGGATGCATGGGCCATGTTTAGACACCGGCTTCTTCTCTCTGTGGGACCACGGACATGCCAGGAAGCCAGAGCTCCTCCTGGGCAATGACAGTGCTTTCCAGGCTGTTGCGAGATGTGGAATCAGTCCATGATTACAGGCCTAAAGTAATCCAACATTCCTGCAAGACCAGACACACTTAATGCAAAGCCTAGAAAAGTCACTGCAATGATGCATGTATTTCCCCAAGTGAGGTCAAAATCATCAAAGTCAAACACACACTACAAAGGGACAAATACCATCAACTCTCTGATTGCTTTGACAGTTTAACGGTAGGCTGCTCAAATGTAATTCATATTAAAGATCCCTCCAAACATCTTTTAAGACATAAAATACTGTCCTTGGAATAATGATTTGTGTCTATGTTTTTTCAACAAAAAAACAGAGCAACTCACTAGAAGCTTATAACTCAGAAACCTAAATATACACTATGATAATTAATAAATGTAACTACTTGAAACAAGATGTCTCCTACTTCACTAGGTCCATTCTAAATGTGCATTGGAGGCTTCAAATGTCCCATTCATACTAGTTGGGATGTCACGAAATCCTGCTTTTATGCAGACTCAGATTTAAGGTGAGCACAAGAAGCAAAGAAAGACACATTTTTGAGTGGAGATGGACTTAAGTATTTACATACCTTCATTATGTAAATCAGAATAAGTGGCATTTAGGACTTATTACCTTTGGTCTGTTATAGCTCACTATACACTCTTCAATTCAGCTTTTACCCCTAAAGTTACTTATTGCATGATGCATGCTATCTGTCACTTCAATCATAAAGTGAGTAGTTCAAGGAGTTTATAATTCATTTAGGCTACTGTACATCACAAAACATACCTAGGGCTCTATTCCTATATATGGAATGTAGCTGTTCTCGCTCATGCAAGCACGTCGTGCGTGCTGTACGTCATGACGCACGGCTGCTAGGGTTTTCTTCTCACCACCCTGCCCTTCTTTGAGAGCCGTCACACATTCTTTGGTTTCCCGACGCTTCGGACACACCTCATCCAACACACAGCCATGGTGGGTTTTTTGTTCAACTCGACCTGACTAGCGTTACAATCTTTCTTGTGTAATTAGCTTCTTGTTTCAATAAAATGGTTACGTTTTGCGAAGATGTTTAGTTGACTTTGCATGCCTGAATTGGCTCGCGGGTTGCTAGCGGAAGTGCAACTTTTAGAAGCTAACATTAGCTTGCACGGTAACGTAGATAAAGTTAACAATCATACGAATAACGTTAGCTAATGATTAATGTCACCAAAGTATCCGTGTGTATATTAATCATTGCTGAATGTGCTATTATTAGGGAATATTCTGTTTGAGTAAATCTAACTATCTGAAATAATATGGTCAAAAGCCTTAACCCAAGCTAGCTTTGCACTACGGAGCAAAAGCAACCTCTTTCATGTAACGTTAGCCTAATTTCTCTTTGAACAGTCTGACTTCTCGGAAGATCAAATCCTTGGTAAGTTTTGAATTTGTTTTGTGGCATTTTCCAGATCTCGCTTGTTTTGCATGCTTTCATTCTTTCTTTGTTTCAGATGACATTTGCCCTGTATTTCCACTGTCACCCTGCTCTATGCCCGCCTGTCATGGTAATCGTGGTTTTATGCTAGGGTTTCCTTCTTTGTTTCCGTACTATTTCATCACTTTCCACTTGCAACTGCTTGTCCTTTCCAGATTGAATTTAACCTGGATCAGATTCATGGTAAGTCTGTGAAAGGGGGACCGCCTTAGCACAAAACTGATGTCTATTTCGGCAGTGTTTAGGGTGTGAGCTGCATGTTGGTTTTTGGGTAAATCAAATCTGTTTTAAATGTCAGCGAGAGTCGCTTTGCACTGTTGTTTGGTACGTCAAAATCAGTCATATTTTACATATAACATTATATTTACCAGCTTTGACCGTGTGTTGCCGTGTTTTGTATGTGGTCAATCATGCATTAGCAGTAACGTTACTTAAAAAGCCAAACGTTGAAGCTTATATCTGTTGTCATTAGTCCTGTTCTGTTAGACTGTAGTCATTCCTGGTTGTGTCAGTTTGCCATAAACTTTGCCTGTTATCTTCCAAGCGGCTCATCTCCTAGAGCGTGCCCTTTTTTGGAGCTGGATACAGTGGTGTATGTTTTTTTGTCCTAGGGCTGGTTTGTTTAAAAGTTAGTTGACATAATAGGCTATAGCTACTCTCACTCTCCTCCTACTTTCCTCCACTCCTCTTAATACCAAATATGGTGTTGGGAACAGCACTCACACACCAGAAGGGAAGAGGCACATTCCTCAGAACAGGAAGAACTCCACAACAGTGCCTGAGCTTTTTGGGAAATGGCTTGTCCCATAACATTAGGTTCAGACTGCTGCCCAGATGTTGTGTAATCCGACTCCATGTCTCCCTGATGACTAGATCTTAGCTAAGCTTTTTGTTTGACTGAGTCTTAACTAGAATGAATGATTGATGTTAGATCAAAGCTACATGAATAAACCGTATGATCAATGACATGATTGAGTCATTGTTGAATAATGATTAGGCCTAGGCAATTCCACCTAACAAAAATACTCTCAATACTACAATTGAAATGCTTCAGAAGACTTGGGTATCTCACAACCTGAATTACTCAACAGCACTGTAAAATAGAATGGCAAAGTGGAGTTGGCAAACAGTAGGGGTGTCAGATAAGGTTTTTTAAGTTTTGGAAAGAAAATTTTCCAAGCCACCTGCAAGACCTTTCTGCCCGATAGACTCCTGCAGAATCTGGTATGTTAATAACTAAAACAGTGTAAGCTACTGACGTATTAATCTTTTAATGGTTACCATACATGAGTGACAGAATATTAGATGACACTGGAACAACATTAACCTTAACTGAAACGGATAATTTGTATAACTTTCACATTGTTTAATCAAATTTGTTTAATCTTTTTGCAGGTGTCCGAATGTCATAAATTATTCAGATGTTGTGCCATTTCTTGGTTTAAAGCCTCACAACAATTAACATAACTAGAACAATTAGTCAATTCATTCATTATTTTGTGTTTTATCAAGTGAAATTGCCAAACATTTTGTTTACAGCTTTTGAATACTATTTACTTGCTTTTCTACCTTTTGATATAAATATATTTTGCTGTTTTGACCATTGGTCACACAAATAAGCATTATTCTTAAAATACTTTAGTCATGAAATTACACCACTTATTGTAATCTAAGAATTAAAAATACAAGTTTGAAGCTTTTATCTGATGTTGATGTTATGTAGGAAATGTGTTTACTTCTGGTCAGACCTAGATGTACCGTATTTTGCTGAATTGAGGAAGTTAGAGGTGTGTGCAATATCAACCAGCAGAGTACAGAGAGAACACTGTTTTTCAGTGCTTGTGTCACACTCTACAATGGAAATAGTAATTTAAAGAAATCAGATTTGTTGAATGCTTGAACAAAGCTTGTCCACAGAACATAAGTTTGAGATTGCCCATAGAGTAGTACAAGAGGTGTATCCTGGATAGACCGGTTAGTTATCTTGTCTAGAGTGGTACTGTATATGGAACATGCAGGTTTGTCATTGTGGTGCTGTGTGTTCTGCCCGCTCACTTTAAATGTAGGCCTACCAGCTGAAAACCAAGTCATGTCATTATCTGCTCTTTCTCTTGTCTGCTTGTTCTCATTTTATGGCTAGTCCTTTTTTTATTTTTAATATAAAATCTATTTTTAGTTCACATACTATCTCCATATCATTTCTCCATGTGTGATTATCTCTTTGTTTCTATAATAATTCATATCCCCACCCTAATTCGCCATGTGTCTGTGTATTTGGCAGAGTTTAAGGAGGCATTCCTGCTGTTCGACAGGACAGGAGATGGCAAGATCAGCTTCAGCCAGTGTGGGGACGTCATGCGGGCCCTGGGACAGAACCCTGTCAATGCGGAGGTGCTCAAGGTCCTGGGCAATCCCAAGGCTGAGGGTGAGAGGGGGGGGAAAACCTACTGGGAGTTATACTTCTTTAGTGTACATAAATCATTGGATTGTCCCTTTGCTTTGAAAAATAACACAAAAAAGCAATCTTCTAGTTCTAATCTAACGGATATGTGTTACAGCTGGAGGCTCAAAGACTTTCCTTATTTATTCTGTTTCTTTTTGCAGAGATGAACAGCAAGATGCTAGACTTTGAGCAGTTCCTGCCCATGTTCCAGGCCATCGCTAAGAATAAAGATCAAGGCTCCATGGAGGATTTTGTGGAGGGCCTGCGTGTCTTTGACAAGGAGGGCAATGGCACAGTAATGGGAGCAGAGCTTCGTCACGTCCTCACCACGTTAGGCAAGTTCCATTTTTAACACCCACGACTAGTTAGCTGGATGGGAAGACTTGTTTGAAGTTGACTTTATTATATACGCTATTTAAATTTTTTCAGTTACGCAAAAATACAGTAATCCCCACAATGCATAGTGTCGGTGCAAAATGAAGTGACAAAGACTGAACAATGAATTAAATGATTTGCATGTTATTAATGTGGCATCATTGTGTGTGCAAGTGTTTTTAGTGTTAGTAATGTAATCATTGTTTTTACTTTATTTCCTGTTTTGTGAAATCCCTTTTTATATTTAAAAAAAAAAAAAAAAAAACATTGTAATGTCACTCATGTAATATAAATGAACATTTTTGTTTCTTTATCAGGTGAGAAAATGACAGAGGAGGAAGTTGAGACGCTCTTGGCGGGACATGAAGACGCAAATGGCTGCATCAATTATGAAGGTGAGAGGAAAAGAAATAAACAAACAATATTGGTATAATAAGACTGGTGTGTGATGATGCTGTTTCCACAAACCTCCAAACTGAAACGTCAAACCCAGTCTCGGCAACGTGATAATGAAACCTCAGTCATGCATTATACTGTGTGTGTGCTGGGTAGTTTTTTTTTTTCATCAGTTATTCATAGTTATCTGAAGGCAATCATTGGAAAGCTTTTTATCTACTAAACTATCACAACAGTAATGCCATGTTACTGTTCACTGCCTTTATGTGTCTTTACACTTGTGGTTAATTGACCGCTGATAGAGGCCCTTTACAAATGTCAGCTGCTGATAGTGTGTTAACTGTTCTTCCTCCACAGCATTTGTCCGCCACATCATGTCAGGCTGAGGGCCGGTACGGGCATTTGGTATACTATGAGATGCACCGCCAGGCTTTCCTGCACTTTAGTTGTTAAATAATCCACCCCCATTAGGTTACCCTAACACTAATCAGCTGTCGTTATGCTCCTTATATGTGCAGGAACATATAACCGGAATGATGTGCTGTTGCAAAGTAGATTTGAGCCGTAGGTTCCTGTGGGGAAGCCTGGTGGTCCCTCTCATTTTAGTCCTAAGGCTTTAAGCCATGTGTATCTTCCTGCTGTTCTGTCTCTCTCTCTCTCTCTCGCTCTCTCTCTCTCTCTCCTGCAGCCCTCTATCTTTGCCCCTGGCTGCAGCATGCCCCTCTGCATGTGTCTAGGACTCCCCTCAGTTTATAAGGGGATATGGTGGACACAGTGAAGTGACTGGTCTCATTCAGGGAAAGCCTGGTGGACACTGTTGGGTTTTTTGAGCTGATGGGTGTAGAGGTCACAAGGCAGCTCTTCTAATCTCGTTTGCATGTCATTGGTGCTATTAAAATAGGCGTTTCCCTCTGTTCATAATAGAAATGCTTCTTTTTTTACAGACAGATGAAATAGACGGTACCATTTTCATTTTATAATCAAATATAGCCACCAGCTTTGGGAGAGTGGACCAGTCCCTTTTTCTACTAACCAGAGAATTGCAATGAGACGCTCCTGTGCTGATTGTTTTCTCTTTTGTAATGATGGAACCTGAATTTGTAGTTGGCCGCTGTCCGACTGGACTCCCTTGATCTTCTCCCCTTTTCTCTGCTTCTCAACTAGAGGAAAGCATACATTGAGGATGGCTTTTCTAACCAGCTCTTCTTGGATCATAGACATGGCCAAATGCTATGGCTAAATAAGAGATAGAGATGATTACCTCACCTCTTTCTCTCAGTACCCACTTCAATCCTTCTGTCCTCTCCTCTTGGAGTGGGTCTCTGCCAAAATTTAGACCCTGACTCTCACAATTGTCTCTCTCTGCTCTCTGTTTTACAGAACTGGTCAGGATGGTCATGAACGGGTGAAGAAAAAGAGCATCCAACTTTTTTTACCCTGTCACATGTACCCTCTTTTTTGCAGTTAGCTTCTAGAGCCCCTCCCAACCTTTTCCATGAATTAGTTTTCCACATTTAATTTAAGAAGTGCCTTTACATTCCCTAATAAAGACCACAAATAGCACTGGCTATTGCTGCCAGGTCTATTAACATATGTGACCAACTTGTATGCATTTAGAAGTCTTACTGCTTGCATTGTTTGCAATAACATTCCTGGTGCAGCACTTAAGACGACATCAATTGATAATGATATACTGTAAATATTCAGTAGTGTTTCAATGTTGGATGGGACATTAATATATATATATATATACGGTATACATAACTGTCAGCAACCTACTGTATCATTGGCTAAGACTTACTTTGGCTAAGGAACATGTTCTTGCAGTAAACCGGTATATTCAAAGCCATACTATAATGAGGTAGAAAAGAAACATTTCAAATGGTTTCCCATGTTTTTAATTCACCCCCAATTTTGTTGCTGCATTTAAATAAATGTTTTTTCCTGAAAACTCATCTTGGTTGTTTTGATTGGATTTGTTCGATTCCATAGAACAATGTGAAAGATTAGTTACTGCCTTATTAGGTTTTTCGCAATGCATTGTTTTCCTATTAACACATGAGGGCAGTGTTGCTGCTGTAAGTGTGTGTGTGTGTGTGTGTGTGTGTGTGTGTGTGTGTGTGTGTAAATTTGACAGGCGTCTAAGACGTTACAGGCACGAGCAGCCTATGTGCGGTGCCAAGTTTTGATTCTAAGTGCAAATGATATCGTTAAGGACGCGTTGGCTTTTGCCATTCCCCCCTCTCATCTACACCCCAGACCCACAAAAATGTGCAAAGTAACACAACTTTAGACTGTCTTTGAATAAACAAACGACAATTCCCGAATTTCAGGATGTTTCAGAATCCCACACATGCAACGCACAACCAGACAAAGTGCAGCTAGAGCGTGATATGCCACTTTAAGGCAGGGCATATATGAGTGTCCATGTACATCAGCAGACGCCACATGCAGAACGCTTTAGAACAGGAGGCGACTCTTCCTGCAGTTGTATTAAATTGCTGTAAAGCTGGTTGGAGTATAATGTAATCTCGGAGATTATTCCTAACGCTGTGCGATGCGTGAAAATGTCAGAGTTGAACCGGGCAGATATAGGCTACATCAGTTTTCATCAGACTCACCCTGGATCGGGTTAAGTCGATTGCCAAAATACTGCGAATCAAATCCCCGACTTCACCGCTAACGCAAGCCACTAAACCTGTATGGAAATGAACACCTCCGCTGAAATGTTAAATTCGATCAGACACGAGACAACGTTCTCTCTCTCTCTCTCTCTCTCTCTCTCTCTCTCTGTCTCTGTCTCTCTGCGGGCACACACACGGTCCTGTTCAGGTGGTTGATAAACGCAGGTATGTGCTGATTAGCTCTCTCATAACGGGTGGGTAGCGCACTGCCATGAGTCCATGACGCTATTGTCTGATTACTCCACATTGTCATGGTGATATTTTGTGATTGCATTGTGAATCTGCAACATTCTGTCCGGTAAATACAGTAGTAGCCTACAGATGTCTTCATAATGATGTAAAAGTAGCCTACACTGTAAGTCAGTCGTAGGCTATACAGTGGAGTTGCCTATGAAGTAGTTTGGGGTCCTTCAAGTCATTTCGGGGTAGGCTACAATTTGGTTTTGATGAATTCTACAAGCAGCTATACCACAGGCCAAGTAAGCCCGTTACAAACGGGCACAATTTCAACAATTTTATGCATGAAATGTGTAAGCTTTGGTGCTCAATTCGATATTAACCTTTATTAGCTGCATGAGACAATTAAAGGTTTCTACTATTGGTTGCAATTGTTTTGGGACATTACAAACTCAAATTTCATTCAAAAAATAGTTATTGTATATATATATATATATATATATAGTGGTCTTTCTGTAAATTTTAAGAGGAATGATTTTGTGACAAAGGACCAGGATATGAGCAGTAGAAGGCTGTTTAGGGGCTTCCTGACCTTTTCATCATTTTCTTCACAAGCAGCTACAACTATTTCCCCTCATTAGGCACCACAGCTATTGGAGTGTGCAGCTTCTGTGTGTGGGGTAAGGTTCAGGAGGGTGTCATAGTCCACTGCTGAATAGGTTGCCCACTAATTACTGTGTGTGTGTGTGTGTGTGTGTGTGTGTGTGTGTGTGTGTTCGATGGAAGTCAAGGCTATTGATTATTTTAATCCTCCTATTTGTGAGTCTGTGATCCTTGTGGCTCTGCATTCGACAGGGGAATCACTAATGGGCCTCAGCGCAGCCTGTGTCAGACCTCTCCCCGTCCAATTAACTTTCAACTGGAATCTGCCAGGAGAGAAAGCCGGGGGCTGGGCCCAGGCATGGCGCAGCTACATCCCTCTTTCTTTGCCTCAGGAGCAACAGATTCACCAAATCCTTTAAGTCTAGAATGCCATCATCTCTTTTCTGTAATTAGACACTTCTTTTTGCGAGTAATATTAGAGGTATTCAAGATTCCTTAACTCTAAGTTAGAGATGACATCCTTCTCTAGTTTGTTGTTGAAATGACAATATTGAAAATTATGATCACTTAAATAATAAACAACACAAAAGTGTAGAATATTCAGCAATTGACTAGTTTTATATCATACATGTTAGGTATGATTGTTGCACATTTATGTGTCATGTAAAATGACACCTACAGCTCATACTGTGTTTAGAAGTCCTCTCATGCCACGTGTATCAAAGTAGGCTACAGTTTATAGATCATTCGTAAACCTAAGTAAATTAAATGTACCACATTTTTCCTTTAATCAAAGCTGTCTATTCAAGGTAATGGTGAGCTAATTAAATCGCAAAAACAATCTTGTATTCTAATTGCCTTTATACTTACCTAGAATATTGGATAATAACAATTTTTGCCACATAGGCAAAAACAGAATAATAGGCTTGTTTTACAGTCATTTAAAAAAAGAAACGGACTCCAACTATGAATAACATTTTATGAAAATACAAAAGTGCAAAGGTCCACAGATTCCAGCTTCTCAAATGTAAGCATTTACATGGTTTCCTTGTCTTAGATGGTGTTAATCTGAATGTCTTTGGGGTTTTCAGCTATTGGTCCAACAAAACAAGACATTTGAACATATCACCTTGCACTTGAACATTTTTGTGCTTGTATTTTATTTCCCATAGCACTGTAAATAAACTGTATCTATTCAGAACTATAAATTTACTCAAAAATGCTGGACAAGTGGGCGTGTGTGAAAGAGAGAGTACAGCATTTCTCTAAAATCCCTTCTGGATTACCAATACATTCAGACAAATTTACCAATATTATTCAAGGAAGATTTCCCTGCATGTATTTCTTGTTATTGGTGAGCTCTCCAACAAATGCTCTTGGTTAAAAATTCTGATTAACAATGTTAAGCCTCATCAAACAATGAACCAATTTGGTTTGTTTATACAATTGATCGCTGTAATGTAAGATTTAAAATGTATTCATCGGCTGGATTTTGTAGATCCTTAGTGTATTGTATCCTAGTGTAGTGTAAGCAGAGATCAATATAGCGATTTTAATGTTTGTTTTTTAGACAGTGTCTTAAGACATATTGGAAATCCATGATGTAGCAGACACTGGCTGTGGTCAACTTCGATATCAATTCTCCACAGTCAGTCCAAATAAAACTGAACAAGAGGCTGCGTCTGTTTATGACTGTTAAACGTACATGCCTTTATTCTGACCTTTACCACGCCAAAACAAAATGCAAGAACACAGACAAGATAGGTATAGATATTTTAATAGCAATTATCTACTCAGCCTATTCAACATACCAGACAGCCCATCCCAGGATTACTTATATATATGAAGATACTTTGACAACGTCTCTCAAAAATAAAATACTAAGTAGGTATGGCAGTGTAATTACAGTAACGTGCCTGTAATGTATTGTACAACATTTAATGTAATCAAAACACTGCAGCTCTTACTTTTCACTGCCTCATTATATTACAGTATCTATATATCCACTCATACATACTGACCCACCCCACACAGACACACAATATTTTCAATAATGCACTTGGCAATCAAAACTTAAAACACACTTGTGCCATCCATGAAATGTGTTGTAATATGTTTTGTGTCACCTGCGTCATAGTGGAAACGGGAAAGCAAGGTGCTTATTCTGTGTCTTCTGTGTTCTGTGTTTATTCAGATGGCCTTTTGATCAGTAGGGCCCCAATGCAGAGTGAATCACAACAGGGATTTATTTTCAACTGGTTTAATTCACTTTAGTGGTAATTTTTTGACAATGATGAGTTGCAAAATATAGACAGGCCATTTGATCAAAAGTCACTGGAATGGAGAGCAGAAATGTACTAGGTGAAGACTGGAATACAGTAGGTGTGTGTTTGCCTCAGCTTAATCATCTTGATTAATGGCACACTCAACGCCATTATTGCATTAAAATACAATTAGACTGATGGTGTTTGTTATATTCAAGTTCTCACAATGTCAGTTAATATGCAACACATTAAATTATTTTAGATATTTTAGAGCCACAACGTGCAATTGTTATATGCACCTATACTGTAAATCTTTTGATAATCATATTTGCACAAAGGGTGCCAATAATTGCAGTTGCTCATGATGATTGGCTCAAAATCAGACGACTCAACATAATTTCCCCTTATCTTGTATTTTCATTTAATCCACGCTTCTGTAGTCTATTGTTATCTCAAGATGTCTGTGTGTGTGTGTGTGTGTGTATCATTTTGTATGTACATGCAGGCATTGTGCATGTGCATACCTGTGTATGTGCTTTCATTTGCATATGTCTATGTAAGTGTGAATATGTCTATGTGTGTGTCCTTTCTCCGTGAGTAAGGACAAGATTCAGTCTGGGTAGATGAGGAAGCCGGAGAAGGTGCTGTACTTGTTTGTGTTCCCTCCGTGGACCTTCCCGCCATCCAGCTGCACACACACCTCATCACCCACGTCCAAATGCAGGATCACACTGTTGGAGGCGTAGTCGTAATTCTGATCAGCGTCCTGAGCGATGGCGCTGGCTCTTACCTGTCACCCACAGAGGATATATGCATTGACAATTAGAACATGGACAAATCTGAACAAACACTTGCAAATGTCACTTACTAAATAGCTCCAGGAACTCAGCAGCTCATTTAAACTACTATATCACATTTTGTTTAGGGTGGTTGATGATCAATTATAAACTGTTAAAGGAGACACTTGTGAGTATGACATCACCTCCGCATTAATGCTGGATAAACAGATGGATGGGACTGTGACCTGTGACCCTAAAGGTGGACTGAAAACACAGCCACTCTGCCTGTTATTGATCAGCTGGAGCTGGGGCTCAGGGCAAAGGACCAATCTGTGTATGTGCTTGTTTGAGATGTCTGTATGTTTATCTGTGTTGTAGGTCTGGCAAGCCAAAGCAAAATTTCCACCCTGGTGGGCAATAAAGATTTATTCTATTATATTGTATTCTATTTGATTCTTTTCTAATCTATTCTATTTTATGAACAGATCAGTTTGGTTCGTGAAGATAAGCGGACTCGATGGGGACAACAGGTTGTCTTTGGGAAAACTAGCTCGAAACCGCATCACTTTCCGTACCAGCTATTGACCTGTTGCTTATGATCCTTGGCCGGCTCAATGTGGATGATATTGAGTGGTTTGGCTGAAGTCAGACAGTTTCACATTTGCATGCTGTGGGTGAGTTTGGTCTTATTGACCCTGCAGCAGTAGATCTTAACTTGTTTGTTAACACATTTTATTGGGTTAACTCATTATTGACATTTAAATACACATGCCTAGATTGAATTACAGATGTAGTGGAACCAGGATTTGTTTATATATTATTGTACTTTTAATCTTATAAGCAACATACTAAGCATATATCACTGCATTATTTTTGATATGCAATGTTACGTGTCAGTGTCTTAAACTAAAATTTGTGTACTGTATATACAGTATAGGTCTATATATACTGTACATATATAAATATATATATATATATATATATATGTGTGTGTGTGTATATGTATATGTGTATATATATAAGATTCTCGAAGCTCTTCATGTATAGTATGGGTGAACAACAACAATTTTTCTAGATAGATAGATAGAGATCATACACTAGGTTGCCTTCATAAAAACCTCCTAAGTGGGATGTATCAATAATTCTGATGCAGCAGCTCCAATCATCAGACATATGTCAGCCATCAGTGGCCTTGTGTCTGGCTCAGTGTCCATCTACAGTGGGAGCACTCAATCTGTGTCAAGAGCCAGACAAGCTACGCACATCTCGATGACAGCCCCAGAATATGATCTGCAACTCAACTACCATCATGTCATTCCCATCACTGGGGCCTCCTTCCCCCAACGAGTATGCATCAATTTGAAAACAGTCAATCACTAAGTAACAGAGGCTGAATTACTGTAACCAAAAATATTATGCTCTTTTCTATGTGCCACATATGCATGTTGCACTCTTCTGAGCCACAGTGTTCACCATCTATTAACACTGGAGTTCAATTTCCTGTACAATATCTGTAGGTTTCTTTAAATGAAATGCAGGTCATGGATGTCGCATCCAACATGCATGTTGCTGTCCAGTGGTTGAGCATGTTCTAGTCCAGTCTTAACCAGATTGATTAAGGAAGCAGAAAAGTCAATCTCCTGAGGCATTACAGTTGTTACACTACTACAACAGTCTTTTTCATTAGATTTCAGATTCTGTACCTTAAGTTTTATTTCTCATTGCAAAGCTATTTAGCTTTTCTCGTTTTACATGTAGGATAACTTTGCACTTTAACCACATTATGTAGGAAAGGTTCAAAAAATCGCGAGAGAAACATTGCCTCAGTGGGAAAAACAATGAGGAAGTAAAAGTCAGACAAAGTCAACACCCGTCTTTCTAGATAAGTCATCTAGGATGTGGAGAAGTAAAAGATGTAAATGTGCTGTATTTATATAGCGCTTTTCTAGTCTTAACGACTACTCAAAGCGCTTTTAATCGTACAGGATACATTCACCATTCACACACTGTGGCCGAGGCTGCCGTACAAGGTGCCACCTGCTCATCAGATAAACACATTCACACTCGGGGTTCAGTGTCTTGCCCAAGGACACTTTGACATGGGACTGCAGGGCCGGGGATTGAACCACCAACCTTCCGATTGGCAGGCAACCGCTCTACCACTGAGCCACAGCCACCCTCGGCATGCCTGTTCAGACAACCCCAAACCTGTATGTTATTAAAATCATGTACCTGCATCTAATTCACTTATATAGTCTAAGGTATGGTAATGAGTCTAAGGTATGGTAATGTAGGCTTAATATTGTGTTAAATAAACAGTATAGGAGTGATATGGCACGTATATGTGCTCCTTGCATTCTTGTCTCCTAAAAATATTATTATGTGCATAATATGCGTTTTGGAAACAGTCCAAAAAAGTGAAATAGAGTTAATTGAAACTACAAAATCATTAAGTCCAGGGTGCCAGTGATAATGTGACTGTGACTGAGAGCAACAAAATGGTTAGAAACGAAAAATAAATCCAGTAACTGAAGTATTTTATCACTTCATTAAAAAATACGGTGCAGATGGAGAGATAAAAATACTGTAATGCAATCTGACATCCTTATTGTTTTGGCATTTTTAGGGCTTTATTTGACAGGACAGCTGAAGACATGAAAGGGGAGAGAGGGGGGAATGGCATGCAGCTAAGGGCCACAGATCGGAGTTAAACCTGGGCTCGCTGCGTCGAGGAGTAAACCTCTATATGTGGGCACCCGCTATACCAACTGAGCTATTCGGGCACCCATGACATCCTTTATATTTGTATTTGTGTATGCCATTCTTGCTCCATCCATGTTCTTCAAAGAAAAATCAAAATTCATAAGAGAAAAAAATATATAACAGTAGCAGGCAACATTTAGCATTTAGAAAAAATCTAAATAATTTGTTATATATTCAGAGCCATACATTTTTTATTACTGTTTTTTTCTCTTGTCACCCAGACTGCCCAATTAGTACAATTAAACACTGAACATAATCTACGCTTTCTTAGGCCCCCATAAGACCATCTCTCAAATAATGACACCAATCCCTTATCATCTATAAAGGTTATATTGTTGTTTTGCTTGACATGTGTAGTGACAGCCAATATCACATTTGCATCTTTGGCTGCAGCTGACAGCAACTCTGTTGTTGTGACATCCTATCGATGCAAGGCATATGTCATCTTGCTCATTATTTTGGCCAAACAGTGCAACTGAGGGAGCTGTAGGAAGATCTTTCCCCCCTCAGGCCTCTTCAGATTCTCATGACTTAATGCATGAAAGTGCGGTTGAATTCAACAGAATAATATTAATCACTCAGTGTAGAGATAATTTTGCCAATATATGATATGTGAATTGGTGCTTCAGCTGATGTTCCTATGTGCAAAGGTATAATGCAAGCCATCCATTAATGCAAATGCCAGACAGAGAGGTACGAGGGAGCTGTGGCAGGATTAGGACAGGAAGCCAACAGAGGAAAAGGCTACGGCTGGAGGACACAGGCTGATCCCTGTGAATCCCAGGCAGCACAAGCCCTGGAAGGGTTGTGAGCCGTGAGGCAGGGGCCCACAGGGTTCGCCCGTGGTGGTCTATGTTTCCGCCTAGCCCTTTCATTATAGGGCCTCCAGTAAACATGCCTGGGAACAGAGGGGGCCGCAGGCGTGGAGGAAGGAGGAAGGAGGAGTGGTGACGGTGTGGGGAGCAGCTGCAGTGTCATTTACAAGTAGTGCTGCAGCGCTGAAGACAGACAAGGATAGACAAAAAGAAGAGAGAGAAAAAAACAAATGCCAGGGGGTTGTGGAAAGGAGAGGGAGGGGACCTGATCAAGCGAGGCTATTTTGTTAGACCGGTGAGATGTGGGGGTATATGAAGTCTTGTTTTTATCTGTGGGTCTGTGCTCCACTGGTAATAAAACTGACAGGATTCATTCACTGTGATATACTGACCTCTTAGAGCAGGGACAATAGAAAAGTAGCTGTTAAACTTCCCTAAGGGACTCCACGGTTGGGGATGGGTGGGGGGTTGTTGTGGAAATAGAATATTTATTAAATAGGTTTTCCCTCTCCTTTGGGAGCCTGGGGATTACATGGCAACAAGCAAGAGCAGCATTGAACCGTGCCTTAGATTGCTATTACCTGTCATTCAGTATTACAGTCTGTGGTCGGCTGCATTTTGAGATTTTATTTAGATCTCATTCGGACTGAAGAGACATATGACTTATCTCCATAGAACTAATTCTGCTTTGTATCTAACGCTTTCTGGCCCCTCACTATGAAGCTAATTATGTTTCACCTATAGCATACCGGTAGCTATGTCTCTGCACTGGAGAAGTTAATACAGGTATCGGCCATTACAGCATGTGATGACATTTTAACACTAGAGTGTGAAGTTACTTGACCTTTAACTGAGCTATGAAAAGGGTCTATATGACAGGTGACAAAACAAGGGAGAGATTAAATGGGAGCCAGACCAGTATCTATTTCTCGACATTGTATTAAGAATATTTAATATAGATATACAGTGGTGAAATATGGGAATATATATGAGTATAGGTGAACAGTTAGCATACTAGTTAATGAGGGAGAAGGGAGAAAGACTTTAACTAAAAAGCATGCCAACATTAGCATAGGCTGTCTAAATAATATTTGGTACCAAGCTGGAATATTAAGTAGCATACAACTCATGTATCTTTGAAAGTCATTTAGAAATAGAGTGATTAAGCACATTTATAATAGCAATGGCACCAATGAGAAGTGCATTCATAACTATTTATTTTGAGCAAGGCTAAATCAATGTTCAATCATTAAGGATATTATATGGATACATCATCTTCCCAAACTGTGTTATCATATGTTATCAATGTGTGGCGTCTGGTTCCTAACTGTGCATTTAACATTTAATAGTGGGTGAATCGGATGTAACAGTGTTGAGCAAACAATCCACATCATATGTTGGAATTGTAGTCAATTACCGTTGCATTACAAACATGGAAGCAACTGAAGTGTGACCCCCATCAGTCACAAATACCCTGGCCATAAAACCCTGTCATGCTGCAATGATTTGTGAAAGCTAGATTGAGGTGTAAGCAATGGGCTTTACAGAGTGGGGATTTAGTGAATGTAATAGGTGTCGGATCTATAGGAATCATGAAAGCCCCTGCCACACAGTCAGCACATCCTTCTTAGACCACACTCATGTAACACGACATAAGTCCAGCAGCCGATGCAGTGTGCCTATTTTTAACATCATTAGCAAAGATTCAAGAGTCATCAACAGTTCCCAGAGAAAATCGATTGGTATCTAGAATTAATTAATTGCCCCCCTCCCTATCTGCATTTGGTGCATAAACACAGATTGTAAACCAATTTTCTCTCTTCCTCTGGCCGACCTTGATCACTTGTCATGCCGAGACGTGTTGAGTGGGTGTCCATTGGTCATCGTGCCTGATCTCATCCTGGCCTTCACCACCAGCCTCCCTGATGCCTCGTCTACCAGCCCACTGTCTCCACATCTCTATTAAGTCATCTATCTTCCTCTGCTCCACCCCTGATCTTCCCATCAACTCACTTGTCTTGTTTTGCTTCCCCTTTCACGTCTCAAAGTGGACGTCTCGGCATGTCTATGTCATGTTGAGTCTCTTGTGTTTCATTCATTTTTTCTGAATCTGTACAAGTCGTGAATCTGTTGGACTGGCAGCCTAACAAACTCAAAGTTACAAATGACCTTATCTGTCTGTTAAGGTGTAAAAGTTACAACACAAGCGGGAAAAGAATGTAGCAAATTTGTGGCTTCGGCAATCCTCTTTTTTTGGGGGGGTGGGGCAGTGGGCAGCTAAAATATCCAATGAAGCCTCAGCACCTATATAAAACAGGATAGTAAAACAGGCCGGAATGCAACCTGTCAGACACAGTGCCCATTTAGTAAACTCGAGGCACTGACTGACAGGCAGAGTATACCTTTGCCTCAGGGCTTCAAAAACTCATGATCAGGCATTCTGCAGCACTTCATATACACTCCATTTCTATCTACCAGTTGCTCTGTTTGGGTATACTTGTTAGGTGAGTGCTCTTTTTAACAGAACTGTTTAAGGAGGCCACCTGACGGGTGTCAGATGGACCTGGGTGAGGTTAAATGATTGAGTTGAGTGAAAAGATAATTGATGGAGAATCAATGTTGGGAAGGGGTTCGGAGAGGGAAGCATAGCAGGTGTTCAGGGGATCTAATCTAAGATGTATACATTATTTAGCAGGCTAAGATTAATTGAATGACAATATAGGACATAGGCGGCCTTAAACAAATATTCACCTTTGTGGCATATAATAAATCTAACAATAATTAACAAGGAATGATTTTAAACATTTAGTTTTACGTCTCAACAGATCTCTGTCAGGGTCTAAATGAACTATTTTAAAGCAATCTTGTCTTACTGTGGATTTAAACCACACAGTATGTATGAGCCTACATAAGCCTGTGTGTACTTGTTTAAACAGTCCTTGGTGCACTACATGTCCAGAGTGTGAGGTCTGAGCAGTGAGTATTTACATTTCAAGTCCTTGATGAATGAATGAATGTAAAAAGCAACTTGAAGAATGTTTCCTGAATTTAGAGTCCTCTGATGAAATCCCTGTGATGTATTCCCACCTCTCCTCTCCTCTTCTCCCCATCAGCCCCTCTGTCTTTAATTAGTGTCTGGGGAATGAGGGAGGGGATGAGTGGACTGTCAATTTTACATTCATTATTTATTTAGCTGAAGTGTAAACTGACTGGTCCACGTACTAACAGACATTTCTCCTGTGCTCTTTTGCACTTCTGTTTAGGAGATAATCAAACTCTGTGTATGATACTTACTAATTAGACTGTTCCTTTTGGTGGCACCCGCATTCTGCCACTTGTCATTTAGCCACAGTACACGTGAGAATGCAAATATCCGTAGCTGTGATCCGTAGACTGTATAGCATGAATTCCCCTTAATGAGGAGAACATTTGCTATTTCATTCTTTGGCTGTCATGTTGCCACCTGCTAAGTGGAATGTGCTCTGAATCTGAAGAGCTCAATATTACTGAGGTGAATACAAGTCAATAGTAACACAGGATGGTCAACAGTGAAAAATAGTTGGTTGTGTGTGTGCATACATACAACATACATGCAGACCCTCTACTTTACCTTCATGCATGCACATACTCACGCACACAACACCCACACACACACACACACACACATACACGCATATTTACTAACCAGTCCGTTCTTTTTCAGGTCTGCCCACATGCTGGTCCCATCACCACCTCTCATTAGAACATGGTAGGTGAAGAAGTAGATGCCTGGCAGAGGACAGGTGAACTTGCCGGTGCTGGGCTCATAGTAGTTACCTACATTGGTCACCACATCATCAAACTTTAGTATTTCATTCCCCTCATGCTGCTTGCGTAGCCCTGCGTAAAAGGCAATTTTGGGAGTGTAGAGTGAGGGAGAATAGCCACCCGGACCTGGACCTGGGGGTCCCTGTGGCCCTGGTTTGCCTGGCTCTCCAGGGGGTCCACGTGCTCCTTGAGGACCAGGGATCCCTGGAGGCCCACGCAGCCCAGACTTTAGCTTCTTCCCAGAGTAATCCTGGGGCGGAGGAGAGACATCTGTCAGCTCCTGGCCAGGCTGAGAAGTAGCATAAGGGTCGCATACCATCCTGCAGCTTCCAAGCATTTCATAATGGCTCCCTGCATTTCCAGTGTTCCCCCCCCCTTGGTTGTGTGGACCAACAGGGGAATGGCCACCAACAGTATTAGAACCATGGCCACACCTACAGCAGCTCCAATGACGCGTTTCCTGCGGCTTAGCCGTGAAGCGGCCAGCGTCAGGAAGTCCTCTTCCCCCTTGGCTGGAATAGTGCCGGCCAGGATTAAGCCTCTCAGAGAACCAGTATGGTTAAAAAGAAGGATGTGGAGAGGGGTGGGGGGAACAGTGTATCACTGGGCAAAGTATGAGAGAGAAAACGCAAAATGGAAGACAGCCAGGAGGGAAATAAGAAATGATATAGCCTGTTAAAAGCCTGTCGGTATGGTTAAAAAGACAAAAACTTTACACACCACAGTGTTTAAGGAAATAAACACAACAATCTAGATGGCTCAGATTTGTGGTGACACACCACAAAAAAATTGTATCTGATGAAATCTGGTTCACCTTTATTTGACTTCACCTGTTGTCCTCTTCAGTTTGTTTTTCCGCTTGAGACGGACACCATGACTGGCACTGAGAGGGTTGTTGTGGAAGTGGAGCTTGTTAAAAGTATGCTGAAACCAGGGCTGGTGCCAAATTCAGCTTATTGAGTAGGGAGTGGAGGTATTGTTTGTTTTGCTGGATGAAGTATGATTTACAGTTTTTTCAGAAAAATCTTCTTTCAATCCCCCCCCTTCCAAAGCACAGGGTTTCACTTCTTGTGGATGTCTCACTTAATGCCATGACTGTAAGTGACAAAAGTTCATCACAGATCTTTTCCTGAAACAATCATTGCACTTATATCTTGTTTCCTTTGTCCAAGTTAAAAAGGTGACGTTTTCAGGAAAGCAATAACACTTTTGATAGATTCCTCCTCTGACTATATCTGCATCTGAAAAGAAAAGCAAAAAGAGCAAAGACACTTAATAAATGATTTGTCCTTATTTACCACTGTTCTATCATTGAACTGTAACATAACTGCATTAATTCAAAGAATGTATAAAGATACATAGAAATCAAAATGATGTACATGTTTAAATTAAATATGGTGTTTTCTAGAAATAAGCAAAAATAATCGTTTTATTTTGCTTTATTGTATTTCTTTATACATGTAAATTACATTGCATGCCTTGTATTTACAATGCGCTATGAACGTGTGCTGAGTGAATTTAAAATTAGTTAACAGAAACCGAAAAAAGACACACAAAATACTCACCATCTGCTCTTTATGATCCAAACAATATTTTTGGCGGATAAAATTCTGTGTGCATCTGTGCAGTCCGCGTCCCACCAAAATGACTGAAGGGCTTTGAACCGCTGGAGTATCGGACGAAGAGCCGGAGGGCTGCGCAGGAGATGCCAGGAAAGTGATGAGAGTTTCTTAATCAGCGCTTAATCCCCTCTTTTCTTTCCAGGTAAAAATGGAGTTTAAATGCGGCTAACTTGGGAGAAAATGAAGCTGAGAAAATGCCTGTTGGAACACTTTTTGATGCAATTCCAAATGACGGACGCACGGCAACCTGACGCTCCTATCCAGAGTGGTTGTGACTGTATCGCTTATCGCAATGTTTGGTCCATGTGCAGTCCTCGTCGACACCTGTTAGAGCTCTCTCTCTCTCTCTCTCTCTCTCTCTCTCTCTCTATCTATCTTTCTATCTATCTATCTATCTATCTATCTATCTATCTATCTATCTATCTATCTATCTATCTATCTATCTATATATTAGATTTTGTTTTGCTCCTCAGTGTCTAACAAAAAACTAGTCCACAGTCAAATGTATGGATATGGATTTATTGGCAACCTTTAGTAACATACACTCCTGATTTTTTTAATTATCATTATTTGTGTGTCTAACTCAAATATCTATTTAAATGTAAACAGATAAAAATGCAGACTAGACTCACACCTGTGTCCTGTTAGCCTGACATTCACCTGTTGTTAGAGGCGAACTCTTGGCAGACAAAATGTTTGATAAAGTGTTGCAAAACAAAGGCAGATGTTTTCATCTTCTGTGTGCTAGGAAGGGAGGCCAGAGGACGATGACTAAGTAAAAGATACCTCAGCATGATGTGTGAGGAATGCAGAGGAGACACTTAATGTTCCCCATACCCTTTTGTGTGTGACTCGCATCCCACAGCTATAAAGCCTCATTAGTGAGACACCCTGCCCCACACATTGTGCTGCTCTTTTTCCTTTACCTAAAACCTTACACACAAATACATGCAATGCCTGCACTCACACACACACATAGATTATGCAGGTATACGTAGACATCGAGTTTTTGCACCATTAGTAATAGAAGGACATGTTTTGTATTCTTGTATCAATTTGCAATGGAATATAATAATGTGATTTTTTGCAGATTTATATCTCACATTCCTTGGAGTTTTGTGTCACCTGTATGACAAGCAAATCTATGAGTTTAAAGTTTAATGACTGAAGCATTGGGAGCAAGGGGAATAGGTCTACATCCAGTATTGATGACACTCTTTTTATTAACCACCACCTTCTCAACCTCACTCTCCTCAGATATGATGACCAGTGTCTGGCCATGTAGGGATCAACCAACCTGATCCCAGTGGACATGGAGAAGCGGATATCCACAGTTTTAAGGTGTTTTTTCAAGAATGGGTTAGATTGAGGTGGAGGGTGTGGAAAGTTTGGGGACCAATGGCTTGTGATATTTCCATTGGGAAATGTTGGCATAGCTGAGCATAAAAGGGTTAAAGAGTTAAATGCTGTGTAAGTCCCAGTTTGCAGGGTCCGTCAGTCTGGCCCGCTAGAACAGTGCTCAGAGGTCCTAAGCAGCATGAGGCAGATAATCATCGCCAACAGTCAAAGGCAATATGCTCAGGATTGGATTTTTAAAGCCTGTTAAAATATTACTGAGGTGATTAATATTGAATTATGTGCATGTCTTTCAGCTGTCTGTCTCCCTCTCTCCCTATTGTCTTCTTGATTTGTTCCCCTTAGTATTCACACTCTCCTAAAATTCAACATTATGCATTATGTTGATGGGATGTGTCTTTTTTTTAATTCAGTGCAATATTTCTTTATCATGTCACCTGCTCTGACTTCACTCAGACTCACGCGGTCTCCACTGTCACCAATAGAAAAAGGGCCATAGGAGAATCATTACTGGTCTGTTTGAATAATTAGTTTGTTTAATAATTAATTTCATGTATTATGATACACCAAGAATAAATCTCTGTCTTTTGTGCACACGGCTGCATAATTCGAGCTCTAGCTTTTCTTTCTTCTGTGTAAACAAGTAATAAAGGAGCAGGAACTTATTTATGGCCACATTACTCATGTTGTATTCATCTTCTGCTATGGCTGGTTTTTCTAGAGTCTTACATACTTTCTTAAAGACTGTAATGGAATAAAATGAATGTAGTATTATTACTAGTATTGTGTTAATAGTTATGCTGTATTACACCTCACTTCAACTGTTTCATGTACTGTTCAGTAGAAAAACATGATGAGTGTGCCAGTGTAAAAACATTCGACAGAAGTATCCAGCAAAATGTAGACATTTCCAAAAGGAGATGTCATAACTTGTTACCTGATTGTAACCAATATGAAAGTTCCAATGTTACACTTCTGACTCCGTTCCTGAGATAGCGGACTGAGTTCCACCACAAAGATGAATTCTTCAATTCAGCCATTCACTGAAACGTTTATGTAACTCTATATGTTTTTAATTGATAAAATGCATGGCACAAAACAAATGTTTCTTGCAACCAGAGAAGTAATGGGAGGAACAATCTCAGCTATCTCAGTCAGTGATATACTATAAGTCACATATAATACATAAGTATTTGTGACATGTCGTGTTTTGTTTTGAGATAGTGGCGCTGTCACACAATCCACACCCGTTCAGGGAGTGTGACCAGCACATACTGAGCATCAGCTCTGAGGGATGATGACATATCGTACCCAAGACGCACGTAGCTGCCGGAGGGCCATAACTCCCACGGGACCACTGCTTACATCTTCCACAGTTAACACTGACAGGAATCCAGCTATCAAGCTCCCATTCTTTGCTATGAGAAAGAATACTTTCTTGTAAATCACTTTAGAGGTCATTAGGGATATAAAGAGGTGATTTGGGGCAAGTCTAAAACAAGGGAATTTATGAGAACTGTACAGTTGAGCATGTCTGTATTGCAATGTGTATAGGTGTATTATTTATCACTGATAAATCTGATGTGTGTATTTGGTTAGACCCTTGAAAATAAGGCTGCTGTAGAATATTTCATGGAGTAAAAGGAAAAGAAATGGAGGTCTTGTATCACAGAAAATATGTCACATTTCTAGCAAAATATTTCAAAGATGAATATGAAGTATGTTTATTCAGGCCCACTAGTCTGTTAGTCCATTACATTGTTCTTGCACCCTGACATAAAATGTGTTATGTTCTGCCTACCATACCTGAACATGTGTGTTTACTGTACAGTAGTTTTGTAAGCAGAGTACAAGGGTGTGGATGTGTCTATATCCTGGTGCTGTGCTTTTTCATTAGGCTCTGATTATGGGGCCTGATGCAGACTGACAGTGTGCAGATTGAGTTGCACAGCCACTCTAATTCTCTCTATTAATAACAACCCTCCACACTGCTGTCCTGAACCACATTTATTAATCACAATTTGTCATCTGTCAGATGGTCCACCCTCTCCTTCTCCGTTTCTCCCACCCGCCCTCTCTTTAGCTGTGTTCTCCTCCTCCTCCCTCCCAGCAGGGCCAGTTATCCCCTGCACCTCCCCACCTCCTCCCACCCCTCACCCCAGCTCTGTTCGCCTTCAGCTCAGAGACATGGTCCAGCATACAGAAGGATGTTCTCACTCTCTTCCCTCACACACACACTTCTCCTGCTCATTCACTTTAACTGCACCCTGGAAGGAGTCTGATTAATCAAAAGCTCTCCAGCTTTAATTGGACAAATAACAGTAAACAACTTGGGTTGTAGACTGTTTTGGTTAACAATCTACTGAAGATTTATTATAATAAAGTATAATGAGACAAACCTTGATTTGCAATTACAGAATAGTTATGCTCTTGCAGCACGAATAAACCTTACACAGTGTAATGCATCATTATAGACGTGTCTAACCACGCTGAGAAAGCATGCAATGGCCTTTTGGAACACATTGATTCTTTTTTTTTGCATTAATCCTATCTGGAATTTTGATGTACACAAAATGCTGGCATTTAATCAATAAGTATGCTTGGATATGTACAATGTATTATTGGTAAGAAAATATTCCCATACCTAAATTCACATTTCTGCTCATGTCGCAGTCAAATGGCCCTTGACCCTACTCAGAAAGATGATTTATGAGTCAGCTGCGTTTTTGCTCATTATATTGACACTTTTAGAGTATTAATTTATCCTAAACTGCAATTTCACCACACAGTAAACTTGTAAACTTTTCTTCTTCAGGAGTTGAGTCTGATTGTTCACTGCTCAGCCACACACGCTAAAAAGCAATGCTTTCTTACCACCAACCCTCCCATAACCCAAAGCCACCATCATACAGAACCAGGGTCCCTCTGATGTTTCCTTTCAGCAGAACGGGTGTTTGGGGGAAACAGAGGCGATTTTCATGTGCAAATGTCAGTCAGTCCGCTCCAAGCAATCACAGACCCGTCTACTCCAGAGATCAGGGCTTGAGACACAGCCTGAATAATTTAGCAGCTCTGTGCCACCGTGCTTTAGGGTCGCAACCTTCTAAAGTGATGACAGAAAGACGTTGGCTGACTTCCCCTCCCCTTCACTCCCATTACCACTTATTTACCGTTCCTGATTGCAGGCAGACAAAGCAGAAGGCCACACTGGGGAAGAAAAGTTGTCGCTGCTGTATAAACTGCGTCAGAAAGCAGAGCACAACCAAACAATGACATTCTCGGAGCATCCCCAAGTTGGTGGCGATCCCCTCCTGTGCCACGCTGTGAAATAAACACAGCGCACACATGATCACTCAAGCCAGCAGTCACAGACAAAAGAGATGATGGACACGCACATGGAGAAAAGGTCGAGAAGTGACACACAGCAGGGACAGTTGTCAGAGCAAAAACCCTGCCGAAGTATGAAAAGTGTTGATTAAGATTTATATAGTGAAGGAAAAAAACATCCAAATCTTCTGTTTCAGGGGAGGTAAGATTACTGTGATTTTCAAGGTATGACAACGAAAAGCACGGAGACGTAAAGGACAGAGTGAAAGAAATTGATCCGTCCTTCAGTACAGACACACTCTACATTTCTATCATTCAGAGGGAGACCGACAGCGCTTGGTCTGACAAGGGTGGTCATCACTCGTCTGCAGTGGGGCTTTGACAGCAACATGACGAGGATGAATAGACTGGCCAGCTATCCCAACCAAGACACATGTCGTTGGGGAAAATTATACATTTATCTGCCTCATAATCTCTTTCAGCCATGATCAAGTCCTTTCTTTCTTGCGTTCAATTATCTTTCAGTTCTTTCTTACATGCATTTTTTGGACAGGCGTCATGCAATCAATAATTTCAATTTCCAATGTCACCAATATATAACATTTACCTCCATTTCTATAATATATTTCCATCCTGCAGAATTCATATCCACTGACAACATTGGCATCGATCTGTGGTCTTATCTCTCTATTAAATAGGTGGAAATTCAAGACACAGAAATACAAAAACTGCATTGGCTGATTCAGAGTGTCTCCACAGTACAGGGGGATATTATTGGAATGTAAGGAAGCAGTGAATTGTGTATTAGTGATGCAGTGGAACGTTCCCATGGAGATGTCAATTGTGAAAGCCTCTTAGACCAGCCGATGAGATGCAAGATCACTAAGAAACACTGGGAGGAATGAACAATACGTCCCTCTTTTCCCTCCATCCGTCCTTTTAACCTATTGTCATGCACTGCAGCAATGCAGTCAGTCAAACCTGGTTTGCTCAAACTGCATTTATGAAGAGTGTCAATAGGCATGAGGTTTGACCTTGTTTCATGGGAATGCATTACAAGGGCAGGCAGAGGGAAAGGGAGGACACGAGAGATCCCTCTGAATTATTGAGAGTGATTATTTGGTGACTTATGGTTGGTGGCTGTCAGGTACAGCATGATAAATCGTGCCAAGCAAGAATTACACTTTCTCATTTCTCATTTTTCTATTTGTCTGTCTTTCTCTTCCCAACCACCCCTTCTCTTCCATACACTCATCCCTCTACCTCCTCTTGTCCTTGTACTAGTAAGTTATCAGACTGACTTTTGGGGCAGCATGGATGTAGTCTAGTTTTCTTTTCATTTACAACTGAAGCATTTGGCTGACAATCTCATCCAGAGCAAAATTCCTTTACTGTCATCATTATAATGAAAGCAAGACTTAGGATCAATGTGCCCTGACAGTACTGTCTAACTTGAAGAGCCAAGATACTGTGGGAGTCTGTTAGGGGGAAACACAATAAGAGCTAAGTAGTGAGAGACAAAAAAGAGATAAAGGCACTTATTTGCACTGAAAAATGATTCAGTGGGGACATTAAGATCTTTAAAAAAACATGAGTTTTCAGTAAATGATGGACGACACAGTGTGACTGCTTTTTAGACCAGAGAGGGAAGGTCATTTCACCTTCTGGGACCCAGCAAGGAGAAGAATAGCTGCGAAAAGCAGAGCTAAATGGCTGCACATAGCCCAGATGGCCCTGAGGTACAGGAGTCTGATCTTTAGACCAGCACTAGGTTTTTAATTTAACTACAAACAGCCTGCGGCAGCCGGTGAACCCACTGCAAGAGGAAGTAGACAAGGTTGATTTGGTGAGGATGAAAATGAGGCAGCAGCATCATTCTGAATGAGCTGGAAGAAGTGTTTTGTAGGGTTGGAGGAGGGAGTTGTAAGGGAAATGATTAAAGCTTGACTATGGAGCTGGGTTGAGTCCCTGGTCTGATGCTGTGCACATTATAGGTGGAGTTGACTTATGGAAAAGATAAACTGATGGATGATTAGCGGAGACACAGTACAGGGACCATCTTGACTTTGTTTGAGCACATTAAAGCTGAGAACTCCTCCCTCTGTGAATAATAATCTCCCAAGACCATGAAGTTTGGGGTTCTTCAAGACATTTCATGGTGTGTGTTATCCTCTTGATTCTCCTCTTGACTTTGTTTTCCTTTTTACTGTGCACATATGAGGCCCATTTCTCTATTTGTAATTGACATTCCCTGTTGCATAATATTTCTAACTGACTGATCAGGTATCAGATATGGAGTTCTTTGTATAAATGCAGTCTGAATAATTCATACAGGGCTGTCAGAGAGAGAGAGAGAAGGAGCATTTTGGAAATCAGCTCGCTAGGCCCCTGACCATGAATAATTGATCTGAACTGATTAAAATTTGCCGTGATTACCCCTCACCTCCCCAACAGATAAAACTGCCACACCTGTGTTTGCTGTCCCTTTACTTATTCTCCTCTTTCTTTCCTTCCTCTCGCCCAAACATGTTTCAATTAACCACATGCGGTCACACTGCCTGTGCAATGGAATGTAATACACGTCAAACACCTTTGCTGTTTCATACTGTCAGTTGGATTTCCACCAACTAGCTAAATATCCTCTCTTCCAAGTGTATTAATATAGTGTTAATAGTGTATTAATTAGCTCAAGCTAAATTCAGCCCATTAAACACTGTTTGTATTCAGTATTCAGTATTGTGCTACTGTTCTCCAAATCCCTGATGAAAACTACAATGAAGCTATGCTCTTACTGCTATTCCAAATATTAAACATTGATTATCTGCTGTTGAAGTGCTGAAAAACACACTTCTGCTCCTCCTCTCCCCTCAGGCTGTGGATCTGTTTTAAACACAACTATAATTGCAACAGACCTACTGTCTGATATGCTGTAACACATAAAGATAGTGTGCTCCCAGAGGAGCCACCTTGATCAACTTGTCTCTACTCGCTGCACATCTGCCATCAATTAACACACATGCACGCAGACACATAGCAGGCTCGCTCTTCATTGGGATCCCTTCTCACTCTTAACCTTCAATGTCCAACTAAAGATGGCACTTTGATCTGTGTTCCAGAGAAGAAAGAACCGCGTGACAGAGAGCGAGGAGAGAGGCAGGGAGCGGGAGGAAGTGTGGGAGAGTGACAGCTAATGACAGTAGCTACAAGGTGTGACCTTTAGCGCGATCACATTAAGCATGACGAACCAGGCTCAGGGTGAAAGAAAAACGGGGTACTTTGAAGGAGGATGTTAAGAACAACAAAGCTTTGTGACTTTTTTGTTTAGAAGTCATGATGCAGCAGTGATAATGAAGATTTGAAGACTATAGGTACACATGTAATCAATGACATAACTGTCATTTTTGTCCGAGAACAATATTAACAGTGCAATTGCAGTAAAAGATGAAATGCTCACTAAGACAGGGCAATTGAGGGCGCGAGCAGTAACATTATTTGCCTTTTTAACCTATTTTTATACAGGGAAGGGCAAATGTGCTGCCCTGGAAATCCAGAGTTCATGCAAGAGCACAATTTGAATTTGCTCAGTAATTTACTCTGGCATTGAGTAATGCTGCTCATTAACTATACCCTTGTAGCCGAGCTGCACCAATCACATTGGTGTATCTGATATAGGTGGGCCGAGCTAAACAGATGACAACAGTTTAATCTACCAGTTAGCTCTGCCGGTAGCTAAGCGTATGGGGCTCTGGATACGTCACACTGTGTTTTGTTGTGATTGGTCGTAGTGTTATCCAATTGCGTGAAGTGAGATTTTCAAATGCACGTCGGGTGCCGCCCCTCGAGATGGGCAACTTTCATTACTCAATGCCAGAACCTTAATCTTTCAGATTTTGGGTCTGGATTTCCAGGCTGCAATTATGCACACATGCTTCACATTACCAGTAATACAGGCTACTATTCCCACAACTTTTTCTGTTCAATTAGCTTGCCTTGCAGAGGTTTATCATTCCTTTTTACTACCTACATTTATCCCTGTGGTCTGAGGATTCGAACCAGAAACCTTTAATCTTCCAAGGACTTTATGAGTGGTTTAGCATTACACATCTACAACCTGCGAATTGCATTTTTGAAATTATTTCTAATTTTTCATGCAACCATTGTTTTCTCAAATACCATTGTTTTATGAAAATATGAATGTGGTTAAGCTTGATAGTTGCATAGATCATTACTTTTTGTCAGAGGTATTGTTGGTATAGTTGCTTTTGTGTGGAAATAATAGTGTCACTGTGAGTCGTGCTTTGCGTTCAATGCTAATGTCAGCATGTTATCACGCTCACAATGACCATGTTCCCCATTTTAGTTTAGTGTGTTGGCATGCTAACATTTATTAATTAGCACTAAACACGAATCAGGGTAACTAAAAAGGTGCTCTTTTTGACAAAAGACACAATTAAATTTGAAATTTTCGCAAGTTGATGTTTCATACTTTACTAAAATAAAATAAACCAAATGGCAACATTTAAGGTAGGAAATCAATTTGAAAATGGTCAGCATTGACGTACATTATTCAATTTTCAGTTAATGGGCTAAAGCACAAAATACACAAATACAAATGATTAATATCTTAGCCTCCATCAAGAAGACGTCTTAATTGTTTTATTACAGCGCCCTCTCTGATCATCAGAACTCTCAGGTCCAGTCTGAAAACAGGTAGACCTATCGATCTACAGGTTTAAAAAAAAAATGAAGGGGGGAGGGGAGAGGAAAGGGAGGTGCACGGAGAGGATGTGTCCAGTTCAGGTCCCTAGCGGAGGTTTTCAAGTGGCTGGGCGCTCTGTCTGTCCTGTCAGCCCTGAGCAAAGACCCCATTCTAAAAAGAAAGAATGGAAGAAAACTCCAAGCTAGCATCACACACGGCTGGCCAGGGCCTCACTAGCAGTCCACTTGTCTGCTCTCCCTTCCACAGAGCCTTCACAGGAGATGGGAGGAATACTAAGAGAGCAGGCATAGATTTTCTGCTGGGGGGTGGAGAAAGAGCGGGAAGGCTGTTGGAGGGTGGTGGGGTTGACTGCCCACATCAAACTCCCCTCCTTTTCTCTCACCCCTCTCCCTTTCTCCTCCTCTCCTTCTCATCTGCCTGGCTCTGGAGGGACCCTCTGTTTGTCAGCCAGGCAGTGGAGCGTCTCCCTCTAACCCCACCTCCTTCTGGTTTTCTGTCTTTTCCCCTTTCTTTCTTAGTTTCTCTCTCTCTCTTTCTCTATATCTAAACCTCCACCTCCCTCCTCTGATTCCCTTGTCTTTTTACAATCCCTGTTTCTTGCTTTCCTCAGGTCTGTTAAATGGCCTCTTCACTCCTCTTTTAAGGGAGAGCCTATTAATGAAGTCAATAAAGTCCAGCGACAGAGCGAGATACCATAGAAGGCATTCAACAGGATGGTGTAGCTTTGCTCGCAATGCAAAGCAGTGGGAGCGATGTTGGGAATTTTATTGGTGCAAAGAAATTCTTTGAATTACGTTGGTAAAAAAATTCACTGAATTACTGATAGCATGTCTGCAAATGAGAGAAACTGGGAGTGACTGAGCAATGCAAGGTCTGTGCACTAGTTCAAACATTGTACAATTTTAAATGTATACTTAACTGTACTACTGTAATGTTGCACTGCAGCTGTGTCCGTGTGTAACATTGTAGTGCAAAAGGCTACACATGAACTCTCACTTAAAGTTGATTTTACACATCAAAGTCACAGGTCTTGGGTGAGTAGCTTTTGTGGCTTCTAAGGAAGCTGAACAAAATCTGATAAATTGCCTTGAAGAGATGTCACATCAGGCCGCGTCATCCGGAGCTGAAGACTACAAGTTTGAAAATGGAAAACAATCAGTTGGTGTAGAGTTAGAGCTTACCCAGAGTATAGCCCGCTCCTTATCTCAGCTTGAGGCTAGCAGCTTAATGCTACATTAGCAGCTACTAGCTTAACCAACCCAAATATCCAACCAAAGTGTTGGTGGTTGAGTTGGAAAATAGATTTTTCACAAAAAAGAAAAATGCATGTAATGCTTAACCTCATTGACGGAGGTAAAAAGATAATATCTCTGTATCAAATTGTATCTCTTTTTAACTGTTGTTGCCCCAGAAAACTCTTTATCCAGAGTTAATGCACTATTTTGGTATGACACATTACTGATTAATTTTAATAACGTAATTTTCCAATGCTGCAAGAACTTCAACCCCAACATAGTCAACTTTCACTCTATTAGAGGAGAGGCAGAAAACTCAAAGATGAAAATCCTGGACAAATAGAGGAACTTGAGAAAATATTGTTTGTTTTTTGGGTAAAAGCCTGCCATTTCCCAATCTGAATTGATCAATGCTCATTTTCTACTTATTAGATGTCCCCTTCCTTAATCCTCACATTTCTCACTCTCTTTCCTCAGTGCCTGCCTCCTTTACTTCTCGTCCTGTTACCCTGCCTCCTCTTCAGGGCCAGTCAGCCCAAGCTCACTCCACACGTGTGCTGAGATTAGAGTTGGAACGTGGGGCTCTATTGATTTCTGAAGCTGTGAGATGACAAGTTGGGTCTCAGATCCACCCTGTTTACATCTGATTCATTGCAAGCCACTTGGGGTTTCAGAGACAGAAAAGCACCAATATTTCCCTTGTCTGAAGAAGATGGTTGCCTCTTATACTGTCATGCTGCGTGCACTCTATAGCATCTATGTCTTAAAGGAGAATTCTTTTAAGGAAGATTGTTTTCATTTTACTTGCTACTGACAGCACTCCAACTTTCCGAACAACAGAGCTATGTGTTGAAATCGACCGGAATTCTCCTTTGAGTATGCTGTTGTTTAGGTTTGTGTTTGTGAAAGTGCTGGGGGCTAGTCCATTGTGGCACACCACTAAGCTGCCAGGTCATGTTGTAGTAAATGCCCAAACAGAGAAGATGAGTCACATTGGCATTTGGAGGAAGAGGCCCCTGCAGACAAAACCCATCATGCCTGCAGATGTAGCCTGCAGCTGGAGCAGGTGGATCAAACAAGGGAATTGCTGGAAATATGGTGCATGCAGGGGACGCATCAAATAGATAACTGCTAATCATCGCCATCCCATTAAGGGAAAGTCCCTTTACCACATAACAACCCCCTCCTACACCACAGACAGGATGAACTATGGGTGAAGTCCCTCTTGGAAGGATCAGACTTGACAACCTTTTCTGATCTGTTATTGTTTTATCAGCTAAACCCTTGACTCTGTGTGACCTTTGACTTCTTAGCTTGTCTCCTCTTATTCTTTAAGGAATCTGACACAGAAAGAAGTGTCATATATAATGTATATATGATTTGTATGTATGTGTTGGTTGGACATACTGTATGTAACAAACATGCATCTGTTTTGTTTTGCTTGCTGTCTTGATCCACCAGGTATGTAGCATTTTTATTCTTAAGGATTCTATGCATCACTGGATGTATAAATCCATTGTACACTGGCTGCTGGTGTCACTGAGATGTGGACATTAATGTCTGACAGTTTATTGACTGGCCTGCCAAGGCTTGTTAAACCAACTGGCAGCTTTTCCAAGACCAAAGCCTACATTGCATCCTTTTATACCAACAACAAACTTCCTTCCTCCCCTCTAGCTATTTATCTACCTTTCAATTTGTGTCACCTTTTATTTCTCGCTATTGTTTTCAGCTGTCTTCTTTCCTGACCCCTGGTCTCTCTTGAATGATGCATGTGGATTTCTGGCAGCTTGCTGGGTTTTTATTTTCCTACCGACATGCCACAATTCTATGATTGGCCTATAGCTCTCTTTGAAGCTTTCCTGCATCTCTATAAACATATTGGGCAACATCAAAGACCAAACATTACAGGGGGGCAGGGTTCAACTGGGAGCCACTGCAATTCAAGCATCATCTCTCCTTTCCCCTTTTCTTAGGGGTCTTGTTTCTGCGCTAAAGGAGAGGAATAGCGAGCAGCGGGGGAAAGGGAAGGAGGAGGAGGGAGCTTCTCTCCCTGCGTTTGTGTCCATCATGTGTCATGGCTGCTCTTGGCTTTCATGTTCTGTCTGGCTGAGTCTCCTGCTCCAGCAGCCTGTTTCCTTGCTGAAAATCTGTGTCCCTCAGAGGCAGGAGACGCTCTCTCTTCTGCATCCATTTCAGCTCAGCTCAGCTCAGCAGAGCTGGGCTCTACTCTCACCTTGCTGACACCAGCTCCTCAGCAGACACCTCCTCCCTGCATGGGCTCAGCTGGCTGACAGGCAGCTGTCTGTACGCATAAAGCAGGAAGAGGACACACACTGTACTCTGAATCACCATCACTGCCTACTTTTCTAACACCTTTGCTATTGCCACCTCTTTGATCAAACCTTAAACCTCGAAATAAAACAGGTTATAGTATTTATGTATTTTGTGGGTTCATTCTTGTTTTTGCTTGCATAGAATAATTATTCTCACTTTATCTCAGTGTGGCTAATTGTTGAGTCTACTATAGTGGACTTTGACTAAAACACTTGAGAAGTAGTCAATGTTTGATTATCGTGGGGGGAAGAAAATTCAGTCGCCGGGGCCCAAAACAAGCCAGTGGCTGATGAAGACAAATGTGCAAACACATGTTGGCAGAATTGCTTTTTGGTTGAGCTACGCTCAGGAGGGCGGAACCAGGAGTTGTGATTTATAGTTGTGTGCTGTCCCTGGACCACCACTGTCTGCTGCCTCCCACTACTGTAATCACCATGTGTGTCTATTAGAATACTCCTGCTGCCCACAATGCATCACCTCAGCCAAGAGTAGAGGCAAGGAGAGGAGAAGTAACGCTTACCAGTGATAGTCCTGTTATTCAAACAGTGCTCTTTACAAAAGAATGATACAGAGAAAGGGTGGAGAGCAAAATGACACTGCTGTTGATGTGATAAAGGTCATTTATAACAATGCTGAAATGTCGAGGGGTGAAAGTGAAGGAATAAGGACAGACACAAGTACTTTTTTGAGTAGGACATGAATGACTTTATTTGGATGCTATGATACAATTTCATCATTCACACCAAAAGCTTCTCAGCCTTTTATTCTTTACAGACCTCCATTAATGCAACTTAGCTAATAATTTAAGTAACATTAATGTTGTTTATGTGCTTTTTATGTAGCTTCACCTCTGGATTTCAAAACATATTCAGTCTTTTTTACATTGCTTTATTATGTCCTCCTACATGATATTATCTGCATCCCTCCAGACCACTCTAAAGTCTGCTGGTCTGGATTCACATTGCTTTGCCTTGGGCATTACAGCATCTCCTAGTGGGCAAACTGCCTGCTGTTTTCAGTTGCATGAAAATCTATGCTTTGAATAATGTGATTCAGTGAATAACTTCAGATACCTTGACAAATAAGAGAACTTGACTTATAAGGTGGATTTATCTGCAGTGTTTCCATTGTGGATTATTTTGCTTTGCTGTTTTATAGTCTGATTGTGTGCGCAGCTGACTGCCCGCAGGCTGTCAAAACATTTGTATCTGTCTCATCAATTACAGTTTTGTTTAGTGCTAATAAACTTTTTTACATAACTGACTGGAATTATTTTCTTTCTCAAATGAATTATTTGTTATCTTTACCTAAAAAAAGGAAATGAATCACCTTTTGCTTCTTCATGATAGCTCTGAACCGATAATGAGATCTGGCACTGAGCTCCGGCCACTGTCATTTATGCTGTAATTGGCCAAAGGGTGTAAAGGGCAGCCATGCATCTTTAAAGACAGAGAATTAAGTGGTTTACTATGACAGGACTGAGAGGACGAAATACAAGTAGAAGTCTTGCAAAAGTCACAAATGAAAGAGAGCTTATGAGCTGGTTTATGAGAAAAAACATACATTATGGCTACAAAAAGACACAGTGATAATCACCCAGATGAATAAATGTCAGTCATGCCAATATTGACATTTTTTTCAAGGTTCATACTGATTCAAACCTTGTTTTCTGATGTGAATTATGGATATACTCTGACTAAAGACCGCTTGTGTTTGCATTTCATATGAATAGCTTCATACGTAGTCGCCCATCACTTATTCGCACAAATGTATACCGCTGTTTACTCATATGAACAGCCTGCTTTGCTCAACAGAGTTTCAGTAACAGTTTGTTTCCACCAACAAACATCTCAATGACCTAAACTGTATATGAATAAACTTAAAATTCTAATTACTTAATTCTATATTTACACACAGTAAACAAGTTGTTGGCAGCGTTGCAGTTGTTTTAAATGGTTGAATCACTGGTCACATCGTGCATTATTGAGGTAATACAGAGGATGGGGTTGTGCTGTTCACACTGATATCATAGCTCATTAGAGGAATTACCCTGGTCTCAATTGATCTCTGTGACCACAAGCTTAAGTGGTTCAGACTGAATTTGTTAGACATTGATTTCTATGGCTTATTAACGGCTTGAGTATCTCACTATACAGAGAGATGTGAAAACAGGATTACCTGGAAATAGAGGTATTGATTGGGTCAAGAAACTGGGCTTACATTTTAAATTCCACCATGGAGACATATTTGACACAAAAGGAATGTTGACTGAAAGATATGGGAAAATATTCTGATGAGTCACAAATGCCCTGGCCATGTGTTTAAAACAATACAGAATATTGTCTGAATATCATGTTATACTATCATAAATGAACATTATACAGATGATTGCTATTCCAGATACTCTTAAATAAAGGTGAGGTGGGTTTCTGTGTGAGGAAGAAAAAAACAGTAAAGGTAGTAAAAAAAAGCAATACCACGATGTACAAAGAAACTTGTAACTATAGCTGTAATGTGGCCTAACTAAGACAAAAAAGATAGGAAATTCATAGGAAATAAGAAATATATAAAGTAAAAAAACAAGAATGAATAAAATAAGAGGTATATACATTTCATATAAAGGTTTAAAAAAGAAAGAAATTGATTATATTCAAGAGCAATTAAAGACAAATTTATGAGGTAAGTGAGAAGTTAAAGTGACAAGTTGCAAGGTAACGTGACATGGTATGATTAACATTGCGTCTAGTATATACAGTATGTAAACAGTATGGTATATATGATTTATATATATGATTTGGGAAGACAGTATAACATGTTAACATATTATATTATATACATAAAAGAATGATAATGATGATTAAGTATAGTATGAGGTATAATATATAGTATAAGGTGCAATGTAATAGTAGTATAATACTATAATAATATAGTCATATAATAATATAATATAGCATGACATAATATAGCAGGGGTCTTCAACAGGGGGTCCGCCATCCCTAGGGGGTCCGCGGAGGTACTGCATGGGGGTCGCGAAAGTTTTGGTTGATTAGACTTTTTTTCAATCAGAGTGGCATGGCCACCCTACTCACTGTGCCTCGCACATGTTTAAAATAAAAACATGAATATATGAACCTGTGTATTATTTGAGTATCTTAGTATTGAATGCACAATAACAAGGTACACATGGCACTATAGGACCAGTTTGATATAACACAATTTTATACAATATATATAATTAGGGGGTCCCCGCTCCATCTCGCCATCAGTTTGGGGATCCTTGGCCTGGAAAACGTTGAAGACCCCTGTAATATAGTATAGCAGCAGTATAAAATGAAACATGGTAAAGTAGAATCAAATATTATGTCTGTAAAGAAACGTGTAACTTTAGCTGTGACATAACTCGGAGTAAAAACTACAATAATCACCTCTGAAAGATAGTGGAGTAGAAGTAAATAGTAGTAAGTCGTAAATGTCCAGTAGGTGGGAGTGTCGCTGCATGTTTCATCCACAACAGTCTATGGGTTCATCTTGCCTCACGTAACGTTATGACGACAACCCGGAAGGAAGTCCAACATTTATTAAGGCCATCTTTCTTAACTACAGCGAACGTTAGTGCGTAGCTTCACCCTAAATGCATAGCTACAACAAACACTCTAGCTACTTTTACAACGTAAGTTACCGTGGTTGAAAGCTTTGTTTCGTCATAAAGTTGTCTTTAGCCTCAGTGTTACCTCAGTAAAGTCCTTTATGTCGCTGTTTTTCTCGCTAACTGGCTAACTGCTAACGTTATATCTGTTTTGACAGAGATCTGCCGGTGATTCTGCACCCGTTGTGCAAATCGTGTTGCCCGTGGGAAAATGCCTGGCAGGCAAGAATCTTGGTCCTTTGTTGTACCCGCAATATTGACCTTCTTGTTGCTGGATGCTGTTGCTTTTGTACAGGCGAAGGTAAAGCATGTAGCTCCACACCTGATGCATACTTTAATAAACTGTTAATAGTGACATTCATTTTATTTATTTTTTTTAAACATTGTTTAATAGACTAAACATGTTTAATTCATCTGCAATATAAGTATTGAAAGAGTGGAATAAAATGTTTTTTCATCGTGTAATATATTAATCGTATACTATTGCTGTTTTGTTTATTTAAAGGTCCTCAGTAACCTTAAATTTGTGTCTTTCTGTTGTCGTTTTCCCCATTATTAAACTAAATTGAAACAAATGTAACCAAGCAATTAACCAACCATATAATTAGTCCTATGTTTTATCAGCTTTTTGTTGGGTCATTCAGATATACATGTTGTTTGACATTGAAAAATGTAGGTACTTGTACATATTTATTTATCAATATATGAAGTCTGGTCAGGGTAGATCATTGAGTTGAATTGAGAGCAAGAATTCCTTGTGTATCCAAATAATACTTTTATAAGTAATGTAAATTGAGGGTTGATAATATCAGCAAATAAGTATGCAGTACGCAGTTTTGTATGCAGGCAAGACCAAAACAAATGCACCATCTTTCTCTAAGTTCCCTGCTAATAGTAAAGCTTGTATTCAAGTAGTTATGGTTCTATCAATTATTGGTTGGACAGCACCTGTAAAACATCTCAAGGATCTATTTGACTTTGTTAGGTGCTTCTCTAATCTAATGTAATGTGGCAATTCAGAATTGTTGTGCCTTTGAAACTGGAATAACAGGAACTTTGTTTACATGCCAAATTGTTTGTACAACTCAGTTTGGTTAATAAGGGAAAGAAAGGGCTAGTGTTATGGGGTAAACAGATAGGTGAGCTATAACATTCAAGTAAGCAGTTGACTAAGTTTGAGGCAACTTAAACCCAATTTTCTTGACAATTACAGAACTTTGAGGATGTTCGCTGCAAATGCATCTGCCCGCCATACAGAAACATCACTGGCCACATATATAACAGAAATGTGTCCCAGAAGGATTGGTAAGAAAACTTACTTTCTTTAATCTTGTTTTTTGTACAGTAGAGAGACATGATTAAGAATTTCCCATCCATCCTGACACAGTTACTGTATTACAGTAACTGCCTCCATGTAGTGGAGCCCATGCCGGTGCCTGGCCATGACGTGGAGGCTTACTGTCTGTTGTGCGAGTGCAAGTACGAGGAAAGAAGTAGCAACACCATCAAGGTACCACTAGCTTTCTTTGGGGGCTTCAACTCTGATTTTTGGGGTTCAACAGGGTTGGTGTGATTAAGATAAGTTAGTACTTTATTTATCCTGAGGGAAATTGTTGAGCAGAATGCTTTAGTGTGTTTGCTTAATCAAAACAAAAATAAATTGTAAGAGAAGCGTGCAACAGTGTCTGTGTTAACAGAGAGTCAATTTAACATCTGCTTTTACTGGCACATATTATGAAGAGTTAAAGGTTTTTTGATACATAAAACTGAAATCATTTTACACCCAACATGGTTATCACAATAATTAATAACTAATGCAGATAATACGATTTCAATGCGAGGTTCTGTTCAACAACAGCAGGAAGCAACGTTGTTAGGGCTTTCAAATTACGTTAGTATTTGTAAATGTTTTCCATTCGGTCTGTCCTAGGTTACTATCATCATTTACCTGTCTGTTGTGGGGGCACTGCTGCTCTACATGCTGTTCCTGCTGCTGGTTGATCCTCTTATTCGCAAACACGACGCCTACACCCAGCCACTGCACAACGAGGAGGACTCTGAGGTAACCATTCAAACAAATATCACTTGTGATCAACACATACAGTACATGATTACATTTTAGTTGATTGTGAAGTTCTTGATTTGTTTTTTCATGTGTTTGTTTTTGTGTTTGTATGTTCAGGAGATGCGTCCTCCAGTTGACAGCGCTCAGGCCAAAGGAAACACAGTGCTGGAACGAGTTGAGGGAGCACAGCAGCGCTGGAAAAAGCAGGTCCAGGAACAGCGCAAGACAGTTTTTGACCGCCACAAGATGCTTAGCTAAACCCTACAGGTGACCTTAAAGCCAGTTTAGAGTAACTTCCCTGGGCTCGGCACTATTACTGTCACCAGCTGCACTATTACTAACCTCTTTGTCATTGCCATGCACTGCACCCCCTGAATATGTATTTCCTTAGAAATGTAAACAAACTGATCTTAACAACAAACGTTTTTTTATTTGTTATATGTAACATTTTAGGCTAAAATGGAGTTTTGAAAAAACTGCATGTTTGCCCACTGTTAACAGCTAGAAATCGTCATACTTATTTCAACATTTTGCAATATAACAGATTTTGAATGTGTTGATAAAGTAAGAACCATATTTCTCAAAAGTCAGACTTAATAGCTTTTAAGCTTCCTAATGATCATTTTTTGTTAGCTTTTTGCTAATTTGGTATAATAAGTTGTTTTGCATAATGTATAAAGTTATCTCAGAACAGGTAAGCTTTATGTTTGTGAATGGTCAATTTAGCTATTTAGGTAGAAAGAATTCCTTACTTATGCTATTGTCAAATATTGCTAATTCATATTACACCACTCATAATTTATTTATGTCATATTGTCATTATTTAGTTGTCCCCCATTGCTGTACATAGTAAACTGGACATATTTAGCATAATTTGCACTAATAGTTTAGTTAAAGGATTGTAAATTTTAGGCTTGTAATTTTAAAGCTCCAAAATGTGCCTCTTTTTGTTTCTCTCCTTGTGTGGGTGAATGTGTTACTTTAAATTCACAGCATTTAAAACATAACAGATTGTAATGTATAACAATCCATTTTGGCAGGTAAATCGTCTAACAGTTGTTTCTAAGTGAGGAAGGCAAAAGGCCACATTTTTGTCCTGTATTTCAGTAGCGTTTCAACATACTTTTCCATGCAAAGAGAGAAATAGAGAATGGGGTATATAACAGCTTTAAAGCAATCCTCAGTGTCATTTATTCTCTGCCACTGGAGATTGTTCTAAATTAGTAAAGCTGCAGATAATGGGCTTGCGTGTGGCAGAATCAGGATGCCGTATGGCTTTCAAGGGCCCTCATGTGTATCATTATGTCAGTGAATTCCCCCTGCGTCTTACTACTGGAAGTGTCTGTTGGGGAAAGTTTATTATGACACACTGACTCACGTTACCTCACTATGTGAACTTCTGAAGTTTATTTATATTTATGGATAGTTTTTTGTTGAAGTGTTTTTGTTTATTATATTTTCATATTACTGGTATCCATGTTTTGTATTTATATTTATCTCCAGCCTAACTGGAGTATTGCACCACTCATGTCTATACATTCGGCTTGATGTGAAATTAAAAAATCCCCCCAAAATATATAAAGTAAGATGTTTTCTTTCATTCCTCTGCATGTTTGCTGCAAGAGTCACTGCTTTTGTTGATTGACAATAGGGGGTGACAGAGTACACAATATGTGTGCTCTCAGCATGCTCTACTCACGTTCTGCTTTTGGTGTGGTGTTCAGCTTTTGGGAAACAAACAGTTTCTTCTCTGTCATACTGAAGATTATGTTGTCACTTTGGAAATGCATAAGCAATTGTATCCTACATACGTCCTACTTATTTTTTTTTCAAAAAAGTAGCACTATCCAAACTAATTTCTTTAGGGCTGGGTGATAGTTTCATATTATCATTTGTCAACTTACAAGCTTAAATTGTGCCATGATATGAGCATAGTTTTATATCCTTTTATAAAAAATGAATTATTCTGTGTATAAGTTAATCATAAATTCACAAAATGAGGTGTTGAAGTTCTCAATTTAGATCGTAGTACTGTCCAACATTGAACATCAGTTTGACTTGTATATATTATGTTTGCTTGCATTTTCTACATTGCGACACACATTGGTAACACAGTCAATTTAGCACCTTCAATTTAAGCACTACATAAACATTTAATAATAGTTTGTCCATAACTCCATAACCCAGGCATTATAATTATTAATATACAGTATTTGTCAGCAATTATTACTTCACCTATAAAACATTTAATATTATTACAACTGTGTTTGCCTTCATTATATGTTAACACACTAGCCTCCATGTATAGGTAGCCTTCAGGAGGAGTTATAGTATTTAATAAATCAATGCATAAAAAAATGTATCTGCGTACACTTACTTTATAGTGTGTTATTATTAACCATTTAATAACATAATTTAATAAATGTTTACTTGGGGGGTGCTGCTAAAGTGGAACTAAACATTTAACCCATCCCTATAATTTTAGCAGGAAGAATTCCTGAAAGTTTGGGATGTCACATTAAAAAAATGTCACATGAAAGGCACAAACATCTGTGTGTTTTCCCTTCCTCTCTGTTCACTATTTTTTCACAGTTTAGGGTTCAACACCAGTGTCCAGCAGCTGGGTCTGTTTGGAAAGGGATGGCAGGTTCAGGAGGCTAGTGGCTATATTATGCTACTGCAAGCCCTGTAAACTGTCTCTCCCCTTCTTTGTGCTCTTTTCAACCAGTGCTACCCTGTCCCAACCCCCTCTTGATCCCATCTACTCCCATCTTCCACCTTCCACCCCCCACCTTCTTAACCATCCCCAAGCATGGCCTGTCAAATAGTCTAAATTTAAACTACAGGACCAACTGCTACTCCAGCCGCTCTGGGCTCCTGTTATTTTTCCCTGCCGAAGGGGATTTTTCTGTCAGAGGCCCTCAGCCAGGAGGAGAGGCCTGTGGCTCTGCGTGAGGGAGACAGAGTCAGAGGAAGAGGGACGAGAGGGCAGCGGAGGAGCGCTCACAGGATCGGCAGGTCTGGAACCCAGAGCAGGCTTTCACAACAGGGAGTTATAAAGCGCCTCTGTTTGGGAGTATACAGTGAGAAGATTTCTACAGGACTGGGAGCTTGTCTCAGGTGTAGGCGTCAACATGGCAGCCAACGCAGAGGTCAAGCCGGTTATTATGAATGAAGAGGAGCTGAAGAGGAAGCAGAGGGAGAAGCTGAAGAAGCTACAGGCCACAGGAGGAAACCCTCGACCTGCTAGAACCCTCTTCCTCTTCAACCTCAAAAATCCCTTCCGCAAGGCCTGCATCAGCATCGTCGAGTGGAAGTATCCTTTATATCTTACACACCTGCCTACGTTTTACACAACTCACAGACTTTTGTGTTTGTAATATTAAGTACAAGGCTTAAAAATATACCCTTCAAACGTCAGTATTTTACTCCTAAATATGCAGTATGATACTCAAGGCATTATACAGTTATTACAGCATGTAGGGCTCTGGTTAGGAACACTGACAGCTACTGTAATTAAGTGGCTGCAGGCCTGTGAATTATCAGCCATGTAGTTTACCTGTGGTAAGCACGCCCAAGCCAAGTCACTTTCAAATCTGTGTTAAGGCGATCCCTGAAGTGTGAAGTGGCAGCCCTGTCTCAAAGTCAAGTTTGTAGCCTTCATATTTTCACCCGGAGACCTTCTTAAGCCACTCTATTTGCAAAGAACCAGCAGACAATTAATGACGCCACCTGTTAGTGTCCTGATAGCTTACAGTCTGCTTTTAATGTGGAAATAGCTGCTCTGAAATGCTGGCAGCCTGTGAGGCTTGGAGCCTGAACACAAGGCAGACTGCTGAGTGATGTTATGGCCCCTGTAGGGGAGTTTCCTGCTTTCAGCCTGTCCATTCTGGGATAATACATATTTTACATCCAAAATAGAATACACTAATTTATCCAGAGACAGCTTTAGTGTCACAGTAGGACTCACTGAATTTAATGTGAATTTTATAATAATATGTGTAATTCATATAATTCCTGTATCCATATGCTTAGCCACTTCATGAGGTTTACTGTTTAATCCCATAGATATTTGATTCTGTAACACAGGGCTTGGATGCTGTGTTTAGAGCAAAATTACAGAAAAAAACTAAAACCCTTAATTCCTTCTTGTTGTACAATTAAAAAAAAAGTACAGTACTTACAGATTTAGGAATAAATAAATGTCTCATAGAAGAACCAAACAGCTTTTTTCCTGATGACTAGTCTGTGTTTAAATGGTTTGGTCATATTCTTGGGCTGTGCAGCTGTTCTGTGGTATCACAGGGAGACATGATGCTGACCTGGCAGGGGAATTCTCTTAGAGAGCCCCCTATGGACGAGAATGAAGCAGCACAGCAGACAAGATTACATTTACTTTGAGCGCTTTGCCCGCTAACGAAGGGCTGTGAAAGGGATGATGTTTCAGGCAGCATTTAGAGGCACTGGGTAATGTAAGCAGAGTTTGTAGACCTGTTTGATTTATTTTATATTTGGTTCACTACATAAAATCACAAAACATGCACAAATAAAGAAAGGGACGATCTATTTTCTTACCCATCCATAGATATATATATATACAAATATTATCATCAAGGTTAATTCTGGAGAAATTGTATCCCCTTGTTAATATTCCTTAATGGGATACTGAGAGTTTACCAGTCCTCCCTGTGTATTGTTGTTATGATCCTCAGTTTCCCCATCCAGAACATTTGAGATCATCATCTTATTGACTATCTTTGCAAACTGCATTGCTTTGGCTGTATTCCTGCCCATGCCTGAAGAAGACAGTAATAACACCAATACAAGCTTGGTAAGTATGAGTGTGAACACAGATCCTTTCTTTGAAGTATGATACATCCCATCTGTGTTTTAATACAAAGATCGTCTGTTTTTATGATTATTATTATTATTAACTGAAAAAGCTGGTTGAAATATACATGTCTATAAAACTGAGCTTGTTATATATTAATGGATCAGTTTCAGGGTTTTCTTGTTTGTTTGTTTTCTGCTAAACACAATAATTTTGGGAACATTTGTTACGTATTCTGTGAAAAAAGCCAAAAGGTTTCACAACTCTTCTCACTCGACTAGATGACAGGTGAATCACAGAGTCTCTCAAGTTAAAGTAGTATAAACTATCTGGTGGCAGGTGTTTGACCACTGGATGCTGCTGATGTGTTTACAGGTGATATTATATTTCATCCACCTGGTTGTGTGTTTACACTGCTGTGGGGATGTGGATATAGTGTATTAAAAGGTGGGCGATTTAACAAATACAACCAGGGATGATCAAAGTGAGCAAAATATATATGTTTGCTCTTGTACAGTGTACACATCTTGCCAATATCTTGAAATATGATGTTGAGAAGGCTCGTTGACATGTAGATGACTGCCTCTGAGATGCCTGACAACCAGATCAAATGTCAATATTTGGCACCAATAGCCAGCCATCACTTGCTTTCCTCCAGCCAGTCAATAACCTCATTACTAGATTAAAGCTATCAATTTTGTTGGAGCCCAACTGATTGACAGCTAAATGCATCAAGTCATCAGGTATCTGGTCTTGAAACAGACCCCATTTCTCACCAGCCTTCTCCCAAATCCTTCTTACTGCCATTCCTCAGAGGTGAACGTTGTAAGAAGATCTGGTCATCTTCACCCCCCTTTTTCTGTTAGCAGTAGGTCGGCCCAGACAGAGTCACTCTACTGACGCAGGTGGATACAGTAGAGTCCACAAATATTTCCTCATGTAACCACATTCATACTCATATACTAAATATAATGGCTTGTAACATTGATACACTACAACATAGAAGCACAACTCTACTTGTTGCCCCTCGCTGTTTAATTTGAATAACATTTCTTGAGTTTTAGTCAGTAAATGTATGTATTTTTGTGAATGTATGCAAGGTTTCCTTTATAGCTGTACCTCAAATTAACTCTGATTTGGCTGGATTCACTGGGAGCTCTATCATTATGTGCAGCTTCTTCTTCTGCAAAATGTGTATTTACATCAGCAATGAAAAGCAAAAAAAATAAGTAGTCTCTCTAATGATGACAATTTGAAGCTGCAGTTTGTAAGCAAATATGTGTAATGGAGTGTTTTGGTTGTAATAAGGTTATCCTCACGTTATGTAGCTATAATTATTACTGCTTGTTTGTCGTCAGTGGCAGTCACTATTGAGGAAAGCCATACTCAGCTCTGTGATAGTCTGCTGTTTGTTGACCTCCTTTGTCTCTGAAAACATTAACACTAATAATAAAAACACAGATACAGGCACAACTTGCAAACAGATCATTTAATTTAACCACACTGATGTTTACCACCTCTAAACTAAGCATTTAAAATGTCTAGCAACAGTTTACTTTGAGTTGTCAGACAAAGCTTGTTAAATTGTGGCTCCTTATAAGTTTATCTAATACCAGTTACATCTACTGCTATTCATCCTAACAGGTAATTAAATGCCAAAGTTGTCATTTACTCCAATCATCCCATATTTTAATAGAGGATTGAACCTGAAGGTATGTGAGCTTTATAAAATGTAAATTCCTGGTTTGTGTTTCTCTTTCTGCAGGAGAGTTTGGAGTACATCTTCCTGATCATATTCACGTTAGAGTGCTTTCTTAAGATAGTGGCCTATGGGCTCGTGTTCCATGAAGGCGCCTATTTACGGAACTGTTGGAACATATTGGACTTTGTCATCGTCTTCATGGGGTAAGATGAGCTCTGAGCTGCAGGTGGATATCTCTACCACAGCTTCCCTTTTACCACATCTAAGAAACTGCCATTGACACTTCAATTGTAATTCAATCAGGAGAAACATGTTTGCGGATATGCAAAAGGTTTATTGTACAGCATAATAAAATGTCTTTGGAGATTAGGCTCCATCGTTATACTAATAGTTTGTATATAGGGGTAGAGAACCACCATGATCCCCCGATGCAATCTAGACACCAGTAGTGGCGACAAAGGAGCCCGAAGACCAGACCGAAGGAGGCTCCGGACCGGTTAGCTGGAGTAGATGACTGGAGGTGGAAGAGGTGGAAGGGGAGGTGGAGGGTTGCATGGTTTACTTGAAACGACAGATGGGAGAAACAGATTTAAAGCAGGGTTGTGACTCTATGATTGGCCCTTGAAATTTGGGTACAATTCTGATTGGTTTAGCAGGAAAGTCAATGCCCCAACAGCTGATTCAATTTAGGAAGAGAGCATTGATTAAGAGTTAGGTCTTCCTGAAAGAATTTACACTGAGCTACATTTCAATCAGGAGAGACTAGTTTTCAGATTGCAAAAGTTATATACAGTTATTTACACTGAGCTACATTAGTTGAAAATGTCAATGCCATTTTGTATCATGTAGGGGTAGGCGCTTATGGTTGTATGATCTTTTCCTACAGTCTCTTCACTTTTGCCTTGGATACCATCAATAAGATAGCAGGTGTGCCAATGGAAAAAGGTGGGGGGTTCGACATGAAGGCACTGAGAGCCTTCAGAGTGCTGCGGCCCTTACGTCTTGTCTCTGGAGTCCCCAGTAAGTAATCTGCAATCTTCTTCTATGATCCAAATATAATGTATAAAACCCCTGTGTCCATTTCACACTGTGTGATTATTGTGGACATACCATTTATGTGAAGAGAGCTTCCTGAAGACACTGCTGAGATGTTGTTCTTTCTTGTAATGTTTTTGTTTTAATGTTCACATTTAGGCCTGCAGGTGGTGATGAATTCCATCCTCAAAGCCATGCTGCCTCTACTGCACATCGCCCTGTTGGTCTTTTTACTGGTAACCATCTATGCCATCATGGGACTGGAGCTCTTCAAGTGCAAAATGCATAAAACCTGCTACTATGCTGGAACAAGTACGTATGAAGGACACAATCAGACACTGTTCACATGGGATTTTTTATATGTTGGGATTTATAGCCATACCCGAGAGTTATAATTCCCGAAGCTACATTCAGAAAATGATATAAATCTCTTCTCTTTGGCCCACAGATATCTATTCCACAGCAGAAGGTGAGCTGCCGGCACCCTGTGCTCAGGCAGGTAATGGACGCCGCTGCATGATCAACGGCTCTGAGTGTCGGCCAGGCTGGGAAGGTCCCAACAATGGCATCACCCACTTTGATAACATTGGCTTTGCCATGCTTACGGTCTACCAGTGTATAACCATGGAGGGATGGACCAAAGTGCTCTACTGGGTCAGTAATTGCTTGAACATTGTCTTGGTTGTTTTTTAAGTTTCAGTGTTGGGGGATTATGCTCTTGCCACCAAATGTTTACAACTGTCTAGATTTTAGGTATTCATTGTGTTAAGTATACCTAACAGAATTTGTTGTTTGTGGCTGACCCAGAGATGTCTTTCAGGTTAATGATGCCATAGGTAATGAATGGCCCTGGATCTACTTTGTTCCCCTCATTCTGGTGGGCTCCTTCTTTGTGCTCAATCTGGTTCTGGGCGTGCTCAGTGGGTAAGACAACTTTTATCTTCTGCTTTTCTACTGTCTGCATCTTGCATCATCACGTGAACAAGCTAACATGCTGTTTCACTGTCTTTACCCTCAGAGAGTTTACCAAAGAGCGAGAGAAGGCCAAGTCACGTGGAGAGTTCCAGAAGTTGCGAGAGCGTCAGCAGCTGGATGAAGACCTGCATGGCTACATGGAGTGGATCACTCATGCTGAAGTCCTGGATGCCGACCGAGAGGGCAAAGGTCAGCACTATTAACCACCTCAACCACCCATCCCATGTAGAGATACTGTTGAATTACAACTGTTCTTCTCTTGTCAGGACTCCTCCCTTTAATCAGTGACTCTGATACAGACAGCCTGTATGACCTGGAAGGAAAGAGTCGAATTGTCTACTACTAGTGAGTATATGAATACATTTTTTAGATGTAATAATAACGGGGACTCAGCACAGTAAGCCAGGTTTATTTTTGTATTTAGCCGCCTGGCCCGTCGCTGGAACCGTTTCTTTAGGATGAAGTGCCTGCTGTATGTGAAAACCAAGAGCTTTTACTGGATAGTGATGTTCCTCGTCTTCCTCAACACACTTACCATAGCAACAGAGCACCACCACCAGTCTGACAGCCTCACTGCCCTACAAGGTTGGTGATGAATATATGAATTATTGTGAACATGTTTAAATAAATTTAATTTTATTGCTCCCAGCCTTACCCATTCATCTCTCTTATCTCAACAGATGTGGCCAGTCGTGTACTGCTAGTGCTGTTTGTCTTTGAGATGTTTGTGAAGATGTATGCTCTGGGTCCCAGAGCATATTTCATGTCCCTGTTTAACCGTTTTGACTTCTTTGTGGTGCTATGCGGTATCCTGGAGATGATCATGTTCTCTGCAGGAGCCGTGACTCCCCTGGGTTTCTCTGTACTCAGGTGTATCCGACTGCTGAGGTTCCTTAAAATCACAAAGTGAGTTATGTCCACTCTAAGGATCTTGTTGCATTAAATTAGTTGTAGTGAGATTTAATTCCATTTAACACCTCTCTTCTTCCAACTGCTTTGCAGGTACTGGACCTCTTTGAGTAATCTTGTGGCCTCTCTGCTCAACTCTGTTCGTTCCATTGCCTCCCTGCTCCTTCTTCTCTTCCTCTTCATCGTCATTTTCTCACTCCTGGGCATGCAGGTGTTTGGGGGCAAATTCAACTTTACTGACCACAGACCCAGACGCAGTAACTTTGACAACTTCCCTCAGGCCCTCATCTGTGTGTTTCAGGTAAGGCTAGACATATATTCATTTAGATGCTCTGCTTTAAGCTCTTCTCAATGTCAGCTTTTAATTTTGTTAACCCTTTCTTGCCTGATTTTGATGACCCATTATGTACTGAAGTGCATTCACAGTTGCAGCATCTAACTCTTCCTTTCATACCTGATGAATCACTGTTTTTTAACACATGGCTGTCTCTCAGATCCTAACAGGGGAGGACTGGACCACCATCATGTACAATGGCATTATGGCCTATGGAGGGCCTGTCATTCCTGGCATCCTGGTCTCCATCTACTTTATTGTCCTCTTTGTCTGTGGAAACTGTATCCTTCACATACACTCACAATGTTATCTAGAATTTAACAAGGATTTTAAGAATTTTAAGAATTTAAGAATGTACAGACATGCTACGGCTTAGTTTAGTATGTTAGCATCCTTACATTTGTTAATTAGTATTTAACACTTGGAAAGCTGTGTTTCAGCCTGATGCTGTTGCTTGATGAAAAGACAGGGGACACCAAAGTTATTGCAATTCATCCAGAAGGGACATGAATGTTTGTATGTGTGTAAGATTTGATTTCAATCCATGCAATTAGTTGTCGAGATTTCACTCAAAATCACAGTGGTGCTAGAGGAAAAGCCAGGGGATCACCAAATTTGGATACCTTTTTCTTTGACCCATAAATATTTATGCACATTTTTGTACCAATCCACTCAGTTGCAATTGATGTGGAGATAGGTCTGGCAATACGAGACTAGTAGCATATATTCTCTGGGGACCATATAAATATGTACAAAATGTAATGGCAATTCATCCAATAGTTGTTGAGTCTGGTGGGCCAACCATCATACCAACATTGCCATCCATAGAGCCATGCCGCTAGTGTCGCTAAAACTTGTATACACAGCAGTGATGTTTTTTAAAAACAAGATTTTGGTTTTCCTGAGCTCACCACAATCAGATATCCTCCTCAATGTCTTCTTGGCCATCGCCGTCGACAACCTGGCGGAGGCTGAGAGTCTGACTTCAGCTCAGAAAGAAAAGGCAGAGGAGAAGTTGAGGAGAAAGCTATTAAGGTGAATAAGGACCACAGCCACCCAGCACGCAGGCTGTTCTTCTTGTTACTGTCTGGCACACGATACAGGAGCATGACTGCACGTACCACCAGACTTAGGGACAGTTTTTACCACTTTGCGCCATCAGGCTTCTTAACTCATAAACCTTGAAATTCCACATCACATACCTGATTACCTGCTTTTTACTGTTTACATAAAATGCACTATCAACATTACTTTTATTTATTTATTTGTCTCACTCATTTATTTATCGCTCATATCCCACATCTCATTCCTTTTTCTTGTTGCATTTGTGCAAAATTGGATAAACTTTTACACACATTCCTCATTTTCATACAAGTATGTAGTGCTATATTTTATTTTTCATCTTATCATATTACCTTACATCTTATTATAATTTTATCTAATTTTATCTTATGACTAATCATTCTCTTATTGCGGCATCTAGCGCTTTTATTGCTGAGCTGACCCCTTGTCTTGTCAGTACATTTCATTGTACCGTTGACCCTGTGTTAACCTACATATGACGAAACGATCTTAAGTGTGATGATCTGCTCTGTCTTCTCATTGCTAAACTCTACTCCATTCCCTTTCCTTCCTACCGCCCAGATCCAAAATGCCTGACAAAACTGATGAGGACAGGGAGAGGATAGCTAAGAAACTGGCAGAGCAGAGATCTAAGATGGAGGGTATACCAACCACAGCCAAGGTTAGTGTTATTTCTGGTACAATATCACAGATTAACAACGATCTATTAATCAGGAGCATAAGTAGCCAATGCATATTTATTTTTTTAGCTCAAAATTGACGAGTTTGAGTCCAATGTCAATGAAGTGAAAGATCCATTCCCACCTGATGACTTCCCAGGTAACAAATGTCTAATCATCCTGCTTATTTGCATCTCAAACGCTTAACCTCTCACATTTCTCAGTAATGTAGTTGTGGCAGAAGGGCATAAATGAATTCAGGAATCCATATTCATTACACTGGCTGTTTACCAGTGCTGCTTTCTTGGTTATGTTAAAGTTTAAGTATAGTAACCCCTCATTAATATTATTAGACTCAGACAAGTCTAAAGTTAGGCTTTTTTAACTTGACTACCATATAAAGTCTATAACATGATTCAGTAAAGAGAGATTTTCTATTTTCCAAATATAGTTTACTATATTTACTACAGCATTTTGAGTGTTTTCTTCCACATGGTAGGTGATGACGAGGAGGAAGAGCCTGAAATCCCCATCAGCCCTCGGCCCCGACCAATGGCCGACCTGCAGCTGAAGGAAGAAGCCGTTCCATTGCCTGAAGCTAGCTCCTTTTTCATTTTTGGCCCTCAGAACAAGTAGGAACCAGACATACCAGACTGAGAATAACAGTGGTTATATTTAGTGTTTTCTCAAACTATCATGAACACAGTGAACAGTGAATTGATTGAACTTACTGCACTGATTATTGTATGTTTTTTTCATATATTTATTTGTATCCAGGATCCGTAAACTGTGCTACAAGATTATCAACGCCTCTTTCTTCACCAACTTAATTCTTCTGTTCATCCTGCTCTCCTCCATTTCCCTGGCAGCTGAGGACCCCATCGATCCCAAGTCCTACAGAAACAAGGTACAACCAAGTCTATCACTACACATTTAATTGGACATTATCTGTTGAAAGAAGACCAAATTTGACAGCAAACCTTTTTGCTTTTTCCTCCAGATCTTGGCCTACGCTGACATTGTCTTCACAACTGTGTTTACCATTGAGATTGTACTAAAGGTAAAGTGCTCTATACATCATGTTCTACCATTGGGTTTGACTGATGTTGTTCTTTAAAGTCAAGATACCAGATAACAAACACGATATTTTTTTCTGATATTCCATGTGTTTAAATTTGATAATTATGTGACAAAAATGACAGACAACTAAACCACTAAATCTGTAATTCTATTCTTGGCAGAGAAAAATTAAATTGTGTTATGAGCGAAACAGAATGAGGCAGGTTTCTTTACAGGTCTCACAGGTTTTTACTGAAGTATAATATTCAGAACCTGAACAATCACTGTGAAACTACTTAATTTGCATTGAGGGTTATTATTGCCCCACTGAGTTACAAACACTAAACTCACATTGCCAACATTAGGGCTGCAACTAGAAATTAATTTCATTATCGATTAATCTGAGCAAATCCAATATATTTTATGCTGATCAACCTATTGATTAAATCAATTACGTTTCTTTCTTTTTATTTGACATTAATGCAACACATCTGTTCCTCTGACTAAAGGAAAAGCTTAAAGATATACCTGTTGGGTTTAATATTCTGGGTGTGACTTTATGTATCTGACTGACAGATGACAGTATACGGAGCATTCATGCACGAAGGTTCCTTCTGTCGTAACTCCTTCAACATCCTGGATCTGATTGTGGTTACAGTCTCTCTGCTTTCTATGGGGATGGAGTGAGTAAACATTTTGAGATTGCCATATTAGATATACAACATCCCTACTGTTATTTATTTTCCTAAATTACAAAATGTTAGTATTCCAAGATGTGGATATCAAGACTGCTTTTTGTCATTTGTTGTGTGCAGATCCAGTGCTATCTCTGTGGTAAAGATTCTCAGGGTGCTAAGGGTGCTGAGGCCTCTCAGAGCCATCAATAGAGCCAAGGGGTTAAAGGTACACACATGCATAATTACATTAATTCCTCATGTGGATATGCCTGTTTCCAGTGGTGGCAGAAGTTATTAGATCCTGTATTTAAACAAAACTCTTTAGCTCAATTGTATGCTGTTTAAGTTTAATATTTGATACTTTCACCTCTTTAGGTCTTGGACATCTGAAACATGACAGGGGGCCATACCAGACAATGTTTTTTTTCTAAATTTTCACGAGCAATGCATTCTGTTTTATAATCTTATAAAATGTTTAAATGCAAAATCTTAACCTGAAAACTTACTAGTAATTAAAAGTATTAAATGTGTAAAAAGTACAATATTTCCTTTTGCTGTGTAGTAGAAGTATAAATAACCTTAAAAAGACCTCAAAATTGTACTTAAGTACAGTATATACATATATTAAGTATTAAGTGGTCATTGTTTGTCTTTTATGACAGCATGTGGTCCAGTGCGTGTTTGTGGCCATCAAAACCATCGGCAACATCGTCCTGGTCACCATGTTGCTGAACTTTATGTTTGCCTGTATCGGCGTGCAACTTTTCAAGGTAACTCCATTAAAGATGATGTTGACACTATACGTAGCATGATACTGTAAAGCTCATATTTCCAAATTGACCTATTGTAAGTATAAATGCCTTGCTCCTTATGATGATGTCCCTAACCCTTTCCCTCAAAGGGTAAATTCTACAGCTGCACTGACCCATCGAAAATGACAGGGGAGGAATGCCAGTAAGGCAAACATATTTCACACTTTGTAGATTTCATCTATCTAAACTATAATGCCATTTAAGAGTCACCATTCTCTGTGTTTGCTCTCAGGGGATACTTTGTGAAGCACATGGAGAATTCCCTACAAGAAACAGTGCTGGCAAAGAGAGAATGGATCAACAGTGACTTCAACTTTGACAATGTGCTCTATGGCATGCTGGCTCTCTTTACTGTTTCCACATTTGAGGGCTGGCCAAAGTAAGCACAGCATTTTTTATCCTATCTGTTTGATTGAGTTTGAAGACATTGAGTTAGAACTAATTCCATATTATTGCGCCAGATATGGTAATAATTAGCCTTGTGGTATCCCTTTGTCTTGCCAATTATTTCTCATCTCTCAACATCACTCCATTTATTCCCAGACTGTTATACAGAGCCATTGATTCAGATGAAGAAGACATGGGTCCTGTCTTCAACAACCGAGTGGATGTGTCCATCTTCTTCATCATCTACATCATCCTCATTGCCTTCTTCATGATGAACATCTTTGTGGGCTTTGTCATCGTCACTTTCCAGGAGCAGGGTGAGCAGGAGTATAAGGACTGTGAGTTGGACAAGAACCAGGTACGCCAAAGGTGAAACAGTGGGCAGTAAGACAATGAGAGAGTCCAATCATTTTAATAAAATCTAAAACATGTTAGGAATTATTATTATTTTTTGTCTTCTATTTATCCCGCCTTCTTCCTCTCCTTCAGCGCCAGTGTGTGCAGTATGCCCTGAAGGCTCGACCTCTGAGGTGCTACATCCCCAAAAACCCCTACCAGTACAGAGTCTGGTACATTGTCACCTCCTGCTACTTTGAATACCTCATGTTCTTCCTAATTATGCTCAACACCTTGTGTCTGGGGATGCAGGTATGTAAATTAAGGCTATGTTGCAACACAAAGAAAACATTTAGATTGTATCGAGCCTACTGACAGACAATACTCTGTGTCAATAGTCACTGTCTTTAGATGTGAGTGTAAGTGTTTTTGTGTCCTAGTCAGAGGAGCTCAGTGTTTGTTAAATAATTTAATCAATAAGAAAAGTGAAAACTTCAACTGTAAAATGTGGAACATCACAACTTTCCAGCGAAATCCCAGACTAATTATTATGACAATTTATTTACCAAATCTTACTTTAATTGTTAATTTTCTTTTTTTTTATGTAACTATCGTAAGAAAGGACGAGACAATACACTGAGAGGATGAAATCCAGTTTTGAGCGTTTCACTATGGGCCCAATTGATGTATTATTCAAAGCTAAATTTATGATAACTTGCCATCATTTCTATTGTTTATGATATTATGGTACTCACCTAAAAGCAAGCTTAACACATACTTATAAATTTAAATACTTCTAAATGTTGAATGTTTTAAGCCAGTATATCGCTCTAATGTTAGCAGCAATTATCTTAAAACTACATTTTGTAAAAATACTACATCAAATAATTAGTTATAACATGTTGAGATTAATATTTGCTTTCACTTTGAACAGCACTGTAACCAGTCGGACCATGTCACCAAGCTGTCTGACATGCTGAACTTGATCTTCACCGTGCTCTTCACTGTGGAGATGATTCTCAAGCTCATGGCCTTCAAAGCGAGGGTAACGGCTTCACACTTTGTGGTTCAATTGGTTAACCACCAAATCCAATGTCCTATTGTGTCTGTCAGCAATGCTTTATTTGTCTGTGCAGGGTTACTTTGGAGACCCCTGGAATGTCTTTGACTTCGTTATCGTCATCGGTAGCGTTGTTGATGTCATCCTTAGTGAAGTCGACGTGAGTATGAATTATAGAACTTATATTTTTTAAATCTATTCTAATAAATTCCACAGTTCTTATTGCAGGTGCTGTATATGAACATCGCTTGTATTTTCTCAATAAGACATTTCCAGTTAATAGTGTGATTTGATTTGAAATGACTGAATGTATTTATTCAATGCTCTGATACAGAAGCATATAATTGTGGCCCAACAGCTGATTGGTGCCAGCAGAACTAGCTCACAGAACGCGGTCAGTACAGTCGTTGGCCATACTTACTTCAGCTGTACCGCTCCCACCCCCCAGTTACTTGTGCAACCTCAGAAGCATTTCCATTTCCATCACCACACACCAAATCAACTTTTCCATTATTCCCACAGGAACCATTACAATATTTTTAGTGATTCAATGTTTGTGTGTTGTCTGAGCACAATATTAGTAAATTACTTCATTGTGTTATTTTATGTGGTTATGCTACACAAACTCAATGTTGTTTTTTTTGGCCAGTCACTGTTGTTTTTCTCCATTATTGCACTGCATTGTTCTCACCTTTTCCATCCACAAACAAGCTGCTAGCAATTTCTGTTTTCTCCATCCAATGTCACATTGCCTCCTAATTCTTTTATATCTCCTCCTCTTCTTCTTTTGCATATTTTCCCTCTCAATCCCTCTGTCCTTCACACACATCACTCCTCATCTGTCTATCCTCCACAGAGTGCCCTGGCTGCCAGTGGAGGACTGTACTGTCTCCATGGCTGTGCTGTAAATATCTGATCACTGCACTGCACTGCTGCATGAAGGTTGCTGTGTGGGCACGCCACTATGTTTTCTACTAAACTGTAGTAAACTGTTCTGAACCGTGTGTGGCTCAAACTGCTGGTGAAACATCTGCCTAATCCTACAGAGCAAATGTGAGATAAGACTTCAAGCTGATATATTGAGTTCCAGTAGAGCTCAAAAACTTTACACACAGGGGTCAACACTGAATATCAGTACAGAAACTCTAATGGTGGCTGGATTGACTGAAAACTGTTAATATCTTATTAAGTCTGCATATAGTTTATTTTGCATGAGTTAGAAGTTTTAGTTGTTCTAGTTTTCAGCAACTAAGACTGGAGGCTTTGGAAACATTGCTCTTTAACCCTGGTTGTTGATTGTAAATCATACCTTAACAATATTTAAAAGGTAACTTGTATCAAACATAACCATGTAACTACAGTGTGTCATCTTTTCATTTACTTTGTGCAGGAGACAAATCCTATGCAAGCAATTGCGGTAAGCCTAAACATTTTTTTTACTATTAAAAACCCAGTTTTTCCGTTCTTTTAAATGTCTCCTTAAATTCTTTGGTAATTTTTGTCCATAGGCGTCTGAAAATGCCTCAGTATCCATTACGTTCTTCCGACTCTTCCGTGTCATGCGTCTGGTCAAGCTGCTGAACCGTTCAGAAGGCATCCGTAACCTGCTGTGGACCTTCATAAAGTCCTTCCAGGTCTGTTACACTGTGGTCATAATCATTTTCCATTTGTATCTCCACTTTTAACACACTTTTAATGACCTATCTGTGTTTGTGTCTACAGGCTCTACCTCATGTAGCTTTGCTCATCATAATGCTCTTCTTTATCTATGCTGTCATAGGGATGCAGGTACTCAAGTCTAACATTTTTATTTACTTGATGTTATCATTGTAAAACTATGTAGATTGTTAATATGCGTAAATATGCGTATATTCCACTAAAACAAGTTTCCATATTTGGCACTGATTTTAACAACCCTTTAGATCTTTGGAAAGGTAGCCCTAGTGGATGGCACCCAAATCAACCGCAACAACAACTTCCAGACATTCCCTCAAGCTGTTCTGATGTTATTCCGGTGAGTCTCTAAGCCTGTTAATCATGTCATTGGTGAAAAGCTCATTGGCTGCAAGGTCTGAGCCAGGATCTCATTATGGTTTACCTTTCCAGGTGTGCTACTGGAGAGGCTTGGCAGGAGGTCATGATGGCCTCGATGTATGGGAAGAAGTGTGACCCCAAGTCTGACTTTTTGCCAGGAGAGGAGTACACCTGCGGGTCCAACTTCGCTGTCTTCTACTTCCTCAGCTTCTACTGTCTCTGTGCCTTCCTTGTGAGCAGGAACATTCATCTTTTAGCTGAATTAGTGTTTTTATTCATTTGTGTATTATCTTCATTATTGTTATCCGATTTTTCAGATGCTTTTTGGCTACTACTTTTGCCTACTACTTCTGCATACTTTCAGCTACATCATATTTAGCAATATACTATATATCACAATGTTAAGCTCTTTAAGGTGATTTGTGCTTGTATTTAACTTTTCTCCACTTTTTATAATTTTTTATTGTCAGGCTATACTATGACTATTTTCAACATGCTATACTATGACTTTCTTATTTTCGACACGCTGTACCATGACTTTTTTATCACTTTTTTCAACATGCTACACTATGACTATATTACATACTATTACTGTTTTCAACATACATCAGCTCTTTGGTGGCATACTGGCTCAGTGGATGGTAATGCTGCCAACTAGTAGTAACTGCAGAATATGACCAAGGTTCAATAACCAGTCCAGGCTGAACCTTTTCATGATGTTTTATTGACATACAATACAATGACTTTTTTTCTACATAGTATACCATGACTTTGTTATCACTTCGAAACACTAAACACTATTGATGTTTTCAACATCAATTCTTTGGTGGCACACTCGCTCAATGGATAGTACTGTTGTCAACAGGCAAACAGCATGTAGTCACTGCGTACTCTGACCCAGTCCAGTCTGTCCCTTTTTTAGACAGTCTGTCCCCCTTTTTTACTGTGACAATTTTTGACATACAATGCTATGAATTCATCACTTTTTGTGACATACATGCTATGACTTTGTTATCATTTATTTCGACATACTATACTATTTATTTTTATGACTTTTTCGACATACTATAGTATGACTATTTTTGACATACTATGACTTTTTCATCAGTTATTTTGACATACACTCCTATAACTTTTTTATAATTTTTTTCAGCATACTATTAATTTTCATACCTTTTTTCCACATATTGTACTATGACTTTATCACTTCGAAATACTATATTACTTACTTTCAACATCAATTCTTTGGTGGCACACAGGCTCAGTGGATAGTACTGCTGCCAATTTTTTGACATACTATGCTATGACTTCATCACTTTTTTGTGACATACATGCAATTACTTTTTTATCACTATTTTCAACATACTATATATGACAATCTTCAACTTGCTCTCACGGCCACAATTTTTACTTCTCATACACCACAATACATTATTGGTGTTAATCAACATTTCAATGAAATTCATACCAGTTAAAACAATTCCCACTTTTCCAACTGTTCTCACAACTTCACCTCCTTCTTACACAATAATGCAAGCAATCCAGTTTAGCCTTTGCCATTTAGCTTTTCAGCATTCACAAGCCTTTTCAGCAGGAAATGCATTTTCTAGTTCAACAATCATTTAATAATCTAAAAAAACATCCTATTTGCACAGAAAGGTTAAACTGTGTAAATACACATATTTTTTTCTCTCTACTTCAGATCCTCAACCTGTTTGTAGCTGTCATCATGGACAACTTCGATTACCTGACCCGTGATTGGTCTCTTCTTGGTCCACACCATCTAGATGAGTTTAAGAAGATCTGGGCTGAATATGACCCTGAAGCCACGTAAGCCCGAACACCACTCGTGAAACTTTACCATTTAATGTATTTATGCTCAGTCAACTCAAGAAATAGGCTAGCTTTAAGTTGGTGTCTTTCAAAATAGTATAGGATGTTTCTCTGATCTAACAGGGGTAGAATTAAACATCTGGACGTTGTGACGCTGCTGCGACGCATCCAGCCTCCACTGGGCTTTGGCAAGTTCTGTCCCCATCGTGCTGCATGCAAGGTACATACAGTGCAGTCAGTCATGAAAGGGTTAAAGACATTGGGGTGCATGCATTGTAGAGAGAGAGGTTTTATGTGTGTTGAATGATAACTTTAACAATACAATACGATAACTGTTGATGTACATTGTACTATAACAGCGTACAAAGACACAATACACAAAAAAGAGCATTTACATAAGAAACATACGTATAAAATATCCCAAATTAAACTATTGATAATGTACAGGTCTTACAATGTAATTTGGGATATTTTAAAAAATATTTACATTTAGGTTTACATTTAGATAATTTACAATTGTCAATGTAAAATTCACCAACAAAAATGTCAAGGTCAATCATTTGCTAAAATAACATTTAGCTTTTGGTAAAAGAAAAGAAAAATACATGTTTGAGTGAATTCCTGTAATAATTTTATCATAAATACAGTGGGGGAAATAAGTATTTGACCCCTTGCTGATTTTGCAGGTTTGCCCACTTACAAAGAATGCAACGATCTATAATTTTAATCATATGTACATTCTAACAGTGAAAGACAGAATCCCAAAGAAAATTCCAGAAAATCACATCATATGAATTTATTAAAATTGATAACCATCTAATGAGGAAAAACAAGTATTTGACCCCCTGGACAAACAGCATGTTAATATTTTGTAGAAAAGCCATTATTGGCCAGCACAGATGTCAAACGGTTTTTATAGTTGGTGACAAGGTTTGTGCACATTTCGGCAGGGATGTTGGCCCACTCCTCCCTGCAGACAGCCTCCAAATCATTCAGGTTCCGAGGTTGTCGCCTGGCAACTCAAATTTTAAGCTCCCTCCAAAGATTTTCAATTGGATTCAGGTCTGGAGACTGGCTAGGCCACTCCAGAACCTTGATGTGCTTCTTCTTCAACCACTCTTGTTGCTTTGGCGGTGTGCTTAGGGTCGTTGTCGTGCTAAAACACCCATCCTCGACCCATCTTCAGCTCTCTCACTGAGAGAAGGAGATGTTGGTCCAGAATTCCACGATACATGGCCCCGTCCATCCTCCCTTCAATACGATGGAGTTGTCCCCCGTCCCCTTGGCTGAAAAGCACCCCCAAAGCATGATGTTGCCACCACCATGCTTGACGGTGGGGATGGTGTTCTTTGGGTTGTACTCGGTGTTCTTTGCCCTCCAAACACGACGAGTTGAGTTGAGGCCAAAAAGTTCTATTTTGGTCTCATCTGACCACATCACCTTCTTCCAGGCCTCTTCTGAGTCGTCCAGGTGGTGAATGGCGAACTTCATGCGAGCCTGTACATGTTCCTTCTTGAGCAGGGGGACCTTGCGTGCGCTTCAGGATTTCAATCCATGACGGCGTAGTGTGTTACCAACCATTTCTTTTGTAACTGTGGTCCCAGCTTCCTTCAGTTGATTCATCAGTTCCCCCCTTGTGGTTTTGGGATGATTCCTCACCGTTCGCATGATCAGGGACACCCCACGAGGCGAGATCTTGTGTGGAGGCCCAGACCGAGGGAGGTTGGCGGTGGTGTGGTGCTTCTTCCATTTCCTGATAACTGCACCGACAGTTGATCTTTTCTCTCCAAGTTGCTTTCCGATTCTCTTGTAGCCCATCCCAGCCTTGTGCAGATCTACAATCTTGTCCCTGATGTCCGTAGAGAGCTCTTTGGTCTTGCCCATGGTGGTGATGTTGGATGCTGGTTGTTTGGGTGTTGACGGGTGTCTTTTATACAGGTAACGAGGTGAGGCAGGTGTATTTGATGTAGATAATTGGTTGGGATTGGGGCTGTGTCTTAAAGAAAGACTAACTGGCTTGTAGGAGCCAGAATACTTGCTGTTTGGTAGGGGGTCATATACTTGTTTTTCCTCATCAGATGGTTATCGATTTTTATAAATTCATATGATGTGATTTTCTGGAATTTTCTTTGGGATTCTGTCTTTCACTGTTAGAATGTACATATGATTAAAATTATAGATCGTTGCATTCTTTGTAAGTGGGCAAACCTGCAAAATCAGCAAGGGGTCAAATACTTATTTCCCCCACTGTACTTTATTAAAGATTATCTGTTTAATGTGTTTGATGTTTTTCCACACATTGTCTTAAAATATCACTACAAAGGATTGTGACAGTGTCATAGTTTGAAAGATTATACATACCTATACATCTCTCACCTATCAAGGACCTCTCACCCTCCACCTAAAATAATATATATAAGTACGTAATACTACTTAGGATAATGATAATAAAAACATATTAAATTCAGTGGGTTAAAAGACAATATATTAATATTAATACTTAAAAAGTGTATTGTATTTAATTGTTTTCTATTCCTCTCCGGTGCCAAATTCTACCAATTGCCTGTCTGGTCTGCAGCGCTTGGTTGGTATGAACATGCCTCTCAACAGTGATGGCACCGTCACCTTCAATGCCACCCTGTTTGCTCTGGTCAGGACTGCACTTAAGATCAAAACAGAAGGTACAGAGCATCAACAAATGTATATGTGTTTACTTCAACTCTTTTACATACTGTAGTTCCAATACTGCACATGTTTTATGGATTGTTCTGAACAGGTAACTTTGAGCAGGCCAATGAGGAGCTGAGAGCCATTATAAAATCAATCTGGGAAACGCACTAGTATGAAACTGTTAGACCAGGTCATCCCCCCTATAGGAGGTGAGTCTATCAACATAAATAGAATTAGTTCAATTTTAACTATACAAAATAATCCAGTATTTCTCACACTGACAGCACTGTGTCTTGTCTGGTTACAGATGATGAGGTGACTGTAGGGAAATTCTACTCCACCTTCCTGCTCCAGGACCATTTCCGTAAGTTCTTGAAGCATCAAGAGGAGTATTATGGCTACCGGCCCTCGAAGAAGAATGCCTCAGGCCCGGAGATCCAGGTGAGCGGTCATTAAGGGATTCAAATTATTATTACAATGTTAAAAATGTCAAACAGGAAATTACTGCATAATAACTGAAAAACATTTTTCATAGTAGCATGTTTTGGCTATTCATATGATTTCTCTGAAATCGACTGTCTGCGGGATCTTAAAAAGTCAGAAGTTTTAGTGGTCAAAGGTCAAGCTTATTGTAACCTCGCAAATTGCATTTTTGTAATAATTAATTTGTAATTATAACAAACTCACACAAATGGCTAATAGTATAAAATGGAGTAATGACATTTTACATCCAAAAAGCATCATCGAGGTGGTAATTGTAGTTTATGTCATACTATACTATGACATTTCTTGCGAGATAAAACTATAAGTTTTTGTTATGACATACAATAGAATTACTTATTTTTTAATATCTTTTCCATCTTACGTCTACATTAAATTGCTGTTGATGTAACCGGTTAGAACTTGTGGCAATGAGGTCTTGAGGTGGAGATTGTACTAAATCTAACAACATCAGGATTCCTGCATATACCCTTTTTTGATGTAAATAAATGTTGTATCAGCAAGTGTTTTACAAGCACTACTGTTACTTTCTAAGTGCATATATCCCACCTTGTGCTTTTTTACTCAGGTACTCAACATTATCTTTCCTCTTCTGCCTCGTGTTAATACGCTGCCATGTGCCTTTTGTTCTCTATTTCCCAACATTCTCCCTGTTTTTCTAGGCGGGTCTAAGGAGTATCGATGAAGAGGTGGCTCCAGAGATGCACAGGGCCATTTCAGGAGACCTGCAGAATGAGGAAGAGATGGACAGAGCTATGGAGGAGGGTGGAGAAGAAGGCATCTACCAGGTGAAAAACACTTTCTGCAACATGGCGGAACAGATATATAGGCAAAATACAGTGCATTCAGACTGACTGGTCAATTTGATTATCTGTGTATTATCCGTGTGTGCTTGTTTTGCGGCGTCTTACCAGCGCACACACGGCCTGTTTGGTAACCGGGTAGACTCCTTCTCCGCTGAGCCCGTCATCACTCAGTCCCAGCAGATGACCAGCCAGCGGCCACTCAAGTTCTCCGAGAGTCAGTCCGAGTCTCCACCAAACTCTGCTGACTTGGTGCCCACTACCGAATTTTTCCCCACAACCACAACAAAAAACAACACAAACAACAACGCCTTTGCAGAGTGAGCACCAAACACTCCAATCTATCAGATGACATATGCTCAGGGTGAAATGTCTGATGAGTGAAACTTTTGTTGTCTTTCAGATTTTCGTTTGATAGAGAAGGCAGTCCAGAAGATTTTTACAATCCCAGTGAGGATGCAGAGCCAGGTATATCAAGATGTTTTTGGATATCTATCAATCAATCAATCAAACTTTGACAGATATACAATTCCAGATCATCAAATAATGTTTGAATAAAATCTGGAAAATAACAAGGAACCATGCGAAGTGAAAAGGAAATGGATTTTGCTGTTCTTCATAATTATATTCATTAAGTTTTTGTTGATTTTCCCTTGTTTAGGCAACCTGCATTCCTGGAACTTCACAGTGAGAACAGACAAAACACAAGTAAGATTTTATCTAAGGTTAACTCATGCAGTGTAAATGATGATGAACAGCTAATATAGACAAAGTGTGAATGCATATCTCTTCTTTGCAGTTCCCTTACAACCCTAACTATGGTGACAGTCAGAGCCAGAGCTCCTGTACTGCAGCCGACCAGCTTGTCCAGGAGGTAAGAAAGAAATCACCTCTGATGTCCACCTTGTTTTATTAGCAGATCCGTCATTGACAGGTGATAATAAAAATAGCTTCTTGTTTTAGCACCAGGGCAATTTCCTGGATACAAATTAAGCTTGTCCTGAATTGACTTACTATTTATGTGTCAGGGGACACAGTGCACTTACTTTAAGATCTATGGATTGCTGAACTTGTGTTTGAGGTGTTACACCCAATTAAGTTTTATATGGGTGTAAAGCAGATTAAGAAAAGCTTGTATCACATTACTTTATTTATTCACTGTATTTATATACAAACCAAAATCATTTCAGTTTTTAGATGACCTCATCAGAAGTGATTGTAGGAAAAGACTTGTTCAAAACAAAAAATCTAAGCTGAGCTGTAAGAGTTATCAAAATATTATAGTTGAATTGGGCAGGCAGTATTTAGTATTTATTATGGCTGAATGTTACTGTATGTAAGGAAGGGCACTGCATGTTGTTTTCTTTTCCAGGCTTTAGAACAGGGTGGTCTGGCCTCCCTGGCCAAAGACCCCGGCTTTCTCTCTGTGACTAAGGAGGAGATGGCTGATGTCATGCACACGACTGTCGATGAAATGGAAAGCGTGGCTCAGGGCATCCTCAGCAAACGCGCCAGCAGTGTCACCTCTGTTAAAAAGAGACGTCCCATCCCTGTCCCTCTTCCTGCCGCTGCAGTAGCAGCACAGGCATCAGGCCAGCCAGATCCGGCTGTGAGGAGAAAGAGACGCCCAATCCCCTTGATTCCCTCCGTACAGGAGGCCGACTCTAACGTTTAGAGGATGTCACTTGAGTTTACGTGGTTATCTTGTGATTTTTTTACACTTGCAAGTGGCTTCACCTCACCTTGCTTTAACAGTCTGTATCTACTAATCTGGCTTACAGGCAGGTTGGCTCAGGTTTAATATATTGCCAAGTGTGGTTGAAACTTAACCAAGGAGAAACAATATATCTGACACTGAAACATCTTAATTTTCAGATTTATTGAAGTAATACAAAATACTTATTTCAGAGCTAACAGACTGACATATTTCTTTCTTTGTAGCATTTGTTGAGGCTATCCATTCCATATGACTTATGGGACAACCATGTGAGTGAGCTGAGTGTCTTACTGGAGCCTCACTGAGGGAGGTAGGATAGTCACTGGTGACTAAAACAACTCACTGAATACAAGAAAAAGGCAGCCGACTTTAGCGTGCTGCAGTTCAGTGAGGACAGGGGGAAAGGACACCACTTTGGGAAAACAAACAGTTTCTGTCCATGAAGGCCCAGAAGAGGTAAACTGAGTATTCAGTTAATGCTTTCAAAAGGGCTGTGGTGCTAGTATGACAATGTTAAAGTATTTTTCTTTGTTGATATAGCAGCGTCCTCTAATAGGACTTGCTGTCTTTTAATTACGGCGTTTTCTCCTGCTTACCACTGTTCTCGTGTGCAGTTGGTAGCAGATTTGATAGAGGAAAGATCTTTTTTTTTATGTTGGACATAGAGGTACATTTAATCTCTGAAATAATTGTCTAAAGATTTCACTGTATTAAAGTATTTGTTCAATTGAAAGCCATGTAGTAGTCAAGCAGCACATGTGAATATTTTTTCCCAAGTCACTTTAAGTCACTCTACTGCTACAGGTTTTTAATTTACATAAATATGTCAAACCTTTGAGGGGCGTGGGCACTTAATTGGACCTATACATAAAATGTATCTTCAACATACCTGGAGTATGGTGGATTTAGTTTTACAGCTCATTGGGGCTGATAACACATTTTATTTGTAATTGTATGGGCATAATTCATTGTACTTGTTTCATGTTTTATGCCTTGATGCAAACACTGACAGGCCCACAGAGGACTTTATTTTTTATATGATCTTCAGCCTGTGTTTTTCTGCCATACATACCCTATGTTGCATGATTTTGGAGATAATTTGAGTTAACTGTTTAGCTCAACCTAGAGTCTTCTTCACTTTCAGGTCTATGTCATTATGTTTGAGGTTACATAGGTGTGTTCACCATGGCAAAATAAATAAATCATCCAAACATTTATTTCTGTTAGTTTTCTTTTGCAAAATGGAGAAGTAACAAACCCTTACACAACAGGTGCGTTTGCTCTATTAAATAATTATCAGATCTAATGATGGAATAGCCTTGAAATGAGACAGTTAACGCAGCCTAGATGAGAAGATGCATGTTTTGGACACTGGCTCAGCTGAAGTTACAGTGTGAAAACTGAGATCCTCTAAAAATAGTCTTGCCTAGCAGAGCACAACTTCCCCTTATGGTGTGGAAACTAATGCAGCAAGATGTATTCTGCACTATAGGTTCAAATAAAGAAAAAAACAGATTCACAGCGCCCGTTGCATGTTGGCATTATAACGTAAACTAAATAAAAGGAGCTTAAATTATTCAAATTTTATTTATTGAAGCAAATCAATCAATAAAAACGACCTGACAAAATAGTCTCACTGGACATTCCCATTTTCCTAAAGCTGATTCAGAATGTATTTCCTTTGACATAATTTTCTGATGACAGTTTTGGCTCCATGATCACAGTATAGCACTGCCTAGGGTGTTTTCATTAGCACACAGGAATGTATCCACAATATTGTAACAACAGTTTCTGGATTAAGCTATTAAAAAGAAATATATAAGAAAGGTAGCACATGAAAATGGAAATACATATTTTAGTACATACAACAGATAAGGCTTTAAAGCACACCAATGAAAAGAGGACCATAAACAGTATAAAAGCTCTGAGAACAAAAACTTGTTTCAGGTCAACACATTTTACATGATACAAATTCTACAGTCCGTTAAAAAGGTTTGATTCCCTCTCATTTTCACTTGATTATAATTCATTTTTATGGATTATTATAATCACTCATGTATGGCCGAATTGAGAAGGGCGGCCTTTTATAAATGTACATACATCCTGGTTGTTGCTGTCTATAAAGAACAACAACAAAAAACGCACTAATTCACTACTCTACCATATTCCAAAAAAATACATAAACATAAAAAACAATAGGAAATAACATGTAGGACCTATTGAATACATGATCTGTGACTACTGAATATGTTAGCAATCCAGAGTGAGTAGCAGAGGAACTTCTAACTTGCCAAAATGCCGCTGTTGGGAGTGCTCGTCCTATTCATTTGGATTTGGGTTGGCATCAGGATACTGGGAGAGGTCAAAAGTAAGCACTTTACTGATGACACAATCTCCTTGCTGTGAGTGGAAGAGAAAGAAAAGCAGTTAATACTTTAACACTAAGTACAGCAGCTGTTTCCAATGTGTGTTTATTTACAAACAGCTCAACCCTTTGTTAATCCTGGCCAGTTTCTGCTGGATTTTTGACTGATCCGATACATGTTTTAATGATGCCATGTTTGAAGCTAGGTGTTCCAAATATGACTTATGATGATGACTTATTCCAAATCTATACAACAAGTTTTCTGCAGTATTGTATAAGACATTTTAATACCACATAGAATGCAATTTAATACCTTTCTCAAGGTCATAGAGAAGAGGGAAAACCAGTAGGGACAATGAAGTCTATTATGTACATTCATTTATATGACATTTTGCCTGTTATGATACTGTTTGTTACAGGTCTGATGGTGTTGACTGAACACAAAAGGATTAAACAGAATCCACCATCCACTGTCACACCAATCTCTATGTCCCGACAGCCCACAACCACATAGAAGAAAGAAAAAAAGATAACTAATGTGACGGTCTACAGCAGGCAAGAAAAAAATAGTCAAAACCTTTCTAAAAAAATAATTCTAAACCTTTTGAGGGAACTGAATTCAATGCTTTTAACACGATTTAAGACTAACAGATACACTGTAATATACAACAGTCAAAGATGCATCGCTGTTTTTCATTTAGTATTGTGTATAGACAATATTAAGAAACACACCTCTGGATAAACACCGATGAGTGAGTCCGCCTTGGTATAGAATTCCTCCTTCAGAGAAATGACAATGGCCTGGAAGTTCTGCACGGACTGGTCTTTGATGTAATTAGCCACCTTGAGGGTACAAGGAGAAATTATGAGTTGTAGTTTGTATTAAATGTGATGAGCAGTATTAATTTAAAAAGAAAGAAAAAAAACCTTCACAAGCAGTATTGATAAAACACTGACAGTACATCCTGTAGGACATTAAACAGAATTAAATTAATGTGCCTTGAACTACAGACATCACATATTTGTTGTAACTGGCTCTTTTTCCTCTTTAGTATATAATCAAGCACCTTGTAACAGTGTAGAGAAAAGTGCTATATTATTATCGTTATTGTCACATAGAAAACCAAAGTGTCACATAGAAACATATCATTTAACAGACCTTTCCAATGTTAGTGTTGTCCAGAGCAGCGTCAATCTCATCCAGGACAAAGAAGGGGGCAGGCTTGTAGCTAGAGACAAGCAGGAGAAATGTTAACAAACGGTGCAGACATCGTCACCAGCTTTCAAGCAAGGTTAATAAATCAAACCTGTATTAAGACTCTAAGACTCGTCTCTTGTTTCACCTGTGAATAGCAAAGAGCAGAGCCAGGGCAGCAACAGTCTTCTCTCCTCCAGACAGGTTGTCCATGGGTCTGAACCTCTTTCCTGGAGCCACACAGTTATAGTTGATGCCATCCAGGTATGGCTCCTCTGGGTTTTCTGGGCCCAGGAAAGCCTACAGAATAGGGACATACTAATTGTAAAATGTTTGGCTTTACAATACATAATGTTCATGATGTGTGACTTGTGTTTTACTGCCACAACGTAAACCACATTGTGTACTGTGGCATTGAGTTTATGTAGGTCATTGTTAAATATACTGTATACAGTATATTAAAAGAAAATTGAGCCATACCTGGGCACTGCTGTTGCGTGAGAGGGCCTTGTAGATCTCATCGATGTTGGTCGCCACAGACTCAAAGCAATTATTGAAACGATCAAACCTTTCCTTCTTGATCTGCTCAAAGGCTTGCTTGGCCTTCTTGGCTCTTTTACGAGCAGCTTCAAACTCTGAAAGAAAGACGCATAAAAACACAGGATTATTATTATTAAGAGCTCTAGAAAGGTACTGTGACCTGCATCACTTCCTTTCCCTTTCTTTCTCTCATTTAATCCCAGTCTGTATCCTTATCCTTGAATCTCACCATCACTGGTCTCTTGGAACTTGTCCCTGACACTCTCCAGTTTCTCCATGGCCTTCATGTTGGGTGCGCTGATCCTCTGTAGGATACTCTGCTGCTCGTTCAGACGCTGCTGCAGTGTGTTCGTCTCCCCCTTGATCTCTTCCTCTGACAGTACATCCTGTAGGACATTAAACAGAATTAAATTAGTGTGCCTTGAACTACAGACATCACATATTTGTTGTAACTGGCTCTTTTTCCTCTTTAGTATATAATCAATATATAATCAAGCACCTTGTAACAGTGTAGAGAAAAAATATTATTATCGTTATCATCACATAGAAAACCAAATAGCACAAATCTAGAGAGCTGATGTCAAATTTAATGAGGCAAGGAGGTAAAGTTGAATTGTTTAAATGTAGGTCATTGGTGTTGTGTGGACTAGCTACCTTAAGGTCTTCAGACAGGTTGCTGTAGTCAATTTCTATGAGAGCCTCTTTAGCGAGAACACTGCTGGACGTCCTCTGGCTGCTGGACTCCTCTGTCTGGGAGCTCCCCTTGAAAAACAAACAAAACAAAAGAATGTAATTTTCCTTTTCACTCCTTAGGGTATGAAAGTTTGCACCTGTATAAGTGTGTTTGCGTTTACCTCTCCCTGGCTGATATCATCCATCGTTCCAGAATGAAGAGGCAACCTGATGTCCTGCATTTTGCAGGCTTGTAGCAAGTTGTGACGGTCACTGCGCTTCTGCTCCAGTTTGGTCTCAATGGCTGTGACCTCCTTCTGGAGCTGAGTCAACTCCCTGGTAGATACAAAAACATTTGTAGTACAACTCCAAGGTAATATTTATATTTTATGACTTATATATATATATATATATATATATAAAGTTTGTTTGTGTTTTGCAGCCACTGACTTGTTGGCGCCGCCCAGTTTTTTGCGGATCTCTTCCATATCATGGTTCTTATCGTTGACTTCTGATTTCTTGGTGAGGTGCTGGTTCTTCAGGTCCTGCAGTTGGGCCATTGTCTCATCAATGATCTTCATGTGTCTGTGCTCCTCCTGCAGGTAGACAAGAAAGTTGACAAAAAGTCACACAAGCGAGAATTAACTTGATGTCAAAATTGAAGACAAATTAGATTTTAAGTAGGGCTGTCAATCAAATATTTAATCTTGATTAATCGCATTATTGTCCATAGTTAATTCACACATTTTTATAATTGTATTTGTTTAAAAAGGGATATTTTTTAAGTTTTTAATACTAAAGTGGGATTTGAGACCCCCGGTGGTAACTCAATTCACATCGACAGTACATGCAAATAACTTTAGTCTTGTTGTGAAAATCATCTGGAAGGGCTTTGAAACTCAACTCCCCATTCAAAAAACGCTTTTCTTTTTTTTTTTTTTGGTCAAGGAGGTACTTTTTTTTTGGAGGGTATCTTGATCTGCTTTTTAATGATAATTGATTTATCTGAATAATTAAGTTACCGTATTTTTCTGGACTATAAGTCACACTTTTTTTTCATAGTTTGGCTGGTCTTGCAACTTATAGTCAGGTGCAACTTATATATATATATATCTACAATTTAACATGTTTTTAAATTTTAATTCATACTGAAAACATTACCGTCTACAGCCGGGAGAGGGCGCTCTAGTCTTGTGACAACTATATCTTGCTCCTAAAGACAACTGAGAAAGACTGAATACAAACAAAATGTCCCCAAAAAGAAAATCCTATTCCGCAGATCACAAACTACAGGTAGTATGCAGTATGCAAATATGCAGCCAAAAATGATAATCGAGCAGCAGAAAGAAAGTTTGGAGTGAGTCAATAACTTTCAATATAACAATAACAGAAAAGAAAAAGTCAGAAAACTTGTGACTTGGGACTGGCGAAAAGGTTACTCTTACTGCAATGAAGAAAACAAAGAAAGCTAATCGCGGACGGAAAGCAAGATGGCCAGAGCTGGAGGAACGTGTCCACAGATGCTGAAACAACGTGCTGCCGGAGAATCTTGTTAACGGTGCAGTTAGCCATGTCTCCTCGTCCTGGCAGTTGTTCTGTGTGCTATTGCATGGTTGAATATGTGTCACCGGACACCTATCGTAATCACCCCGTTGTTCTGTGTGCTAAATGTCTGTTCTTGGTCTTGGATTTTGTGAAATAAATTTCTAAATAAATGCAACTTATAGTCCAGTGCGACTTATGTTTTGACACATTTTTTGATTGACACAACTTAAACTCTGGAGCAATTTATAGTCTGTAAAATACAGTACTCAGAACAAGAAGTCTCTCTTTAGATTAAGTGTGTGGCTCTTGAAAGAGCCTTTTATTTGTGATGCAGGATCAGGAATATTGTGATCATTTTCACAGCCCCAATTATAAAAAGTTTTCATCGTTCACTTCATGTTTTTACCTTCTAGTCGCTCTATTTCAGCCTCGTCCTTCTTGACGGTCTGCTCCCACATCATGACCTTTTCTTGGTCCTCCTTCAGCTGATTCTTCTCGTAGTCTACCTGGATACCCAGACGGGTCTTCTGGGTCTCAAACTCAAGACTGAAGCAAAATGTTGCGTATAACTTTTAGACAACATAGTAAACTTGTAACAGGTCAACTAACACTGTGGAAAGAACTGACACTTAAACTGACTAGATACTAAACTTACCGCTTCTTTGCAATCTCATTCTGCCTCTTCACCTTTTCCTCCTCAAACTCTCTGATGTTCCTCACTCCAATCTCCTTACAGAACTCAATAAACACCTCATCCTCCACCTGGAAAACAAAAACATTTATACTGACTTCACTGCAATACCACATATTCATAGACAGGCTCCTGAATGGACCACACTTGGTGTCGGTCTCACCAGGTTCATACGGTCTCGCAGGTCGGTGATCTCCCTCTCACGGGACTGGATGATCCTCTTGATGTCGTTGATGCGAGGGCCAAAGTTTGCCAATTCACTCTCTAGTTTAGACTTCTCCTGCAGGGCACAAATGAAACAACTTTTAATGCAGCAGTCACTATAGCAATAACAATCAGGAAGTGAAAAATGCTGAGGTGTAGCCAGGCTGTACCTGCATGTTGAGGGAGAGGTGACGGGTTTTTGTCTGTTCCAGATCACTCTGGGAGTACTTGAGTCTCATCTGCAGACCGTGGGCCTGAGACTGCACCTGCCGCAACTCTGCTTCCTTCCTCTTGGCCTTCATTTGCTCCTACAAAGAAAAACATTAGTGGAAATTGTTGTGAATTTACTTCCAAGTGACAATACATGAAACTGCAGTCAGTAACTATAAATCAAAAACATTTCACATTTTGAGGTTATCTAGGCAATAACAACAGTATTCCTACAAACATTTGGACTCAAAAGACTTCAGGATATCCTGATAACCAACTTACAGACAGACAGAGAGGACCAATACTAGTCAAAGTTACCTTGAGCTCTTCAGTGAGTTTTTCTTTCTTCTCCTTAAGCTTGTCCACTGCCTTCTCATCCCAGCGCCTGGCCTTGGCCTTCAGGTCACTGGCTCCTCCAGAGATGACTCCAGACTTCTGGAAGAGAGTACCGTCCAGGGCTACTGTCTGGACACACAGAGACAAGGAGAGGTTAAGTGGAAGAATAGACAAAAAATTCAAATCTAAATCAGCAGGTGGACATGCTAGCCAATCCTTTAATTTTCATGATACAAAAATGTTGATAAAATATGTCAAACCTCAGTAAGTGCGCTAAATAAAGTCCATTACCTTGTGTCTGTATGGGCCTCCGAAAGCAATCCTTCGTGCATCCTCTACATTCTCACAGACCAGGGCGTTGCCACATGCATACTGGAGGGCTTTCTTGATGTGAGGAGGCTCATAGCGAATCACATCAATCACCAGTTTGGCTCCTCGCAGTTCCCTCAGTTTCTCATCTGTTGGTTTCACCTTTGAAAGGACAAGAGACATAAGAACATTCCTATCAAGTTTTTTTGGTAGCATTTTCAGCAGGAAAACTGGGGTCTGATTTTAAGCAAGAAATTAACATCCTAATATTAGAGCTGCAACAATTAGTTGAGTAATAATTATAGCCATCTATTTTAATAACTGATAAATCGTTAAAAATGCTGTTTTCAGACCCTCAAATATGGAGATTCCCTGCTGTTCTCCACTTTATATCATATAAACTGAATATGTTTGGGGTTTGGAACAAAACCTTTAAAGACATCACCTAGGATGTGATGTTTTTATTGATTCAATTAATCGAAGAAAATAATCAGCATATTAACCGATAATGAAAAAGGTATTTAGTTTCAGCCCTACCTAATATAGCCGGCTGAAAGAAATGTAGCTTGTAAACTATGCACCCACATTATGGTGTTTCAATTACTAGCTTTAATATAACAATACAAATTAGGTTGATCATCAGTGATACAAGAAGCTTCAAGGCAAACTTTATGTTGTTGTTTTTTCATTTGACAAGTGTAGTTTGATTGGAACTAGACACATTTTGTGAACCTGACTTAAACCTCTCCTAGCTCACAATTGCCACTTTGATAGTGTATACTCTAACCACGGCAATACTTTTGAGTAGAGCTATCATCTGTACTTTCTAGTATTCACCTCGAGGTAGTCGAGAGGAAGAAAGGTCTCAGGCTCTCCTCTCTGCTCCTTGATGTACTGAATACAATCTCTGCCAGTCTTCTCTGAGTCAACAATGATGGCGTCCATGTTTTTGCCCAACACTTTGGTCACAGCAATCTGATACTTCTTCTGAGTGGGCTGGCACAGGTCGATTAGACGACCATACTGCAGATAGAGAGAGAAGCAGCATTTTTTTTTTTTTTTTTTTTTTACTAATCTGAGTATATTTAACACTTTCATGAAATGAAGAAGGGAAGTAAAAAATGGTAATCTTGCAAGCATAAGAAATTAGATAATGTTGTGCTGAAATAATGTCACAAATGCCTTACCACAGAGCCAGGGTAGAGTCTTTTGATACTCTCCATGATCTCAGCCTTGCGCTGCTGGCGACTGTTCTCCTGCCTGTCGATTCTGGCATCTCCCAGCTGCTCCATTACCTACAGCAAAAGCCAATAATAACGGGACTTGTTATAGACTTTTTCACAGCTGATATTTTAACGTGTCAAAACAGGTGTTACGATAATAACACTATCAACAGGAGTGTCAGTGGTAGGCATGCTGGCCCACTGGCTTGGATTACTGGCACACCTAGCCATCTTTTATTTTATTAGTCACACTTGTTCTTTTCCCTGGTATGTGCAAATGTCCGCAATGACATCTTTTCAATTGGTTTACATGGACAAATTTTTTTTCTCCTGATGCAGCTTGAAGTCTTGCTTAACGACACTGTTACAGGCTAACACATGCAATCATGAACTCAAGGTCCTCCAGAGAATGGTCTCTAACAACTACAGCACACTGAAATCATTGTCAGTCAGCTAAGATGAAGTAATTCGCCAATCTTTCCTTGTGTATGTGTGTGTATATTAAGCACCTGGTTAAGCTCCGTGTTGATCTCATCGATTCTCCTCTTGGCCATCTCCACCTCCTCAGTCAGCTCCTCCTCCATGCGCTTCTGCTCATCCAGTGACTGCCTGAGAGGCAACAGGACAAAAGAGTGAATAGAACAGCATAATGGGAAAAAAAACTAAGAAATCAATAAGCTAATGTTGAGATGGTGAACAAAAATTGGAGCAGCATACCTGCTGGTGGTAATGTAATCCTCCAATTTCTCAATGCGTTTCTGATTTTCCTCAATTTCACGGATCTTTTGTTTTATTTTGGCCTGGAGAGAAACAAAATAATAGGGTGTATGCATTCAAATCAGTTGAAGTCAACTTTTATTTGTCCTATGAAATCATACAAGGTTCAGTGTAATTTATGAAATTGTAAACTATTAAGTGCTGTCAAACGATTGACATATTTAATTGGGATTAATCACATTAATGTCATAGTTAACTTGCAATTAATTGCACATTTTTATCTATTCTAAATTAGATTTTTTTTTTGTCCCATTATTTTTTTCTCATTTTAATGTTCTTATCAACATGGAAAACTTGATCGGCTGGCTTTATATTATCACACTTGGAGCAAATAATCTCTCACGCATCTCTCCGGTCTAGCTAGATCCGGTGTGGTGTTGTAGTTTTTCTAACGTTACTAGCTGTTGCAAAAGCATGTGGAAAAAACTGACGCGTTAAAATGGGTGTGTGTTAACGTCATTAATAACGCGTTTAAATGACAGCATTAGAACTATTACTAAATCAATTAAGTCAGTCACAGGCAAAGCTTCCATCTTTATCTTATTTACCTCTGTCTCCACTTTCTTCCTCTCTTCCAAGTCCAGGCGGTCCTGGTCGGCCTTCTGGTCGCGGTTGAACTTCTCCAGCTCCTGTGCCAGGGTGGCAGCGCGTTTACTGGCCTCCTCCTTTAGACGATGGTACTGCTTGACCTGGGGGGGACAAACATTTGAGATCCGTGTCACACACCCAAACCTGGGATTTGCATGTGCTAGCTTTCCAACTATACAATCATCTTAATGTCAAACCACTGAATGGATTTGAAGAGGCCTATGCAAAATTAAAATGAGTTGTCCTTAACAATAGACAGTCAGTTAGGCTGTTAGTCAGATATTTTACAGCAATCTTAATATAGAATAAATGTCTCCCTGGAGAATAAGTACCACTACTTTTATTGTATTAACTAAATAAAATCCTGTAAATAATAAATTACTGAATCATAATGAATTATGAATCGAGGGTCTTTAAATGTGTACAACATTCTAACAGATCAGACCTGGTTTTCCTCCAGGGTCAGGTCTTGGCCCTGGCTCTGCGCCTCCTCCTCCATGCGCTCCTCAAACTCTTGCTTGGCCAGCTCCACCGCCTTCATCTCTTTATCAAGCTCATCCATGTCCCCCTTGCGTTTCTTGTACATCTTCTGGGCATTTTGTAATGACTTGCGTGCTGCCTCGAGCTTCTTGATCTTGTGTGAGGTGTTCTCTTTGGCCTTGATGTACTGCGGCCTCTTTTGGTTCAACTCAGAGTCTTTCTCTCTGTGGGCAGAGTCAAGTGATTAACAAAGCCCTAGGTTTTAAATGCCATTAGTTATACAGTAGGTCATCCGAGAAGTACATTAGGCAAGATGTGAGAAGGCCATCATGTCATTGTCACTTACTTGATTTCTTTCTCAATAGTCTGTTGCTCCCTCATTAGCCTGCCTAGCTCCTTCTTCTTGTCCTTCAGCTCCTCCTCCACGTGGTCCATCTTTTTACGGTCCTTATCAATCTCCTTGTTTCGCTGGCCCAGCTCTTTATTCAGCTTCTCAATCTCAGTCTCATTGTGGTACAGCTTGAAGAGCTGCAACTGAACACTAGCCCTGGCCACTTCGTCTTTCAGACGCTGATACCGCTCAGCCTGGTAAAATGATGGGAGGATAGACAGAAAAACAGTGTGATGGGGTAAATTATGTGCTTTGTATAATGAGTGTATTTATTTGAGTAGATCAGAACTGAGATTAAAAATACTCTTTTCAAGTGTCATGACCAAAAAAGGCAGCAATAACAGCTGGTTAAAGACAAATAACACAAAATATCCCGCAAATCAACATAGGTAATCAAATTACAAAAATAATCAAAAGGCACATCTTAACAACTAACCCTTAAAACCAAAACTTTAAATTCAAGGGGCTAAAAGTTACTTTTAATTTCCAATTCATGCAAGACACAAATACATAGAAGTAGATGTCGTTTGAGTACACACCTCCTCCTTCTCTTGCTTGGCTTCTTTGCGCTCAGCAGCAATGTTTTTCTTCCGATGGTAATTGAACTGCGTGTCCTCCTCTGCTTTCACCATTTCCTTCTTCCTGCGTTCGTACTCCTGGGCCAGCTCTCCGGAACGTGAGATTTCCTCAAACAGAGCTGTCCGCTCTTTGGGGTTCTTCATGGCAATAGACTCCACAGCACCCTGGAGGGAGAATAAGCAGGGAACTACGGTTAACAAAAGCAACTTCCAACACAATGTAACAAGGTATTTATTAAACACTACAAAATGTATAGTTTGTGTCTCTGCTCTAATTAGCCAGGTCACATTCAATAGCACATGAATGGCTACATTAAAGCTTTAGTGCGTAACTTTTTTAAAGTAATGAAGGTCCGTAACATTCAAGCCATTGCCAAATGAGTTGATACAAAGCTATTTAAGATTATCAGCTCCACAAAACTCTCTCTGTATGGCTATGTTCAGAAACTGGTTTTGGTTATGTTCAGAAAATTTGAATCTCACCTGGAAAACCAGGAAGTTCCTAGCCTTGATCAAAATGCCAAGTTTTTCCAGCTCTTCACTGTATTCAGGCAGGCCCACCACCTTGTTGTTGATTCGGTACTCAGAGGAGGAACCTGATGCCCACATGCACATTAAAGGAGATAAAACATCATAAACATTGTAAATGTAAATGTGCTGTATTTATGTAGCGCTTTTCTAGTCTGAACGACTACTCAAAGCGCTTTTACATAGTACAGGAACCATTCACCATTCACACACATTCACACACATTCATACACTGTGGCCGAGGCTGCCGTACAAGGTGCCATCTGCTCATCAGATAAACATGCACACGCATTCACACTCCGATGACACAGCATTGGGGGGCAACTCGGGGTTCAGTGTCTTGCCCAAGGACACTTCGACATGGGACTGCAGGGCCGGGGATTGAACCACCAACCTTCCAATTGGCAAGCAACCGCTCTACCACTGAGCCACAGCCGCCACATTAACTTATCAAAAGTCCATACAAGATGGAAGCAATGGGCTTTCATTGAACTTGTCCAATAAAAGACAATTGCGTTATAATAAACATATATTTGCATAATATGTGTTGCCTGACTAGCTTTGAATTTGCAATGACAAAAATAAAGTTCTGGTATGGTTTGAAAATTAGGCCCTTCTATATGTACTGGCAGTACCAGTGTCATGGTTGTGCAGCTGTACTTGGACATAAGGGCTTATAGTTGCACTGATGCTACACTGCACACAACATTTCTAATGCTGCAAAGTTTGTGCCTTTTAATTTCTGTTACAAGTGACAAAGTAAAGTTATTAGACCAAGGTCTTTCATTTCATTTGCATAAGAATGAATGAAAAGGAACCATAAATTCCAACATAACTGTCAATGGTGGTTCATACCAATAATGACCCTTGTGAAGGAGCGTTCCTCTCCGTTATCCTCCTGGTACACCATGCTGACAAAGGCTCTGTTGGCAGCTGGTTTTCCTACAGGTGCTCCATGGATTAGATCCTTCAGAGTCTTCACACGCAGGTTGCTGGTCTTCTCTGCCAACACGAAGCTGATGGCATCCATAAGGTTGGATTTTCCTACAACATCAGCATTCAGATTTTTAATAAACTATAAAAATATAATATAAAAAACATGATATATACAAATATAATTCATTAGGTACACCTAAGGTACAATCTATCTTTATGACCTTTTATGTGCAGTTTTCTGCTTAATTCTTGTTTGTTCAGTTTACTCTTTGTGTTGATTAAAATCTAGTAATTTTAAAGGATGTAGTTAGTTGGGACAGTTCATTGGATGGCTAAGAAGTCTTTCCAAGATTGTTGTCCTCATCCTATAACAATAATAATATATATTTTATTAATCCTGCAGGGAAAATTACAATGTTTTCACTATTTTGTTATTATACACAGGCCTGAATTGCACACACATGCTCAGTACCTATACATGCACTAAATGGAGAGATGTCAGAGTGAGGGGGCTCCCCATGGAAAGGCGCTCCGAGCAGTTGGGGGTTCAGTCCCTTGCTCAAGAGCACCTTGGCAGTGCCCTATATATATTTTATATGCTATATATCAAACATGATAAACTATAACTTTGTAAGAGAAAATGTCATAATATTGCGTTTACACAGCTAAAAACAATGTTCAATCATTTACACAACAAATTAATTGCTATGAGCACATGCAACGCAGTACAAGTTGGTAGTCACAAATCATAACATTGAAATAAACAGAGTGCAACATGATAACGTTAGATGGTTGGTTAATTAGTACAAAAGGTAATCAAACTGATGTCCAGCAAGGCAAGCTATTTATTCTTATCCACGAAGCAGAAGCTGTTATATCTAAAGACAGCGGGGAATTAGAGCACTGCGTTTACCGTTAGCCAATGCTAGCAAACATTAGCCGCGAGTTAACATTTTCAATAACATACCAGATCCATTGGGTCCGATGATTGCAGTGAACTTATGAAAAGGTCCAATGATCTGCCTTCCTTTATACGACTTGAAGTTTTCGATTTCTATCAGTTTTAAATAACCCATTTTCGTTATATTAGCGCCGCTGTTCAGAAAACAACTGCAGTGGCTATCAGCTCGTAAAATGTTAGCTAGCTAATGCTAACAACCAATGTTTACCGAAAAAGCAATCTCAAATACGAAATATGCACGCAAATAAATGAACCTCTCTGTTCAATATATTGCTGGCCTATGCATATGTCACATTATGAACTGCATATTTAGTTTAATAATGAAAATAGCTTCATAATCTTAATCAAATAGACGCGATGCAGTTGTGACAACAATGCGCCATTTTACAATCCAACAGGAAGATCCTCGAACGCGCGAGTAACTAAACCTCACAGTTTATCGCGAGACCAAATGGAGTTGGCGTTGCTCTCACTACCTTTTTATTCCACCAATAACGTTTAAGTATGTTAATTACACAAAACGTTATGTTAATTTCGGGGAGCCTTGATGTTTTGCGCATATGCACCACTCACTTTTGTAATTTATGTCTAACAACGCACAAAACGTGCAGCACATGACCATGAGTTACCATGGTTACCAAGGGCATCTAAACACAACAGAATCTGACCAGCGAATCTCCTTCATTCAACGAGGGGCTGTATGTTGTCCCAAAATTGACTGAAATAATTTGGCCAAGTCTGTAAGTCAGAGGTAAGTGCTGCTTTAGATCTGTGATCTCTTTCTATCTTTAAAGAAAATACAACTGACTTGAGAAACTCCCCTCCAATACAGTCAATAAAGCCTTTACTGGTTTTGGTGTGATGTCATGATAGGAAGATGAATGGACCAGAATGTAATAGTTAATTTAACACAGTAATCCCTTTGCAGCATGAGTATCAGCAATATAATTCAGCATTGTAATGGTGTGTCTCCTTCAGGCTCATTAGAAACTGAGAACATGTACAAAGTTGATTTGCCTGTAGAGCAGTCCTTAGAAAAGGCTGTGGAGAGGCGAAGGACTGCAGAAACAGTACGCAAGGCCCGGATCTTCAACACTCGGCTCCGTGTGATGGGCCTTGATCTTGATGCTCTCAACCAACAGGTCCAGGAGAAAAAACGTCAGCAAAACATGGAGATACAACGAGGCAACGCTTTTGGTAAACTATGGGCATGATAGCCAGAGAGTGGTCAGAATGAAATCAGTTGAATCACAACCATTATTCACCCATTTACACTAAGTCCCATATAAAAACATTGCCTTAGGCCATCTCCATTTATGAAATCACTTTTCACCACAAATGAGCGTTAATCACAAGTGTCTTTATTTTCATTGCATTGTAGACAAGCTGGGAGAATATCACGATAAAGCACTGCTGCAACAAGACATTGATGAAAGAGAGAAGCGAGCGGCTTTGCACACTGACCTGACCCAGTATTGGGCCATTCAACAGCGAGAAGAGGACTCACATGATGCTGATCACAAGTGTGGCCTGAAGGGGGCATTCAGGATCACCATTCCAGAGGGTGAGCTGGGGCCTGCCAGTATGAAATTATTTCAGGTAGGTGCTTGGTGTGCATGAAAGACCAGTGGAACAAAATCCAGTGAATGTATAAATTATTAATTCATGCACAGGGAGAGGGTATCGGAGAGGAGCAAAGGAGGAGAGAACAAATGAAAAAGACAGACCGAGATCTGCGAGCACAGAAGGAAGACAATGAGAAAAGGCAGATGGGAGACAAGCACAGAGGTGAAAGGAGACAAACACAAGCGTGCACACACACAAAAACACTGTAATCACTGAGTGTATGCTAGACTGTCTGTAAATCACACACTTGCTTCATGCTTTCCTGCACAAAAATCACACACTCCTACGCACAGCCCTTATTGCCAGGTGGCAGTGATGGATGCTTATCCCAGAGAGGCGTTATGTACGTATGTAGGAGTATGTAAAGTAATGTACAATGGGTTTCATGGGTAATGCAGTGAAAAAAACACACAGTAGGGGATTTACAACGTGTGTCTGTGTGTGTGTGTGTGTGTGTGTGTGTGTGTGTGTGTGTGTGTGTGTGTGTCACAGAGATGCTAGTGAGCAAAGAGCTGGTGCATCAGGACCTTAGGGGAGTTCAGCAAAATGCACTAGAGGAGGAGTGTAAGAAAGCTGCCCGCATTGCACTCGACAACTACAATCAAGCTCTGGTACAGTAAACGCATGTGTACACACACACACAGTCTGCTGATGTGGATGCTCAAAGCAAAATCCACTGGGGTTTCGAGCCTTGGCATGGTGTTCTCAGGTGGTATTTTGAAATTAAAATTGTTAATTAAAAAATGTTAAGTGATGCATACACACTTGCTGCATGAAGGTGGCCATCATATTAGTTAGTACGAAGCAACATGGATGATTAAACTGCTTTGATGTATGCGTGGGCCCAGTCTGTTTGTAAAAGCCCCCATTTAGCTCTCCCCTCATTTGCCTGAATGCACTCGGCTGAATCCTCCATTGGGAGGCATCATTATAAATCCTTCAGGTCATGGTATTTTTCCTGACAATTATGTGGTTTCTCTAATTACCACTCACATGCACAATGCACAAGCAAATACAACTGACTGAGTGGATCTCTCAGGAGGACATTCAGCATATGGCTGACTCTATGTTAGAAGTAACCACATATTAGAGTTTGGGTTTTGTGAAGCTCCTGCTATTCTAACCACAAAGGGAATGATCAATCATCTTCCCCCTTGGTAAGGCCTCACCATGCCCTGCTCCCCACAGGCTGCAGAGCGGGCAGAGAAACTAAAGGAGCAGCACAGGCGAGAGGAAAGGGAGAACCTTGCAGAGATGCAGCACACTCTGACATCCGACATCATGACAGAGCGTGCAGAGGCAGCAAAGAGAGAGGTTGAAGGAGGGAGGCCACCCCGGGTTTTGGTAGACAAGTGGAAGGGGATGACCCCTGAGCAGCTGAGTGACATCCACAGGGAGAGAGAAGAGCAGCGTCTTGAGAAACAGGTAATGCTCCAAACTCCTCCTCAGATTTATCTTTCTGCAGAATTCCTTCAAAACTGTGGTTCTCGGCCTTTTTATATATTTCTTTCTAAGTACATTTACACATACAAGGAATGTATCCTCTGCATTTAACCCATCCTAACTAATTAGGAGCAGTGTGCAGCCATAGTCCTTTTGACTTGTGACCCCATAATTTGAAAAGATGGGTGACAGATTGAATGAAAACTTACCAGGGGAATGAACACCATTGTCCCAAAATTAACATGCTGGTCTAAAACATCCAAAAACCAAAACACCATTTCTTGTCATCTTTAGAGACAACATGATGCTGAAAAGATTCAGGATGCAGCTTGGGAACTCCAGCTCCTGAAGATGTCCAGAGAAGCAGAGGAACAGGAGAGGAGAGCAGAAGAGCTGAGGAGAGAGAATAGAGCTCAGACAGACCTTTACAATCTGCAGCTGGCCAGAGAGCAGCAGGCATAGTAAGCACTGCACACACACATATATACACACCGACTATTCAAGCAGTAGTCAGCAAATGTATTTTGGGTGTATGTGATGAAGTCCTCAAATATAGGATTCCGATATACATAACCATTTTTGGAAATAGTTACTCACTGTGTGTTTGTGTGTGTCCCTATGTGCCACAGTCAGGAGTACCTGAACAAGAAGCTATACACCAACAAACCCAGCAAGGAATACTTTTATCAATTCAACACTGGCTCCCGCTGAACCACCACCACACTATGCTTGTCCCCATGTGACAATGTGGTAATAAAATCTATTGATTTTTGTACTCACACTCAATTTTAATTGAATCCTGATTAATCAATAATCGCTGATTATCTTTGAAGTGACATACAGGTACATGCATTGATTTTATAAGCTGATACAAGAAAGGGGCCGTTTTTTCTTACAGATTTTTTCCACATATTTTATTTTTCAATCATAAAGTTACAGTGGTAGATTCATAATGCAGATACAGTTATATTGGCCCCACATGTGGTACAAGTCTACTCAACCTTTGTCATTCACCCGTGACACATATAAATACCATCAGTCCTATTGTGCACCCCACACACCATAAATAGGCACATAAACACCCAGTAATGACACACACTCCCTACCCCTCCTTCCTCCCCTATTTTCTCTCACCCCTCCATTCCACTCGGGCATTGTTTAAAATATGTCTGCTTTTTTGAGTTCTGAAGAATCTACTCTAAACAAACCAATTCACTTTTTTAAATCATTTAAATATAAATTACAAAAAGATGAATAACAAAGCAAAGACTAGTGTCCTCAGCTTTCCCCATGACACATGAAAAACAAAGAGTGAGTGGCAGTCAAGTGAGTATCTGTGTGTGTACACTCATTAGTCATTCAAAGCTAACATTTTCCCCGAACACTGACAAACACAGATGTTTAGCAGCAGATAGTCAAGTTAGAATATTGGCATATTTTGTGTCATTCATCGCTCCTGTATGAAAATAGATTTATTTAAAGCTTTATTTGTCCTGAGTGTGTTTTTGTAACCAACAACAGGGAGCTTACACACACCGTGTCACTAGCCGGTTTGGACCTCCCATATACTTTACCTCAGGGACTGTCAGATGTTGTTTGGCCAGTGTCAAGCTTGTATTTATATAGGGAAACTGAGGCAGCAACGTTGCATATAGATGTACTCCCTGTGGTATGCACAAACCAGCTCGCTGCATCCCCACCTCACATAACTGCTTCAGACAAAAACTCCACAGATATTCACTGCGCTGCAATGCAATGCAAGACGGTTATGGGCATGAACGCAATCTTAGCTTTCATTGTAATGGAACTACTGCTATCACTAAATGATGCTAATGTACAAGTTTTTTATTTTGAAATGTTTGCAAACATTTAGAGAACAATGTGGAATTGTTTTTCTCTTTTTATTTCCCTTTTCCCCCTCAACTATGAATTATTTCTTTGCTAAAACAGGCAAATCTCACTGCAATTATTTGTCAAAAATGGAAAGTTTAAATTCATAGCAATAGTACAAAGAAGAAAAATGACAACTTGCAACACTTTTAAATAAAGTTAAGTGGTTTAAAACCTGCACTGTATTAAAGGTTGTATTTACATTTTGTGGAGACAAAAAACTGTTGTTCTGATAACCACCTTGTAGATCAGATTGTTCTTTTTAATCAGTAGCAAGTAAATACAATGTCTGCCCAGCTTTGAAAAGAATACATTCTCTGTGTTTGATGTAAATACCAACTGCTTGCCTTTATTATACATCAACTGGCAATCATTACACCTGTCTGCAATATCAACTTGCATTGATGAGAGTCTGAAAATAAAACATGAGAGTGTTCAACCACAAGACCCCACTCTCTGATCTGTAAATATACATAAATACTGCTCCTCAAACAGTTTGCCAAATATGAGATGGATAGGTGTGAAAAGATTGTTAATTAGAGACAACAATGTTTTTAATACAGTGTATAAAGAGACAAAGACAGGTACAGAAAGCTACACATAGGTCTTGACACAAAAAATTACAATATCATTTCCAATAATGACATTACACTTATGGTGGGAAGGCGAGAGAGTAATGACATCAATCTGGTGCTCTATGCAGACCCAGCAGGCACAGGAACTTATAAGGAGCATGTACATATCTATAATACTGTATTATGGCTAAATAGATAGATGTAGATGCAGCTATATACACCAGATGCTACTCAGCATGTTCACAGCAAGTTCCCCATATGCATACAATGTTATTTATAGTAAGAAACTTGGCTTCACTTAGTTTCAATGAAAACATCTTGATCTGTGAAATATTTCAATAAAGAGAAGTCATGGGTATAAATAGTGTAAAAAACAATATGAAAAAAATGATAATATAAATAAAAATGTCAGATAAGAAAAAAGGATGTTTTGTATTAAAAATGGCACTGGAAAGTACAATCTGAGACATCAAATGGAATTACATTACAAATGTGCGAAATAATATAAAGCATGATAAATATCTAAGACTTTTAACAGCAGCTGTTAGTGCTGCCTGTTTCCCCACACTAGGCTCTACCATGATCATCCTCTTCTTTCAATGCACTACTCTGCATCTCTATGACCATACCTACAATCCATCTGATATTTCTACATGTACAACATTCTGTTATTATCTTTCTATAGAGTTGTCTGCAGAAAAAAAGAAAAAAAAGAGTAGAAGAGAGAGAGAGAGAAATTCATGTTAGTCATTAAGATATGTTGTAAACTACACAGATAAAAAGAGGGTGTAGGGGGGTCAAAAGACATCTTCAGGTCAGTCAAACTTGTATCACATTGTCCACTACTTTGGACACTCCTTTGGTCAAAACAGTCTAGTCACTCAGATGACTGCCAGGGGCATCTGAATAGTCAATATATTGATTGTGTATTTGTCGTTAAACTACAGATCAGCAAGTCAGTAGGGAACAGGAGCGTATGGGCACATATGTGTTGACATGTTTTGGTCTGAAGACCCGAGGTGGATGTGTGGGGGTTAATCGAGGATGGTGACTGAGTTGGGCATGCCATTGGTGGGGTTGAGCAAGGAGTTGTCTGGCAGGCCCTGCAGTGCCTCTGGACCCACGCTGGGCCGACTGAACTGGCTGACCAGAGACTCATCCATGTTGAGCTCAGTGGTTATGGCACTACTGCCGTTGAAGTCCAGGTTGTCCTCGCTGCACAGCTTGCTCTCCTCGCCCAGGGACGGCAGGCTGGCCGTGCGCTTCTCCTCGAGGTCACTACAGTATGTGAGAGCACAGAAGAGGTAAAAAACAAGGCATATTATCATAAGGTGTGTAAAACAAATAATGGTTATTCACTAACTTTTTGATCAGGAAAATAATTATAATAGTTGCTGAACATATACAACATAATACTTTACTCTATGATTATACAAAATTTTACAGGGAAGTCAGTAGGTAAGTAAGGCATCGGCAGGGGATAATAAATAAGTGGGTTTTGGAATAGCAAATCACATCACGGCATACCTTTCTAGAGATCTGCTTAGCAGGGGCAGTCATTAGGGAGAGGAAGCACAATGAAAGGAACACAAAGGGTTAGGAAAAGCAAACAATGCTGAGGGAATCAGGCCTTTATTAGGAGTTATAATTTAAATTATCTATAGAAACATAATGTAACACCCAAAGACACAATGTGCATTTAAATGACTAACCTGTACTCTCCAAAAGTCTCATCCTTCATGGGCCGTGCTTCTGAGTCCATTGGACCCTCTTCTTTATCTTTCACTGCAAAGGAGATTATTTTGTTATCAGAAGGATCTCAACCATGTTTCTCTCTAAGCCACTGTCAGACATCGATAATGACATTCTGTCACACAAAAAGACATGATAACACTTAGTGAGCAAAAAGATGTGGACTATCTGTAGACAGAATGTGTTTATTTACGTGGTTTAAAGTTTAATATTTGACTTAATTTCTTGTCTAGCATTTAGCATTATAGTTACTATTCTAAAATTCAAATGATTAAAATAATTAATTTATTGTTCAGAAGAATAATGCCAGTTGGTATGGTCAGATTTATTATTGAATTAGTCCTTGCTTTTTGCACAATTAAGTCTACTTTAAAAGGAACCAGTCACTTGTTTCTCCCTTGTGTGAAAAGGGAATAAAGGCCAGTGCTTTTCTCTGACCAGTCAGACAGTGGCCTGCAGGTTGCAGTTACTCTACTGGTTTGTGATTATTATTTCACAGCCCTTTTCAGGGCAGAGCCTCTTACTGTCACAGTAAGAAAGTGCAGGCTTAGAGGTCTGTTTCACTACATGTTGTATGGGAAGGCTGCATGGAGAAGGTTGGCCAACTGGTCAATTATTTGGATATGGAGTGAATTTTAAACATGGTGCAGTCTCATTTTACTGTCTTCTTCTTTTCAGTGAAAATAATATTGTTTACTGTGGTGCATTCCTGTTACTGCTAGGCTTCTTTTTCTGCCACAGTGTCATTTTTCAGACAGCTTTATGGCTCCAGACTGTCTGGTGTCACACACAAAGCTTGTGTAAAGTGTGAAAGCATTTGCCTGACATTGTATGTTTTTTTCCGCACAGGCTTATAAGGAGGAACAACTATAACAAAGTAATAAAAAATTTGCTCAAGACCTCAACCATTTTTTTGGTTCAACATCTCTACTGATGAATGCTTAACACTCACTTTGGGAGTTGGTACTTGCCTGAATACTTCCCCCCTTTACTCCTTTTGATGAAACAGAGGATGAGCAGTATCAGTAGCAGCAGCACAATGGCACTCACAACACCAATGAACCAGCCCTGCGTTGCAAAGCTTGGCTGCACCTCCGTCACTATTCAGAGGGAAAAGAGGGAGGGAGGGAGGTGGAAAGACAAGAATTGTAATGTAAAAACAGGATGAAAGTACAAGAGGAGTGGAAAGGATAAAACCGGTAGGAGAACCAAGAAAAAAGAGGGAGAATAATCTAGATTCATATGGCTAACCAATATCTCTTCTCATATGAGTCTTTTAAGTATTTCACAAGCAGTGGATAGAACTGCAAGACACTCACTGTAGGATCAGGCTTTATATTTAGATGTGGGAAGCCCAGAGGACTGAGCAGAGAAGATGAAAGGAATGAGGATGAGTGAAGGCTCAAAGTACCTGTTCCTTCTGTCTTGATTTCAGTCTCCAAGAAAGTGGTGTTGCTGTAGGTGAAGAGTAGACGATAATGAGAGCCAGGAGTCAGGCCCTGCAGCTGGTAGAAAGACTGAGATGTGTTCACCTTCTCTGTTTTCTTCCATTTACTGCCATCTGCAGAGACACGACATGAACCATGATTACTTTTTATTGTTTAGGAAACTCCTGGGAAACTATTCCCAGGATAGAGTAATGGTTTTAAAAGGTTGAATAAAATGAGGTTTTCCCTATGCACTTATTAGTGTAGATATTATACCATTTTTGTTGAGGTAGTGGACCTGGAAGATAACATTCCTGTGTCTCTTCTTGGCCACCCAGCTGAGGTTGACAAAGTTTTCCCCAACAGACAGGTGGATGTTGGCAGGAGGCACTGCAAGACATTTAGATAGTTAAATCAAATTCTCAATCTAATACAATCTGGTCCTGTTTGTGTCATATCTGTGATAGTGAAGAACGCTGTAAATCGTCTTTTTACCTCCATCCAGTGTGGTGGCACCCTCCCTCATGATGGGCTCTCCATCCCCTGCAGCAGTGCATCCCCTCAAGAAAAAGCGATAGTGGCTGTGGTGGTCCAGGCCTTTCAGGGTAATGTTGATGAATGTGGGGTCGTCTATTTTGAAAAGCTGCATGGGGTTGTCATCACTCTCCACAACTGACCACATCACAGCAAAAAAAACATTCAATCACAACTTGATCTTCAACACATCGTTATTGGTGACACATTGACTGACTGATGAGCATCATTAGGAGGCTATGCTTTGACATTGTTATAGTGTTATTGATTTAGCTGGAAATTAATTGTGTGGTGTCATTCGTACTACTGATGTTTTCACTGATGTCTTCAATGCAGAAAAGAAGCCCTTATTTAACAAAATCATTTATATGTCTGATGTTGATTATTTTGCGGGATAGGGGTGTAAACGATGCTCACTCTGTTGGTACTCCAGTACATATCCAATAAGGACTCCATTGGGTTGGCCAGGAGGTGTCCAGTGCAGGGTCATTTCTGTCTCTGATGGGCTGTCCAGCATCAGGGACATGGGAGGACCAGGAACTAGCAGCAACACAAAATTAAAATGCACTAGGCTTAAAAGGAATTGTGATACTATTTTGATCTACTGTCACCTATTTTCCCTTAAAACAACTGCCTGCTCAAAAATATCTATCCCCATCTATTAATTTCACTCTCCTTCTCTTAACTGTCCTCCACCCACTCAATCTCTGGATATCAATGTCATTTTCTCTGTTGTAATACACTATCCATCTCTCCCTTCCTCCCATCTTGCCCCATTTGCCTGTCTGTAAACCTGTTCACCCATTTTATCTATCATCTCCCCCCATTTTAGCCTCATCGCAGCCTTCCCTCTTTTACCCCTTCTCTTTCTCAGTCTCACCTCCCTCAGGAGTCCTGAAGGAATCAGTCTCAGAGGGGGGTCCCTCTCCCTTGCTGTTGAATACAGTTACAACCAGGGCGTAGTGGGAGTATGGTCTGAGATTACTGATCACTTTCTTGTCCTCGGTGGGCCCAGTCTCCACCACCACAGTGCTCTCTGGCTCCCTGGGCCCCAAGCCTCGGTGGTGGCCCATAGAGCTACTTCTGGTTAAGTACACCTGGAGCCACAAACAGTCATGATTAAATAGGAGACCATGGGTAAGATTATATTGGAAATTTTAAACATTTCATACACGTCTTATAACTAATTCATGGCATGTCAAGAGACATTTTCTCATTACATTAAAACTGTTTTTTTAAAGCTGTTTTAAAAGGATAAGGTATGGCTAGGATGTTGAATGGATGATGCATTACTGACCCCAAAAGAGAGAAAGGGAAACAGTGCAACTAGACTGTGAAACCTTCTGAAGTGAGATAATCTATAAAAAAAAAAATGCTCTATTCCTTACAACCTTGAAACTAAAGACAACTCTGAAGGCCTTGCCAAGCTAAGATCTGGCTGCCTCAGCTGTAAACACAAAATATGTATAATTCATGAGGACAGGGGCTGAATATGTTAGGGCAAACAACAAAGGAGATACAGCGTCAGTACCTTGTATCCCAGCAGGTGTCCTCTGACCGTCTCTTTGTCTATTGCTGCCCAGTTCACTTTGATGGTAGTGCTGTTCATTAGTTCAACACCGACATTCATAGGGGCCTCCAATGGAACTTAGAGACAATGACAGACAGTAGGGCGATAGGTGAGAAAGAATACCAAGTAGAAATATTCCAAGTAAAACAAACCTGTGGAAAAATTGATTAGCAACTTTAAAAAATATATATATTTTACCATTTTCTCCTGAGTAGCCAATGACTGGGTCTGGCTCAGGTCCGTCCCCTTTCCCATTGACAGCCTGAACTTTGATCTCAAATGCAGAAAAGTTGCCAATGTCATTGACTGTGAATGGTGATGTGGTTGTGTAGTTGGTGTGCCAGTTGGGCCCACTGCCCACCACTCGCCTCCAGAACACCCGATACTTGAAGTCAGGCCCATTGAAGTTACGTTTGTCCATTTCCTGCAGTGATAGCAACAGCAACCAACAATGCACAACATTTTAAAATTAGTTGGATACTGCTTCAGGTAGTTAATACATTTAGATAACAAATGTACCTCCCAGGTGATGACCAGAGTGTCTGGGTCTTCGGATACACTCCTAACATCTTCTGGGTTATTGTCTGGAGCTGTGATTGAAGAGAAAAAAAGTGCATTGTAGTGTTATTCTGGGTTCACTTTGAGATTGAAAAAATGTGGTTACAAAATACTGACTCTAACCTTCAGGAGGTGTGTTGTGGATTTCAGATGGCCTGCTAGGGTTGCTCTTTCCTACATAATTGATGGCAATGACCCGGAAACGATAGGACATATAGGGCCACAGAGATAGGCTAGCACGCTCCTTGTTTCCCATTACTCTCTTCAGCTCTTCCCAACCTCTCTCCTTCGAACCTTGGTCCTCAAACTCAACCACATACTCTGCAGAGAGAGAAAGAAATAGTCAAGGAGGGATGAAGAAAGACAGGATGTAAACAATAAGGAAACAACATAGAAATGTATCATTCAACTCATTCATACTGAGACACTTTGGGCTTTAAAAAACTTTTTATTTTTCCAGAGCCAGATACATTATATGGGTTTGTTGCTCTGAGTACTGGAGTTATACAAGATGAAAAGTTTTGTTTAAATTTGTTTGTGCGTGTGTGTGTGTGTGTGTGTGTGTGTGTGTGTGTGTGTGTGTGTGTGTGTGTGTGTGTGTGTGCGTGTAAGTGTATTGTCACAAGAGAAGAAAAACTGAGGAAGAACGAGACAGATGTGTGTATCTGTGTCTAAGTGTGAGTATGTGTGTCGGTGTATGTTTGTACTAAACCTAGCACAGGGCTGTTGTGGTCATCTCCAGGAGTCCAGGTGAGGGTGATTGCACGATGCTTAGGGTTAGTGATCTGGAGGTGGACAGGAGGGTCTGGACTATCTGAGGGGGACAACAATAATATCATCAACACAACTGCCTGCACACTGATGGTCTTTTAACATGTAGGAAAAATAAAATGACTGAACATCATAGAAGTATATGATCAGTGATCTTACCCCATATAGTGAGGGTTCCACTGGCTTCAGCCATGTCCAACTTAGTGATGACCTGACATGTGTACACAGCCTCATCATCTTCTTCCACATTAGTTATTTTCAGCTCTGCTCCATCAACTGTGTATCTGAAGAAATATGGTCATAATTGTTATCCTCATCTTTCTCTTACCTTTTATGTTTTTAATGACTACCTCTCTTTAGTTAGTATCATTTCTCCCTTTTCCTACTAATATTTTTACCATGGTAAGTCATGTATTTGTGTGTTTATTAATATAACAGGAAATATAACAGGAATAATACAGATGAACACTATTACATTACAAGAAATTTAATGAATATAGTGTGTTCCTGATTAGGCTTAAACCAACTAAACAAACAAAACAATATAATAATCATCCTGTCTGTAATTTCTAACATCCTCATTATTGTCAGTTCTCTAATTTGTAGTCTTTAGCCTTACTTTTCATTACTGTGGGAGTCAAATATCTTTTTATCGTTTTTTCTCCACTGAATTTGTGGAGAGCCGAGTTTAGGGTCAACAAGGGCCAGGCAAGTGAAGATTGTTGTGTTTCCACGCTGCACCTTCAGATCCTGTGGAGGTGACAGGATCACTGTTCTGTCTGGAGAAAGCAAGCAGACACACAAAGTTGTGTGAGGTGCAATTAAAATCACTGCTGTGTGTGTGTGTGTGTGTGTGTGTGTGTGTGTGTGTGTGTGTGTGTGTTTACTCACTGAGCACTTCTAGTTCGACAGTGACAGACAAGTTGGTGTTCTGTACAGAGCAGGTGTAGAAGCCCGAATCATCGTGGGTGACATTAAAGATCTCAAGCACTCCGGTGGTGAGGGGGTTCATTCTGGGATCTGCCAGAAGGGAGGAGGTGCTGCTGCTCTCCCTGGAGAAGACACACAACACACATTAGAAAATTGGCACGCACAGTAAGAAATACACTTTTTACTTTATTAGTTACTGCAGGGGATAATAAATTCACCAGTTCAATTGCCATTTGCCTCTTTCACCAAAAATAACAAAGCCTAGTTGGATGCCTGCCACACTGATATTATTCACACTCCAGATGTAACAATATTTGGCTGTTAATGTATGCATGTGGAGAGCTACCTACACAATAATATCTCTGTGAAATTTGTTAAAATAAAAACACACTAGAATACATAATAATATACAATGCAATAGAAACAATTAATTAATATTAATAATAATAACAATAGTAACACTCATAATAACAAAAATAATAATAACAACAACTTTATTTTGATAGCACCCTTTAAAAACAGAGTTTACAAAGTGCTTCGATAGACAAATAAGGGGGTTTTGTGCCTCACCATATGACTTTAGGTTTAGGAGAGCCAAAGGTTTCACACTCCAGTAAAGCCTTCTTGCCCTCTGGAACTATGTATGTAATCCCATCCTCAGTAAGGATCTGGGGAGGCAGCTCTGTAACAACACACACAAAGAGAAATGAGACACAAACAGAACTGTACACACATACACACATACACTCACACAACTTAGTTTAATAAGTAATAAATAAATCATTCACCAATGACGTAGACATTGGTGTTGATGAGAATGGTTCCATGCTTGTTGGAGGCCTGGCACTGGTAGATGGCAGTGTCTCCAAAGTTGACATCCTTTAGGATTAGAGATCCGCTTGCTGTCAGAGAACGTCTGGAGTCCTTGTCGGTTTCTGTTACAAAAACTCACAGTCAGCACATGCACAGTGCCCAAGGTTGTGTGTTGAGGTATGTATTTGTAGTTGGGTGTATGCACCTACCTGAGAGGGGGATCCCATTGATCGTCCAGCTGATGATTGGAGAGGGGATGCCGTCTGCCAGGCAGTCTAGCCTGACAGTCTCACCTGGGGCATATAACTGACTGAGTGGCTCCTTGATCCAGTATGGAGCCGCTACGAGGGAAAGAATATTTTTATTACACACAGTACAATCAAAACATACAGTACATTCTTAAGTTACACAGTACCAAACCTTTACACAAGACAGTACTCAGTGCCTGGTACATAACCTGCTTCACAGAAATAATCGTGAAGCAGGTTATGTACCATGCACCTGGCTTAACCTAACAAATACAGATACAGTAATGTGATCAACTATGAATTTGGATTATTGTAGTTACCATTATTTTGTAAATTTACAATACATGTGTGTGTGTGTGCGTACATGCGTGTGCTCGCGCGGACAATGCGTGCGTGACATACCTTCCACAGCCACAGTGTAAGTGTGTGTGGCCTTCCCTTGGGAGTTCTCAGCTATACACTGGTATTCGCCCCCGTCACTTTCTGAGATATTACTGATTCGCAGGCGGCGGTTAAACATTTCTTTAATGGTCCGAGATTCAGACATCTCGCCGTCCTTCCTCAGCCACGAAACTTGGGGAGTTGGACTAAAGAGGAGAGGAAGAGGTATAATGGGAATGGAAAGGATGTGGATGTAGGGATGCAAGAGAGGAAGGGACACATGGATCAGAGAGAGGTAGAAGGAAGGGAGAGAGATGGATGCAAGGCAGGTAAGATTGGTTGAAGGGTGCAACTCAAGTTTTCCGATGGATGGAGGCACACACATGCACACACACACTCACAGGCCTTGGGCAATGCACTCAAGCTCCACAGTCTGGCCCCTGAGAGCATGGTAAGTGCTGTGGCTTCCAGTAGGTCTCATCATGTGGGGCCTCCTGTTCCGCAGCACAGAGTTGGCTGGAGAAAGAGAGGTGGAAACACAAAGACGGATAGAAGGATTCATACATATTTATGGGTAATTTTCAAATTGCTGTGCTGCTGAAACAGCAGCTACTAGATACTCTGACACACACAGATACAGTGTGTGGAATCATGTGGACTTTAGCTTTTTAACAACACATCATTGTACAGATTTTCCACACCCACCCACACACACACACACACACACACACACACACACACACACACACACACACACACACAGCATAGGTCTCATGTTAACATGTGCTCATCTTTTTGACCTCTACTTGGGCCACAGATGCTGACAGCCACATCTCAGTGTGAGCTGCATCTCATTACCACAGGGCTGAGGAAGTGAAGGGCCCCCTGTTGGCTTTGTGACTGTCTTCTGGATACTGTAATGCTTTGGTCAGCACAACATGCCACCACATGGGTGTGAGTTGACATTGGTTTAACTATGCGGCCTCAGAAGTTCTAAACAGATTTCTCGTTCTAAAAAGTAAGAATTGATTGAGAATTTAGAAACTGATTTTTAAGGGATGTCACTGTCAATCCATACTGCCCATCTTTCAACGTGCAGATATCAAAGACAGTCTAAACTAGATCATTAAGGTTTGTTTCACCAAAATGACAAAATGGCAATGTTGGTATGTTGGGTGGTTCAACTGAATGAATTGTCCATTACTTTATTGCTTTAAAATCTGAATAAAAGCATTCTTAGCCTAATTTCTGGAAGTTCAGGTCATGTCAGTCAAGTCTACTGTAAGCCAAGCAGTTAATCCAAACTCACAGGGGTTTACAGTCAGAGTGATGGGTTCCTTTGCCAGAATGGTGCGTGTCGCCAGGTACTGGACATTGCAGGTGTAGTCATTCCTGTTATCTTCAGTTGTCAGATGGGCAAAGTATAGGTTGCCATCCTTCCCCACCACCACCCGTTCACTCAGCTGGATATGGTGTAGCCCTTCAGAGAGAGGAAATGAGAAAGAGAACAAGAGAGAAATTGATGACAGATAGAGGCAGCGGAAAAATAAGAGACAAGAAAGATAGAATGAGGAGTTTAACAAGAGAATAAAATAGAAGAAATAGGAGAGGGAGGCTTAGAGATACAATAGGATGAGAGAGATAAAAAACTATATATATAGACTAGAACACTACTCAGAATACAAAAGGTACTACAGACAGATAAATGCATGGAAGGATGTTATTGTTTCAGAAATAAATTATCAACTACCTCAACAATAGGATAGATAGATAGATAGATAGATAGATAGATAGATAGATAGATAGATAGATAGATAGATAGATAGATAGATAGATAGATAGATAGATAGATAGATAGATAGATAGTAGGCGGGAAGGATGTAATGGAAGGAAAGATGGAAAGCTAATGTACTCACTCCAGTCCATCCAGTGAATGATAGGCTCCATAGAGCTCTGTGGGGGGTTACACTTCAGAACGATACTGTTTCCCTCTTCAGACTTCACATTCACCTTTTTTTCTTTCTGCTGGGATGGGGGAACTAAAGGGAGGCAAGTGAGGAAAAATACACCTCTTAGTCTGCTGCGTAGACACACGCACATGTACACAAACATGTAGACAACCACACTTGCAAACATTTGTCGGTGTCATGTAAAGATTTTCTAAAGTAATCCACATCGGTAGTAAACTTAAACACACAATGCAGTGGACAGGGAGTATTGTTTATAAATCCCCATTTGAGGAACTTTAAGAATCTGAGGAGCAGCGTGTGAGAAGACGCCAGGTTGTCTTTTGCCTTGCAGAGGTAGAATCATGTGATTTGTGAGTCATATGTGTTTGCCCTCCTCCTCCTCCTCCTCCTCCTCCCTACCTCCCCACTGCCCATTGTTGATAACCCCACAGGAGCTACTGAAGGGTGCTTCATATGACATCAACTCAAGAGTGTTTCTGGGGAAACCGTTGTCAGGGAAACTGTGAAGGAAGGAGGTCGCCCAGGAGAGAGCCAGTCACACACACAGGTGGATGGATACACAGAGGTGCTCTTTACTTTTGCCCAGGGGCCCATGTGTGTGCTTGTACATGTGTGGAAGTGAGAATTTGTTGATTATAATGTTATTTCATGTAATTATTTTCTGGGTGGTGGTGCTTGGAGCTCTTGGTGTGAGCCTCCATCTGCTAATAAATGAGCTCTCAATAAAGCAGGGCAAGGAAAGGTTTATATGATGGCTCTGCTTTGTAAATCGCTCCGCTATTGCTGATAAAAACCAACAACAACACGGCTTGCTTCTAATCTAGACCTTGAAGGCATTTACATGTGCTCTTACACTGATACTGACATCTAATAAGACATGTAACTCCTCTAATGTGAAACTGAACATCTCAGAGGAGCTGTTATTAGTTTGATGCTATTTCAAATGGTGGGGTTTGTTTTCCATGGCAAAATCCAGAAATAACAAATCAACAAATACTCACTGAGCATGATGGAATTTGAATGTTAATATGAACCATCAAAATGTAATGACTCAGTCTCAATAACTGGTCAGCTGCTTTGGGATGAATCAGCTATGAGCGTGTTCTTACCATCAGTCGTGAGTGTGGCCTCGTTAGAGACGGCTGTCCCCAGCTCATTGGATGCATAGCAGACATATTTGGCTTGGTACGGCTTCAGGTTGTCCATAGTATTACTGAGTGTGTAAAATGCAAATGAACCAGGGCGCTCAGAAACCTTCAGCTCTGGGTCACTGCCTGGGTCAAACTCCTCTCCATCCTTTGTCCATCGGAAACTTGAACAAATAAAAGAAGAATCATTAACACTGATGGGCAGTGTTCACTCAAATAACAAAGTAAAAAAAAAAAAAAAAAATGTCTGTGCCTTTGAAAAAGCCATTTTAAACACACACAACATGTCCTTGAATTTGAGGGCACAAATGAACTGATCCAAAAGTTTTTCACTTCAGTGCAGCTAAGACACTCTGAAAAGATTGCTCGCGGGCTCAATGACATTTATCCCTTGTTGAAATGAGAACTCTGACTGGCAGAAGCTGTGCCCACATGTTATACTAATATATAGAAGTTAGCTGAACAAGGAGAGGGATGGTCGCCATTCTCAGTTGTCTAAAAAGATAACCAGTGACTCCATGACTAATATATCATCTTCAGACTGTATGTGTTTATGTGGATGTATGTGTGTGCTGACTAACATGGGGAGAGGGTTGCCGGAGGCTTCACAGCTCATGACGAGGTCTTCAACACTAAAGACGGTGACAGACTCCGGATGTGTGATGATCATTGGAGGCCTCTTGACTGCAAGGACCAAAAACAGAGTTAGTGCTGTCAAAACACCAGTTATAAAAGCAGACATGCATGTGCTATTACATACCTATATGGTTTAAAAAGACATGCACACACACTCAGAATAGTGCTGCAGTCTTCACATGACCCGCTTTTCTTCTGCATGCGGCTGTAAGAACCCAAGCTATGACATACACACATACAGTATGTCACCCTATTCAAAGCAAACAGCACAGAATATAGATATATAGATAGATATGCCATTCATTTTCATAGTTTACTATAACAGGTGTCAATAAGTATATTCAGTCAATATCACTTAAAAAGACTCCCCAGAGAAAGATGAAATGTAGGCTGAGGAAAAGATTGAGAGTAAGAGAGCAGGCAGAGAAAATGGGTCGAGATGAGAGGAAATTGATATAGTATGATGTAAGGGGGAGAGTTTATGTAAAAGAGATATAGGGCTCCCTGTGAGACTGAGAGATAGGCAGAGTGTTTAAAAAAGTCTGAGGAATTGAAGTAGAGATTTGGAAGGAAAACGTAATGACCACCAGAAGGGGTTTCTCCTTCTCTGTCGTCACTTTCTATAACAGCCATAAAGCAATGCATCGATACCAGACTCATAAAAACCAACATGCTGGGATTTCCTGTGAATACTGTATTGAACCAGCATGTTTGATTTTTTCACATGCTTTATGGCCCATGTCGTATTTTTATGTTCTGTTTTTCAATACTTATAGACAGAAATGTAAATCTTATTTTCCAAGGGCTTCAGTGACTATACACTGTCATGACCTCTATTCCACTGCTGTTTGCAGTGGAATAGAGGTCACAGCTTGATACTTGTTGGTAGAGTCTTTAATTTGATTTAAAGGAAAGAGACAGAGTCTGAGATGAATTTGCATTATGTAGGTAAATGGGTAAAGGAGGACAGGAAGGAGAAGGGGAGGCTGCAGTAGATGACAAGACGGCGGCGATGGAGATGGAGAGCTGAGTTGAGCAGACAGAGGATATACGTATATGGAAGTGTAGCAAAGAGAAAGAGCATCAGAACAACAGACAAAGAGTAAAGGGACACAGAGGTAGAGGGAAAAAAGTGAAACAAACAAGGGGTATATTCAGAAAGAGACGAATAGGGAGAGTGAGGGAATTTAATGAAAGAATTCCCACTGAAAGAGGAAATAAGCCCATTTCCTCAGCTGATCAAATTGAAGTATGGGCTGCAGGCGCAGCTCCATTATTGGCAGACGAGGAGAGGAGGAGCTGGTGCTTAGTGCTTTAGCTCCTCTTTATTTCCCTGTGTGTTTGATCTGACAGACCTGCTGCCTCCTTACAGACAGCACCTGCTCACACTTTCTCCTCCCTACGTATATAGGGATCTCACCTACCTAATACATCCATGGATCTCACCTACTGGGAGCCAATGAGGCTGAACACACACCCACATACAGAAAAGACGCATGTTCACAATATACAACACACACATACATCCTCACGTACAAACACACGTCCACAATACTAAGACAGATGCACGCACACACGCAAGCGTAACACTGCAACTGCACACTAATACTTGACTCATTAAAGTGCAGCACATGACTTTCACTGTGTGCTGGATGGAAAATAACCTCTCTGGTATAATGAAAGTGTTTTCAATAAGCTTTGCCAGCACCTGCATTAAAACAGGTAGACGTCAATGAAGTTAAAAGCACTTACGATCACTTATGTGGTCTGTTAGTCCTCATTGGTGGCCAGAGAAAAGGCAATGAGAGGAAAAACATTTTAGTTACAGTAAACAAGAAGGAGAACAAGATAGTTAACATACAGACAGACGATAGAGAGATAGAGAGAGAGAAATTTCATTTTTTTGTTCATGCCAATAAAAAAAATTGAATTAAAAAAGATAGATAGATAGATAGATAGATAGATAGATAGATAGATAGATTTACTGACAATTTAACAACAATTATGATGATGACGATAAAGCAGTGTAATGTCTCCTTTAATGGGGTGTAGCTTTTAACCCCGGCCTCCCTGACACAACGCATCTCCTTTATTGATCCCGATCACTGCCTTAGTGACTCTCATTGATGTGGCAGAGACTCGTTAATTGAAAGGCAGGGGACACCTTGACCTTTTATATCTTTGACCTGCTCCTCCTTCCTCCTCCTCATCGTCCTTCCTTCATCCTCCTTGGCCCCCTCACCTCTGTGTTACCTCCCCCTTTTGGAATTAGACTGGGAGATTTACTGCATCTCATCAACGTTTAGAGGTTATGCAAATGTATCCCCATATGTGCAATATCTTGTTTGTACACACACTTGTACACACACTTTTGAAAGCTGTGTGGGTGGTGAAGGACTGTGACTCACTGTAAGTAGTCTTAGATAAAGAGTAAACAACAAAAGCAGCAGTGAAAACAATATTTCATCTCTCTCTCTCTCTCTCTCTCTCTCTCTCTCTATTGGAGCTCAGTGGGCAGGCCAACAGCAGCAGAGGAGATGAGGATGAATTTCCCTGCAGGCCAAGAAGCTCAGCTGTATTTCTAATGCCCACATATTACATCAAGGAGGAGGAGAAAGAAATGAGAGCGATTGTGGAAAAACCTTGCTGGATTTTTGTTGTGTAATTCAATTTTTGATTAAATTACTCGCCAATCATATTCTGGTTTGCACCAAGGAAACCAGATCAATAGTGGGACTAATCAATGCAGTATGAAGGGATCAATTACAAAGTAATTAGACACACCACAGGCACAGATGAGCGCTTACCAAAGAAACCTCACACAGTGTAGTATTTCGAGCACAATAGTGTAATCCAACCCTGAATATTGAGATTACTAAAGGAGAAACACATGTTCATTCTGCTCATTTGCACTAATTAATCATGATAAAAGATCATTATTAGCTGTGCTTTGATGAATCAACAATGTAATTAACACAACAAATAGATCTTTGAACCTCATGGAAGCATTCAGTTACAATAGTTATGAATGGTACAATATAAATCTGTACTCACAGTTGGAGGGTATGTGTATGGCTGCTTGGCCAGGCTGGGCAGTAAGGGAGAGGAGGAGGAGGAGGCGGAGTAGGAGAGAGGAGCACTGCCCCCTACTGCAAACCTGCTGTCGCTGCATGTGAGGCATTGCTCACTGTCCCATCAAAGTCCCACCTGCTCACACACACGCACAGTAAAACGCACACAGAGGGCACACACACACAAGTACACACACCCCCACACACACGCACAATCACACACTCGTGCAGAGCAAGTGCGAGACTTTGTTTCTTTTCCAGGAGGTCTTGACTTTGCCTTTTACGTCCCTTGTCTTTTACTATTTTTTCTTCTCTATCTTTTCACTCTCTTCTATAAGTCAGGTCCACGCCCTCCTGCTGGTTTCCCTCTGAAACATAAAAGAAAGGGGGGAGGTGAGGGGAGGACAAGTGGAGAAGCGAGAGGGAGGGGGCAGAGAGGAGCCATGTGTCAGAACGGGAGAAAAATTACCCTGCACCATGTGGTCAGACCTATACACAGACTGAGGCACAGAGTTAACCAATCAAGGGTCAACAATAGAAATTCCCAACAAAAAGAACCAACAATGCCACTATACCACTGAACCACTGAAAAACTGAACCTGTTTCTGGTTAATTACATGACCAGTGGCCCATATGGAAAGGCCAGTCAGCCGGACAGATGGACAGAATACCACAACAAGAAGCTGAACAGAGCCTTTCAGCACCCAGATGGGCTGTGGACAGACAAATGCAGACTGATGAAGTGTCAAATCAAATAATACTCAAGACAAACAAATATTGATAATTAGGTTGACTGGTCCGAGATGCTTTGCACGAACTGAACAGTCCGTAGTGTACTTGGGAGATAGTGCTGTTATAAGTGTGCGATAACAATGCTATCAGTCATGGTGAGTGAGGCAAGCCACCCCTGCTAGGAGTCTATCCGTTCTCCATCTGTACCCTTGGATCCGGTCCTCGCCACAACATGCAGGCTGTCCTCCCCCGCGGCACCACGTGGCGCAGCTCGCTGACTGTTTACACTACTCAGTATCACACAAAAAGAACTGTTATTGCACACCATGATTAAGACGTACATGCGAGACAAAAGAAAATGACGATAATAGAAAGAGGATGCTTATTCGGCAGCTTTGCCATAATGGCAGCCTGATTGAATGAGTTCTGTCTCTGCACGCCGCTGTTTTGTTGGCAATGCCACAATGGAGTGATGGGTAACCTTGGAGTGTGGGGGGGAGGTCAGAGAAGAGAGAAGATGAAGATGATGGAGAAGTGTGGTGGCGAGAAGAGGATGGAAAGATGTGATTATCATTAATTTTCTGTTAGTGGATGATATTTCCATGTCACTTAGTAAAAGATGTATTGAAAAAAATCTTAAGGAGAGCAAGAGGAATATGGGATTTGTGTACATCAACAGAGCCAAACTAGATTAAATTAAAGACCAAGCAAGCACTGAGCCCTTAATAAGGCAAGGGTGGAGGACTTAAGGGGTAGATAAAGAGGAAAAGTGGGTTTGAAGAGCAACACAGAGGGAGAGGTGGAGGTGAGGGAAGAGAGAGGCAGAGTGGAGGATGGAGGAATAGAGGTGATGGGAGGAGTGGAGGGATATGGAAAGAAAGGAGGAGGGATGACAAAGGGTGACAGCTGTGACGCTAATCCTATCCATCCACTTGCACACATGTACACACTCTTCCAATCAGTGTGCATCATTTGTCCACTTTCTCCTTGTTCCTTTTCTTATTTCACTTCTTCTTTTCCTGTCCTTTTATCAGCAGCTTTAGTGGTTGTTGTTCTCTGGAGACATGGGGGCCAATTACAGTGATCCAGTCTTAAACCAACCTCTCCAAAATGCCATTAGAGGCAGATGAATGAAGCTGGGCTAGTCAGGGTATTAGTACTTGTGTTATTCTGTGATCTAAGGTGGAAGCTTGCCTGTCAGAGCCCCCTCCAAAGACACAGGGAGGGAAAGCAGAGTAGAGCAAAGTAGGACGCTGATTAACGATCTGGCACGCCGTCGCTTGGCATGCTGCCAATCAGGGGCGTTTCTAGGACTTGAGGAGGTTTGGGGCTTAGCCCAAACCCATTTCAATAGACTTAATGCAATGCAAAACAACAATTGCCTTGCCCAGATTGTTAATACCTGGTGTATATTTATTTTAGCCCCGGTATGTAGATGTCAGTTAGATGGCACCTGGGGGAATCTACTTTTCTAATTATATCTGAGTCTGCACAAATGTAGCATAAGCATAATTTACTCTTCCCTCCTCTTTTGTGTCTTTTGTTGGGAAATAAACCTTCTTAAATGTGCATCTGACAGTTATTCACCTCAATGATACGTCAATTCATGTTAATGAATTAATAAACCCCTGGACTGTAATTTTTCAGATGTGTTTGAGCAAGATTTCTGCTCATGTTCAAAACTTTGTGCACATTCAAAATGTATGTGTTCTCTGTGATTTGGCGCAGTTGTTATATTGTAAGAGAAAAATAAAGTGATATTAGGATATTACAAGAATACAATCACTATATTTCAGAAAATCATCTACCTGCATCATAGCCTGCTATGCATTACGTGATTGCTCTGCTGATATGGTAGCTCTCAGACCTTCTGGCAGACACAGAGCCCCGTTTGAGACTCTGGTCTCTGAATGACACAAAGTTTAGGGAAGTGGCTGTACGCTGCTCTACATAGGAGGTGGAAAACCAAAATTACGGCAGAAATACACAGAGCACAAACACATCCCATCTACCACAGCATGTCCAAAGCACAGCACGTCCTTTATAAAGTTACAGTTCATGAGTTCTACAACAACAACAAAAGAGTGCCTTGGAAAATACTTGTTTCCTTTATTTGCATGTGCCATTCTGGGGCTTTTTTATTCTATCATACTAGAGATAGAGAGATAGAGAGAGAGAGAGAGAGAGAGAGAGAGAGGGAGGGAGAGAGAGAGAGAGAGAGGACGAGAGATCTGGGGCTATTCATAAAACATTGAGGGCTGTAGGCTGGGACACCCGGGCCTACGACTCTGTTGCCAATCAAGATTTACCAAGGAAGTGTGCTGCGTGTGTTTACACACACACACACACACACACACACTCATGGGGAGTAACTCATGTAGGCCTACAAAGAAGCATGCAATGCATGTATAGACCGACAGAAAGGAAGGCAGACAGACAGACACACACCTCGAGTAGCGAGTGGTTTGACAGACAAGATCAGACTGATAAAAGGGCATGGTCCAGTGGGCTCCAGTCAGGATGTAGACCTTGCCAAAGAAGATTCCAGTCATGTTGAGTAGGAGCAGTAAAGGGGAACACTATAATGGATTGTGAGAGAGAGGGAGAGAGAGAGGCAGAGACAGACTGAAAGAGAAGAGAAGTGGCATGGGAGGTTGCCACATAATGAAGCCAGTCACCAAAACATGCTGAAAGCACAGATTGATGTGGCCTCACACTCTAGCGCACACACAAACACACAGACATACTTCCCAAGCTGTGTGCACGGCATGGAGCCTCATGGAGCTCTATTATCACAAGGGTGAGAGTCTCTGACATCGAAGCAGATGCCTGATTTCACGTCTTCAGGGTGTCCGCTGTGCAGCTGTCAACGATCCAATCCCAGCCCTGTTACCTGCTTCATTGGACAGGGTCGAAGGTCACGCCTGGAATGGCTTCTTGCAACTGGGCTGAGATGACCCGCCAGTGTTTCTGAGTGCTTTTAAAAACTATTATTTCCACTAAGATGTCAATGGGAGCCATCAGAAGTCATTCAATTGAAAGGATATTGTAAGCAGCGCTTTGTTGCGATTTGAGGGCGTGGTCGTTTTTTTTTTTTGACAAGAAATCCTATTCATTCATGAATTCCAGCTTTAAAAAATACAAATAACCCAAACATTTTATATTATGCTGTTAGTGTTGCTATCATTAGAAGAATTTAATTGTGGCACGCCAATTTGGTGTGTAACCTGCTTGTACATTAAGTACATTAAATAGAAAACTCCACCCTTCTGCAAAATGTGGTAATTATCATTAAGTAGACATGTTGGGTGTTGTCAAAGACTTTGAATGCTGAATAGTCTCTCTTTTCAGGAGGCGGGGGGGGTCAAATCATGTTCTGAGTTTCACACATTTTCTAATTCCCATCATGCCAACCACCCACATATAAATGAGAGACTCTACAGTTTTCTCGATATCCTCACATATGCCTGTGAGGAGCTGCTTAATGTAGCCCAGTATATTTTTTCTCATGCAAATATCAATTCTGAAAGCTTCTCTGTTCGTACTTCTGTGTGTTTGTGTGTTTGTGTGTGTGTGTGTGTGTGTGTGTGTGTGTGTCTGCATGTTCAAACATGTGTGCAGGTCTTGTGTCCTGTCATGCCTTGCTTTTAAATATTAACCACCTCCAGCTGTGAAGATGTGTAGGGGAGGACGGAAGGAGGGGGGAAGAAAAATAAATGAATACATGCCCCCCTTTACCCCCTTCTCTTCCCTCAGGGTTAGTCTGTCTGAAGAAACATCAGGCTGAAAAGAGATGGACGGAGGGACAAGGGGAAGAGGGAGTGATTTAGACAAAAACAAAGAGAACACTCACTAAGAGAAATGGTAGGCACTGGTAGGCATTACAGGAGAGAGGCAGTAAGAGATTATAAGGGTCAATGGATAGTAAAAGTGTCGAGGGGAGAATGAGAAGGTGATGTGGGTGGGGGTAGATGATCAGGCCCCTTACAGAGTGAATTATTTATAGAAACCCCCTTCCTGCCAGCACAATTTGCCCTAAATTCACCCAAATTCATAATTCATTCACACCCCATGCTATACATTTGGTTTGGTCCCAGACTGATGCTGTCCATCTATACCTGGTGTCTTTGGTGAGGCTGTCTGATTCTCTCCTTCACTTCCTCCCCTCTTCCTCTCTCTGGCAGGGTCATACTTAATGCATGAGCCTGTTGCAATGAGACAAGTCTCAGACCCACTTTGTCACTACAGCAGAAAAATACCACAAATCATGTAAAATAATACCAGCTACCTGTTTCTGCTCGGCTCCACAATTCACTTCGTAATACAGACATGTCTTTCATCATTCACCGCAGTGAAGATTGCATTTCTTTTAAGCCTTTCTTTCATTTTCTACCTAGATGCCGAGCCCTATAATAGGAACTGTCCAAGAACGATGAGTGCCCATTTTCATGTCACCTGTCTTCTTCTTCTACTTCTCTCTCAGCCCCCCTGGTAGCTGACACTAAAAGCTTTCTTCAATTTCCCCCAATCACTTTTCACAGCACATTTCCTATTCCCTATTCCTCTCTCCCCTTCTTCTCTTCTATTTGCAACGCCTTTTCTCTCCATCAATTTGATAAACTGCTGCGGGAGCACTCTGGCTTGAACAATGGGGAAAGCTGCTGATTAATTCAATATTTGCAACTTTGATGGAAAAAGCGCTTTGGGAAACCAATATCTTACTCATGCCGGTATTCTTTGTTTAAAAGGTAGAGTAACATGTTTCAAGACCGATGATCCATGGTCAACTCCAAATGGAAATTTACCAGAGAAAAAAGCTACAGAGATACAGCTTATCTGGGATCCTGGTATACAGACAGCACATTTATCAATACCACTATTAGCATAAGCTTGGGCGTTAGATGCTTAGCTACTCCCAATAGTGTCAAATGTGGCGAGAGAATTCACACTATAGTTTCCACATTTTCCAAACACTTGCACCTCTTTCAAAGACCCCACCTTAACCCCCAACCCCCCCTGCAGTCCGCCATGGGTTAGGGGTTAATATTGGAGTGACACAAAGCTGGAGAAAATAATGATTGTCAGAGGAGCCATGAGGGCAACCGCCCACACTCTCTCTCTCTCTCTCTCTCTCTGGTGGTTGCCATGACAACAGGGTATCCACACAGCATACCCCTTGTACATACAAATTCAGTTATTCACACACATGGACACTAACGGGTTTGCAGTATCACTTACATATGCACACGCACGTACGCACACTCACTCATTTGTTGCCCCACACTAAATAGGCCCTCCCTCAAACACATGCACGCACGCACACAGTACAAATACTGGATGTCTTCATATTTATACCAAGTACTCAATACTTAAACAGACTTATGGGCACACATAACACCTGAACTAGTTCCTCAATGATTTATAAAGGGGAAGTCATTTAGATTCATCCAACTGAAAGTTAAAGTACAAAACAAAAGTACAAGACTCCCAAAGTCCTCTACAAATCTCTACTCTCCCTCTCTCTCCTTTGTATTTCAATAAACACACACACAGTCATCCCTTCTTCATCCCCAAGACTACATAAGAAGTTACCTCTGGCGTGATTTATTTATTGATGTTTTTCCCCTTAAGACACAATGGGAATGGTAGAATAAAAGACGTGGTGAATAATTGAAGGGGATGGGAGTGGACTCATTAAGACATCCGTGAGGGCTGGAGAAAGAGAGAAGAGGTGGACGAAGGGATAGAGAAAGAAAAGAAGGGCAACACCGGTGGGAGATCAAAGGTAGGTTTGGCAACAAAGTCAACAACAAAAAGTCTGAAAAATTCATAGGAAGTAAAAAACAAAGAGAGTCAGAAAAATAAAAGTGTGAATGACAGATGTGAAAAGAGAGAGATTTGGTTATGGGATCACTGGCCAGCCCTGTAACAATCAAAAACATTACCACTATGTAATAGTGTATCAAATTCCCTGCATGTGTGTATTTGTGCGCATATGCGCTGCAGTGTGTATCAGTAGAGATCAGCCTGTGTGTCAGCAGGTCAGCTAATTTTTCGTCAGCTAATGGAGCCGGTCTTGCAGATGGAGTGCCGCCTCATGCTCTCTCTTCTTCTAACATGTTAGCTGCTGCTCACTTAGATCCACAACTGATAAGGTAATATGCTTATGTCTGTCAGTCGGTTAGTCACAGAAAATGAAGATGTATGGTATCAATATTAAATAAAAAATAAAACAGAATGGATCGTAATGGTAGGTTTGTGTTGATAAAGTCATGACTGTAGACTTACACAACATGTGGGCAGTGCTACAATATTGAATCTCTTTATTTATTTTCTTTCAATTCACCTGTGATCTCAATAAATATGGAAAGAAAACAGATTCATTGGTCGGTCTCATTGGAAACATACAACAAATCAGATCGTTTCTGTAGACTATTTGAGAAACATATGTATTCTGTATGTAGACCTACATACATTCACACACAATGTATGCACACACAAGCATAGCAAGTCTTCCACTGCTGCACGGTGCCCTGTGGGCATCATTTGCTTCATTAGAAGCATCATCACTGAGATTCTGTGCATGCAGCACAAAGCGCAGTAATTACGGACACACCCTTCGTGTCATGCAGAAGATATAGGATGATATGCATTTACAAGCGTCCCCATGCACACCACACATCCTTACAGGCACATTGTTATAACTTCTGTGTGCAGGAACATGCAATGACAAACACATACAGCATATGAAAATCCTTTCTTGTGGCAGTATGGTTTATTGTCCATACAGTAGATAGCTAAGGGCTTGAGTAAATAGGGGCAATTATGACATTATGAAATTACGTGGAAGAGCCATTAGGAGTGACCTTCCCTCTTCCCCTGCCTCATTTTGTGTCTCCTGCTCCGTCCTACAGCCCATGCTTTATCTCTCTCTTTATCTCTTAGAGTCAGCCTCTCTTTTCTCCTGTTCCTGAAGTTAACTGCTCTTATTTGACGTTAATTTTGACCTTCACTGCCACTTTCTTGTCTTGTTTGTCTCTACTTTGTAACAACATATGCTGTTTGTTTTAAGTGATGCTCAGTGGAGATTATTGCATCCAGCCATTCAGCCCTGAAAGAGAGTAAAATTAGAGGGAGATAAGACAGGTGAAAGGGAGATTTTATGTGTGAATGTGCTGGTAAAGCCTTTGGGGCTCAAACTGGAGCCAGACAGGCCAGTAAAAAGAAGCTGACATCAGTGTTGTATATCAGTGTTAGCCCTGAAACCAGATGCAGCAGCTTAACACTGTTGGAGATGACAAACCAGCTAAAACAGCACAGACAGTATGCAACAGCACCATAGGGAAATCGGCTACTGAAGCACATGCTTGAATAACAATAACATGGCATGTAAAGGCACAACACATAAGAATTTACATGACTTTATTTTTTCATACAGGTCACATTGTTATTCAAGTCAGCCATGCATAAATACAGTATAAAGCAGCAGAAGAGAAAGCTGTAAGAGCCTTAAAGAGAAGACTGTGGTGCTAGGATTATCTAATGAGATATGTGTGCCTCTGTGTCTGTGTTGCATCAAGTGTGCAGGTTGGGCAGGTTTGTGTTGGCTACTGCAGGTAGTGATGTCTAAGGAGGGGCTGTGCAGTCTGTCATTCAGCAGACAGACAGAGAGGAGGAGGGAGTGGTCCCTGGGGTTAGGTGATAAGTGGCCCGTATAGTGCTGGAGGACTCAGCTGCCAGCGACTCATGTGACACGCAAGGACACGTGGCCACATCCGCAGGGACAATTGGCACGCCACATCCTGGGGAGAAGGGCGGAGTGTGTACGTGACCTGCGACCTCCATCACAACAGGTTAGACATTTCAGGTGTCTAACCTGAGAAAAAAGCACTCTTTCTAAAGAAACAAAACAAAAATGTAATTTGACTTATGCAAAATTGTGACATGTCTTCGTTTGGAAGAAAATTCGGTTTCTCAGATTCTTAATCACAGGTACGTTATTTTCACAATATTTCAATTAGGTCATTTTTAGCAGTGAGCTTCTCTGCAGACAGCACATTGCTAAGATTTAGACATTTCCGGAAACATTGTCAAGAGTTCCCTAGGTTGGTATAAATCTGTCTTTTCCACCACTTCAGGGAAATGAGCTGCTGGCAGGGCAAGGCCGCATATATTGCTTTGCTAACACATTTGCATGGAAGGGCCCCAGTGGCTCAACAACAGTGGGAAAGTGGCTGGATTGTTTTGGAGCCTAATGCTGGACTTGTGGCGCAGTGAAGAAGTCACACAGAAAATTACAGAAAGTCTGTGAATGAAATTATAGTACAACAGACATGCTCACACCCATGCATAGGCAGTACAACCTCACACCAGCTCTGCCACAGTTATTATATTAATCAAAGCAATGGAAAAAAGAGAAATATAAACAATTGCATATTCTTTACAACAAACGCAAACTGCATTAGCATAACCAATCAAATGTCAGAACTTAACTGACTACAGTGGAGATGGAGATGCAGTTTTAGCAAAACAAGACCAGGTGATTTGCATCTTCAAAATGATTAACCAGATCAAACACAGCTTCTCAGCAATCCCATTAACTTTGTTAAAAGTTGCAAAAGCAGCACTTCCCCTTAAGTGCTCCTCATCTAATCAAATACAAGGTCTTCTGGGGATGAGGCCGGAGATATTAACGCCCCTAAACAGCTAGTAAATGTCTATCGAGTGGAATTAGAGAGGAAAGAGAAGAGGGTGATGGTGTGTATGGGTGAGAAGGAACAAGAAAGTAGTGAAGAGGAAATAACATATTGTAGATCTCTTAAACAGTCTAGTCTCCCAAGTCAAGACTTACATTTAAAAAATGATCACAGTCTCATAAAATGTGAGGCAATTTATCTAACCTATCTAAACGCAACTAAAACAACATTTTATATAAGTGCTAACATTCTGAGTGAGCAATTTTATTGATTTGTTGTTCAAGTTGGAAATATTTTTTTCTTCCTGCTGTGTTTGCAGTTTGCTGTATTCCTTTTATAAATTAGTATCTTGCCACACTGCAATGACAAGTGAATCTTTCAGATTTATCTCTGTTAAAATCAAAATATTTTCAGCAAGACTGGCAGAACCTCTGATGTCAGAAAGGATCACATGATTCAAGTTATCCTAGAAAATTGCTATTCTCTCTAAACATGTTCTAAGGCCACTGAAAGGAACCTATATTCAGTTAAAACCCTAAAATCTGCTGTTCCAAACAGTCTAAAAATCCTCTGATGCAAGGAAGCGATACATTTTACATTTCTTTCAGCAGTAACTGCAGATTCTAGCCTGGCTATCACCAGACCAAGCCAAGCTCAATAGATTTGAGACTGAGCATTGCAGGGCAAAAATCAAATTGCCAGTAGAGTGGGCGGGGTTTATCCAGTCTATGCAGATGTTCTTTTTTACTGCAGTTTTGTTTGGTACAAGTTTTGTGTTTAAAAAACATCATTATACAACTACAAATCATTATTATATAAGTGTGTGCACTGGCTCAGAAAACTATGCCCCGCTGCTTCTTGTCTCTACATCAGCTTGTTTCTGACTCTCTCATCTCTCTGTCATCAACACACACAGTAAAACTGTGAAGCTCAGATATGTGAGGACTCGCTCAAACCTGCACACGCACGCACGCACAAGCACACGCACACGCACACACCCCCCCCCACACACACACACACACACACACACACACACACATCAGACTGACGGTTGGTTTAGGTCTGGCAAGACAAGTCAGTTTAAGGAGATTTGCCTGCCATTCAAATAAGGGGGAGTATGGGGAAAAAAGACAGCAGAGAGACATGGGAAACAGAGTTTGTTTGGTGATTTGGTCACTGAGCGTCCAACATGGTCTCAGCTTATTTGTACACACCACCTTGTGTGTGTGCTGATGGGTTTTTGTGAAAAAGTGTGAGTGTATGTTTACTTAGGATGTGACAGATCAGTATTGTTATGCATGACTCATTTTGTTTGTTGTATATGTGTGTGTGTGTGTGTGTGTGTGTGTGTGTGTGTGTGTGTGTGTGTGTGTGTGTGTGTGTGTGTGTGAGAATGTGCAGTGTCTAGGGCTAGGTGTCAATACCCCTGCCTCTCTTTCCTTTTCTCTCTCCACTATCACCATGACAACCTCCTGACTCCAGCTCAATCGCACGAAGAAAATATTTCACTCCCCTCCCCCTTCTACATGATCATCCTTCTCACCTCTTCCCCCCATCCCCCCCACCCCTCCCCCTCTCTCTCTCACTCTCTCTCTCTCTCATGTATCTGTACTTTATACTCCCTTCCTTCATCTCATGTCTCCTATGTCTCCATCTCTTGCTCTTTCCCCATTTCTGGCTTTCTCCAGTTCCCCTGTTATGTCTACATGCTCCCCACACTTAAAAGAATTCTTCCTTCCTGACTGTCGCCTTTGCTGAAAGTCTGAAGTCTGTTATTTGCGCTCTTCTATCTCTTTCACTTCTGTTCTATATTCTCTGCTCCCTGCTGATTGCCTCTCTCTCCTTAGCCTATATCAGTACAAAACTCTCCTTTTCCTCTCCCTGAACTCCTTTACCCCAACCCCTCCCTCCAAGTCTTCTTCTCCTCCATATAGAAAGATGCTTATAGAACACTGTTTCCATGTGTGCTGCACTGCATCTTCATTACATCCTCCCAGCCAACATCATACACAATGCAATTACAGGTAGCATTCTATCAACCTCTGCCATCAACTTTTATCAAACCTGAGACAGACCATCCAGTCTGAGGGGAAATTTGCAGGCTGGCACAGCATCGATACAATCCCTCAAACCTAAGTGGCTAACTAACTCCCATCGCATCTGTTATCATTATCATCAGCGAACCATTTCTGCTCAGTAACTAAATCCAATCATTACCAATGGAGTCCGTGGCGGAGTTCTATTTGAGGCGGAGCGGCTTGTGATTTCCAACAGAGGAGGGCCAAGCTCCATCAAAGGCTGCAGTGTTATCTGAGGCGCACAGACCCGTCTCTGCAGCAGACCCCTGTCTCTGCAAATCCCTCTCCCCACATCTCTACACAGCTCCAGCCCCTTGACGTACCAGTGTGTAGTGGTGCAAAGAGATCAAGGACATGACATTTTCCGGAGCGTGCAGCAATTTTCAGCAAGGCCCAATATTAAAGAGAGTAAACAGACAACCTGTTCCATCCCGCCTGTGTTTGCATCAGTGTGTGTATGTACGTGTGTGTGCGTCATTTCCTGTCAGATGGTTAAAGGGAGTGACAAGTATATTTGGCTTTATATTATCTATTCGAGGAGGCACACGGAGTGAATAAGCAAAAAGAGAAAAGTGAGGAAGCGGTTTCATCTCATCTCTATTAATATTGTTTTGCAAAGCTTCATTGCGCCTCTCTTGCCTCAATTGCCTCCTCCTGCATCCTCTTTTCTTTCTCCCTCATTTTACTCCTGGGGTTTTGGGTTTTTTGACACTGAAGCCCCAGCTGTGGCCACAACTCCACCGCACTTTATCATCTCTCTTTCCCTCCTGTATTATTCGGTTATGAGAGATGACAGAAAGGATTCGGGCCCAATTCCAACGAGAGAGAGGAAAACAGGCAGAAACAGAAAGAGTGGCCACAGGGATGCAGAGGAAGCTGTGGTGACCTTTCCCTGCGGCTAAACAACCAGTTGATCAGCTTTTCATAGAGTTAGGCCAACAAGGTCTGACAATCCACTATACTGTAGACACACACAAAACAAAGATGCTCACGGCCAGCTGTTGATACTCTTGTGTATTACTGCCATAGTCAAATATATGAGCAACATACCTTCTCATGAATAAAATAGAGCAGTGGCAATATTCTGGTACATTAAATCCCCTGCTATAGTGACAGATATCTAAATCATCTGCATCCTACAATAGCATGGCTTAAAACATGCTGATCATGCTGATTCCTATATAGGACACCCACACAGCACGCCAGCAGATCCTGCCAGCGAGCACTAGCCAAGCAAACACAGCTTTTGCATGACAACATTTCTCAAACACCTCAGTCTTTTTTGTTTAATCAAACTGAAAAGACAAACTAAATTTTCTGTCACTTGTGGAGGCAGACGGGCCCTGCAGGCAAGCCGAGGGGCCTAGAACACAGGGAACAGTGTGTATGACGGTCGCACAGCTTGTAACAGCCCTGTCACTAACATTTACTTTGGATTATTTGTCCCCCTCCGAACACGGGGCGGTCAAAGCATTGTTCACTACACAGTCATAAATAAAACCCAGACTGACTGGACTACTGGATGAAGGAGAGACAGAAGAGGGATAGAAATACAGTAAGGATGCATACATATGTTTGATATATGGCACCTTTTGAGAATAAAATTGTCCCAACTGAACACATGCTGATTTTAACCTGTCAGTTCAGTCTGTAGGCAGTTCTAATATTTGTGTTTGGGGTTGTGTTCCTTGCTTAAAACATGTCACAGAGGCACTCTGCACACAGCCTGAGAAGATGTGCGTGCCTGTATGTGTGTGTTTGTATCTTCCTCTGCACATGCTGACATTTTAATCGCTACAGGATCTCTGTCCTTTACCCTCCCATCTCTCTGCTCCCAGTATCTTTGCCTCTTAATCTTCCCCACATTGTCCTCCCATTTTAACCTCCATACTCTCATATTTCCTGCTCGTAGCCCTAAGCATTTAATAATGGTGCAATCAACATTATTAAAAAGTTACTGATAATACACGTCCTTTCTTTCTCTCCCATTACTCCCCCTTCTCTCCTGCTTCCCCTGCTCCACCCGACTGTGTAAGGCCTGGAGGATGAAGTCTTTGCTTATGTGTATAATTACCTCGTTAAGCTCGTTAACAATGTCTGGGCCCACTGTCTATTCTCTCCTGTTTCTGTTTTTATCTTCATGTGGGTCGTTTTCTGCTCTTGGTCTGCTCTCTCTTCATCTCCCCCCTTCCCCCATTGTGACATCAGCACCCTTGAATAAATCTATTCATTCCTCTTGTTGCTCCTGTGTTTTCTCTTGGGGATTGCGTCTTTTATCTTTTTCTCATATTAACTAGAAGCCTTAGCCCATGTCTCTCTATTGCTTCATGATACATAGTCAGTCTTCTTTTCAGCACAGATTAACAATTGATTGAAACTGCGCCCTGCAAGGTTACATAACATAATTGCTCAATTCTTCCCTCTCTGCAACCGAGCATGATGGCTAATAGTAAATAGACTAAAAAGCTAAATATGGAGTCTCATTATTGCAGTTCGGGCACTGTGTGAGGCTTTCTGTAGCGCCATGCCCAATTACCCCTGATCAATTCAGGGAGCAAACTCAAACAACTTGAACACCAACCTGATTTATAAGTCTGCATTTAGAAGAGGCTAACAAAGACAGATTTACAGATTCCTCTTCAAGTAGATAGTGTGTGGTGTGTTGCAACTTAGCATGGCCTTATTTATTATGGCTATGCGCAGATAAGGAGGGATGATGAGAGGGATATAGGTCTTAAATGGTAAAGAAAACAGGAGAATAGGTCATTTAAACCCTTACTTCACTGTGTAAAGTCTCCCTGACATGCAAACAATTTGCAGCTTTGCCAAATAAATATAATAAGATGGGGAGTCATCCCAAAATATACTAAGTAGAAGGATTGATAAATATAGTATATATTATAAAGTGTGATAAAGGGCACAGAATGAGTAATACAATACAAACAGGTGAAATAAAATACACTACATGCTATGCCAATAATTATGATTATTACATCATTACAATCTTTACCGCCATTCTCAATACAGGCTAAAATGCCAAAAGAAGAAATATCTTATGAAATTTTAGAGATACACAGTTTCTTGCATTTATGTTCTATACATGTATAATAAACCATGATAGACATGCAAGAAATGTCCATGTATGCATTCTGAAAGATGAAGCTTCCCACTAATGGGGGGAGGGGAGATAAGAAGCAACATGTTACTCATGAAAACAAACTTAAATAGTACACTACTCTACCCTATCTATCTCCACTTTTGTCGCTGACATTTCCTTCCCTGTACTTGGATCTCTCTCCTGCTGCTTATAATCAATTTTCCTTCTCTGTAGTTCTTTTTTTACAAACCTCCCTCTTTGTCTCCATGCATCTTGTCTGACATTACCCCGTTTTAACCTTGCATGCCCCTCATCTGCTCTGTTCCAGCCAGTGCCTGAACACATTTGGTGGGTGTAGTGTGTAATAGGATGGCACAGTAGGTGAGATTAAATTAGGCCCCTGTATGGGGATTATAACCCACTCAAAACCTGATCCCCCTCCCATTCTCTGTAATCCAACCCTAATGAATATATCATGGCTGACACAGCAGATAAAGGGCCTGCGAGAAACGACAGTCACAACATCATTGAGACATGCAGAGGAGACAAATAGAGACAGCCTGTTTACTTCGCATCACCTGCAGTATTTGAGGCCACTATGTCTGTCTGTTTGTGCTCATGTTTCTGGCCCTATCTATTTTGGTTATGGTTCATTCAAATGAAGTGTAGGTATAGAGCAGGGAAGAGACAACTGAAACAAAATCAATATACTTAAACATAAACACTCCAAATAAATTAGCCTTTAGATGCATTCAGAACACTATTAGACCACACTGTATTTCACATTGAGACAATGATGTATGCCACTCAATCAATGTCAAGCAGTCACATTCAATTCAGCACACTAACTCTAATGCCTCAAAAAACACAGTTGTTGTAAGTTTGCTGTCCTGACTGTGCCTCTCTTGGCTGTACCATACAAAACATTGCTTCTTATGTTATCAGTGCAATTTAAAGACTTCATTAATCTTCAGCTGAAGATGTTCCCTTAAGTTCCCAAACTTAAGGGAACATCCTCTTGATCAGTAAACTTTTGGGTGTGCTTCTGTGATGCTTCAAATGGTTGGATATGCTCTGGCATAAGCCTCAATGTTGCAAACTAGTCGAGGCTTTTAGGAAGCAAACGTGGTAACTACTTGACTGTGATAATGCCTCCCAAAATCCCCAAATGTAAATGTCTTTCAAGTAATTTGTAATTTGTAATTTCCCCTTGTGGTATTAATAAAGTATACATTATTATTATTATTATTATTATTATTATTATTATTAAGAGAACTTCCTCAACTTTGATGAAACTGTGACTTGCAGCCTCCACACAAGACATTCAGTAAGGACCTTCAAATACTACCTGTGTAAAAGATGCACTCAAGTATCAATGGTGGCTAAACACTGCTATTCCTTTGACGATCTATTGACTGTTAGATAAACCATTTTGCTAAGCTTAAGTATTGGCAAAGGTAATATTTGGGCTGGAATGAAAGTCATACCAAGCACATTTAAGCGGGGGAAAATTCCAACAGTATTGAAAAAAAGAAGCTAGTAAGGCAGTATGATGTAACTTAGAGCAAAGCGACAGTGCTGAAGTATCCTACAGCACTGAGATACATCATACCCCCAAGTTTCATTAAAAATGCAGTTGGCTCTCAGCAACAAATCAATAAATTAGTAAACCAATGCTGTCATGTCCCCTTAATAAACAGCCTGAGCAATATAATCAAAACCAGACAATGACACTTCATTCCCAAATAACACACACACACACACACATACACATATATATATATATATATATAAATATATATATATACTCTTATTAGCTTATGTGCTATATTGGAATTTACACATGAAGGCAGCATAATGGATGTTAGCTTAATTAAGCTACTTTTAACTACATCTGTAGTCCTACAGCATTCAAGCAGCATTCAAGCGCTACGATTGGCCCAAACAACTCATCAAAAAGCATTTTTATTTAGCGCTAAGCTAACTGCCTCAGGTACATTTGGTTCATAGCTGGCTAGTTCAGGTTAAGCTAAATCCTCATATAACATTAACAAATAATATAACTTTACAGTTATACATCATCATATCATTTTGTGTTTTCTCTCTCTAGCATTTGCAGCCCTGAAGATGAGCATTAGGTAAAAGCTTCTGTAAAAAATGAAATGATAAAAGCTTTATAATGAAAAGAATATGAGGCACAATAAAAGCATTATTAATAGTCTGTGATGCAAAATGCTATTTTACCCAGAAGCCATTAAACTTAGAAGGTATGTCAGCAATGTGTCCATCAGACACTTGACTTTATCTTTCACAGATGAAAGGCAATAACCCAACATTGGTATTTTATGTATAGGTAATTAATTCATGAGGTCATCTCTTTCTGGCCACTGTTAATGGTGAGTCATGCACACACACAAATGCACAGAGAAACGTCTTTGACAATCAACAGAACACTTCATGGATGCAGTTGGGGAAAAACACACTGGACAGAGGGTCAATTTAGTGCAAATATAGTCACTGATGTGGACACCAAAGCATTTCTGATAGAGCTGACTGTTGTCCAGATGGAATGACACTAAGGGGAATTCTCTGTTTCACTGAGACAAAGACATCATTTTGTCAGAGATAGAAAAAGAAGGAGGACAGCACCAAGATGGCAAAGAGGAGGTCAGACATGGAGCTTCATATCTCCCCTAATTCATATTCAGTCTAATGTGTAGATTTATTGCAGCCGCTTTCCAGTCCGGTTCTTTATTTTAAATAACGTGGTCTAAAGGAATTAAAATTCACAATTAGACATTTATTTGCAAAATAATAATTAAATAAAGTGATAAAGAATGCAGGAACTTTTTTATGTCCTCATTTTGAGATATTTTCTACAATATCTGCCACTTCCAATTTCATTATTGGTTTGGCATTAATTCATTTCTCTCCTGGTTTCAAGTAATATCTACTATGGGGTTCCAGTTTTGTAATTTTAACCGCCAATATGATATTTGTCACCCAGGGGAATTCTACAATTTCTTTCTCTCTCTTACCATCACTTCTGAAAGCTGTAATAAAGTAATTCACTCTGCCAAATTAAATTCATTTCCATAAATGACGCCTCTATTTGTGCCCTAGTCTCCATCACAGGTTCAATTGTATAATAGGGTTGGATTTATGAGTCTTTGTCTGAGAGCCTCTTTCTGGGAAGGCTATCAGGAGCCTCAATCATTATTTTGATCAAGACCCCAATGTGGGCTTTCTGTCCACCGCTGCGTGAATACTGATATGACAAGTTAAACTAAAGAAGTGCATGGCAGGAAGAGTAGGGGAAAGAATAGCGATACAGAGGTAGTAAAAGGAAAAATGGATTACCTGGGTCGAAAGGATGGCTCTAGCTGTCTAAAAAGAGAGAACAGGACTCCTAAATGATGACTGGAACAAGGTGGTTCAGAGAAATTGCCATGACAGCCTTCTTCCACTTTGTCTCATCTTCCATAACAGCGTTTTCACCATGTCTGTACCATCCTGGTGCCTTTTAAATCAATCCTTTCCATCTTTAGGTTTTGCTCCCTACCTGCCTCATTTTACCTGTGCAAATGTCATTCTCCCATTTTTCCTGGTCTCCTTCCTTTCTCCTCAATTCTTTATAATCATTTACCCGGGACTGTGATGGTTTGGTGTTTTTGTCTTATATTATTGTGGTAGTCTGTTTTCCTGTGTTTATTTCTTAGCCTGGTTCTGTCATGTCAATGCGTTTATTGTATGGTATTTTTGGTCTTGTCTTGTATATGTTCTGATTCCTGTTTTATTTTGAAATCTGGCCTCTGTCTCGTCTTGTCTTTAGTTTTACTTCCTGTGATTGCCTGATGTTTTCCACCTGTTTCCCAGCCCTCTTGTCACCTGCCTTTTGTTACCTCATTACCCTCTGTATTTATTCTTTGCGCTTTCTTTGTCCTGTGTCAGATCATTGTAGTGTCATGTCTCCAGTGTTAATTCGTGTCCGGTTTCTTAATTAGTTTTTGGTCTCTATTTCTGGTTTGTTCGGCTTTTGTTTTCGTATTCATGTGCTCGTTTTTTGATCTTTGGATTTAGTTTTTTGCCTGTCCATCTCAGTACTTCCGTTGTTTGCTTTTTCTTTTATTAAACTCTCAAGCTCGTCGTTTTGCTTGTCTCCTCTGCATTTGAGTTCACCAGTTTATGCATCTCACGACAGTGACTGGCCTGTCAATCCGTTATGACCCTTAACTCCCTAAATCACCACAATGTATTCTCTACCAAACCCTGACAGCATGTCTACACATCCTCCATTTGACACCCAGTGGTATCACTCCTGTTTGCACAGTCTAAATCAAACAGCCTCAAAGCTGCAACCAGAAAGGGTGGGGTAGGGGACTGCCTCTCCATCTTGAAGGTGCACATGAAACTGCGCATTAGCACACACATGCACGGCATCAAAAAAGGTGCACATAGTCTAGAAGACAACTCAGGGGAATTCACTCAGAAGCCTTTGAATCTGTGTTTGTGAGTTTGTAACTTTACAACAACTATTCTCAACGGACGATAAAAAGAAACCAGAGATGAAACGGTTATTGTTGACACTTCTGTCTAAGAGATAGTCTCTCTCTTAACCCTTATTTTACCCCGTGGCTGCTTTAATGGATAAATCCCCAGAAAGTGGCGGCTGTGCTCTTTGATCAGTAGCAGGCATTTAAGTAATCAGGCCAGGGAGGCAACATTAGAGAATCTTTAATTTGGCGCACTGCAACAGGATCTCTGCAGCATGTATTAGCAGAGCGTTTGTTTCTGAGTGTGTTGCAGAAACTGTGTCTGTACTGATGTGTTTATGTGTGTGTATTGATATATCTGTGTTTGGTGAGCAGGATGACAGGCAAAGGGGCCCTGAGGCAATAACAGGTGGCTCAGGAGCAAAGGGCCAGCGCAGCACTGCTCTTCCCCAGAGTTGCTCCTATCTGGCAGATTGAGAGCAGATCTCCTCCTACACAACACCAGCTCTCCACTTCAACTGCAGGACTAAAGGCATTTGGAAACAGGCCAGCCTCTGACATTATCATCTCATAAAAATGAATAGATCAAATGCATAAATATCTGACCATTCATTGCCGGGCTTTTCTCTCATAATCTTTGTCAACCATAATCAGAATTCTCCTCCTAATCTTTTTGCATTTCATTTCTAGGGTTCTTTCTTTTGCTACATCCCATCCTCCCCTGTGACCTTTACCTTTTCTGTATCATACTTTATCTTTCCTTCTGTATTTCTCTACTCTCTTCAATACCTATAGCAGTGAACATGCATTAAAAGATGCAAAGTGCTTTGCATTTCAAAAGGAAGTCCACTTCTCCTTTATCTTTTATATGTTGCTTACACCATCCTGCCATTTCTCTCTCTTTTCCTTGCAGATCACTGTCCTTCTCTCCTCACATAAATCCCTGTTTCCATCCATCTATTTGATGGAACAGCTCAATTAACCAGCCCATGTCCGAGGGGAGATTACATTCTGCACCATACTGTAGTGAGGGTAATCATACAATCCAAGTCTAGCCAGCTACTGTGACAACAACATCCCTGGTACGCTAGCAGCTCCCAACACTCTCTAGAGATCCAGCAGCCACTGCCATACAAACCCCACCGCATTAAATAGTATGATAATGTGACCAGCAGTAGGTCTCTGGGGCATCGTTGCCACGGAGAGGATGCACAAGCACACACACGCAGACACACAGATACATACACATTCTCATTCAATCCAACACACCCTTTTCAGCAGCAGCTGTATCTTGATCTATTGTGTGAATGTGTGCACTGCAGTATGTTTATGGATGTTGTACAGATGGTAACAAGTCATTGTCAGGCGCAGAGCCTTCCCTCCTTTCCAGTCCCTTAACTGGGTTCATCCGGGACAAGCTGCAGGCTACTGAGGGAGGGAGGGAGGGGGAGCAGGTTCACTAGCACACACTTGCACTCACATGATATAAGCAGGCATACTTAGATATATTTGTGCATCTGGTCAAATCTTTGAGAATCTGGTTATATTCTTAGGATAGGAGTGCATGTTATGAGCAGATGCACAAAGATATATGTACCCACAAAACACCAGACATGCATACAAAAACCTTCAGCATCTGCTTCTGGCAGGAGTTTTCTACATCATTAACACAACTGTGTAACATGGTCTATTGTGTGCCACTGGGTAGAACAGATGTGTAGCAGGCCTCAGAGGGTGACAGCAGGCAACTGTATGGCATACAGCCAGGTGAGTGCCTCCTTTTCATTTGCACACCTCCACATCGTCTGCTGCGAGCGCTGCCCCACCCTGATCTTCACTTCCCCTGATATCTCCTTCAGTATAAATATCTCTCTCACTCTCTGTCTCCTGTTGATATCTGAATCTCATTTTTTCTTTTCGTCTTCCAGTTTTTTTTTAATTCCTTGTCTTTCTTTCCCTCCAAGGTGTGTTTCAGGTTAGTCAGCTCTGGAAAAACAGCCTTACTGCAGCCACAGAAGATAAGACTGGTAGACTATGAAATTGTTGTAGTCTACTCCGCTGTGCTGTTCACCATGAGCAGAGTTTCATCCACATCAGTGAAAATCATAGCAGCACATTGCAATCATGGGCAGTACTTAACATTAAGCCACACAGCTATTAGCTGGGGGGAGGGGAATGTGGTGAGAAAACGAATATTCATATTGAAGTAGCAAAGCAGAAGGAGAGGCAAAGCATATCATTTGCCTGAGAAATTACCAACAGTTTGTAGAAAAATGCCCAATGGAGCAGATTGAAAGTGTATTTGTATTTTCACATTTGGTAGGAAATTCTAAAGAAGGGCTGTCTGTACATTTTTGCAATAATTTTATATATATAATGCAACAGATTGCAGTTCAATACACTGTAGTAATTAAAGTAAAGTAATCCAAATGACATTGTTTACTATAAATACAAATACAAACATTAAGTAAAAAATAACAACACATTGTAAAATGATCTGTAATCTGGCCAATTAAGTGTTCAGTCAGGCGGATACAATGGCACCCAGCACTGCTGTATATTCAATATTAATGTAAGAGGAGACCCTGTTGCATGCAATGCACTGAATGTTCAAGTGCCGAGATAAAACACAAAATCAAAAGAAACAATTTTCCCTAAAAATATTCCGCACCAACAGGTTATCCGTGACACCTGGCTTCAATCCTTAAAATGTCCTTTTACAGTTCAAAGTAACGCAGTGTTAAAGGGTAGTATAATTTATTACAACCTCCACAACCACTGATATAAAGATGTGTTTTGAAATTCATCTAATTATTATTTTTCAAACTAAGTGTGTTGAAATAGCTGTAATTACATAGTTTCCTAAACATCAGTACAACTGATGGGAATATGAAAAATTCTCAGAAGGAGAAAAAAAAAAAAAAAAGGAGCTTTTAAAAGTGATTTATTTATATCAAATCTTTTACCAACGGTAGATGAGGAAAAGGTGCGACTTCATAACAAGCCACTACCACCTAACCGCCTAATGAATCTGCTCAGCAGCCTGCTCCCGCTCTCCTTGTGTTTAATGACAAACTGTTTGTCTCATCACAAAAAGATCCTCTTACCTTCTCAGAGATGTTCCTTTCCTCTGGCAACTCCTTGCGTCTGTTTTTCCCCTCTTTTCCTTATCTACTTGTGCCTTTTCTTCCTCTTCTCTATGAAATTGATTGTGCCACTCTCCTCTCTGCTGATGCTGCAGTGATAGAAAAACACACCCTCATTCAGCTGCTCTCTCTCCCTCCCTGACTCTCATTGGCTGCCTGTTAGAGGTGACATCACCCTTCTTCTTTGCCTGCCTCCATCCCTCCTTCTCTGTTCCCTCCCTCACTCTCTCTCCACCTCACTCTGTGGATTCTGACCATTCCTTTATTGTACACCCCTCCCTCCTCTTTTCTGTCCTCTATCTATTCCCTCTGTCCTCTTCTTCTTCCTTGTTAACAGTCGGAATTAGTACTGTAGGTCCAGCTGCTCTTTGTATTTTTGCTCTTATAATCAGCCATGCAGTGCCAAGCATAACAATGCATACTGTACATCAGCATAGAGCACATAGTCTGTGGCAATCCAGTACTTCCTCTCCCTTCCCCTCATGCACCATTCCTGGAGCTATGAGAAAAGGTGAAATAATGACCATAGGAGGTTTTGTGTTGGTAATCTCTACGCTCCACTGGGCTCAACTTCCATAAGCTCTTTTAATTAATTCTGCCACTAAGACATTGACTGGGCTTTAGTTCATTATAGCGTAATCAAAGGCATGACTGGGATGAATGTTACATAACAATGGTGAATCAAGTGTCAGGAATTACTGCCACCTCTTATCTGAGTCTGGGGGCTGGGTTGACAAGATGCATGATTTCAGGGTAATAAATGGCTGCGCAATCCTGGGGTTTGTCTGGCTGTGTTTGCTGTTGTGACAAGATAAATGTCATCAAAAGACTGGGATCCTGCATGCACGATGATAGAGATCTACAGAAACTTTGTTTAACATGCTTGCACCTCTTTGCATCTTGAATACTGTGAATTTATGTGTCACTCAGCTGGACTTATTTCCCTTGCAGCTCATACAAAATACAAAAGTAAATCTTCTTCTACTTGCTTTTAAAGCAAAGCATGGACGGGCACATCCCACATCTCTATTCCACCTCCAAAACCCTTTCGATTATATAACAATTACTCTTTTCAATTACATGCACTCAGTTAAAATCATCAGTTAAAGTGTTTTAAGAATACTTTTTTACCAGATTTAACTACTAAGTGTAGAAACAAACTGCATACACAATAAATAGTAACTGCAGTGCTTTTGAGTTTACACGGGTGCTGTTGTGACTACATGATTGCTTTAATTCTGTCTTTCTGTACACTATGTTTTTTGTTTTTTTATTAGCCACACTAGCGCCGTGGCTCTCTCTGGATGGCAATGTCGGACTGTCAGGATCCATTACATTTGGTTATGAATCCTACTGACTTTGATCACCCCCTGACTTTTCCTATAGTGCCACTGTGAAGTTGACACTTCCCCTCAGGATCAATTAACTTTTGTGAGCCTCTGATTTTTCATCTAGCCCCGTCATCAGATCATAATTTTAGTTTTCCAATACTTTGGTTATTGACCAAAATACCTGCAAAGCTAATGATGCTCAATCTGTGTCCTTTCTTGTCTTAATGACACGAAAGGAGTGTTTTTTTGGAGAATGACTTGTTTTTCAGGAAAAACTGATTTCATGTAGAGAGAGAGTTTACTACAGTCCATAAGTGTGGCCAGATGAGATCAGATGACATACTGTACCAAATGCAGAAAGTACTGCATGCTATTAGAATGCCTTCAGTCATATTCTGCAGAGTAAATAAAGGTCCTTGGTTATATCACCATCTTGGTCTCCTTGAATAATTCCTTAAGTAAGTCGTACATAGAGAAATCCACAAAATTAGAATTGTCATTACGAGCATGTTAGCACCAAAACATGCTTTTGGGGGGATTGTTGGGTTTCTACAAATGTTTGAGTGTGGTCTAGAAATACTCCAGTTGTATCCTGTATCTGTGTCCTGATTACCTCTGTTATGATTTGACAAAAAAAAATGTCATTGAATGTTAGCATGTCAACAATAGAATTCATCACCACTGGGCCTAAGTACAGCTTCACACTCATTCCAAACCTGTTCCTAAAAATAAAGTGCTTGCAGCATTTCAGGTAATTGGGGCAGCACCATGTCCAGTCATGTCAGTCCAGAAAACATTATTCCCACAGAGCTGCTGTAGTTTTTCTTTGTGCCTTTCGAACCTGAGAGTGCCAGTGTGCCCATCTGCCATTGCTGCCCGAGGATATGCCAGGCACAAAGACAAAAGCTTCCACGGGAGAAGACAGCATGGGAATAATGATTGATGACGCAGTTTAGATAGGTGAAAACCTCTGTCATAATCCTCAGGAGAGGCTGGATGGCTGAAGAAAGGCTGTGAGTTCAGGGTCAAAACCGTGGCTGGATGAATGCCACGAGTGGAGACAAGAATTGGATAAAAGATTGGAGAAGAACATAGGGTGGACATAATCTGGAATCCTATACAGTTGTTGGCATCAGCTAATATTTTTTGACACAATGATGGAACTAAACCTTACACATTATAAGTCTCAGTAATAACCAATTTGACAAAATGTTCTAGCATTCAGCAATTTTAGTTGAAAACGTTTCAATTTGGGTTCTAATCTGCACCATGTAATTACCAACTTCTTCTCTAGGGACTACCAAATTTAAACTTCGCAACCACACTCCTGCTCTCCATCTGACAGATTAGATAGAGACTCAGCCAAAAGGCGGAAGTCTGGCACCACCACCATCGATTGGCAAACACTATGTTTCTGTTAACCCTTATCTTGACTGGGTTATTTATTTTTATTTATTTAATATTTCAGGAAAGTGCAGATTAATGAAATGTACAATAGCACACGTAAAAATGCCAGATTGTAGCCCTAGGGCTTATTTCCATCTGTAGTCCACTAGGCCAGTTGAAGTTCCAATTAAAAATGACAAAAGATATACAATAGTAACATTTGATATATAAAACAAGGAAAAACAGAGAAATAAAAAACACAAAAAACAATTCATTAGTATGCTTTACTTGGCTAATTCAGTACAGCATAGGGTTACAGGTGCAAAGCATCAGCGGCAGCCACACAGGATAGTAAATCTGTTTCAAGCCCTTTGAACCTGTAATTGTTTTTCATCTGTCACTAACAGACAAGTGTGCAAACTCTAACATGAAGCATTAAAATTGATTTAAAAAATTTAATATAATTTTTAGAGAGGCTACATTTGAAATTTAGGGGGGCTTGAGCACAAGACAAAACCCTCCCTGAAGAGAAATAAACTTTGTGATTTAGGTGAGATTAAACATGAAGTCCATCACGTTTTATCATTATATGATGATTTAAGGACAACACTTTTTGGTAAAGTGTTTTTGATTTGTGATGAGTTCTTTTACACAAATAATTATAAAACAAACCTGAACCGAGTTTTTGGAAGGAAACCTTTTTTATGGCAGATTTGTTTGCAATGTAACGCAAGAAGCTATGTTCATGTGTGAAAAAGGTTTCACTGCAACAGTACTTTTTGTTGTATTATGGGAACACACAACTAACTAAGGCAACATAACATAAAGCTGATTTTTACCGTGCTATTACTGGAGTGTACTTTATCTACAGGAAGTTATTAGGCCTAATGGTCTATGGGTTTCGGAACCACTGCCTAAGTCATTTCATCTCCAAAGCCTAAAACATAAACCAACACTGTAGTATTTATAAGGCAGTTGCAAGTTGAAGATGGAGGAAAATTAGCATCCAGCTTTTAGGATAACTCACTCAGACCAATCAATAGAGATAACGTCTCTCCTGTCTCTCTCATTGTTTCACTTTGTCATAGCTAGAGTTTCATGTTAAAGAGATCCTCAAACAGGAGCGCAAATCCACCTCACTGACCTCTGGATTCTCTGAGAGGAGACATTTACCCCAGTTGTCACTCCCTCATACAGTATCTACTGGCCAGGCCTCCACTCAAAACCATTCATCAGTGAGAGACTTCTTCCTTGCCCTTGCAAAATCTCTTTGCTTATTTTCGTTCCTCCCGGCTAGACTGCGGGTGAGTCAGCTGGCAAACTGGCAGGTGAGATGGAATGAAATATGAGGAAGAAGACGAGAGAGTAGAGTGAGTGAGAGAGAGAGGGAGAAAGGAAGGATATGAATGAACAACTTAAAAGTCCGGAGCTCCAGGAAAAACAGATGCTGTCAGCAAAAGACAAAGAGAGAGAGAGAGAGAGAGAGAAAGTCCATCAGCTTAAAAAGCGAGGAGACAGAGGCAATATAGTAAATGGGTGCAGTATGGGTGGGGAGGTTCAAAGAGAGGGAGGGAAAGAAGTACTGAGATGGAGAGAACACAACATATTGAAGCAGAAAGAGGCAAGGATGCTGTGTCATAGAGAAAGGTGTGGTGGAAACATAAATATATACAGATAGGTGTTAAAAAAAAAAAAAAGCTACAAAAAATGACTTTATTGTCATGTCCTCAAGGGCTTATTGGATCTCTTGCAAAAGAAATATTAGCTAAAAGTCCTTCAGTCTTGGAAAGTCAAGCTTTATGAACACAGGGTTAAGGTTAAAAAGCGGTGTAAAAGAGACTATCTTTACTGTGTGTATTGTAACAGTAAAGAAATGGGGATTTTAAGCAGATGGAACACAAAAGAAAGCTGGTTGGACACAGTTGGCTAAATGAAAGAGACTGTTTTTCTTTTAATTTCTGAGAAATAAATGATGAGTAGTTAAGTTCATGGCATAAAATGGGGTTCATGGCATAAACAGGTCAAGGAAAAAGGGACAGTAAGGTGAATTACAGGAAATGAAGTTTAAACTCAAATATCCTGTCAACACATAATCACATGAACAAAACAAAGCACAACAAAAATGGAGAAAATATAAATAGACGTGACCTTTAAGTCAGTCCACCTCTCGCTTCAATATTACTCCTTTTTTTGTAGCAGTTGAAAAAGATATGTATAAAAACAAGTTTCCTTTTTTTGCTTACATACACAAAATAAAATAAACAGATCAAAGCCATCCAACGGTTTTTAAAATACAAAATCCAACCCATTTATAGAACTGCTATAGGATTATCAAGACCCACTCTCCAAACACCTATTTTACTGTGTTACTATTTTACCAGCTTTATTACTCAACTGTAGTATACTAACAACTTTAAGGTTGAGAAAGGGGCAAATATGAATCAGATGTACTATTTGTTCTTCTGTTGTGGTATTTGTTACATGTAATCAATTTTTAATCTTTTGTTAACATCTGTTCCTGCATTACTGATTATTATTATTTATTTTTTATATAACAAACTAAAAGCGTTCACATTACAGTACCCTCTCCTCAGTGTAAAAACAAAATGTTTGTCTAAGCCAGATGCATCGATAAAGGTTCTTGTTGGTTGCTCTGAAACCCGAAAAATCAACATTCCCCCTGGTTAGTATGTTTGTAGCCTAAATAACTTTGCAGCAACTCCACCAACTGCTCCGCCTGGGAAGATGCTGGCATTACATCAGTGGTCCAACATTGGGTCTGACACTAGTGCCTTTAGAAGGAAACCGCTAACAGCTAATTGAGGGCTTTAATATGAGCGCTGGTATGGGCTTGTGCAGAAACAGTCAGTTCATTAACTGATTTTTTGTTTATTAAGAATTAAATGCAAGAAAACAATAGCAGGTTTCTGCTTCTCAAATGTGAGAAAATTTACTATTTTATATCATAGACCTTTTCACCGAGTGACATTCATTTTATTATGCACACCTCTACGTGCTGGCTCACTGTCACGGCTTACACAGCTTACAGAACAGATCCACCATTAATATTATTATTAACACTTGCTTTCCCTGCTATAATAAGTCAAAATGTTAGCTCTGAGAACTTGTGATGGACATTTCCACTATTTTTTAAAAGATAAAATAGATACAAAAATAATATAAATAAAAGTAATCAATATTGTAAAATAACCTTTTGTTGTAGCTCTAGTTTGGACTCCTGCAATACAGTTTTCAAGGAATGCAGGATTAAAATAAAGTATAAGACAGCGAGACAACATGTTGAGAAACAGTGAGTGTTGAGGAAGTGCTTGAAGCCACAGAGTGACAGGAAAAGATAAAAAATAAAAGATAACAGTGAGCCAACAGTACAGGGGGAGAGAGAAAAAAGTGTTAATGTGACAATTTTACAGAGATAAAGAGAGAGGTGACAAGCAAAAGATAGAAGGGATAGGAATAAGTGGGTAGTCAGAGCTAGAATCAACAACTCTGCTCCTACAGGGGCCTGTCCACTGATTGCACGATTGCTGATGTGGCCGGTGTTGGCGATTGGAGATCCATTGATGGAGTTTAAGTCATTAGGTGGCCAGAAGGTCAGGCAGTCGTCTCTGACCTGCCGTTAATCACTCGCTAATTGAAGGGAAATGACGCTGATTTAGTTTCCTGCCGTGCTTAGAGTGGCCCGGCTGCCAGATATGACAAGCACTTCACTCACCAGAGCACATCTCATTAGGCATATTTAACTGCATGTAAATAGCTATTAGTCAGCCTTGAGACAAATGTGCAGTGGTACGCCAAAGGTTAGAGCACCAAAGAGAAGTTTTTTGTTGTTGTTAGAGAATCAAAATGAGGGCAGTCAGCCAGAGGGGAAATGGCAATTGGCAGATTATGTTTAGTCAAATTTTCATTGATATTCAAATTGGGGTTTTGCATAGAATTTGCTACTGCGCAAATAGTGTGCCATGTTATTAAACAAGGAAACGGCTGATGTTAACTAGTTTACTTCCTTTACTTTTCCCCCTCAAAAAATAGAATGTACCCATTGCTGTGCTTTAGCAAATAATTTCATGATTTGCATTTTTTAATAAAGTATAATGAGGTAGCCATGAAGTGCACTGTGAACACTATGCTATATTTTACAGATAAATAAGCTGTTTATTTCAGATTGTGCTATTAAATCCCACTGCAGTTATTGCCTCTTGCCTTATTACATCCTCTCAGTGGCTCAACAATATTACTGCTCAAAATAATAACCTTCAGTAGCTGACCACATTACATGATCTGTAATATAACAGGGACAAATTTAATGCAGTGGCTTAATTCCTCTAAAATGCCACAAGGTGCCTACTGCTGTGCCACTGAGGTGAGGTGAGGGAGCAACTTAAAGGTAGGGGGTTGCAGATACAATGGGCTGCAGAGATAGCGACCACAAATACTTGGAAGCTTCAGAGGTTATAAAGACTATGACCTTCACAGTAGACAGACTGTCACATCCGGTTTGGTTCTGGACTCTGGTCTCGGCGCATGTGTCTGTGACCAAAGGCCAGTCTACATGCACCCACCTGAGCCCAACTTCTTCCACAGCTGACTCTCCACTCCTCCCTAAAGGAGTATATAAGTACTCTAAAGACAATGTGAAGGCAAAAGATGTGTCACTATAGTAATTTCTGCTGCTCTCCTCCCCGGTCCTTGTGCACAAAGGCAGAGCAGAGATAGCAGCCTAATCAGGAGGTGATGACAAACCGACAGATTCCCAACGGAACATAACACCCTCCCTAACCAGTCTTACTGCTGTCAAAACTGAGGGCTGCTCCTGTCCACCTTGATATGTCAAGCTTCTCCTTTATCTATACATTCGAAGCACAATTTACAACATTTAATGCAAGACATGAAAACTGTGACAAAAGACAACATCATGAGTCTGAATATTAAGTTTCCACTGGCATGGTTTAAATTTGGAACAGCTATCATGAATAAACCACACTGAATTAATGGGAAGAAACAATGACAGGCTGTCAGAATGGTGCTCACACCCTGTAAATAGCAACACTGCTAACTGGTTTCTGCTGCAAATGAAGCCAGTGTCAACTGATTATGAATATTCATCAAGCCTCACCTTTTCCCTTTTAGTGCTTTGGAGGATCAAGACAACCGAGAAGGAGCAGAAGGGGATGATACATTTATAGTGTATTTCTTTATTGAATGCATAAACTGATTAGTATGATTGTAATTATGTATATGTCTAAGAAACTGATGGTCTTAGAGACGGTAAATCGGGGGAATACCAGAGCATAAAGTTTGTTAGCATGAAGAGGATAATTAATATTATCATAAGCATCTGGTCAACCTGACCTGAATTAATCAAGGCATAACAGTTTGATCTCTGGAATGGAAAAATATGACGTAAATGCATAATCGGAAGAAGTTTGCGAGACACTATAAAACTAAGACAAAAAAGTGAATCTTGGTCTTTATCGAGATATAAACTCGGTCTGCAACTTCCTGTTTTTAGTCTTTTTTCTACTTCAACAAATTCTGCAAAAAAAGGGTTAAGCACTATCAATTTCCTTCAGTATAAATATCCTTCTAGTTAAGTAGAAACATTAAACCAATTACTTCAATTAACTGATTGTGTCCCTTTGCCCGTACAGGCTCTGTGCTAAAGAAGCCTTTTATTATTTTTGCACTGTGAGTGCTGTAATATTGTGATTTATTCCAGAGACTCTGAAGACAGTAGCAGTAAAATGTATTAGGCTGGAAGCTTCTTGGCTCATACACAAAGTAGTCATCATTAATCAACTCCACTGCCCTTCATTTCCTCCCCAGCTCCACTAATCAGTGAGGACAGACCAATATTATCTGCACTTTGTTCGCCACAAACAAGTTCTTGTTTTTTAATGTAGCTTTCTGCTGCCTTATAAGCAATTCTCTAGCCATTTATTTATTTGTTGTATTGTAGTATGAAGGTACCATTGTCTGACAAATTCTGAATTTGTCACACTGTTACTCACATGCAGATTAAAGTGGCCCCAAACACACAAATAATTTAAATTCTTGCAAATGTCACCCCTGAATTGTTCCTGGAGCATGAAATGGAAAACAGGCTGGGGGACTTTGCTGGAAATCAAAAAGCACTGACATGGAGAAAGCTTAACAGGAAACATCTTGTTCACTTTGTGTAGTCTGTTGATCTCCACCCAGTGGAGGCGCCGGCACAGTGCACTGCAACAGTTCATTTGGCAGCACCACTGATATCTCCATCTCCAACTGACAGTTACAGGAAAGATATTCAGCCAAATTTGCTGCAAAAGAAATCCCATCAGTAGCAAAAAAGTTCACTCATTTGTGAGGAAATGGATTGTGAAATCTTTTGTTATTGGCAAATTCCCTGCATGACTTAATTATTTTTCCTCTTTAATTACAAAGCAAAGCCTCCACACAGCAACAGATGCTTATAGAATATGTAAATCAAGCGTGGCCATAGGAAAATTGCATCTATGCTTCATACATGAAGAGGGATTTGGGGGGGGCAATGTACTGTAAAACCAGGGCTTACTATGGGGTCTAAAATCCCTGCATGACAGCAATGTAATTTCATTTATCACGCCTCAGCACATACCAAATCAGACATGGATGCTCCCTATTCTGCAACCAGTGTGTAGGTTCCCAGTCGGGGTGGGGGAGGGTCAAAGAAGCAGCAATGGTGGTGGTGGTGGTGGTGGTGATGATGATTCGATTTCTACTGTTGTAGTGGGTCCTCAAGTGGAACAAATTCACCACGCAAGAGCAGGTAAAAGAAGACGGATACACAGGGGAGGATTGAGAGAAAAACAGGAAACGACAGGTGCAAACTGCAGGCATGCAAAGGCTTTAGTGGATCAGCGCAGAGCCAACCGGGGAAGGACAAGTATTATTTAACTTGGTATTGGGGCTACACAGAGCACAGAAAGTATTCAGCTTTAAATCCATGACATTTTCTTCATGGAAACATGGAATGTCACAGGGTGTGGGCTGTGTTCTGTTAAACGGTTAGCATGAAGTGGTTTCAAAGTAGCACATGAACATCCTTAACGGTACACTTTTTACAGGTGGTGGGTAAATTAGTTATTACCCTAAGTGCACTGAAAAAAAGACCTGCACTACTTGTTCATTCCCAATTCTCCAATTCTAGACATGGACATAACCGACTTTTTAACCACACTATCTTGTTGTCTCTCCCCTTTGTGGGGAAAAAAAAAAAAAAAAAAGTGTATTGATATCCTAGAATACTACTTTAGACTATGGGATACCAGGAGCCGGCTCTATGACGTTACATTCATGAACCAGTTGCACCAGCACTACCCGAAGTTCAGACTTAGGTATATAGACCGTAAATATACAGCCTATGGGTATATTACAAATTTGACTAAGTGGAGATGTAGGCTAAACTTTACTAAATTAAAATGGGTTGCACCACACAAAGGAACTAGTTCTTATGCGTAGATATAAGTGTAACACCTTGTCACACTCACAAGCTAAATATTTACACCTAAGGTAAACCATTTTAACATTTAATAGCTAGAGTGGATATTTATTGAAGATATCCTTAATTCAACTTTTCCTAGTCAAAAAGAACAATTCAGATATCCATAATGTCATTCTCCCTATCTACAATTGTCATTTGAGATTTCTGTCAGTCTTACTACTACAAATGACGTCGTTTCCCCATTCGTTTCAATTTCAGATATCCACATCATTCTTCCTATCCCAAATGAACATTTCAGATATCTACAATATAATTGTTACTATTCAGAACTTACTGTCTAAGGGACTCGCTGGCTGAAAGTTACAAGGGTGTCTTTTCCGCTAACAGGCGCTAGGGGGGAGCGAGAACTTTAAAACTAGCCAAATTTGGTTACTATTTAACTTAGGAAGGACTAAAAACACTGATGGATTTACGAATTGCTAACACAGCCCGATCCAGGAGGATTTGGTTCTTTGACTTCAAATCAGGAAACAAGCAAATCCCACCTTCATTTTAAGTCTTCATCCAGTCCAAAGCAAAGCAACTAATAGACTTATCACTGCAGACATGACTCGTCATAGCAGGAAAGGCAGAGATGAACAAATTAACATACACAATACAAGGACCCTGGAACTGGCTCACCAAAACAGCATGCAGTGGTTCGTCGGTCATAAGGCTGCAAAGGGACACTGACTTAATCAAGGGCACAGACAATAGTTTCAGACTGCAGGGCATACTAGGCCAGTGTCAGCATGGCAAATGACAGCACTGTCGCAATAAGCTTTTTATGCTCCCAACTGATTGTTTAAAATGCAAGGGCAGCACAGAAATGTGCTCAAAGATGGCATTGCAGTCATTACACATTACTGTACTTTACTTACTTTACTTGTACGTTACTGACTAATTTTGACACAAATGACAGTTTAGTCTGATTTACCTACAATTTGGATGAAATGAATTCACTGTTTATAATGATTAAAACATTGTTAAAAGAGACAATGGACGCAATTTTATGTATTTATTCATGTTGTTATTCCACTCTGATTCAAAGGCTCAAGGCTGGGTCAGCGATTTAATAGCCAAAAATACTCTAGAATTTATGTTTTTTTTTTGTTTTTTTTATATCTCCTTCAGGTTCTCTCTTCATTTTTATGTACCATCCTTCCTTAAAATGCCACAAAACTTGGAAAAGTGCATTTTTGTGAATATCTCCAAAACTTCTCAAGTTGTTCATATTCCCCGTTAAAAATGTTCCCCATCGTTGAGGTTTGTGAGGTCACAAATTTGCAACAAGAAACCAACATTTTTCCCCAAAGGTTTTATAACCATCCTGTTCAAACAACATTCTCTTTTTCTTTTTACACAGCCAGAGAACAAAAAAGATTAAACATAATAAACTCCCAAACCTTTTGTACAGAGAAATCAAACTAAATGAAGAAAGCGTCTCTTATATTAGTCCATGTTTTATCCTCTGAATCCGCTCTTGCATTTGCCATTTAATTGGGAAGGGAGACACAAATGTGTCAACATGAGGCTCTCTGTGTTGTACGCAATGTCAATCAGTCCTTTTCACTTGCTGGTTTTAGGTTTTATATGGAATAGAAACCAGTAAGTCTAGGCCCTTCAGCAAGTAATCCAGTAATGTCTATGATAGTGTGTGCGTGCGTTCAAAGGTTATCAGTGTGAATGTGTCAGGAGTAGGCAAATCTAAATCAAGTGTCTGTATGCATGTCTGTACGTGTGTTAAAGAGTCTCATAGTTTAAGCCAGTCCGAATCCTTCTGAGCATTCCTGAATGGCCATCAGCAGCATATGTCTCAGCTTCTCATAGCTCTCATAAGCTGGGAGGTCCAGCTGGTTAAAGCTAAGAGTGCAAAAAGAGAAAGAACATGTAAGTTAGATTTTTCACAATTGTGTTTCTTCCAAAAACGTTTTAATTATGTATGCCTTGCAAACTTGCAGTGTTTACCAGGTATGAGCAGATGGCAGGCGGTCAGTGGAGCGATCGTCACGGTGGATCTGGAACTTCTGGATGCCGTTCATGCCCTCCAGAGCAGCAAAACCCTGGAGGGGAACCTTGGACGTGCCGGTGACAAACTGTAAGAACTTGGCCCGGTCTGCCTGGTCAAAAGACCGCAAGGCCCTCCAAAACCACTGGATCTATAGTATTAAAAAAATAGAAACCAAACAAAAAGCAGTGTAGTTATAAATGTGCTCCAATATATTTTTGGTCTGTTTTTCTTTTCTTATCCATACCTGGATGGAGCTGGACTGGTATTTGTGATATTCAGTGTTGGCCTTCAGGTCATCAATGTCAATAGTGGGAAGGCCAGAGATGAGCAACTCCAGCTCCTGCTCAGTGAAGATGGAGATCAGCCTCTTGGGAATGATCTCGTAAAATCCCTCAAGGAAGGCTGCTAGTTGCTTGCGGATTGCACCTAGAAAACACAGAAAAGTATTCAATTAGGCATATTTCTGTAGTAATGAGAATATTCTTTATTTTCATGCAACTATTGTTATTCTATCAAATCATTTGGTAGAATTTGTTTCCCCATTTACGCAGCTGCAAATTCATTCAATTCATTTCATGAGAGCAACTGGAGGGTGCTGCTGCTCTTGATAAATCAGCCATCTTCAAGAGATAGAATCACCTTTAGCTCTCTGCTGCACATTGATCGGTTAAAAACAAAAGTACTGCCACCTAGTGCTTTCTTTATGCACCACTAAGAATATATTTTATGCATACCTGAACATGACAACTGTTGATTAAAATATATATATAGATTAACCCATTTTCATTGACGTTGTTTTATCAGTAATAGTGGTTATTATTACAGCCCTACTGCTAATGTGAAATTAAATATTTGGCAAAAAGAACCACCATCTCACCTGTCATCTTCATCTGGCATACCAGGTGCACATACTCTTTTTTGTTTTCCTCTGTGACCAGGATATTGGCTCCATTTGGCTTGAGGTCTCTTACCTCACACACTCCAAACTCCTGGACCTACACAGACAGAGCACATGCAGGCTTTCAGTATCATTCGTTTCATCTTAGAATTTAACTGAGTCACAGATGGTATCCATCAGCAGTACTTTAAGGCCATCAGATTGCAAATTACACTTTTGCAGCATTTATGAGAGCATAAAGCATTTGGCATTCAATCCCTTGAGGCCCAATCCCAGTTTCTACAGTTGGGGTCAGGATTCAGTATGATAATCAATTTTCCACTTGAAATGAATTGAAACATTCGGAGAACAGACACCAACCTCTGTGCTGAATGTCAGCTCATAGCCTAGAGTGGACACATCATTCTCCAACAAGTACACCAAGCCCTGGAAGAATGGATAGTCCTCACTCTCCATGTCAGTGTACCTGTAAGACCACAAAAATACATCCATATTAATAACATATTCAAGAATTTAATTTTGGGATATTTAGTGTAGTGGAACACATCTTGAACAATTAGATTACTTGGGTGTATCTGCCAGTGACTCAGTACCTGACACTCTTGCCCAGGATGTGCTTGTAGAAGCTACGGGTGAAGTAGCACTCCAATAACCGGTTATCATAGACTGCCTTGGCAACCACACGACCCACAAACTTGAAGTAGCTGAGGTGGTTGGGGTTGCAGTGGGACGAGGGGTTGATGGTATAGGTGACACGGTCGCCTGGGGAAGTGCGAAACAGGGCGTACATGGGGTTGAACATCTCCCGGGAGATGATCATGTACCATTCCCTCAGCAGGCCACCAGCATCCTGTCCCTCCTCCCCTTCAAATACAATGTACCTGTAATGGAAAGAGAGCAGATTATGACTCAGGTTGAGTGATTCTGAATTGAGAAACGTGCAGGTGAATAGAGGGGCAATGGAGTCTTACAGCCTATTCTTCATGTCCTCTGGGCTCTTGCGATGCAGCTCCCTGTAGGAATCCTCAAACACATGGTCTCTCCTTACATGCACAGCCATGTCCTCCTTCCTCAGGCCTTCATCCAGTCGCTCTAACTCCTGGCGGAAATACCTGTGGAGATGTTGAGAAAGACCAGCCAGCATGTCAGTTATTTAAACAGCCATTAATTGTGTATTAAGACAGTATAATACTGAAGTGTAAGCTAATCTCCCTTACTTCCTCTTCACATCAAAGTCCAGGATGCGTATGTAGTCAACCAGTACTGCAAAAGGCCCATCAGCCAGATGAGTGGTGGACTGGCGCAAGATCTGGTTAAGCACAGTGCGGTGAGTTTCTAGAAGGAAGAATAATTAGTCCTGTTAGACAATTTACTACATATCAGGATAAAGCTTTATCCTCCTTAATTAAATCTTTTAGGCTCACCGGCAAAACGGAGGAACTTTTGGGTATCCGGTGGGAGGTTTGAGGAGATGTGCATGGAGGATGGTTCCCTGGAAAAAAAAGGGTCTAAAGATGAAGGTGTGGCAGGTGTGAGGGGTGCTGGCGACAGTGGTGGAGGCTCATCTTTGATATGAGAAAGTTGACTCTCCCGGGTGTCCCTCACAGGAGGTTTGCTTTCTCGCTCTGTGGCATGGACTAGGAAGAAGGCCTCCACAGCAGGCTGGAGCACTAGAGAAGCAAAGAAAACAAATCACTTATCCATGCTCCTTAAACATGCATAAATGCCATATAAAAATCACATACAGTTTAAAGAAATGCATTTAAGAAAGATTCCAAGTACCCAGTACGGCATGCTGGTCATGAGACTCTTCCAGCTCTTTCAGGCACTCCCCGAGCATGTCCCATAGTTCATCCAACAATAGCTGCTCGCTGAGCAGTGGGAGGTCTGGAAGTCTCTCCTCACTTTCTGACTGGCCGTTTCCATCATCATCTGAAAAAGAAAGAAAATTCCAATATGGACTGAACAATTACATCAGTCATGCTGTCATATGACTCAAGCAGTAATTGTTTTGCCCAAAAACATTAATTACCACTAAATTCGCAGGTGGCCCCAGCCTAACCCCTTCCTTTGAAATGATCTAAAATTACCACTGCTGTTATTAACAGAGAAGGCTAGATAAATTGTGCTCACTGGATGTGGGGGTAATTTACTAACAAAAAACAACAACAAACAAATCAGCAAGCGTTTTAAATTGTCAAAAGCATTTTGCAACTGAGTCCTACCCAGAGGTGCAGGGTCCTGCTCCAAAGGAGATGGCTGGTCAACATCCATTGGAGAATCATCTCTTTGGGCCGCCTGGGCTTCTGACATTGACTGCACTTCAGACTACAGAAAACAAACCAGGGTTAACAACACGGGAAAGGCATGGAAGAATTAATGATTAGATATTTTTTTTTATTGTAACAATCTTGACCGATATTGCCATGCATAATAACATTCTCATGATCCACAGATTGGGGGGAACTGGAACTGAGTAAGGAAGAAGGGTGGGCCAAAAGCATGCCATGTCAGCCAGCAAACAGAAAACTGTTTGGAGCAGACAGCACATTCATATTTAGACCATTTCAACAGTCGAGCATGTCAATGCAATGACATTATTATAGGAAGCAATAGATCACTTGCACATAATGGCATCATGGCATTAGTTCAATGCACAAACCAATTATAGCATCACAGACTGTATGGTGACTGCACCCAGTATTATGTTGTTAACAGATACAATGCAATACCATATCAACAGTTAACTATATATTTTTTTTTAATAAGACATATGCAAGTTATTACATTCAAGTAATGGGTTAGCTTATAGTTTTCCAAAATGCACAAAGCTAGTACAGACTAATCAAAATTAGACATGAAGCATCTCAGTAGCTAATGGCCATTTCATAGCATTTATCATGACCACCACAGAACTTGAAACAACTATACTGTGATGGTCATAATTGGTAGATGTGCTTTTTCTCAGCTTTTAAAGGGTATTCTACTATAAGTGTGAGTAGGAGTATGCCTGCTGTCAGTGCGGCCCATGCTAACCGTGGCAGCAGCAGCCGTGCCAGCAGGGGGAGCAGCACCAGTGGGGGCATGGGGTGCCGCCACTGAGGATCCAGCAGCAACGGCGACAGCGGCAGAGGGTGGAGGGGCCTGTTGGAGTCGGCGTGCCCGCTGACCCTCTCTCACCATCTGGATGATGGCGTCAGCCTCAGCCTCTAGCTGACGCACTGCAGCCTGGATGCTGCTGGCTGAGCCTAAACTTGTGGAGCCTGGCCATTGGGAAATGGAGGAGAGGATTTTTTAAACTCCATACTCATCAGGATATAGTACACATACAGTGGGTACGGAAAGTATTCAGACCCCTTTAAATTTTTCACTCTTTGTTTCATTGCAGCCTTTTTCCAAAAATCAAAAAAGTTCATTTTATTTCTCAGTAATGTACACTCAGCAACCCATCTTGACAGAAAAAAACAGAAATTTAGAAATTTTTGCATATTTATTAAAAAACAAAAACTGAAATATCACATGGTCATAAGTATTCAGACCCTTTGTTCAGTATTTAGTAGAAACACCCTTTTGATCTAATACAGCCATGAGTCGTTTTGGGAAAGATGCAACAAGTTTCTCACATCTGGATTTGGGTATCCTCTGCCATTCCTCCTTGCAGATCCTCTCCAGTTCTGTCAGGTTGGATGGTAAACGTTGGTGGACAGTCATTTTCAGGTCTCTCCAGAGATGCTCAATTGGGTTTAAGTCAGGGCTCTGGCTGGGTCATTCAAGAACAGCCACAGAGTTGTTGTGAAGCCACTCCTTCGTTATTTTAGCGGTGTGCTTAGGGTCATTGTCTTGTTGGAAGGTAAACCTTCGGCCCAGTCTGAGGTCCAGAGCACTCTGGAAAAGGTTTTCGTCCAGGATATCCCTGTACTTGGCCGCATTCATCTTTCCCTCGATTGCAACCAGTCGTCCTGTCCCTGCAGCTGAAAAACACCCCCACAGCATGATGCTGCCACCACCATGCTTCACTGTTGAGACTGTATTGGACAGGTGATGAGCAGTGCCTGGTTTTCTCCACACATACCGCTTAGAATTAAGGCCAAAAAGTTCTATCTTGGTCTCATCAGACCAGAGGATTTTATTTATCACCATCTTGGAGTCCTTCAGGTGTTTTTTAGCAAACTCCATGCGGGCTTTCATGTGTCTTGCACTGAGGAGAGGCTTCCTTCGGGCCACTCTGCCATAAAGCCCCGACTGGTGGATTGCTGCAGTGATGGTTGACTTACTACAACTTTCTCCCATCTCCCGACTGCATCTCTGGAGCTTAGCCACAGTGACCATTGGGTTCTTCTTTGCCTCTCTCACCAAGGCTCTTCTCCCCGATAGCTCAGTTTGGCCGGACGGCCAGCTCTAGGAAGGGTTCTGGTCGTCCCAAACGTCTTCCATTTGAGGATTATGGAGGCCACTGTGCTCTTAGGAACCTTAAGTGCAGCAGAAATTTTTTTGTAACCTTGACCAGATCTGTGCCTTGCCACAATTCTGTCTCTGAGCTCTTCAGGCAGTTCTTTTGACCTCATGATTGTCATTTGCTCTGACATGCACTGTGAGCTGTAAGGTCTTATATAGACAGGTGTGTGGCTTTCCTAATCAAGTCCTATCAGTATAATCATACACAGCTGGACTCCAATGAAGGTGTAGAACCATCTCAAGGATGATCAGAAGAAATAGACAGCACCTGAGTTACATATGAGGGTCACGGCAAAGGGTCTGAATACATATGACCATGTGATATTTCAGTTTTTGTTTTTTAATAAATATGCAAAAATTTCTAAATTTCTGTTTTTTTCTGTCAAGATGGGTTGCTGAGTGTACATTACTGAGAAATAAAATGAACTTTTTTGATTTTTGGAAAAAGGCTGCAATGAAACAAAGAGTGAAAAATTTAAAGGGGTCTGAATACTTTCCGTACCCACTGTACATCAAGAACACTGTATATAACATCTTCTTACCTAATCGGCCTGTCTGTTTAGCTTTCTTGTTTGCACGCCGTGTGTCCTCACGAAGCTGGATAATGACCTGCAGCACTCGCAAGAAAAACTTCTGCGTTGACGTCTTCGAGGTTAGTGAGCTCATACAGGGAAGCTGTAGTTCACGTCCCCCAAGTGTGCGTTTTTGTGCAGCCACAATGACCACACTCTCCGAGCCGTCAAACCTGTACCCCAACCAACAAACGCATACAAGGTAAAGGAAATTGTATTTGTGACAAATTTTGTTTTATAAAAAAAAGGACAGGCCTACCACAGGGCTAGTTGGGCAAATTTAACTAACATTTAGGTGAAACAGAATCCGTCTACCACAGTCTCTCTTGCAATAGTGTTGACAACCTGACAAACTGGGTGTCTCAGAACCATCACTGGCTAACCTGCTAGTCATCTTGCCCTTGAGTCTGCCTGAGATGGAGGAATCCTCAGGAGGGGCATCCGGGGAATGCGAATCAGCATGTGCCCGTCTCTGCTGCTCCAAGTTGTATTCTCTAAGTTCGGCCAGCAATGTGCCTGAGAGAGAGAAAATGTTAAAAAATGTGTGCGAAGAGAAAACTGTATTTGCTTTAATAGGAGCATTAAAAATGGCATCTGTGCAGTTTCCCAGCACTGACCAATCTGTTTGCAAAGAGTGTATCCGAGGTGTCTAGCTCCACTGAGGAGCAGTCTGAGCACAGTGTCTCTGGTGGCACCATCTCCTCTAGATAACTGCAGCAGGATGTTAGCTGCATCCTCCAGACCCTCCTCTGAACATGAGTGAGATGTCAATACCTTGTAAAAAGGAGGAAAAGGGTTATTAGATAATTCATTACAATTAATCCAATTGTAGAAAGGGCTAAGAAACACAGATAAATATATCATTTGGACATGTGTTTAAAACAATGAAAAGGAGTACACTTCATTAAAATGCACCGTGAGTGCCTGTTTGTGTTAAAGTCCAATTGTCATCCAGCAGACAGTATACTGACTAACTGTTCAGTCTGGCTACCAAGCATGTACGAGTCCAGGTGTGTCTGTTCCGAGGTCAAGGATGAAAAGGCTACTGTTGCTGCTCCTCAACTCTGAACAGTCTCCCACAAAGTCTCAAAGAAACCACATCAGTGCACACTTTTAAACACATTGGTTTCCTTTGGCATTTTTCTTTGTCTTTTACTTGTGGGTTACACACTTTCCTTGTTTTGAAAAGTGCTCTATAAAAAAAGTGTACTTGCTTGTTTACCAATGGGACTTCAGCTAGCCAGCCAGCCAATCCAAAGTGTGCAAGGTAGATACACAAGACATCTTTTTTTCTTATTATTTTTTTTACTACTAAAGCTCCTTAAATCAAACTAAAAAGGTAGTAGATAGGTTTCCTTAGAATTTTATCTGGATTATACTATGTGTCTCTACCACAGTATTTTTTTTCCCACCTCTTGTAGGGATAACAACTCTCACAATTCTCTCGCAACAGAAATTTAGGGTTTATGCTTTTGTGGTTATGCTGCTGATCAACCGGAGCTCCTTAATCAATAGAATATTCAACTACTGTTTAGTGTCTTTAAAATACAAAACAAGTACAAGCCCAGAGCCACAAATCAAATATGCCTCTTGACTCGGATTTAAAAAAGGTTCTGTTCTTTATCATCATCATCTAAACCTCTCCCATTAGTTTTCCAAGTGGATTGCCTCAATTGATTCTCAATTTAAGTTATTCAGACCAATATCTTGAAATTTTTAGTTTAAAACACAGATACAATTTCCTGATGACATCATGATTCACCCTATGACACTGTTAACCCATACCTCCACAGAGAGTTGAAGCTGTTTCTCTGTGAGTCCACTGGAGGCCATCTTGTTGTCACTCTCCGTACTGCTAGTAGTGCCCCTCAGTTTCCCTATTTTGGCAAAACGCCCCAAAATTACATATTATTTTCAACTGAAATCAATTTTACACTGCAAAGTCTAAAAGAACTGATACAATTTTATTTTGGAAAAATTAACTACCTGTAGAAGTTATTCCAGTGGTCGTGGGCATAGAGATTGTTGTAGAAGATGTCTGAGACGCTGCAAGACTTATTCCTGAGGATGTACCCTGGGCTACAGCTCCCACAGAGGCCCCTGGGCCTGTCACAGTCGCCTGGGAAGAGCTCGATGACACCATTCCCTGTGTTGTGTTTGGGGCCGTGACTCCTGAGCTCGTTGACGTGTTTGGGATGGCAGCCTGTGGGGTGGGGTGTCCAGCAGGCACCTCTGTGGCCTTGTTGTCAGGTAGGGCAATGGATATGAGGGAGAGCAGACGCAGCAGCTTTTCAGTGAGCAAGGAGCTCCGTCTGATTACAGGGTGAGACAGCATGTTCATCAGCTGGCCTAAAGGAGAGGTCTCCAGGCTTAACTGAGCCCCCTCTGCCTCCGCACTGCCTCCCAGAGGCACTGTCTTCATAGAGGCTTTTCCCTTGCGGCTGACATTCATGTTGTCCAGCTTGACCAGCAGGTCCCAAAAATCAGTGGAGATTCCCAGAGACTGTAGAGCAGCAGCAGTTGAGCCAAAGGAGTTCTGAGTGTTGGAGGCATTGGAGCTGGGGTTACTCAGAGACCCTGACCTGGAGCCTCCACCCACTCCTACAGAGGAGATTGAACAAAGACGAGATTCCAGGTCAGAGGAAGATGCTGACAAATCCTTACAGCGCTGTTGGGTGAAGTGGCTAGGGAACACCTGCAGGGACAGACAAAAAAGAAAATAAGCACTTACATTATAATAACTCATGTGACATCTTTTATTTTTTACAACATACAATGTATCAGATGAGATGAGTAGATGAAGATGGGTGGACTCTTACCTTAGCTAGCTGGATGAGTGTGTCCAACACATGTCGACAGACCACTGGAGCAGCTTGTGGGTGGATGTGGACAGTGGAACCTCCACCTCCAGCACACGTAACACCTGGAGCAGCACCTGACACTCCCAGCGTTCCAGATCCTGTTGAACCCCCAGCTGAGTGCCGGTCAGCATGCTTCCTACCTGATGCTCGCTGAATCTGGAAAATGTTTGTCCGGCAGCCCAAGGCTGCATCCATAGAAACAGAGAGCCAGGAAAGCTGACTGGAGCTGCGAGACTCCACCCTGTTCAGTAGCTCTAAGGAGGAAGAGGAGGATGAAGAAGAAGAGGAGGCTGAAGAGGAGAGGGAGGAGGTAGCAAAGCCTTTTCCTCCACAGCCTCCCTGGGTGCTCCTCTTGCCACGAGAGTCGTCTAGACGCGAAGTCTCTACACACACCTCACTCTCGCTGCTGCGTTGGAGAATGGACAACAGGCTGCGAATGACCCACCCACGTGTCTGAGAGTGGTAGCAGAGGTTCCTGAGCACTCTGTGCAGCCGGCTGGTGTTAAGCTTTGGTTCATCGACAAACAGCAAAACCAGCAGGCAGGACAAGGCCTCATGGTCCAGCAACAATCGCCCGCGCAGACGCAACAAGGAGTCCACACTGGAACTGGACGGTCTGAGGAAACAAAAAGGAATATATGTTCTGTTTTTCACCTGTCAAAAGTGTAGTATGATTTGATCAAGTCAACTATTTAAGTCACTCATACATAGAGTTTACGTTTCTTGTCATTTCACAAAAATGCTAAAAATATGAATTCTCAAAACAGGCAATTATATCACCACAAGTAAGAGGAGACTCACCTGTGGTTTGTTCCTCCCATCTGAAATGTGCCTCCTCTTTGCACAGCAAGTCGGGTGTACTGGACGCCACGATTGCTCCCTAACCGACTGGTGAAGGCTGGTGAGCGCAAGATGGCTGATAGGGCTGAAGAAGAGCTATGACCAAACAACCTCTCATGCATCAGTTGCCTCTGGCGTGCCTCTTGCTCTCTACGCAACGCGGCTGCTTCAGCAGCAATATCCGGGGGCATGACAGCCAAAACGCTGTCCTCCATGTCCTCCAGAACACTACGCCGGAGCTCTGAGGGGAGCGTCTGGATGAAGGTGACTGGATCTAGAGGGGTGTCTCCCTGTGTGGGCTGTTGGGCAAGCTCCCTGCGCTGCTGCTCTGCCCGTTGCTGGGCAAGAACCTAAGACAACCAATGGCATGCCAAGTTAAAAGAACTGACAATCAATGACTCCTTTACTTAGAAATCATATTTTTTCCCCATTTGCAGGCCAAGGTAAGCATTTTGTCTACTGTAATATTTTATCATTTCAGCAAAGAAGCCTCTCACCTCCTCCTGGATGGCAGGTGGTAAAGCTGCCAGGAACTCAGGGCTGACCTCTGTAACCCCTGGTCCTCCCAGTACAGGTGCGGTAGTGGAAGGCAGGGTGGTGGCAGCAGGAGGACGGGAGGGTGGTCTGATGCCAAGCTGATTTTGCAGCACCTCTCTACGGATGTCCTCAGGAAGAGCTGCCAGAAAAGAGGGATCCACACCCTCTGGCAGACTGATGCCTACCAAGGCAAAAACTATTTATAAAAATTATATTATATATATATATAAAATAAATGTAGAAAATGTGGGATAGCAATAGATTTTACCTGCAAGTGGGTCCTCATCGTCATTGCTGGTGGATGGGAGGGGTTCTTCCTGGATGGCCTGAGACTGGCTGTCAGCGCTATCGCTCCTGGGCATCATTTCCCCAGGTGATGAGACAGAAGTGGAGAAAGAAAAAAAATGGCTATCATTAGTCCACAGCAATATGTGTGATGAATTACTCAGCTGATTTACAAATTATCAAATTGAAACCAGTCAAAGGGCATGCAAAAAGACAGTGTAAGGCATTTCAAAATTTCTAATTGAATGTTAACTGGAAATTTATTTGACAATCCATTATATATTGAGTCTGAAATAAAAGTTGCATGCACTGGTGGTTAAAGAGAAAAGGCATTTTACACAATCTGTACGGTTATGTGGCAAGAGATACAGGGTATTTAACACTGCTGAACGTTTATTTAATCAGAGATGATACTTCAAGCTACTAACCCAGTCTCTGCACTGGTTTGCCGGTCAGTCAGCCCACTCTCTCCGCTGCCAGACAGCTCCTGAGACAGTTGAGCACCCTGGGCAGGGTTGGGAGCAGATTCTTCCTGAGTGGCAGAGGCAGGGCTGCTGGTATCCATGGGAGACCCTTCCAGTTGTGACACACCCACTACTGCTGGCTCTGAGGTCTCCACAATGTCCGGACTTAGGGAGGCTGAGGGGGGGAAACGGTGAGGGTAAAGTTAGGAAATGGTGTGAATCAATGTATTGTAATTTATTTGTATTTTACCATGTTCAGAAGATTTTACAACGGATACCAGCTACAAGCACGGTCAACAACATAATTAACATTACAGACAAGGGCTGCAGAATTAATTGAATTTTAATCACAATCACGATTTTGGCTTCCCATGATTATATTCACGTGATCAAGCGATATTTAAAAATGCGTCATTTTGTTCATAGAGCGCTCAGTAAGTTTTTTTAAAGAGTAGTTTTTGGGCTTTTCCACCTTTAATTTTTGACACAACAGTTAAGTGGGAAAGGGGAGCAAGATAAACCTCTCAGTACATGTGCACCCGATCTACCACTTAGACAACCTGACCACATAAGTTTTTTTTTCTTCTTGAAGCTCCGTAAACCACTGTCTAATCAGGTGCCTCCATTAGCCAATGTAGCCATATGTAGATGTATCACAAAGGAGGACAGAGTAACATGAGGAAAATTCCAAAACAGATCCCAGTCGTCACAAGGTTTACAAGTAAATGCAACATTTTGTGCCGTCTGTTTTTCAGACAACAGCAGTGACCAGTGCTAGTTTATCTTTTAACTCATAGCTTTAGCGGCAGACTGTTGTACGCCCCGCTGTTGTAATTCTCTACTGTGAAATACAGTCACACTACACCATTTAGCTGTCAGCATTTTAGCAGTGTTGAATCCAGTTACTGTAGCTAAAAGGTAGGCTAACATTACCTGCAGTGTAACATGACATTAGTTTTTACTAGCGTGACATGCAGCGATGTTTCTGTTGCCTCTAACGTCTGTTTTTATCAGAGTGCAGCACAGACATTTAAGTGTCACCGTAATGGGGCACCAAAATCCGTGTTGCTATTTTGTATGGTAGATACCGGACACCGTTGCCAAATTGGCATCGGATTTTAACATGCACCGTTAACGTAAACAGAAAATTGCAACGCCTATATAGTCGCATAACAGCTGAAATGGTATAGTCCTTCATAGTATCCTTCAACAAAGGAGCAATGTAGCACAATATGGATGTGAAAGCAGAAATAATTCGCTTATATGACAATAAAATTTGTTTTGGTGAATTACTCATGTTCTCAATATTGATCAAAATAATCGTGATTATCATTTTGGCCATAATCACAGATGTATGTTCTTACGGTTGGCCAGTCTGTATAGAGAGAGTTTTCAAAGATAGTACCTTCCCTGCTTTCATCCAAAGCACCACCTCCTCCGACTCTCTCACCGATTGTGGGTGCTGGGGACATTTCCATCTGAGATGCCTCCGCTTCACTGTTTGGCCTGCCAGCTGCCGACAAGGGTGGAAGGCCTGCCCCTGTCAGAGCAGCTAGTGAGCTTGCATGCGACTCAGCCAATAGCAGGTCAGCAATTGGCTGGTGGACCTGCTGACTGATTGCAGTCTCAAGGGAGACTAGGGCTTGTTCATGTGGAGCAGGTGTGGTGGGCGTGACCTCTCCAGATGGGGGAGCAGTGAGGAAGCCCTCTGATACCCTGGGTGGCTCCAGACATGACACTGTACCACCCTGAGCCTGCTCACCCTCTGCAAAATCCAGAGACAAAACTTTTGTAAAGACAAGGATATAGGTTTTATACATTCATGAGTAGAAAAAAAACTAATTGAGCTTTTTCAGTGACTAAACATTGATTACTAATGAATTGTTGCTAGTGACTAGTTGTTTTTCTCTCTGCTTAACAGTTACCATTGCTTATTTATCAAAAACATTTTCACTATACACAATTGCAGCCAAACCTGTTCCAAAGCAAGCACACATGTGAACTGCATAAACAGAACTGAAATAGCAATACAGTGTTGGTTATTGATCATTTTCTAGGTAGATGACAAGGGCCCTTACTAAGGAAGGCAGTAAGTTGTATAGTTATCTCCTGAATGGGGTGAACAATCCTGATCCCCAACAACAACACAACTTACTACCTCACCACAGTACAGCCAGCTGCAGCAAATGCAATGCATTCAATATACATTTGAGGCAACATTTAATTGTACTGCAGAGATATCATGTATATTTTCAGTTGGTTAAATATCTGAGCTATTTGCAGGTTGAAAATGTAACTCCTGCAGCAAATGGAGATGTCCAGCTGGTATAGCGCTGCCATAAGAAAGACAGTAGACTGTATAGTTATCTCCCAGATCTGGTGTGATCCTAAAACTATACAAACTACTACCTCATCCCACAGCACGCTCTGCTGGCTGGTTTCTTCTTCTGGGTGCCCATCACTGAGATGTGTCCATTCCTGACAAGAAGTTTAACATTAAGACAGAAACAAAAGACAAACTAAACAGTCAGTACCTGCACTGTTCTCTGCACCATTAACTGTCCCCAATCCAGAACTCTATGGGCAAAAAACAGTTGACATTAGCAAGCAAGTGAATAAAAACGGATTCATGCACTTCTAGGTTTGAAAATTCCTCTTCCTCCTACGCAGTCAACAGCCATGTATTACCTGCAGGCTCTGTTCCCTGGCCTGTTCAGCTCCAGAGGCCCTTCTCTCATTTTGCTTAGACTCCTCCTCCTCAGCCAGCTGCCGCCTCCTCTTCTCCCTACGCTCTTCCAGTTCTTCATCTCGCAGACTCTCCAGATGCTGAAGGATAGGCACCTTTACCACTGAAAACAGACACAGATGTTAGAATTCATCTTTAGTTGTGGAAATGCGGCCGTAAGATAACAAGTCACCAAGTGCAATTAATTAATAATTAAGGGAACTTTATCTTAAGACATTAAGCCTGGTGCATTGATCCAAATCAGTATAAATCATAAATTGGGAAAGTATAAAAATATTATTTTGGCATTAAAGTATTACATTCAGTCCTATTGATTTTCTTTATCTGAATCCCTACCCTTAGTGATGTCTCACATTTTATAACATATTACAAAACTTTATCAACAAGTGGGACTCCAAACAAAATAATAGTAATAATTGTTGATCAAAATGTGTTCAAAGTGTAGTAGAGTTGGGTGTAAACACTAGATACCTCTAACTACTTGACCATCACATCCAAATGAAAGTGATCAAATTCTCAAAACGTAAATATTTTCAACATTGAGATACTCAGTCATAAAAAAAAAAAAATTTTTGAGATTTTTAAGGCCTTATTTTTAGAATAAAAAATGTAAGGCATTTTTAAGACTTAAGATTCAGGATGTACGCTGCCAACCTACCTGCTACACAGTCGTGCATACTCTCGGCATCCAGAACTTTACACTCATCTGTCCATCTAGTTAAGGCAGTGGGAATACTAGATAGGGTGCCTTGAGAGACAGAAAGAACAACCATGTTATGAATTCAAGCGAATACTAAACCTAGACCGTTATATTAATAACAACCCATAGTGATTCTTACCTGCTTGTCCCCCCGTGCTGCTCTGCTCATGGAAAAAGTCATCCAACAACTCGTCATCAGAACGAGCAATAATGTGCACGTCCTCATTTCCAACCAAAAGGCGGGCCCTACCCCGAGATTGCAGAGGCAGAGAGCTAGACAGCTGTAAAATGTCTGCTGCAGCACTGGGGCCCAACAATCTAATAAATGGAGTAGAGGAGGAACAGACATTTTATTAAGTATGATCCATTAAACAAAGAATGGTTTAACAGATGTTACAAAACATTGCTTAACAAAGACAAAAACATGCTTTCACCTTTGCAAGATGAGCGGAGGGTTAGGCTGGCGGTTGCCAGGGTAGTGCACATGGATGGTGTGTCCGCTGTTTGCTGTGAGCTGGCGCAGTGTTCTCTGGCTGCGACCCATGCCCTGTGCCAGACGGCTGCTGGTGCCCGCCACACCTAGGGTGAGGGAACCGTGGTCTGCATGGCGCACCATCAGTGGGTGGGAGCTGGGGATGTTGCCTGGGGAGGGAGGGATGTCAGCTGATGGAAAAACAACAGAAAACAGTAGGCCGACATTAGGGGGACAGCTCCGGCACAACCCCGAATAATGTTTATGACAAATAAAGCTAAAAATAAATTAATTCCCTGCATCATCTGTTTTTTGTTTGTAATTCTCCTAATTTGGAATGTCCCAAGCTATAGTGAGCAATGTGAGAAGAGAGTAAATGTAATAAATCATCCCGCTTACCATTGTTGGAGAACATGTTGTCAAACTCTATGATGAGGTCATCATCCCTGTCAAACCTTTCGAAGCGGATGTGTGGCGCAGCATTGATGTCGGGGAAGTCCTCATCCAACTCCATCTCTGAACCTTCATCATCATCATCCTCATCTCCTTCTTCGTCATCCTTGAGGAAAAGTAGCAGCCATGAGTGTTATGGATAAGCAAGAATCAAGACTTGTTTACTGAACCTCATTGCATTAATCCATACTTGATCCTCCTCCTCCTCCTCCTCCTCCTCTTCCTCTTCATCCTGGCTGTCTTCATCATCATTGCTGCCACTAGAATCTTCCTCCTGTGTGTGCTCCTCATCCTCTGGTTCCAGTATGTTCATTGAGTCTGATGAAAGAGATAAAATGCAGTCCCTTACAAAAAGATCTTAAAAACTGAGCAGCCATCAGTGAAACCAGTCACAACGGTTCGGTTATTTACTATGATGAACACACAAAGTTCTGTTGTGCCAATGTCTTACCTTCCCGGTTAGCTTGAAGAGTAGATGCCTGGCTAATATTGGAGGGGGCCTCATCCATCAACACATCCTCTTGCGATTCATCTTCACCACTGGGTCCCACTAACCGAACACAAAAGTGATACATCAGCTATCCACTAACTACCCACTGAGGTTTAGCTGGACACAACTACATCTACATTTTCCTTACCTGTTTACCATCTACAGTTACTTTTCCCTCATTAGTCAAGTGGCTCACCTATAATTGTGCTGTTGACAGTGCCAGCATCTCTCTCCAGCAGCTCATCAATCAGATCGACCAACTCATTTTCTACCTACAAGCACAGGAAACGAAATACAAATGCAATGTCAGCCATAAAGTGGAGAAAGGGCCATAACACCCTGGAGCTAAATTATTGACATTTTGTAATGCCCATCTTTAGGCCATCAATTATAGATGTTACAGGTAATGGAAAAGTGTGGAAATACCATTTAAGTACTGTGTGTAATCCAATACCAATCACCTGCATAGCCTGTGTGCTAAGAACCTCTGGCTGACCAGCAATAACCACTGTGTCTCCCTCTGTCTCTCCATCCATCAGGTCGTTGTCTGTTCCCTGCACCCTGTGGTTGCCCTCCACAGGCTCTGCCTCACCGGATTCTCCTGGAATAGATGCCATTTGTCAGCGACAGACATATTTGGAATTTCTTGATCTAGAGTGTTGAAGGTATCTCATCTCTTTTGATATGTATACCTGGGTCCTGAGTGTTGCTGTTGCTGTCCCTGGCAGTGCCCACAGTGTCATGTTCAGCCTTGTTCTTGCTGGAGCCTCCTTTGCCCCCAAACAGACTGCTGGGCTGGTTAACAATGCGTGACAGAGTCTCCAGAGGCTTCAGGGCAGCATTTACTGTGTTAGCCATGTTGGGACTAATACAAATGATGTAAAGGAAAAACTTAGAATAAGTACTTTTTTTGCAAAGCCAACTTGATTCTGAAATAGAACCACTTAACAGGCAAGTTTAACATTGGCATGCTAGTTTTGCATTATCTGATTTATTAAGCTTAAAACAGGTGATCCAGGAAAGCCAAGGTTCCCGACAGACTGTCAACCCTGGGTTCCGGTTGCCATGTTGAACCCCAGTTTAAATTGAGACAGCTTCAGGATATGAAAAAAGCCTGGGTTAAACCCCAAGTTAAAGGCTCCCTGTGGAGTTTTAGACCTCTAGTAGCGCTACGGAGCAGTTTTTCCTATGAGTGTCTCCTTGTCTTGTGCATGCTGGTTAGACACAGTCCAGTCAATAATGTTACACTATTCCATTGATCAACAGTTGGAAGTGACATGCCAAGATATGCAGCAATGCGCCAACAAAAGGCAGAAAAGAAGAAGACTACGTCAAGCAGGATTTAAAAAATGTTTTATGAGGAAGCAGTAATAGACCTATTTGTTAAACCTTAAGAATTTTTTGAGAACAACACTAAATAGAACTTTTGTTTGTTTACAAGAACACTCCACAGGGCCCCTTTAACTAATTTACAGATCACACATGTAAAATGAAATTATTATTGTGTAATCAAATACCTGGACAAATCCAAGCTGTGAGGCACACGGGCCAAGTCGTTGACCAGTCCTTTCTTAAGAAAGAGCCGTATGATATTGTTCATGCCGTTGTGTTGTGTCTTGGCTGCTGCTGTGCTATAAAAACTGGACGTGGAAGGGCATGATTCCATGATGGTGCTGATGATGCACATCACTGCCTGAAGCCTAGGAGAAAGATGGGTCATAGAGTGAAAAGGGGAGCAAAGGTTTGTACAGATCTCAATAAATTATCAACCAACCAAGAGTTATAGCATCATCATCAGGATGGTTTACTTAGTTTTATGCTACTTACCTGGCATGTTTTTCGGCACCTTCTGCCATTGCTAGTGCTCTACTGAGGGCAGCCTTCACCTCATTGACCAGGGCCACCTGGGCATCAGTGCCCGTGCCGGCAGCTGCCAGGCTGGCTAGGAAGAGACGTGCCAAGGCTGGGGTGTCCTTGTCTTCTGAATTCTGGGTATGGGGCAGTAAGTGGTCGAGCACAAAGGCTAGAACACTGCAGTCCTGTTAGGATACAGGGAGTTAAGCAGAAATAATTATAGTAAAAGGCATGACAATACAGGTGTGAAAGACAGACAAGATTGACAAAATTTCTTTAACTACCAACCTCCTTAATAAGCTCTGACTGTCCAGCAGTGTAGCAGTAGGACGCGATTAGAGTGGCGATGCCCACATAGGAGCGCACTAATTCAGCCAGCAGCCTCAGGATGGTGGAGGTAGGCATTAAAGGCTTGCTTGCCTTTACCTTAGCTGCTTTACTCTCCTCTGAGCTGGTACTTTTCTCTCCCTCCTGTTCTTTCTTTTCCTCTCGCATCTCTTCTGGTGTGGAAGCTGAAGAAGTAATGACAATGAAATGAAAAGATACACAGATCATATACAGTACATAAACTAATATGGTGAATCTGGAACAACACAAACAGTAACAGACATCTAATCAAACAATGTGATTAGGGATGAAAGTATCTGATATGTAATAAAAAATAAAAACCTTATAGACTCACCTTCTCCTTGTGGTGTGCCAGACTGGGAAGACTCAGCCACAGCTCCATCAGCAGAAAACACTTGAGCCTGAGAGGAAGAGACAGTTCTATTGTTAACTGAGGAGATGACACATTTCAATATAGGACAACTTGTCATTGAGACTCACATTGATATGGAATGCAGACTGGGAGTCAAAGTCGCTGCCCTGCCGGGTTAATCTGTACTGCTGGTAAACATCATCACCAACATCCTGCAATATCTGGCACAGGTCTGGACCAGGCACCGCTGCAGCACGTTCTTCTGGACGCTCAGCTGAGAAACAGACAGACACTTAACTGAAATGTTCAAATTACTATTTCCATTAAATCTACATATACGCCCTTCAAAATGGACAGCTGTGAGGATCTTATTAACATGTCTTACGTTCTTCAGGAGCGTGGTAGGCAGCCAAAGCATTGAGCATGTCATAGATGACCTCCTTGATCGTGTCAGGGATAGGGGGTAAGGGGGACAGTTTCAGAGGAGTGGTCTTCACCAGCTGCACAGCATTGGGACCCTTAATTCGAAGGTTCTCAAACTCATCATCAGAGGCTGTAAAAAGAATATAAGCTTTTTAGGGTTAAAGAAATGTAGACACAACTGGGTAGCTAAATAAATCTATCAATCCAATTCAGCACTAGCAATGTTGACTATAATCTAAAGTTACCAGACCTACTGAGAAAAGCTTGCACTTACCTGTGCCAGCTCCCCGGGGTGCAGGCAGAGCTATGCGAACACAGTTGTTGGCGGTTTCAGCAAAGCATTCAGGGTTACGGCAGGCGGCAGGGCCCAGGACTCGAAGAATATAATTGATTTCTCTGGAACCAAGGCTGCCTGACACCACTCCTGAGGTGGTGCTACCTGCTCCGCTGGTCACGGCAGATCTCACCACCTGGCAACAAATTGTTGAGGAATTTGTTTATGGTATCAACAGACTTGAAAAATGAAACGGTGATCCAACACAACTAGCAGACAGTATCTTCATATAGAGCGAGATTTATTTAAAAAGTATCAGATTAGGCTCCAACCTTCTCCATTGTGTGCCGCAGCGTGGCCGGATCTTCTATGATGTGTCTAAACAGCAGAGTGACAAGCGGGGTGAAGCCATTAAAGCCAGAGCTCTGCGTTAGCCCCAGAATCATCCGTGTGCTCTTCAGCTCAGCAAACATCATGGCATAGTGGTGATTGCGTGTAAGACGCAAACATAGACGCAACGTGGCGTGGAGAGTGTCTGGGTCCACAGGAACACTTATCATACTGACACAGGCACGAATAAGAACGGTGGTCATGTCCTCAGTCAGGCCTTGTACAACTATATCAGCACTTTGAGAGTTGTCAGACTCCAGGGAAGATGAGGGGCCAGATGTGGCCTCCTTAAGCTGGCTGGAATCCTCCTTAGGAACACTCATCTCCACTGTTGCTCCTGAGTCCAGGTCAGTCTGCGTTTCCTCCGTTTTGCTCCTGTCTCCCTCTTCTCTCTCTGAGTCAGTAATGCTACCAGCCTTGGCAGGCTTGGGCATGCGAGGCACTCTTTGGACAGTCAACATCACTGGCCTCCTGTTACCAGTCTCTTCATTTACCTGCATGATAGAAAGGTGTTAAATTAAACAAAAAAGGAAAGCAAACTAACAACCATACATAAAATCAAAGGATTGTAGTTTGGGGGTGTTCTTTGGCAGTGGATAAAGTGTTTGTGTATACCTGCACCATGGTGTTGAACTGCACAGTGTATCTTCGGCGACCAGCTGTGAAGCGGACACTGCTCTCCCCAGCCCTCCATGCTGAGTCAATGGTACTGTTGTTTGATGCACTGTAACTGCACCAACGGCCTGAGCGATCATCAAACCATCGCCAGTTATTCCCATTGGGTTGCAGATACTAAGGGAAGACAGAGAGAGAACTTAATTGTACAAAAGTGCACAAAATAACACCTGCACCTTACAATGTAATGCAAAATTTATTCAACGACTTTTGAGAAACACAACTAAAATGTATTATAAAGTGGGCATGTTTCTAGTTTTGAAAGCAATGTTTTGCTCAATTCTTCTATACTCAGTACCCAAATGTTCATGTTCCTGTTTAAATCTAGCTCATTCAAGTCTTAAAGAAAGCAAAGAACAATGATCATGCAGTCAAGAGGCCTATGGCTATTAGGTGTATAAATAAGTATTTACTTGCTTCCACTTTTTACTCTTTCCATTCATGTAGTCATAGTGCATGGTTGTCTATACCTGTGCTTGGAACTTTGCGTACCTATTTCAGTACCTAACTTTACAATTGTAATCTGTACCTGTGGTTTGGTTTTATAAGATTGACTTATACCTTGTTCATTTGTTCCCTGCGCTTTGAAGAGACTGCCATCTTCTCATAGAAGTCGATAATCAACAGTACTGGTGTGATCCATCTGCACAAAAAGATAAATACCAATTCACAACACAAATTAGGGATCTCATGGTAAAGAGCTGGTGTAACATTTTTAAAGTAAAGATTAGTATAAACACAAGGCTGAGAAAAACTCACTTTGGTGTCTGGATATCTTTCTGTTCCTTAGCAGCCTGCAGACAGGGCTGCACAACCTCAAGCAGCTTAATCAACAAATCAAGAATCCCACTGTTCTCCACAACTCTGGCACCCAACAACTTCAGTTCCTTCAGAAACCAACAAATTATTGTTTTGGATGTGTAGATTAACAACGACAAAAAAATATTTTCTGTGTGAACATTTTAAGGTTACAACTTTCAACACATTTCTGTTACCTCAAAGAGCAACGTGAGCAGAAGAATTCGTGTTGCCAGCTTGGAGGCTTGGGGCAGTGTGGCCATCTGCCTGGTCCACTCAGACACAGTCTTTGTGTCACTGGTAGTCAGGGGCTCAGCTGCCTTAATGAGCACGTCTGCTGCCTCCCACACCTACACACAACATGAACACAATCAGTCTGGTACAGGAATGTTGTGCTTCTATTGCCAAGACTTGACTTTTAAAGACGTTACCACCATCCCTTGTAATAAATGATAACACAAGCATACATAATGGCTTACAAAGCTGCATCTGCATTCAAGACATGTTACTCACTGAAAGCATTTACTCTAAAATGGCTTAAAATCAATTACAAAGACAGATACAAAGACAAATTGTATTCAACTGAATCCAAAGCTGCATCTTTCAATTTAATACTAAGCAAAAAATATGATAGCCTAAATTGCAGAGATCATCAATACAACAGGAAATTGAAAACATAGAACAAGATTGAACTTATCTTCCATGTCCCCTATACTCTGAACATAAATGTATAATAGGCTCCAGAGAGCAGACAGCAATGCAAACATGCATTTATCCACTGACCTGGTGGACAACCTGGCCGAGGATGAGCTCTCTGTACTCGGGGCCACTCCTCTTAATGGCAGTCATAAGCAGGTCACAGAGTCGGTAGACTGTGTCAGGCAGCTCATCCAGAAGATGGAAGCAGCCAGGCAGCATGGAATCAGTAAAAGTATGCAGCTCCTTGGGGTCCAGTGGCTCGGCCTCCATGAAGCGCTCCAAGCAGCGGGCCTCCTCCTCTTCTGCCCGCTCCCTGGCTCTCCTGTCCTCTTCCTCACGTCGACGTGCTGCTTCCTAAAGTAGGCACAGAAATAATCTTAACAGCTGCACAGCTAATCGGTAAGTTATTCATTTGTGAGGTTTCACTTAGCAACAGATAGTTTAGAGTGAAATCTTTTTTTCCCCCATGTGATTGAGGGTGACACACCTCAGGAGAGTCAGAGCGCTGCTCCATGCTGACCTCTTGCCCAAGTGACATGGCAATGGCCCTCATCACCTGGTCCTCTTCGGACATCGTCAGGTCCTAGTTGGAACAAGTGGAACAATGTCAGTAGCCTGAATTTGACTTTTGAAAGTTACAAAGAATGAAAGTATGCGTGTGTTTTTGTCTATGGAGACTTACTCTTACTGCTCCACCAAGAAGAGGTGGAGGGTGAGTAAGTAGGTACTCTGTGGCCTGCTCCATGGTGCTGGTGTTCAGTAGGGCCTCCATGGCATGCTCTCTTGAGAAACCCATATCCATCAACTAAAGCACCACACAAAAAGATAAAGAAGCATTTTTACAGTTAACAGAGATGGTGTCATGAGCAAAGGGCAAATATAAAGGGGGGAGGAGTATGAGGCTCTGAGGACTGACAAATGGAAAGTTAGAGACACTTGGTATCGTTATGAAAGACAAGTATCCATTTTTCCACTCTTCTCTCTTTCTTGTGTAGTGCACACAACCTCTCTAATGCACCTAATCATTATCTATCTCTCTTTTCAGTCCCAACTCTCCAACCTTTCTCCATCCACAACTCCTCGTCTCTCTCCATCTCCCCTGTAAATTACTCCCACTCTCCCTGATAGCTCTTATACCTGCTGGAGATTCTGCTGGCGGACCTGTGCATGACTCGCTCTCTCTCTGCACCTTCCCAGTTATAAAACACATAGTGGCCTAGGATTCAGCGCATGCAAAATGTGGGGGAGATTGGTATACACAACTCTGTTTTTGAACTTTTTGGCACCGTCCAAAGAAGTTTTAGCCAGAGCCAAAGGAAAATCACAAGCGCTAAACCGTTTGCTAGTTTTGTTTTATTAGTTTGTCTTTTTTGTAATTTGGGTTATTAGTCGGGGGATTTGAAAAGGTCAGAAAAAATAGTGTAATAACTCAACAAAAACATATTAGAAATATGTATTCCCAATGTATTTAACAATAACACCAGTACAAACAAACAATGTACATATGATGAGCACAGATATGTAAACAGTCAACACAAGACGCGGCAGTATGTGCAGAATGTGTTTGACGTGTTCCAGGAGAAAAACCTAAACAGCCAACAGACTAAAGAAGACAGACACCAACGGGTGTTTAGAAATTTGGTTTGAGTAAAGTGGTGAACTTTTTGAAGTCAATCGGTTCACAATCGGTTGTGTAGACATCCGAGTATTTATCCACATATTAATCTACGTTCCCTCCCGCTTTTAGTGTTCCTGCGTATTCACTAACCAGCTATCGGGTCGCCGGTGAAAGCCCGCCTGTAGTGTTCTCTGTCCTGCCGTTGTCTCCATTATGCTGCTGGCCCTACGTATCCATACATCCATGACCGTAACGTTACCGGGGTTAGCTTCTGTTTTGGTGAAAGGGGGCTTGGCGTGCTCCTTTCCTTGTTAAGGTAAGCTAGGTTAGCCTCCTTGTGTTTGTTTCTCAAATGTAGGCTACTTTCAAATTCATGGGATATTTCCCTGTAATACACTGTCTACATATTTTACCACCTTCCACTGTAAGGCACTTGCTTTTATCTGACACAGTTATAATCAAATAGGACTCTGCCGCATTCTTTCGACTTTCGGTATCGCCATGAGGACAGGCAAGGGGCACGGACTGTTTGCGGTGTTTAATTTTACATGGAATGTCGGAATTTCTGGGTTCACAGTCGGAAACTATACATGTCTACGGGAAATGTCACGATTGGAAAGATAACGTTATTTGCCCTATGAAAGACAGACAAAAACTAAGGACATTTACTTGATAATTTTAACCAAGCATTGCAGCGCTTGGGAGTGCTTTAAAACGTATTTTATACAGTCTACGTTTAAAACTCACGGAAGAAAGTAGTAGCATTTGTGATGCATTCGGCTCGTAAAATGAAATGAGAACCAAAGTCATATTTTTTTTTTTTTTTTTTTTTTTTTAAATTGAATTTATTTAAAAATTAAAATCGTGAATAGGGTGACTCGAGATCATGATTTTATAACAATTAATTGTGCAGGCCTACACCAAAGGTTGATTCTGAGCCAGAAAAAACCCTGAATATATAATTATGTAGTTAACAAAACGTCCTGCAGCAGTGGCACAGCAAGCTGAAAAGATGATAAGACTGCAGGAACAAACCACAGCCAAAAGTAAAAAGAAATGAAGAAACAAACAAACGTATACATTTTGTTGCTCCTGGACTATTAGCCTAAAGATGAAAGCCCAGTATTATAAAGGGTGTACAAATATTACAGGATGTGAACAGTGAAAAAGGAAACATCCGACAAGTGTGCCTAAGTGTCAGACAGCTTTCCCACATACCTGAGTAAGCTGGGCCTGGTTAACCTGGGGCTCACGGCGGGGGGTAGAAGTGGTTGAATCCTCAGCAGATCCTCCTGCTGGTCCTGCAGGTGTTGTTCCAGTCGCTGCAGGTGCCTCCCCACTTGTTGTAGATGCTCCAGGGGCCCCGCTGGGTGCCAAAGAAACAGTGGAGGCCGCCTCATCATCTGGGCGCACCGCCCCCTCTCTCTCCTTGGCCAGGCGCTCCTGAATGACAGGCTCCCCTCTCAGGATGTGGCAGAGGATTGCTAGCATGGATTCAGCCATCCTGCCTCCATACACCTTCAGCGGCTTTCTGTTCCACAGACTGCGAATGCAGCTGAATGCAGCCTTGATGAAGGAGAGACTGTGTTACAATAATAAAGCACCAAAAAATGTACAAAAAAATAAAAAATTGTATTTGTAATTTGTACAAAAATGCATAGAGAGAGCTGCACTGTAACAGGATCATGTTTACCATGTTCAAAAGGAATCCTAATGAACTAACTACTGCAGTGTTACTTATATTCTTAACTTGTGATATTTTAAAAATTGGAGAGGTCTTTGAACTTTGTTGAATCACAGTTTCTTGTCCTTTCCTCAACATGGTATTAAAATGCAACAACAACAACAACCAGTTTTCTTTTTAAAAGAGAGCAAGGAGAAATAATATGGTTTCCATCTTTTCTCATTTGCCTGGCAACTGTGTTTTCACAAGTTTACCCAATTGAATGCCACACATTATGAATGAAGCAATACACTCATTGGAATTCTATAGCTAGTGGATGCTGACCTTCTGGGTGACTATGAGGAACCGAAGGGCGCTGAACTGGGGCATGGTGGGTGTGACCCCAGGCATTTTAGCTGGCAGGGAATGGGGTGAGTCCAGCACAGTGCTGGGATTCACCATTTTCTCCACCAGCATTAACCAGGCATCGAGAAACTCCCCTGTCCCATCTGGTAGGTCATTATGTTCCAGACCCTCAGACACTGGCACCTTTCCACCCATTGACAGGGCCCAGTTAAACGTCCTGCACAAAGCAATACAAACAATACAAATCCTGTTTACCATTGAAATTAAAATATGGTTATTTGCAAGCATATTTTGAAAATACAATATAGTTCTTGTCATATGAATGGACTTACTCAAATAAGGCATCATGACCCCCAGAGCAGAAGAATTTTTGCAGCATGAGATGGTAGGGGTACTTCCTCTCATCAAACAGCATGGGTGATGTGAAGCCCACTGAGCAGATGAAGAAAGTCAGCCTGCCAGGAAAAAAACAAATACTCCATATCACCTCTTTGTGCAAAGCACATAATAGAAAACGGTAGCTAGGGTAGTCCGCTCTCACCTGAAACGAGGGGTGGGTGTGTACGGTGGGGGCTGCCAACTCAGACCCTTGGTGAGGAGCTTCGTCAGGGCAGAGGCAGTGGCCCCGGGCAGCAGGCGTGGGGGTCGTGCCTGTGCTTGTAGCATGGTGGGAGCGGCGTTGGCGCACTGGGGAGCCCACACACAGCTTCACCAGCAGGCCAAAGAGCTCAGCCAGAGCCCTACCTAATCGAGATGAAGCTGTAAAAGACACACAAGGTTAGTGACAGACAAACTCAAGGCAATTTAAGATTTGTTTTTTTTGGGAAAAAATTCTGTTAAAATATTAACAGAAATAAACAAAACTTGTGTGTCATACAAATTATCTCACCAGAGAGTAGCGGTTTAATCTGTTTTATGCGGGTGGCCATAGCTGGGGTAAGTTTGGACTTGGCCTTAGGGTCCGTTGCAGTGGGTTCGTCCGTCTCCATGGGAGCCAAGGTGTCCCCATCTAGACCCATGCCTTCCAACAGTCCACCAGCGGATGAATCCACAGACACTGCCTCAGACTCTACTAGATAAAGGTAAAGGAGATTTAAGCTGTTGGAGGGTATTCAAGGAACATGATGGTTTTCAGTGAACAAATTTAAATGGTTAAATTACCATTTTTCCTGGAGCCAGAGGCTGTGTTTGTTGCTGCTGTGGTGCCAGATGGCTTCTCTTCTTTGGGAACCAGTTTCTGCATGTCAGCCTGGCCAAACTCACATCCTGGAGGCAGACTGTCAGGCACAGACAAGAGGTGTTACAGGGTTACAGCTGATAAAACAGTTTAAAGAAAAGCTGTAAAGGATAATAAATTCACCTGTTAGGCGTGCAAAGGGATAGCAGCACAGTGCTCTCCCATACCAGAGAGCAGTAGAGCTGACTGAGCTTGTTGAGAACACTCAAACCCAGCTGGGAGCCCCACTGGTTGACTGAGATAGCTCTGATCTCACTCTGTTTAGAAAGAGAACAGAAACATTCAGAGCTGCTGAACTTTCTGAAATGGTCTCACATCTAAAGAACCTCCTCCACAGCTTGAAAGACAAATACAACTCTTGGTAATCATCTGCCCTTGTTGCTTTTTGCAACTTCAGCATAACTGCACACATCACAAACAAGGATTGAGTAAAATAGAGTCTGTACTAGAAATGAAGGTAATTCTGTAAAATACAGTGCCAATAAAAAATGATGTTCCCTTTTTTGCTTGTTTTATTGTTTACAACACTGGTAAAAAGTACTATGTTTTACTACCTATTTTACTATATTTTTAAATTAAAAAAAATAAATTTTCTACAAATGTATCTAAATTAAAAATGTATAACAGGGTAAGGGGTGTCAATTATGTTCATTAAGAAAAAATAAATCCATATTTACCTGTCCTACTCTGCAAGTATGGACAAACATGAGGATGTAGGCATGTGCTGCAGTAAGAGCATGTAGAAGTGGTGTGGCACGGGCCGACAACGTGGCGTCGGTGACATGGCCCGCATTGGCCAGTTCTCTGAGGAGTACAGATCCACCAGGCACCTCAATTGGTCGATGAAGTGGCTCCAGAGACGTCAGGATGCTGTCCAGTTGGCATAGGCCCTCCTGCAATACCTTAGGCTCATGAGAGAGAGTCTAAGGGGGAGAATTTAGGGGGAAAACACTTCAGTCTTGATTCGGCAAACTGATGTTTCTTTAACCTCTAAATAAAATAAATCGTTCGGCTTAATCTGGCGCATCGCATTCATTTGAATGTGCACCATTCCTAATAAAAACATACAATAAAGAATATGACCACAACATTAATCTTTCTTTTGCGCTCACCAATATGGACTTGCAGACACCAGCCACAGCCTGACAGGCAGCAGAGGTGGGAAAGTCTATGGGCAAGTTGGGCAGGCCCAGAATAGAAACCAGAGGTAGCAGCCCCTTCTGATTGACAAACTCCTGACAGTGGTCGTCTGTGGTGTTGTTGCTTAGAATGGATTCCACAAACTTCATCTAGAAAACATGTGCACTGCAAATTAGTGACTGAACGAAGAAATTAGGTGAGCTCTGCTTCATACCTTGGAATATTTCACAACATGCCCAAAACAAAACTGTCCCAAGAATCCACTCACCACATTTAGAATATAATCCATTAGAGGAATGGGTATCCGCTCCTCAGTCCCCACCACCCTGCAAGAATCCAAACATCATGAAAATGACTACCAACTAAAATATTTGACATTAAGTCAATTGACTTGAAAACAAATCAAAGTCTGTAAAGAGTTGTTGTTCTATTCTATTGTGTTATGAACTCAGCGTCATACAGTTCAAGTGGCACTGACTGTCTGTTGCTCTCTGGTTCCCCCTGCTGCTGGCTAAACGTGTGGAGGGCCTCCTCTTCCTCTTCATCCTCACTTGAAGCTTCTTCAGCAGCGTGGCTGGAGCGTGCTGGTGGCACCGCCACAGTGCCATCTGCTTTCTGGATAGATGGTTTCTGGCAGATGTACTCAGGGGCTCGACCTAGGTTGCAGATCTCCTCCAGTAACTGTAACGCCAATTAAGCTTTAATTATCCTGCAAAACCACATAGCTAGAAAGATTGCTTATAAATAAAAAAGTAAACTACCTTAATAATGGCAGTAGTAGCATCAGTCTTCAAAGTGGGTTGGTGCCTCATGAGCTCATCCACAGCACTGCCCAAGTTGGATGCAGTGTCACCTGAAGCCAAAAACAGAACATGTCATCCACTCAAGTAGTTTCCACAGGCAAACATCTGAAATACGCAGCACATACAGTCCAGCTCACCCAACGGGTCCGAGCTGCGTCGCCGTCGCATGGCAGGCAGGTAGTCAGGGGACAAAAGCACTTTAAAGAGGCGCTCAAATGGCTGGCACTGAACAAAAGAGTGCAGGCCTCTTGCATTCAGGCACAGGGCACTGAACACATTGGGGAGAGAACCCAACACCTCACGGGTAGCAGGAACCTGAAAAAGAGAAACAATGAAGAACAATGAAAGTAAAAAAAAAACAACTGAAAAAGAAAAACACAGATGGAAGAGGGTGAAAGTGACAAAGAACTTTTCCCCATAAAAGACTCAACATTAACCTGTGCCTTTTAAACAGTCCTAGTTTGCACTGTGACCCTTTTATACAAAACTCAAATTGTTTACACAACATGTCATAACCTGACCTGGGTCAGCCAATGAACTAGACAAATCGGAGGTTGTCATAGCAGACTGTTATCCTTGCACCATTATTTTCTGATGCATGTTCTACTAATAAATACATCCATAGGTCAAAACCCAACTTATGGACACAGGGCAACCTCTTTACACTGACAGTCAACCAATTTCCAAAGTTAAAGAGCTGAGAGCAAGGGTAATCTGAAAGTGTTTTGTAAAGTCTTTCAGCCATCTCCAAAAGACTTAAATACCAATTTAACAATTTAGTACAAGTGCTGAGACAATAAGAGAACATTAGATTGACAATAGTGAATTATTGTTAATTGCCAGAGACAAGAAAAATGACGAGACAGACAAAAATGGCAGCACACAAGGGCAGTGCTGGAAACTCACATCTTTGATAAGAAGGGCATGCAGCATGACATCAGTAAGACCATTATCCTGCAGGGAGGAGAGCAGGGATGGCTCCTGGAACACAAACACCGTCACAACCTCTGTTGCTGCAAACCCGAAAGACAGAGACAAGAGCAAGGGTAAAGAAAAAAAAAGATCAAAATTAAAAACAAACAACAAATTTAACATTAAATAAGCAAACAGTAAAATTTTATTACACTTTAATTCACTTCTCTATTTGATACAGTTTTATATGTCAAATTTTGTATTTCCGACGAAGTAAGGATGTAACGATTACCGGTGTAACGGTAAATCACGATAAAAATGTAGACGATAATTACCGTTTTTAGGAGTTTAGGCGCACTGCGTAGTCTGCAACGTGCGTTTCTTGAAATTGGAATCATGGCGAAAGGAGGAGATGACAGCGCTCATGACAATCATCAGCCCTCTAAGAGGACTAATTCTGATTATTATTCTGATATTTTGGTTATTAGAAAGAATGCCGAAGGACATTGAACATGCTTTTAAAAATGCCGCAATAATACCAAAATCTATGATAATTGTGTCACTATAATCGTGAAGTTATATTTTTAATACTGTTACATCCCTACTCCGAAGACCTTTGCTCAGTCAGAAATATACTTGAGGTGCTTTACTCAAGTGCTACTGTGAACTCACCTAAGAGGAACAGTGAAGGGCCATAATACTCTGCATTACTGATGATGTGCTTGAGTGAGGTAGGCAATGACCCATCCATTACTTGTGAGAAAGAGGGCGCACATACACATTAACAAACATTTGCAATATGAAATGTATAGAGGCATATAAAGGCAACACTTAATGAACCGTTCAATGGGGCTGTGCAATTAACCAAAATTTAAATCATGATTATGATTTTGGCTCCCAATGATAACTAAAACAGAATAATCAAGAAAAACAATTATTTAACTCATTACATTTCACAAGTAAACTCTTATTTTGTAGTGTTCTGAATCAAACTGTTGATTTAACGTTTTTTTTTAGTTCAATAATTGCAACATCTTTCCAGAAGTCAAGTAATCGTGATAAATTATTGCAATTTCAATATTGACCAAATTAATCATGATTATATTTCTTTCCATATTCGAGCAGCCCTACTGTTCAATATGTATAAATCAGATTAGTACAAGACTCTTGAGCTCTTATTTATAGAAAAAGGATGCCAATGACTCACCGTGGCGAATACCATCAGAAAAGGCAGGGTCCTGGATGGCTTTCTTCAAGAAATTTAGCATTGACTTTAACAGAGCTGCCCTCTGGGGGATACACTGCATACCTAAAGAAAAGAGTTTCAAAGTGACTATAGAGTAAAATTGTGGCATGCGTTTGATTTTTTTTGTTTTTGTGCGATTGCTGTGTGTACCTGCACGAGGAGTGTTAGCAGCACTGCTCTGTGCTCGCTGGTCCGCTTCTGGTCTGGAACCAGAAGATGTGGACGGCCCCAGGGCTGCTTTCCATGGAAACTTCTGACACTGTGAGAATATATAAAGTTGGCAAATCAAGGCAACAATTAGGGGATTTTTTACAACTTGGCGACATTGACAAATAGCCTAGAACTTAAGTTATAGCCTTGACTTACAGATATTTATTTCTGAAGTTGAGAACATTCCATAGGTCTTAGGAATAGTCACTTACTCTCCATGTCTGTGTCCATGTCCTCCGACTCAACAGCTGTGCTAGGCCTCTGGATCTTTGGCTTGATGACAAAAGGGCACTCCTTCCTCGACAGGTCCACCTCATGCTACATATCAAAAAGTGATTGAGAGTGATGGAGGGAAGAATGAGTAAGTCGAGTTTTGGCAGAAGTTTCAGTGACTCGATTGATAAAAGCTGCTGTGTCATGAATGAGAAAAGCAAAGTGCATAACCAACCTCTAGCCTGCAAATAAAAATGGTAAGGCCGCTGTGGGACTGAAAGGCAGCCATGTCAAGGTTGGTGATGAGGTCCACAACCCGCACTGCTCGCGTCACAAAGGTGATCTGGTCCTGCTCATCACCCAGGAACTTGATAACCTATAAAGTAAGATGATAAAAGGGCAGACTAAATTAAAAAAAAAAAAAAAAAGCTAATAAAAAACTACAAGTGATAATGGCATTAGGGGTAGGATCAGTATATACCTTCAGAAGGGCTTCCATCATGCCACAGGATACAAGGGCTTCCCCTCCAGCATCATAGCTAGCCAAGTGGTAGAGAAATGAAAAGAGTGCAGTGGCAAACTGGTGCGGGTAGGGTTCCATCAGGGGATCTTGGAAATAGAAATTAAAAGTTAAACAGTCTTCCATTTTAGTTGTCCCATAAACTTGTGCATCACAGACTTAACTTTAGACAAAATGTTTTGGCTCCATTCTCACCAATCATTGCTTGTATACAGTTGCGCACCAACACAGGCAAGAAGCCATGGTAGGAGGCAGTGCCGGTGCAGTCGATTATGTTGGAAAGCTTGGGCGTCCGTTCCAGATGGACAATCGAAGTTAAAGTGCGCAAAGATGCTGCCTTGATATCCTGAAGAACAAATACAAAGTCAGTATTTCAGAAAACTAAAAAAAAAGGAAAAGGGACTTGATATTTCTGCATTGACATTGAGAACACAGAGTTGACACTGGAGAACACACACATTAGGATCATCTCACAGTAAGGCTGACAAAGCATAAAAAAAATATCTAGTGTCATTTTACAAATATAATGTGGCAATGAAATTTAGCGTAATAACAGTGATCAAGCTAGAAAAAGTAAACTTTTTTTCCTCACCACAAGCTGTTTGTCTGTAATCTGTAACACATCCACCAGCTCTTCTATCAAGCCATTATACAGAATACTGTTGGCTGACTCTTGGAGTGCATTTGAATACACTGCAAAGACAAAATGTCAAAAGTTACAACTAGGAACAAATTCCTTACTCATTTATCTTAGGAAGAATGCTTATACTCACCCAGTATAGAGATAGCATGGAGTCGGGCCTGCACAGCCTGCAACCTCTTCTTGTGATTTGAGAAACCATGGGCCAGTCGAATGTGTGTGAACAGCAGGGTCTGCTTGTCTTTAGGAATGCTGTACATCACTGTCAGCGACTCCATGATCTCAGATGGGCTCTCTGAAATCTGAGAGATGCAGAGCATGTGTAAGCTGAAGAACCTGAGGTATTCTTACTCAACTGTAATGAAACAATTCTAATCTGACTGTACCTTGTCAAGCTGCTCGATGTGAATATAGTGTAGTGTGTTACTACTTGTCTGGGAAAATAAGAAAAGGTCAGAAAGGTTTAGGAAGAAGTTGAGTTATAAACACAATATTCCATAAATATATTTTGTTTTTATTACATAATGACTGCATGAATACATGTCTTAAGTCTTTACCTTCCTCTCTACTTTGACCTCAGGGCCCAGTTCAGCGTAAAACTCAAAGTGCAGTGTGGTGGCACTGGGTGGGTACTTCTGCTCATGTACCACCAGACAACAGCATAGTAAGGGAAGACAGTTTATAAATAGTGGTTAATTAATCTTGTTTGACAGCCTTTATTCATAAGCATAAAAGTAATAGTCCCCAAGCTGTAGGTGGTTGATAGTTATTAAACATCACTCTGTAAAATTCTTACCGTCATAAGCAGATCCCTGCAGCACTCAGCCAGACCAAAGCCATTCTCCTTTCCTCCCCAGCTCTACAGATGAGAACAAAGACACTAAACAATACAGCTCTTTCTCTTGAGGGACAGGTGGAACCAAGGCAATAGAAAAACAATGGGATTCACTAGACCTCAGCCAGGTGCTGCAGGCGGGCCAGTAGAGGCGTCCTTTTGTCAGATCCCAGTCTTGTGATATAGTTGGAGCGCTTACTGAACACATAGAGCAGGTTCAGCACAGACAGGACCACTTGCATGTCACATGACGCTAACAAGGTAGTTAAGTGCTGTAAAAAGGGTGAGAGAGAAAGATAAATTAGAAATGAGCGGTTTAACTATTCCATCTGTGACAGTCCAGAAAAGCAGAGTAGTGTTCCAGAGTATACTAGGTTCAAGCCTACCTCTATAGAGCTGTAGAGGTGCCTAGAGAAGCTATACTCAATGAGCAGGGCTGTGAAGTTGAGCACAGCCAAAAGCAGGGCCTTGAGCTGTCCATTGTCGGGACGGTCACACACCAGAAGCCATGACATATTCTCCACCGTCTGGCCTGCATCACACAGAATGCCATCAAAGCGGTCCAGTAGATCCACCCAGTGGTACAGCTCACACTGTTGAAGACAAAGTAATCTTCAGTGATTAATCAAGTAAATGTAAAGTCTCAATGTTTTTTATTTTCTTCAAAACAAAGGGATTTCTGAATATAAGATTTTGGGATGAATGAAGGTAGAACCAAACATATGAAAGAGTTCCTACAGCATACCTGATGTGAAATGCCATTATTCTTCACAACATGGACGATAATTATGAGACTTTATTTTTTAGTTAGCTTGTTTTCTGTGGTTACAGTCAATAGTTTTTCCTTTTAACACCACTAATTTCTTTAAAGCGCGGTTAACACAAAAATGTTCTGTGATTTCGCTCTGGTGTTAGGGAAATCAGGAAGCTGCAGCAGTAAAGTTGTGGAAAATGTTGCCAACAAACACTAAACAGCGCCAATGTCTCTCCTCGTGTTCTCTTGCGCAGGCAGTCAGTAGGGGTGGGGGGTGCTGCGGAAAAGAGAAGACGCGGAACAGGAGCGGGTCTTATATCCATGAACGGGAGTGGATGGCTAGCAGAAACAAAGCTTGAGCAGAAATGGATACATAAAAGGGTCTTTTGAATGTCAAGTTGAGTTTCAAAGCCATTCTAGATGGTTCTCTCTACAAGACTAAAGTTATTTGCATTTACTGTCGATGTGAACTGAGTTACCAATGGAGTAGTTGAGCCTCAAATACTATTTCAGGATTTTTCTTGAATATGGAAAGCTTTGGTGCCGCCCAAAGAGGTTTCAAGCCAGCACCAAGAGAAAAATCACGAGCACTGTAACGCCCGTTTTTCAGAAGCCAGCCTCCCTCTCATCCACAGCCACTTTACACATGCGTCTGGCACCAATTTAACTAAATCTGAAAGTTCCGCTGTGCGGCTAGCGCTGATGGGATCACCGCTTGCACAGTGAGGCTGTACTGAACTCTTTCTGTGACCATGCTGCCTTCCAGAAGTTCACCAGGAACTCTTAGCACGGATCTTATGTTTTTTTCTCTTTGCCCTTTTTCCCCCACATTGAACCAGGCACTTTTTAACTGAAGCTATGTCAGTTTTCATCAGGGTTCATACATCTTTTCCAAGGTCAAATTCAAGAACTTTTCAAGCACTTTCAAGGTCCATTTTAAAGCTTTTTTTAACAATTTTTTTTCCCAAATCTAGGGCGTGCTGTAGAAACTTATACTGGTTCAGTTATATTGACATGTTTGTCTACCACCCTGCAAAGTTTGGGTTGCCGGTCTCTCTAACCTGTCTCTCTTCATTGCCAAGATGTATCTACTGGAATAGAGCAGTGTACATCCTATATAGAGCCATCCTCAACCTTATAGTGAGTTACTAGCTACTTAGCAAGTAATGTTCACTCAGCGTTTTGTTGCTAAACTGTGTGTAAAAAGAGCGGTGCCGTTAAATCAGGTTTCAGGTACGTTTGGTTTGTCTGGATGGTTTCAAAGTAACGGTAGGTAGCTAACATTAGCAGATAAACCCTTTGAAAAAAATAGAGGAAACACGGCAATACTAGCATCACTTTATCACACTAAGCAGTTTAACAATTTCATGTGCCCTGGGAAACAAGACTCAAATGTTTAACATAACTTTTTTTCCACAGTTAATCTTTCACAGAACTTGGTGGCTACAGAGTAATTATTAAATGTTTAATATGTAGCCAATCAAATATCCTTTGACTGCAACAGTGGCATAAAGCAAACAGTTAGGGGAGCCTTAATTTAAAACCAGAGATTGTTTCTAATATGCAAAATATGAAATCAGCAATGAAGCAGGCAATTAGTGTGTATGGAGTAAAAGTAAACCACTGGCTACACTGTTGCACGTAGTTCAAAGTCAAGATCATGTTTATTGTTTCACAATCAACTATAACATTTTATGTTGATGCACTACTATATATTGTTATTTTAACAAATGGACCTTACAACTGGCCTCTTCATCACTCTCCACCTTTGTCCCTCTCTCTGAATCTGCAGCTTCCTCTACATCCCTCAGTCAATTCTTCCTTTCCCTCTTCACTTATTTCTGCATCTCCTTCTGTGGTCTTCTCCTGCTCTAACCTGCCTGGTCTCTCCAGTTTACTGCCTTCCCCATTTCCCTCCTCCTCTTCCTCCTGATTGGTCTCAGCACGCATTGCGTAGTGTGTTGTAACTTAACGCCATTGATACAAAACCCTCTTAATGTTTTGAATTCAAATATGCCAGTTTGTAATATTTTGTATTATGCAGTTCTTGTCTTTACTAAAATCTAAAATAATGAAAGGGCAGAATGCTCTTACAAATCACGAGGGAGCGATTTGACTTTTGGCTAACGTAATAGACGCGCTGCTGTTGATGCTGACTCGCCTTTAGCATACATTACAAATTTAACTTTAAATTAAACTTGTGTTTAAACTTTACCTGGGGAAACTGACTTCACTTTCAAAGGCTTTGGGGCAGATCAGTTGCTCCTGTCTTAGCCAGGATGCACACCACTGCAGACTCGCTGTGGCAGACCGTGGTAAAGTTGGTTTTATATTTGACGTTGGCTATTAGACAAATTAAAAAAAAATCAATTTTGAGTTTGACCTTCTAATATAAAACCAACTTTACCACTGTCTGTGACAGCTCGTCCACGCTCGCTCCGCAGATAGTTCCAGACACCGTTTTTGACATTTATCATAATATTTTGATTTAACGGGTTTCAAAAATCAAATACAAATTCAAGCATTTTCAAGCATTGTATCCAAAATTCAAGCACTTTTCAAACCTTGAAAAACACATCACATTTAAGCATTTTCAAGGATTTAAAGCACCTGTACAAACCCTGTTTCAAACAATGATTTTAAATGACCTGTACAGTGAGGGAAACAGGTATTTGATCCCCTGCTGATTTTGTATGTTTGCCCACTGACAAAGAAATAATCAGTCTATAATTTGAAATGCTAGATTTATTTGAACAGTGAGAGAAAGAACACCGAGAAAATCCAGAAAACGCATGTCAAAAATGTTATAAATTGATTTGTATTTCAATGAGGGAAATAAGTATTCGACCCCCTCTCAATCAGAAAGATTTCTGGCTCCCAGGTGTCTTTAATACAGGTAACAAGCTGAGATTAAGAGCACAGTGTTAAAGGGAGTGCTCCTAATCCCAGCTTGTTACCTGTATAAAAGACAACTGTCCACAGAAGCAATCAATCAATCATATTCCAAACTCTCCACCATGGCCAAGGCCAAAGAGCTCTCCGAGGATGTCAGGGACAAGATTGTATACCTACACAAGTCTGGAATGGGCTACAAGACCATTGCTAAGCAGCTTGGTGAGCCTGGGGCTCTATGCAAGATCTCACCTCGTGGAGTTGCAAAGATTACATCTGAATGATTCAGAGGACTGGGTGAAAGTGTCAGATGAGACCAAAATGGAGCTCTTTGGCATCAACTAAACACGCCGTGTAATGAGGAGGAGGAATGCTGCCTATGAACCCAAGAACACCATCCCCACTGTCAAACATGGCGAGGTGGAAACTAGGACTGTAATCAACCAAAGAAAATCTTGGTCGACTAAAGTCGTGAAAATTTCAACTAAAAATCGACTTCGAAATCGAAATCTTGTCCTTGTAGGCCATTTGCAGTATATTTAATCGTTTTGGACCTAATTATTTTGCACTGAAATGACTCGTCTGTCGGCTCTGACAGCGCTACATCAGCCTCATATCCTGAGAAATAAAGTCGACAATTCCTTCCGTGGTATTATTTTTGCATTTGGATGATAGAGGCTAAACATCCAGCGTAGTGTGGGTGTGTCTGGGGAATGCTACCGTCGTTGCGGGTGGGTGCGCCGGTAGTTATAAAACGATTATTAGACTATGAAATATACCAACTCTGATATGTTCATACAGCCTACTCCAAACAGACAGGGCAACCTAACACAGACAGGTTAGCTTACCGTTTTTAGGTGATACGCCATGTTTGTAGTCGAGCTGCGATATGCAAACTGTTGCTTGCAAACTTTGCATTCGACTTTTTCCCGTTATCTATTTTTGTAAAATGCTGCCACACTGCCGATGTCTTCGACATGGTAGAGGAGGACTGACTGTAAATTAAACACTCACAATTAAAATATTCAGCAAACCATCAGACGAAGGCTTTCTAGTACTTTCTTCAATCTGTCTCCGGTGGGTTGGGCTAATCCAAAAAAGGTGAAAACAAGGGGGGTGTTCTGAAGACAGACTGTTACCTGCGAAACAGGGGTGCTCTGTAAACACCCCATTAGCAATTAGTGCTTTCCACCCATAGACCGTAACGGACTATGCTTTCACCTGATGAAATTAACACGGCAAAAAAAAAAAAAAAAAAAAAAAAAATCGACCAATCAGAATTTTGGTCGAGCCAGAACGTATCGACCAATAAATCAACCAGTGGACTGGGAGGTTACAGCCCTAGTGGAAACATTATGCTTTGGGGGTGTTTTTCTGCTAAGGGGACAGGACAAATTCACATCAAAAGGGACGATGGACGGGGACATGTACCATCAAATCTTGGGTGAGAACCTCGTTCCCTCAGCCAGGGCATTGAAAATGGGTCATGGATGGGTATTCCAGCATGACAATGACCTAAAACACACGGCCAAGGCAACAAATGACTGGCTCAAGAAGAAGCACATTAAAAAAGGTCCTGGAGTGGCCTAGCCAGTCTCCAGATCTTCTGAGAAAATCTGTGAAGGGAGCTGAAGGTTCGAGTTGCCAAACGTCAGCCTCAAAACCTTAATGACTTGGTGAAGATCTGCAAAGAGGAATGGGACAAAATCCCTCCTGAGATGTGTGCAAATCTGGTGGCCAACTAAAAGAAACGTCTGACCTCTGTGATTGCCAACAAGGGTTTTGCCACCAAGTGCCAAGTCATGTTTTGCAGAGGGGTCAAATGCATATTTCCCTCATTAAAATGCAAATCAATTTATAAAATTTTTGACATGTGTTTTTCTGGATTCTTTTGTTATTCTGTCTATTTAAATTATAGACTGATCATTTCTTTGTCAGTGGGCAAATGTACAAAATCAGCAGGGGATCAAATACCCCCCCCCTCCCTCACTGTAACAGCAAACGACACTAATAGTGAAAAGAACGCCATTTTTATATAGTTTCTAGTAAAGCCTGGCTCCAATTTTTCCTGCAAAGTCACAGAATAATTTGCGGCCTGTGTTATTGTATCCAGCCAGGTAAAAAGGTAGCAGCAGATTTCATTATATAGGTGTTTCCTCAATGTTGATGGCGGCCCGCCATGGTAAAATGTCACAACAGGGTTTCTACTATGTATACTGCACACTGCCGCTCCTTCAGCTGTTTATGAAAAGTTATAAAGTCGTAATATAAAAAAAAAAAGCAATAGGACGTCATCACTCGCAAAGTCATGGCAACCACTTGTCACTCAAACTTAGGCAAAGTGACAAACAGCAACAAAAGCCACAACATGAAATCCGCACTCACGTGGGTCCCGTGAAATGGTTTATTGGAAATAGCATTCTGGATATTGAATTTGATAAATGTACCGTTTATCAAACACCAGATGAGATAAGAAGCTACTGTCAGCGAACGCTGCAGTCCCGCTGCCTCCCCGCTGCAAGAGATGCTGTATTCCTCCGACAGACTGTATTAACCATAGCTACCATTTTAAAACAGTTTTCCCGGTTAGTGGGGGTGCATACCGTCAAAACCAACATTAAAAACGTAGCTAGTGAGCTAGCTAACTGAGTGTTTTGTTTTGTTGTAAATCTGTGTAAAATGAGGTGGCGTTAAATCACCAGCTTAGAATTGATATCGCGATTCTCTGCTACAATTTTTTTCTCACAAAGCATAATGTTTATTGTACACAGACCATGACAAAACAAATTGGCAGTACCTAACAGATTTCCTTTGGGACCTATGGCAAATTGCACATCACCACAAGCCTGTAAACAGAGGCTTCAATGAACAGAAGACTGTAGACTGTATAATTAAAAGATTATACAGTCTATGTTTAAAAGTCACAGAAGTAGTAGTGTTTGTGATGCAGTTGACTTGTAAAATTAAACAAGAATTAACAATAAATTTATTAAAAATCAAAGTTACATAAAATTTAAATCACGAACAGGGGTGAATCAAAATCGCGAATTTATAAAGTTTTTTCGTGCAGGCCTAATATGAATCCATTTTATTATTACTTTGGTTGCTACAACAAACTGATGCTTTGGCTTGTGGCAAAGTAACGTTACCCAGTTTAGCTCACAAGACATCCAAAGTAGGCAAAGTTCACGTATGCAACACTTGAAATGCAACAAAATGTAACTTATTCTTTCATTGTAAATGAAAGATTTTCGGTCCGAAAGAAAAGATCTTTACGACACCAGGTGAGGTAAAAACACTGCCACTTTTGTCCAAAGGAGCAGCTTTAATCAACACAAACTGAAAGTTACATATAGCCACTAACTGACATTTTGTACAAGTTTGCCTGGTCAAGTGCTAATGTATCAGCTATAATTGCGTAATGTTAGGCTCTACGTGAAAAACAATGGCAGAGAGACAGACTCACCTTGAACTAGGGAGGTCCAGGTGCACTACTGAAAGCAGTTGCCGTAGAAATATGGTAAAGCCAGAGGCTTACTGGGGTCGAGCAGTCGTGCATGGAAAGGAGGCGGCCACGGGGCTATTTAGAGACGGGTCCGAATGCGTTTGTGAGATATTCTCACAAACGCGTTTGCAAGGGAGTCTCAAAAACACAGAAAGAGAAGGACAAGAAGGCGCTTAGCTAATCAATACCTGTGTGTGTACCTCCGACACGCTGTATTAATGTAATGTTTTAAACACTTTCCAGGTTAGTGGGGATGCATACCACTTAAAACCAACATTAAAATCATAGTAATCTTCCCTCAGCGTTTAGTTTTGTTGCTAAGCCGTGTGTAGTATAAGCGGTGACGTTAAATCATCTGTTTCAAGTAACAGCACCCTAGGGTGCCCTTTATTTGCATGATTGTTCTGGGGTAACAATAACGTTAGCAGATAAGCCCGTTGGTATTATTCATATGTATGCACAATGACAAATAAAGCAAACTTGCTAAAAAAGGAAATACACGTTTTCAGGTAACGTTACTGTTGACGTTCAAATAGGTCTCTGTGTGTGTTTTAATAAATCTTTATACTGCAAAGCTATATTTTTTATTTTTGTTATTTATATCTTATATTTTATTGCATTACCTGTGTTCATACATACAGAAGTTTTGTTTGCTAAATATATCAAAATTTGTTTAGTTGGATATTAGATGTGAAAAGGAAATTGTTCTTCCATAACGTTGCACTTTAGATGTGTAAATTTCCCACACCAGGAGCAATTTATATAGTTCTATTTTATAGGCATCAATTATCTGTTCGAAAATGTTCTATGCAAAATGTACTATTAAAGAAAAGATAGAAAAATATTTGTGTGTGCATAAAGTGACTGGAAAACGGCTAAAATCAGTATCGGCAGGCCAAAATTAATGAAAAATTGGAATTGGCCTAGAAAGTTGTAATCGGTGCATCTCTACAGAAAATCAATGTGTGTTGGTCAAGTTAATATTGTGGCAGGCCACCACAAATTAATCAATGTATGGGAAACACTGGACACATTTTCAAGTTTGTAACAAATACAGTTAATAATATTTTGTTTAGCATTGTTTACACACTAGGGCTAGGCAATATATCAATATTATTTCGACATAGTTGGCGTTTATATATTTATCAGAACTGTAATATATTTTGATGTTCCTCTGTTCTGTTATGACAATAAAACTAATTATTATCATATTAGTTTAGTGAGAACTCTTTTTAAATACATATCAGCCGATATATTGGCATACCAAATGTTTAAATAGCCAAATATTATTATCGGCTTTTAAATCCTTTATCGGTCGGGCTCTATAGCGTACACAGTGTAGTACCCGTAAGGAAGTATCCGAATTGAGACACACCTCTAGACTACGATGAGGATTATTTTTTGTACTAAAATTCTCTGATGGCTTTTCCTTATTGGTTTACGGATTAGTGACACGCCTAATCAAGCTTGCCCAGGATCTCAAAACATTGAATTAATTACATTAAATTAAACATTAAATATCAGATAAGTGCACAGACATCCCTTCTTTCAGGAGAGGAATGTGAAAGCACCTCTCTATTGACAAACTTTGCACGGTTATAAGTTAGTATAGTCAAGGTCAGACAAATCAAAGAAAAAAAATGTTTTTGACTGGATGGGGACTTTACAATAATTATTTGATCGCCACAGTTTAAGATTAAGTGCACAATTAATCGGTATAAAAATCGCGATTCACAATGTTCACGATATCATTTTTAAACTTTTTTTTTTTAATGACTTCAATTGTCATTTAAATTTTACAAGCCAACTGCATCACAAACGCTACAACTTTAAACTTTTTCTTCTTTAAACAGACTGTATAAAATAGGTTTTAAAGCACTCCCAAGCACCGCAATGCTCTCCCTTCTCTTCATTGAACCCTTGTTGTTTACAGGCTTGTGGTGATGCGCTATAGGGGCAAAAAGATTCTTTGTTTGGTACTCAATTTGTTTTGTTTTGTCATGGTTCATGTCTGCAATAAACATTACACTGTGGGGAAAAAAAAATCATGATATCACTTCTAAGATTTAATAAATAAATACAAAAATAAACGATTCGCCGTGATTCATGCAGGCCTAATGGATGAGTCAGAATAATTCACTATTTCAAACAAATTTCTTCGCAAGACTACAGAAAGACAAAAACAGGTGAAAAAGAACAATTCAAAAGTGAATTTAGGGGGGGGGCCTCTAGCTCACCCAGTAAGAGTGTGCGCCCCATGTAGGCTGAGGCCATTTGCTGCATGTCATCCCCTATCTCTCACCCACCTTTCCTGTCTATCCACTGTCACTCATAATTAAAAAGGGAAAAAGGCCCCCAAAAAATAATGTAAAAAAAAAAAGTGAATTCAGCCGTACAGGGCAAGAGTGTACTGACCGGAGGTGTAATAGGCTGCCAGAGAGAAATCAGCTGTGTCTACAGCCTGCTCAAATCAGAGACGACAGAAAGCCTTTTTATTATTACTTCTAACTGTTATCAGTAATTTGAAATGCCAATATAGCAAATTACAGAGCAGAGCTGCTGTCATTAACATATACATCTGTATATATATTTAGGTTTTGTGTCAGAGGATGTCACAACCTTAAAATAATGTGACGCAACAGCATGAGAATTACTACTGTTAACAGTAGTACTATTCTCCTTGTTGAGGTAAGGAAAACGTTACCGTATACCTGGTCAGCACAAAGGAGGAGCTTCTACCTTTAGGCCATGAGCCTTGTGATCATTAAATTACATTTTATTTAGGCGGGCTGTATGTGTTTTGCTGCGTGCCAACTGAAAAGATGACTAAGAAGAACAGATTTGGCTGTTTTCCATTGTTCAGGTGTGTTTCTTTGAGGCTTCTAAGAAAACGATCCACTAATGTGGACATGTCGTTTTCATGAAAGCAGCAGAATTGTTTTGCATTGTGTAGTCTAAGATGTGTCCCAGTGCCTGTCAAATTTATGGAATACACCTCTTATGTCCATGATATTCCATACAATCATTGACCAGCAGGAACACGGTCATAATTAATATAGTTATGACAGGTTTTCCAAAGAAAAGCTTGACGGATGTTACCTTGCACGGCAGATAGATTCTCGCAATATCACCCAAAATTGAAAGACCACAAATTACAAGAATTCCATCTTACCAGGCTTTAAGTACTGTGTTTGTGTTCGGACAGTTGTAAATCAAACAAATCAGCGTCTGGTGAGGAGCTACTGGCAGCTACGCGCGTGGTTTAAGTGTGTGTGACAGCCCTTTCCCAAACAGTTTCCAATGATGGCTTCTCAGATAATTTGGTGTAACAAACCATCTGGTCTGTCAAATTATGAAGGAGGTGCCTCTCCCTCTTTTGTTTGGGACTTACCTTGCCAATATTCCAGGTCTTGATGTGCTGCAGTTCAACCAGCAGTTGCTCATCACTGCATGCCTTGAGTTTCTCTATAAGTATCCTACAGTCAGCAGGCTGTTGGTTAAGAAGGAGCACCCAAAATGGTTAGTCAGAGTGAGTACACCATACTTTTCTACTAACATAGTATAGCACACTTTAGTGATGCTGAGATATGCCGGGAAGTTAAAATTTGCATTTCTTCTGTGAACTCACAGTAGGGGGCAACAGCATTGACCTGCAATATCAGTCCTTTGTCCAACTTATTAGCAAGGCCAAACTATGACCATCTTCGCCCTAAACTGAGAATTGGCACTACACAAAAATGATAGGCTTCAACTTAGTCGACAATCCAACAAGCAGTTCTGATAAAGCATATTGGCAGCTTAACAAATAGAAGCCTATCAATTTTGGGATCTGCTCTCCTTTAACATAATCTCAGAGGTGTAAGTGCTGTGTGACTTCTATGAAAAGCAAAAATGTCCTACTGCTACGTAAATGCTCACCACCGCTGTGACATTTGTTGTAAAGCTCCTATACAAAGTACATCAGGTGACAAGCATCTACTGTGGTTTGTGCAAATATAAAACCTCCAGCAAAGCTCAGCTTTACTACAGTATGAAAAATTAGACACTAGTGAGGCTAGGAATGGCCACACAGCAAGTATTAATCATACTCACAGCTTCCGTAGGCGTTTTCTTTAACTTGCTTCTGTCAACCTTCATTGTCGATAATCTCTATTTGTTGCTCCTGTTGATAAATTTCCATGTACATCAGAAAACATGTGATGCTGAATTTCAATGTGTTATCATATAGAACTAGTTAGAATTATAATTTCTAAATAAGCTAAATATTGCACTTTAAACATCTAAATACTCTAAAACCAATGAGACATTCTGATACAGAATGAATAACTCTCAATGTGTACACAACTTAATATGTACTTACAGAAAATAGTTTGGCAATACCCGCTTAACAGCATGTTCCAATCACATCACCTGCAAAACAATGGTAAAGAATTCAAACAATAATACAGAAAAGCAATGCACACCAAGGGCGGTCGTGAAGTGCTGATCACTGGTGGTAGACTCAAAAATTATTAAAAAGTGTTGCACACTCTGGATTTGAAGAAAACCTGAGGGCTGAAACGTTGTCAGAATAAATACAGAAATGCATATGGAGTCAGAGTGTGAAACACTTTTTTTCTTACCAAAAATTTAAACTAAACTAGCAAAAGTTTCCCCACATACAAACCCAATTTGAAAAATATATAAAACATGTTATAAGATGCATCAATCCCAACAAAGAGGTTTCCAAGAAGTCTGTAATAGGGCTGCACAATATTGTTTTTGTATCGTCATCGCACAATCAACCGGAGTAATTTAAAATTGCGAAAGGCTGCAACTTATTGAAACTGATTTTCAAAACCTCAGTAGAAAACTTTAAAATGTAACCAACTTTTTTTAGTGGTGCCTATTTTGCACAAATTTATCCAGTAAAAGAATGTCACAAGTTATTTACTTTGTTTTAAATTCAACAAGCAACTTGTTGTATTTTAGCATAATACTGAAAGTAGTAGAAATGCAGAACAGAGTATACTTTAATATTTGTTAATTTATTTCAAGTAAAATAGCAATATTCAACAAGGATATTGCATATTATCCTCATATCGTGTAGCCCTAGTTTATAGGTAAAGCTGTGAATTATTTGGATAGTATCCAATTCATAACAGAAGGAATAACAGTGTATTCCGATTATATTATATGGCAATACCATGGTATATTTACTGTAAGTAAAAAAAAACACAAAACAGACAAAATACAATCAGTTACCAATCTTAAATTTCGACATGAGTTTTTTACTTTAAAATCTATTGCAGCTCACAGATGACTGATCACAGGCACTGGTCAAAATGTGATAACGATACGAAATGTGTTTACGTTATCAATCAAGGTCTGGTCATCACAAAGCAGACTGAGGTAGAGCATTAGCTAGTGGCTTACTAGTAACATACAATCAACATACAAGACAAAGTTACGTAAATCAGGCTGGGCCCTATTTTCTTGCCTAAAACATTTGTCGAACATGTATTGTACTTTTGATTTAAAGGATATCTTAATAAAACAGATCGCTGACACTCTCTATGCTTGCCCATCATCAACTCAAGTCACTTGACGCTGACAGGTTTTGCTAAGTTATAGCTAGCTACCTAGCTAACAAGCTAACACCACCCTTGCAAACAACATAACGTTATTTATCTAGCTAGCTATTGTTAACAAGTCACTACACACATAGTGGACTACGGCTACTAGTCACAAACAATATTGGTTTACTTGGTGACTGGCTAGCAACACGTCTGACAAAACAAAGAAAATGATCGGTAACGTTTCTACGGAGTTAATGTTAGCCCCTGACCAGCTAACCTACCGGTAACGTTAGCAAACGATCCTCTTTTGAAACATTACAAAGCATTTAAATATCACCAGACCATATAAAAGTCACAAACAAGTCATGTGTGTAATCAAGAGAAACGTAAAACATGATCTGACCAAAAATCAAGCAGTTTTAGCCATTTGTGCCACAGTTGTCAATCAGATCTCGCAAATCCACCACGCTGCCATGACCTGACTCTTGATTAATTTAGGTCGGGGCTGTGCAGGCCGCAAATGAAGCCCTCACTCCTGCACACACACCACTCCAAGTAATAACGGAACTGTAAACACCACTCGGTGACCAGCGACACATAGATGGGTGTGTGTCAAGTACGTGGAACCAGGTAACGTTACTTTGTTAAGGCTCTTACCCTGGTTCCTTGGTTGGACAGTCGTAGCACGCGCTAGCTAGCAAGCTAGCCACGGTTAGTTGAATAGCAAGCAGCAACGCATTATAACTCGCTGAATCATTGTCGGACGGGTCTAACGTGACACTGCGAGTTTTGTTTTCAGTTTTCCTTCAGACATAATGACTACCGGCTGAATAAATAATTATGTTCATCCGTCCGTTGTATTATTCTTTAGCGTATCCGCGCTTGTTTTCATAGCACATAGGCACTAGCTAGCTGTTGGCACAGTCACCATGACTGGGTAGTGTGCAAAAAGTGAATAACGTTATGGCTGGGAATGAGTAGCCACTGTTTATCGATGCAGTGCATGTTAATATAGGGCAGTTGTCCCTCTGTGGAATACGTCACCTTAATATTGTATACGGTTCTTAACATTCAAGATCAACACAGGTCTCTAACTAACATCCGCAGCAAACGACAATTATGAATTTGACTAACGTTACATAATCCTTAATATGATTTTTATCTAAATCGCTCGGTCAACAACTGTGATCCTCACCATGGAGAATTGCATTTTTATATCTGCATCACAAGTAATAAACGTGGAACTTGTGAACAGTAAACCACAGGTGCAGTATTTGATCCATGCATACAAAGTAAACACATGTTAAGGACATATTTACTAAAACTGGAGCACATTTGGTTATGAGTAAACCAGTTAAAGCATAGAGGAACTCAGCATCCTAATTTTAAATATAAAAGGTTCACTAATGATGGCACTGATTAAATTTAATTTTGATAATTTTTCACAGTTAGTTCAGTAGATGCATGTTAACATATGTGCCAGGCCAATATTGCTAATCTCAAGTAAGTGCCTCATTCTCCTTCAACCAGCCTGATAAATCTACATAAAACAAACGCAATACTGGAATCTGCCTGTTTTGGGGGGTTAACATGTTTACATTATAAAAAGGAACAGTTTCAGTTACATTACAATATGCTGGTGGAAAAAGTAAAAAAAGAGCTGTAAATTACATCAAATCTCTGACACAATTTCCCTAACATTGCCAGAACATGAATAACTGAAGCCACTAAAAACACTCTTCATACTTTAGTGTGCTGAATGTTTAGGAACGTAAAGCAAGTTTCTCTTTCAATTATATCTGAAAGCATATGGTAATCATGTCAAAATAGGTAATCTTTATCCAAGACAATCAATGAAACTCAGTAGCATTAAAACAAATTTACATTAAGTTTTTGGTATGGAGTTAGATCTGACCCTTAACATTATAATTCATTTAAAAAATGTATCCAATCTTCTTTTAGCAGATCTTCTGTTAACTGAAACACAAACACTTATTTTGGCAATATTTAATTTCCGCACCCATTATGATCACTTTTTCACAATTCAAAGCATACATTACAACAGGTGGGAACCTACCTAATGAAACTCTTCACTACATCTCTGGATTATTATGAGAAAAGATTTGTTGTTCTTAAGAGACAATGCTGCAATATCAGCTGATGTTGGCTAATTTAAAATTACTTGATTTCCACTCAAGTTAATTATAAAATATAATTTCTCACTTTTCCTTTATGTAGTCACACCTCATTAATATAATAAATGTGCTCAAACACACACACAAGTTTGAAACCACCTTCTCATTCAATGCATTTTTATTTTCATTGTAGATTATCACTGAAGGCATCCAAACTATGAATGAACACATGTGGAATTATGTACGTAACAAAAGTGTGAAATAACTGAAAACATGTCTTATATTCTAGTTTCTTCAAAGTAGCCATTCTTTGCTTTTTTGATAGCACTGCAAACCCTTGGTGTTCTCTCAATGAGCTTCATGAGGTAGTCACCTGAAATGTTTTCACTTCACAGGTGTGCCTTGTCAGGGTTAATTAGTGGAATTTCTTGCCTTATTAATGGGGTTGGGACCATCAGTTGTGTACTTTTAAGAAATGACAATCAGTCCCAAAAATTGCAAAACTTTGAATGTGTCCCCAAGTGCAGTCGCAAAAACCATTAAGGGCTACAACAAAACTGGCTTACGTGAGGACCGCCCCAGGAAAGGAAGACCAAGAGCCACCTCTGCTGATGAGGATAAATTCATCTGAGTCACCAGCCTCAGAAATCACAAGTTAACAGCAGCTCAGATTAGAGACCAGATGAATACCACACAGAGTTCTAGCAGCAGACACATCTCTAGAACAACTGTTAAGAGGAGACGCGAATCAGGCCTTCATGGTCAAATAGCAGCTAGGAAACCACTGCTAAGGAGAGGCAACATCCAGAAGAGATTTGTTTGGGCCAAGAAACACAAAGAATGGACATTAGACCAGTGGAAATCTGGGCTTTGGTCTGATGAGTCCAAGTTTGAGATTTTTGGTTCCAACCGCTGTGTCTTTGTGCGACAGAAAAGGGGACCGGATGGATTCTACATGCCTGGTTCCCACCGTGAAGCAGGGAGGAGGAGGTGTGATGGTGTGGGGGTGCTTTGCTGGTGACACTGTTGGGGATTTATTCAAAATTGAAGGCATACTGAACCAGCATGGCTATGGCAGCATCCTGCAGCAACATGCCATCCCATCCGGTTTGCGTTTAGTTGGACCATCGTTTATTTTTCAACAGAAAAATGACCTCAAACACACCTCCAGGCTGTGTAAGGGCTATTTGACCAAGAAGGAGAGTGATGGAGTGCTGCGCCTCCACAGTCACCGGACCTGAACCCAATCGAGATGGTTTGGGGAGAGCTGGACCGCAGAGGGAAGGGAAGCATTCTGGGAACTCCTTCAAGACTTTTGGGAAACTATTTCAGGTGACTACCTATTGAAGCTCATCAAGAGAATGCCAAGAGTGTGCAAAGCAGTAATCAGAGCAAAGGGTGGCTACTTTTAAAGAAACTAGAATATAAGACATGTTGTCAGTTATTTCACACTTTGTCAAGTACATAAATCCATATGTGTTAATTCATAGTTTTGATGCCTTCAGTGATAATCTACAATGTAAATAATCATGAAAATAAAGAACATGTTGAATGAGAAGGTGGTTCCAAACTTTTGGCCTGTACTAACTTAAAATATATGAATCCAACATTATTTGTAAAGACATCTTTTTTAATTTACTGGCCTATAGGTAAGGAAGACCTCTACAAACAGGTAGATAACTCTTCCACATTTTCACAAAACATAAATATATGCACATGTCAATTATTTCATTGTTGGTATTGTATGCACCACAACAAGGTATGTCTAAAGTCTCTAGGCCGTCCTACATGTTATTGTCGGTCCAGTTTAAAATGCAACTCAATATTAGAATACATGTATCAGGGGGTCCCTGCTCTTTTTCAGCTGAGGAGGGCCCTGTCTCAAAAACATTAAAGACCCCTGGTTTAGATATTAACCCTAAGTGGTGGTTGGTGTATTTTGTAGGGGGTATAGACTTGGAAGCAAATATTGATGGCAAGCCACTGTATCCATGTGTTTCACTAGAACAGTTTTAGTCAATAAAGTAGTTCAAGTTAGCAGTACATACCAGAAACTGCTTTGGTTCAATAGCTCCACCATTCTCATCCTTGGCTTGTTTTGCAGTTTCTTATAACTATCCAAAAACACAAAACAATCAAATCAGATGAAAGTAAATTCTGGCAGCTTGATCATTGGCAAAACACTTCTGACAGGTGTGCAGTGTACACAAAAAAAAAAAGCTGGTGAAAAGAATAAGTATGTATGGCAACTTCCAACCCAAGTATATTAAATACTGTGATAATGCTGATTTATGTGGGAAGAGTTCTAGTACAAACAAAGTTGTACCCCCAAAGTTGGGGTACATACTCATATTTTCAGACATTACAGGTTCCACTCTACTGCTGCCTGGGCTTAGAGACTTAGACAGACGTTATTGTCATTCAACTGCACATTCATAGGGCTTTAAAGTAAGCCTTTGGTCTCCATAAGATATGGAGTGGTATGAATTAAACTCAGCCATTGTTTACAGAATAAATCAATACATTATGTAGCATTCTTAACAAGTCCACTTATTTTGTTTTCATGTCATCCCAATGGTCAGTAATTGAGAGAATGACAAGGATCAAAGGGGATGCTGACAGATTCACTTAAGTTTACATTAAAATAGTGTTGGCTGTGTTAACTGAGAGGCATCACTAACGTAACTTTTTTTCAAAGACATGTAAATGTGATGTGCGTCAGTGGTTGTAGTTAAGCCAATTTGACAGTGTGATCAATTAGCTAATTTACAGCACCTCCCTTAAATAGTTAACGTTACATCTACAAACACCGCTGCATTAACGTTAATATTAGCTACTGACGTATACTGGTCAGATCGTCTGCATCAGAAAATATAGTTATGGCCGTGGATAGTAACGTTAACTTAGTTTGAATACCATTAAGTAACATTCCACTGCCTAAAAGTCGTTCATTACTCCCAAGTTAGCTAACGTTAGGTTAGTTGTAATCGTTTAAATCAGCTCGTGCTGTTTGCCAATATAACTGAGATAACTGTTAACGTTAGCTACCCAATGTTACGCAGTTATGGTTAAGTCAATGGTGGCGCTGACGTTAGCAAAGTTAAAAGCTAGCTAACGTTAGTTATGTGACGTTAGCTAGGTTCACTAACGTTAGCCTAAACTGCTAACGTTAGTTACTTCGGCTCAATTCAGCTTTGGCGGCTAACGTCAGCAGATTACGAAAAGTCAAATCTGCAACCTGACACACATTTTAACTCTCACCGGTTATTTGTATCATCATTAACGAAGAAATGGAGTAGCTAGCTAGTTAACTATTCATTGAACAAGGATACCGATTTGACTTGTAGCTAGTTGTACAGAGGCGCACATACTCACACACAGTGAACATGATTGTGTATGTGGGTTTCGCACGAGCTAACTAACGTTAGCTAACTGAGCTTCGCACAATGCTCTATCAGTGGGATCATGGGCTACATTAAAAATGGCGGTTTACATAGCAGAGTAGGGGATCCGTACTTTACCCTTAAAAAGACACTTGTAATGTAGTCTCGGGTCGCAGTGACTGATGTGAATCATCGATTGTAGTTGTTAAGGAAGAGAAATCTATGCCACCAGTTAGCTTAAACCCATGTCAATAATATGGAATAAGTATTTCTGCTTACCTCGAATGCGTGTTACATTTGCTTCTCCATCTTGCACTAGCGAGTGGTAGGGCAGTTTGAATCTCGCGAGAATACCTGCTGCTGCGTTTACCCAAGGCACTCCCTTGTTGTACAATAACGGTGCTAATGCGTCTTCGTCTGGAAGGCATACGGCCTTATTTTTTCTGATTTCCAGCCTCAACCTACTAATTTGATGTGTACACGAAAGCACACAGCAGAGCTCTCCAGGGTTATGAAAAAATATATTTTAATTCAGTTTAATATTTAAATGTATTCAAACTCCCTGTGGGTATAAATAATGGACAATTTTACAACAAATACATTTAACCCTTATTTGGATGGGGAACGTATTTTAAATTGAGCAATGGAAATGTTTAGATGAGCAAATAATTGTACAATAATTTGTACAAAAAAAAAACCCACTGGGGACAACTGAAGTCACCACTAAAAAATATTTCAAAGGCTTTGTTTTTTAGGCTTATGAACATTCAATTGAACTCTTACTTGAAGACAAAAAAATGTGTTGCATTAATTACAACACAATATTACTTCTTGTGATGACCACTTTCCAATATATTCCAAAAATGTTCTAAATCCCACTCTGTGATTGCAATGAAAATGGAGTTCTCTGGTGGCCTGACGCATAGTAAACATAAAAACATTAATTTGGCACTCAAATCACACTTTCGGTGATTTGGTGGTCCTAAAATAAATTCAATGAAAAAATAAGATTTGCCCAAGGTATATTTTATCTGTTGCAGGTAGTTCTTAAACATGTTTAAAACACACATTACATACCAAAACAAGAGTAAATATCAACAATAATTAATATAAAACTAAATGGATGAAATTAAATGAGGGCATGTTTTCAAGATAATTTCCACTATTACACTGACAACATGACAAACTAAGCAACTGCGTACAAATATAAAAAAATTAACTATTTCAGATATTTTCCAAATACAGTAATGTATCATGTACAAGTTATGTTAAGAAAGATTTCAAAGTTTTTGACCTATAAAAAGAACTTAAATTACAACATATATTTACATATCAATTCATGTCCTGCACCTTTAACACAGTTCCTTCTACACCTCTGCCAATATTTGATAACTAGTACATTCTGTGAAAAGAAAGCACATGTCTAGATCTGACCCAAGAATGCTGCCAAAAGTTGGTGTACAAATTATGGAAACTTGCAGGAAACTAGTCTCTTCATCTCATTTTTCTGCTCTTTCAATGTACCTACATAAATTACAAATATAACAAATATTTACAATGACAACAAACTGTAAAAAAAAAAAAGATGGATTAGAAAAAATTCTAAGATGGATACACATTTTGTGCAGGTATTAAGTGGTTGAAAATAATTAAATAAGGGACAAAGAAGATGAGGTGGTAAAAACATACCATGTTAAAACAGGCTAAGAAATGGCAAAGTGCTGCCTTGTTAAATAAAAATTATCAGAATAAATAGAACTGTCAGATTTAACCCTTGGCGTCAGTTGAGTAAAGTGTACTTCATGTGTAGAACTACAGTATAAAACATATACTATACAACTAATTATTGGATTTATCTTTGAATTGTTTCCACCAGTCCCTTGTTTTTCCCCACGGGTTTATTTTAATTGTTAGTCCTCTGCTCCTGGACATAATAGGGACATAACAGGAGGAAAATGAGTTATACAAACAGATTCCAAATTCCTCAAGAAAAATTTATGTGTGCTGACCATGTGCATACACTGTTTTTTTGTAAAACTGTGTGTAAAGATTGGTATACTGGAATCATCATACATACACAACAGTGTGTTTATGAGGTAAAGAGACGAGTAAATACAAGACTACGACTGCATGACTGTGTGTGTGTGTGTGTCAGGGCTATAAAGCCATTACATTTTACCTGACTAGACTACATCTGTTGTTTTTCTTTCCCTTTTTAAAATGTAGTATGTCTTTAGTCTAAATAAAAGGTAAATTTATTACGCTAGTTAATCTAGCTAGTTAAATCAAAGTCCGCCAGTCATTTTAAAAATGTGTTTCACAATTTCCTATTGCCAACGTCAAATGGTATCTGATCATTAGGAGTTACTTACAATTTGGATCAAGTCACAGATGTGCCTCGTAAAATAACTATGCATATGGATGCATATATGGCACTATGGATAAATGGAGTGCCAAAACAGGCTAATTTGCTGGGCAGAGTAATTGATGTAGAACAAGACATAGTGAGGTTCAACAACAGGTGAAAACAGTAAACAACATGTATCTAGAGTAAAAAATATAGATCACTATCTCTATTTCCTTCAGACCTACTTTCACAAAAGCCTTTTTCTTCATTCATTCTAACTTAAAAGTCTTCAGCCACATTTCCAACGTCTCTTACAAGAGAAGTTTGCCGTTACGGTGAATTTTCAGAATTTTTCCAAGTCTCTGTTTTGCAGTTGCAAGTCCTTTCTTTGGACGTTTCCCTAAATTAAAGTGAGAGGAGAAAATACATGAGAAAATATGCCATCACAGAGACATGAAATTATGCTGTCAATGCGTTTATGCTTACCTTGACCAACTCCTGTTGTACCTTGGCTGGCCAAACCTGCAGGCGATGCACCAGAGTGAGAACTGCTGTTCTGTGGAGAAAGTGAAGGTCGGCGTGAAGTGAGGAATACACCAGGGGCCATGGCTCCGCTGCCTCGAGGGCCTCCAGGGCCAAAAGGTCCTGGCCCTGCTGTGTATTCATGGTCCAACAGACTAGCAGAGTAGTAATCCACCCTCCTGTCTGGGCTGAAGTCTGCTGCAGACTCTGGAGCAGGTGGTGGTGAGGGTGGGGCTGGCTCAGTCTGAGCAGGGGGAGGAGGAGCTACTGGAGCAGGAGGACGCTGCTTTTTGGTGTACTTCCTTTTGGCGGGCTTTTGCTGCTCCTGGTTTATTACCAAAATAAGAAAAAGGGTAATTTCCTTTTATTGAAAGATGCTACCACTCCACATTCACAAGACAAATACATTTATTTCCCAACTCACTTGTTGTGCCAGCTTGGCAGCAGCTGCTGCAAGACCAGTTTCTACAGATGCAACTCTAGCCCCTTCCCTGGCTGGTCGATCCTGTTTGGGAAGGGTGGGCATCACCCTGGCTAAAAGTAAAAATGAAATATTCAACCATCCGAGAGCTAAAAAGCATTCTAATCTTTCTTCCCGCTTTGTTTAATTCAGTTACCTTTCGGGCTCCATGGTGTGTCATCCCAGTTTTTCTTCCGTTTCATCTTAACCTTATTAGCATGGTCCTCCTCATCGGACTCCAAGGACGGGTAAACTTAAACAAAAATTTGATAAAATAATTAAACATTGCCTTGATCAAGAACACTTTTAGTGATTTGACTAGCAGTGATCTGTACAGCAGCAGGCGTAAGTCATTGAGTGTATTGCTCACCATAGTCGGAATCTTTAAAACAGGTTCCCAGAGTCTCTTGCTCATCTGGACTGTCCTCGTCACTAAGGTGGCGAGCTGGCCGTTTAATTGGCCGTTTCCCAGGCCGTTGGATAACAGGTTTCTTTTCAGGACTTCTTGTCTTTTTGACCCCCCCAGCCACCCATACAGCCTTTCTCCCCTTTTCCTTGACCACCACTAATCCCTCGGCCAGGCCTCCAGAAATGGATAAGGGGGATGAAGAAGAGGAAGATGAGGATGAGGAAGGGGGGTTGGCCATTGACAGCATTCCCTGTATGGCATCACGAGTACTGGGAGAGGCTGGTGCTTCCTCACTGAGAAAAGGACAGAATTAAATCACTCATCTCAAAAATAACTTCCTAAACATAGCGTAGTGTCAGAGACATTGCAAATATGTTAACTATGCACGTTTCAAAGGTTATCGGATTCTTGCAACACAGTGGGACATTTATTCTCACTTGAGTTAAACTACTAGAGTCAGTGGTATCCAAAAGCTCCAGAAGTGTGCTTTAAATACATAACTTCAAACATCACAAAACTCAAATTAAATGGATCTATGTAAATAAATGTATTCTAAAATCCAAATATTGTCCCAGACTCTTCCACAATTTGACTGTTAAATAAATAAAATGATAAAAGAATAACTTGTGATCAAGGAGATCTAACCTGAGTGTGGCAGAGTCCAAGCCTGCTACTTGTTTGCTGGCCTTTAATAAGTCCAGAATGCCCCCTGCTCCACCCTTGACCCCGTGGGCGGCTAGTGCCTCTTCATCTGTGGTGTAATCCTCCTGAAGCCACATGCACAAACACGCTATTGTTACAATTTAAATTTGACACAATGAAAAACATAATGCTGTGTACCAGTTTCAATGGGTATGCAGTTCACAAAACAACCGTTACAATGGCTTGATGTTTCAAAATACATAATATAAACCTGCAATCTCATCAATGATAGGTTGCTCATGTTGTGCAACAAGCTTGTAGATTGTGATATGCTGTGAACCAGCCTGATCAAACTGAAAACAATATTTGTCACTGTAGGGAAATTAGCGTGATAAAGCAGCAATTAGGGCTGAACGATATTGTGTTTTAGCATCAAGATCGTGATGTGCGCATGCGCAGTAGTCACATCACAGGACATTGCGATGTTGACGCTAATCCTTTTTTTGCTGCTTGATAGAAAATAAACATTCACCATTCTCCTTTTACATGATTATTACCGGCCGACCCTTCCCCTTTAAGACAGGTAGCCATGTGGGCAACGTGCGTATGTGCTGTTAGTCCAACGGGGTTTATTGTTATGGGAAGTGAGGCTCTCCGCATGTAGAAAAGTACCGTAGGCAGCAGCTGCCGCTGACACGGTGATGCGCATAGTTTTTGATGGGTAGTCAGTGAAGCTACAGTAGTCAGTGTTTTATGTTCGCGGCAAGTATGAACTAAATCACCTGATTAATGCAACATAATCACAACGTCTCCCGGCCATTTTCCCCTGCAGAAAGCTGCTACCAGCCAGGCTAAAGCTAATATAGTTAGCCTAAAGAAACAAAGGGTCCGTCCTTCCCAACTAACGCTACGGTTCGGAGCTGCAATGCTTGAAACGTAACACTAATCTACTACAGACTTCTGTGTCTGATCTAACGTAATTTACACTGATTTAATTGTTCTTGGATACAGTTTGTTGCTAGTGCGCGTGACATGCAAGTCTGATCAATTTATCAAACAAGCTGGCCCCGGTAGTTGACCACAACCTGAAATTTAGAGGAAGCAACATGCAGTCATTGTCATACACTTTAGCCTGGATTGATAGTATTACATTAATACAATATGCTAGTCTACCTAATTTCCCTCTCCAAAATCCCTTCAGAAGAGTAACGTTAGTCACAGCGCCTACTTGCTTTGGTGTTTGTAAAGCATTAAAGTTTAACAAAGAATTGTTCACATTAGAAAAGATCAATTTTTATCTTCAATGTAGATGCATTCCCCTACAAAATCATCGCATTAATCGAGAATTATTTATTATTTCCAAATAGAGCTATTTATATCATTTTTTAAAAATTACTTTTTCTATTTTCATATTGCAATATATATCGCAATGTCAGTTTTTTCCAATATTGTGCAGGCCTAGCAGCGATCGTGGAAATGTTACAGCTTGATCTTGAAATGGCACATGTAAAGTAAATTAAAGTAAATTATTGTCTACAAAATGACTGTGTTTCCATAGTTATCTCACCTCAATGTCAAAGTCTACTTCTCCTGGCTCCCTGATGCGATTGGGGTCAGAGCAGGGTTTGGCTCTGGGCAGCTTCCTAGGAAGACCTGAAGGCACATTTTAACACAGTTAGGTTACAGGTGGCCTTGAAACCATACTACTAAACAATATAAGGTTCTACATTTAGCCAACAGTCCAAGCTGTTAAATAGCTAAACTGATCTCTCATAGACTTCACTAGCAAGCTAAAGCAGGATTAAAGAAATGTATGTCCTTATGAGAGCTACAACCTTATGCTAAGCATTCACAATACGCTTGTTTAAAGTCAAATTCCCACCGCTTAGTTTCTTCTTCTTGCTTGATCCTGTTGGCTTTCGTCGTGGAGGAGGCGTCTCGTCAATCTGCAGCTCATCCTCGGACTCCAAGTCAGACAGACTGGATCCCTCCATGGCAAGATGTTTGTACTTTCCTGCCCTTCCTGCACCATTACTGCTGCCGTCCTTCTTACTAAAACCATAAGATCAGCAGGTATGAACCAACACCTTTTGGTTCTGTTCAACCCATAAGATCACACAAGTAATAGGAACACACTAAGTGGCTGCAAAGCTTACTTTTGGATTTTTCCATTGGTCAGCACAAGTTTCAGTTTGCTTTTATTTAGCTTTCCTTCAAATTCCTCTAAAGGCAACTCCAACTGGAAAGAAAATATGAAGACAAAACATTCAGACAAAGAAATGCTGGATAAGCATTTCCATGGCAATCACAAAGGTCTACAACCACCGTACCTTGTTCTTGTTTTTCGACTTGCCAGGTTGAAATTTTTTGAGTGTATGTTTGGTGTGGATCTCAATGAGGTCAAGTTCTCCGGCTTCTGCCTTAAGTAGCCCCTTCTGACTTTTCTTCTTGGTCCCTGGGGACACAAGACCCCCCATCACCTCTTTAGGCTTGGGTCCTTTCTTTTTTCCAGGGGGGCGTCCTGAATTCTGAGAGGTGGTCAGAGGAGCTTTAGAGAGTGGCGAACCAGGAAACTGAGGTCCAGTGCGGCCAATGTTTTGCTGAAAGATGTCCTATCAAAAGAAGGTACTGTCTAGTCAGTAAAACAAAACAAAAAGTAATAGTAATATTTCTATATACATTTAAAAAATAAATCAAACAAAGCTAAATACATGCACACATTTTCAGTGATTCTACCATTTACCTCAACCAGACGAATCTCCTTGGCCAGGTCCTTCACTAGTGTCTGAGTGTTGATGGTTTCTGGAATCTCCACTTCATGATCTGCCAAAGCCTGAGTGTAGGGAGACAACTATCAACAACAGCTTGCACGGCTCTGTGAAATCGTAACAAAATTTGGCTGCCAGCACCTCCAAAGATAAAAAATTAACACTTTATATCTTGATTGTGTAAAATGAAAATTTGCCATTTTACAGGGAGTTATATGCTAGATAATTTTTTTGTCCATGACCAGTAACTTCTTGGAGCCTCTTCTGGTTGCCTGGCAACTGCTCAGAGCCAATAGTCAGACACATAACCATAAAACCAGCGTGCCTTTTTATACTCATTAAACAAACAAATAAGTGAGCTTCATAGGTAATGGTAGGAAATCTTTGTGCTAAGCTAACCTTACTGGCTGCTAGCTGTAGCTTTATATTTAACGGAAAGATATGAGAGTGGTAATGAAGTTCTTACTCTAAGCCATAAAGTGAATAAGCGCATTTCCCAAAATGGCAATATTGTTGCAATTCAATGTTGTCTTTTGAGTAGGGCTATAACGGTTTGCGTATTAGTCCCAAACCATTTCAGTACACGACGTTCGGATCAGTATGAAACATTGGTTTGATTCAACCTGTGACCCAAACGTCAAAAAAGTCTATTTATGTTGACTACATGCTAGTTAGCCGGGTTAGTCAAGCTCAATGGACAACAATTTGTTTTAAACTGTATGCCAGCATTGTTTAGCTAAAGTCTGGTCTATATGTGGAAACATTTCATTTACAACACAACACCCGAATGTGTTGATATGCTGAACAAAACAAAAACAGACTGGGAGGCAAGTCCTTCTCCCCACAGCGTTAAGCAGCCTACCACTGCAGATTCAGACCCTGCCAAAGTAAAAACTAATGCTATATACAGTATGGCTGACGATATGAGACCGTACTCAGTTGTAGATAATACAGAATTAAAGCAAATGGTCAAAATGCTTGAGCCCTGCAACAATTTCCCTTCATGAGTGCATTTTAGAAAGTCTACTGTGCCGGCAAATTCACATGAGGAAAGAATGATATACAAATAGTAAAAATAAATTAAGACTTTGCCTACCTCTTACGGGTCCAGCTGCGGAAGGCATTGTTTAAGGCCTTAGCTCCGTGAACCAGGTAAGTGGCAGGATGTCTGCGGCGGTTTTCTCTCAAACCTATGAGACATAATAGCACAGGGTTAATAATATCAAAATGACCAACACTAAACACAGGTCACTCAAGTAGTTCACATAACATGAATATTATTAAATGTATTGAACTCCCTTACCTCTGAAGGTATCAAGAAGGTGCTTTCCAACATACCAGCACACAGTCTCAAAGTTGGGAAAACTGAACAAGTCTGCTGTGCTTAATCTCTTCTCTATTTCATATGCCCTAAAAATGATAATAAAATACAGAAAATGTCAGACATTAGTGGTTATTGCCACAAAATTGCAGATGACCTATGTAGAGATGTGACTGAAAATAAATAGCAATAGCTTTAGGAACTAGAAGTGAGGAACTACTGTAATTCAGGGCTAAATCTTCTATTAGCACATGTTGTCTGAAGAGTCATTATGATTAGACAATGTCTAATATTCTGCTGTGTCTCCAATGCAGCAAGGATCTGCTAAGGGTTTTTACCTGGTTCATTTTCACAGTGAATCTGACTGCTGTAGATGTGAAAGAAATGCATGAAAGTTCTGTTAATTCAGCTCTATTTAGATCTGGTGTTGATACTGCAAGGAGTGCTTAGGGACTGTCTACAAACTACAACACAGAAAAGAAAAGAAAAAACTAAAATATGTAGGCTACCAATTTAATGATTAAATAAGGTAGTGTCTCCAAACTTTATAATTATAACTTGTCTCCTGCTAATTGTACTACAGCACTTACTTTTAAAAAATAAGCATATGCTTATTTTTAAAAATATGTTTGTATCTCTTTTCAGTGTTGTAGTTTGTAGACGATCCCGAAGCACTCCTTGTAGTATCAACACAGGTACTAAACAGAGCTGAATTAGCACAAGTTTCATGCATTTCTTTCACATCTACAGCAGTCAGATTCATTGCGTTCACTTAGAAGGAATGACTGCACATTGGTAGGCACTTTTAATGACATGTTGAACATGAGGCTAAAAATTTGTTTAAAACTTGCCCTGTTTAAGCCTGTTGGCTGCTAATTCTAGCAAGAAGATAACACAGTGTAGGCAGTACTGATTGTTTTTGTTTTTGTCTCTACTGACAGCACTCCAAATTTACAAACAACAGTGTCAGTGTTTTTTTTTACATGTCAATAACATTAAAATACATTTCAATCAAAAAGGGCTACAATAACATTACATGTACTTGGCATGAAAACAATCCTGAGGAAACTAACCGCAGCTGCATGTCAATGTTTAGACTATGCAAGAAGTTTCCTCCAAAGGCCAGGCAGTCCACTGGTGTCAACACAGCATGAATCCACCCTGGCAGACAAGCAAATGAAAAGTGTAATCATTAGTTGTATGATTATCACAACTCTGCTAAAAAAACACTTTATGCTATAAGTAACAAAACAAACAAAATCATTACAGCTTACCTGTTGGTATGAACAAGGTGTTTCCTTGTTTGACAGAGCACTTGTAACACATATCAACTTGGTCTCCAAAGAACATCTCATTCTGGTTAGATGAGGAACTCCACCGCTCAAAAAGTGCCAAGTTGGCTGCAGTGGGGGATATTAGGTAGAAGATTTTTTCGCCCTGAATAAACAAAAGGGATAAGCTGTTAGAAATAATATCAATTAATTAAATTTAAATAAAAAAAAAAAAAAATGTTTTGGGGTCCGTGTAACTGAAATTTTTTGAAACATTTTTCCCCCTCACCCTCAGAACATGGTACCATACTGAGGTGCCACCAAAGTCAATGTGGAAGTCTGTGTAGCTGTCCTTCACTCCCATTAGGCAGTATTTCTGCACATTAGGGCGTTCAAACACAGACTCTTCAGGCCAGAGGTTTTCAACCCATGACAGTTTCCTCACAATCTTTGGAGTCTCCACCAAGTTTGATAGCCTATAACAAATCCAACACATATCTTTAGTCTTCAAAACATCACAACTTGGAGTCAGTAATTCTGGAGAAAGATTGTTAATACCCCCCCAAACGGCAAAAACTAGTGGCGACAAGGCCAACTGTGGTTATGTCGCCCCACGTTGTCTTTGTCTTAGCCAAAAATTAGTACTGGAACACACCGCAGAGACTGCAGCCGACGGCCAAATATCACGTACGTTATGCGCATGTGCAAGGAATTAACTCTCCACATCACCAGGCGGCGGTAATCTATTTGTCATTCTAAAAGAAAAAACGGATACAAACATTGCTACGATACCCACAACAAACAGCGTTCGCCTGAAGCAATAGCGGCAGCACAGAGCCTACAGCCCAACTTGGACCAACGGCCAACTGAGGTAGTACGAAAAAAAGTACCTGGTAGCAGGTCCCAGGGACTTTTTTTCGTAATGGAAAACCAAAAAAGGCGAGTAGAGTCGAGGCGAGTAGAGTAGATACCACGCAATGGAAAAGCACCATAAGTGTGTCAGGGCCTTTACAGAGCCATGGCTATGTATGAACACCAGATTATTTTATTTCAACATACACATGGAACGGACAGCTAACAAACTATTATATATATTATAGGTATTGGCTAATTTGACTAAAAGTGTATGAGATTAGAATCACTGATTTTACATTTTTTTTATAGAAAAGTAACATTAAACTCAAGTAACAAGGCACTGCATCATAATGACGAACTGAACAATCAAGAGAATATCTTTGTGTACCTGGTCTCAGAGAACTCCAGGCTGATGACATTGAGCACTCTGTCTCTGTTGGGGCTGTTGTAGTATTCAACAAAGTCTCCCAATCGCATCTTTAGGTCACATTGCCGAGACACATCAATCACATCAATCTGTTTGTCTGAACCTTAGAACAAAATGAAAAAAGTTTGAGAAAACCAATTTTAACATCCCTAATACACCTTAGCCTAAGCATCTTACCATAAATTAATACTAAAATCTTTACCAATATATTGCTCTACATCGCTGACGCCAAATGACGCTGGAGGAAGGGTCATGCCGAGGCCATCCCGCCTCAGCACCATGACAGGAACACTGAATGAATGCTCTTCTAGAAACTCGACTGTCAGCTGGGCCCCTGACGGCTTTAGCAAGACTTCATCCGCACTGTCATAGACACACAAACAGACATATGCACAAGTTTTAAAGCACAATAACATCTATACTAGATCAACACTAGTACAATACAACGCAATCTACTGCAATAACAATACAATCTACTGCAATAACAATACAATAAATGTTTGTCATTTCAACAGAATCATGGTTTTATCTTTAAACTTGCGAATAACGAACTTTGCCTTTGCGAGAGACTTACCCTGGGAAGGTGCGGCTCCGTAACTCCCTAACAAACTGTGGGCTGCCAGTCTTAACAGGCCGACCTGGATCTCTTGCTCCAGCAGCACCACCATCTGTCTGCTTATTGCCTCCACGGCGTTTGCGCACTGGGAAAAGGAGAGACAGAGAAAAAAAGATTTACAAGTGCATTATTACGTAAAAGTAAGCTCATAACCAATAATTTAAGCAAGGGATACTTAAGGAATGGTTACTCACTGACAGATGGTCCATGGGTGACCTGGCAGTTGGGGCAGTGATACAGGTCAATCTCAGTTGCTTTGTCCTCCTCTACTCCAACACAGCTAAACAGAAAACATTCTTATCAGACAAAGAACGCACAGAAAGGATGGCTGTGGTGTATACAGAGTATACCCACAGGAATCGTGCAACTAAGACAACAGATGAACCACATTATAAATCACACAATATAATATTTGAATATCATTGCCCACACAGGCCAAATTAAGATCAACAGTGTTTATTCTGAAAATGACCCACCTTCCATGGAACCAGTCTTGACAAATGTCACACTCGATCATAAAGCGTGTCACATCATATGGCAGGCGACACAAGCAGTACACTGGAACTGATGCCATATTGTGTGTGTGTGTGTGTGTGTGTGTGTGTGTGTGTGTGTGTGTGTGTGTGTGTGTGTGTGTGTGTGTGTGTGTGTGTGTGTGAATTAACTTTCACTTGTTAATAATGTTAAGATGTCAAAATCTAACTCACGTGGGAGGGACTATTTAACAAACTAAATGCTTTTATGCAGTAAGGGTAATGTTGCTGTTGTCTGTCACTTTACTTCCAGATTCCTGTTACTGACACACATGTCCACCGGGATTCACTTGGAAACCTGTTAAAACACAACAGAGAGAAGATAAAAAAAAAGGTCTAGCTTGCAATAAGACACGACAATAACGCAACTCGATTGCAAGCTCAATAGTACGTAATGTGAGTAATGATAAACACATTAGCTACTCCAGCTGCAACCTGAGATACAAGTGCAGTCAACCAGCTGGGTAACGTTAACGAAACTAACGTTAGGGGTTTCGGTAGCATAATATGGACCTTGAGAGTATTAAACTATTCCATATTCTTCAAATACATAAATGGAGAGGCAACTTTTTCTCATTTGTATTACCAGATTTTGGATCAGAAACATTGTTTCTGCTAAATAAAGATAGCTGTTAACAGTAACGTTAGCCAACAGGTAGGTCGTAACGTTAACTCACTGTTTGTAAACACGCTATGTCCGTGGATGTTGTATTGCTATCAAACAGTAACGTGTTTACCAAGTAAGCTAACGTTAGCCATTTTATCCGATGTGGCTAGCTAGCTAAGCATTTGCGAAGATGTTAACTTTAACTTAACGTTACACAAGTAAACACTTGGTGCAATTCATTTATCTTTTAAACTTGAAAGAAACACCACATGCAGCTAACACATTTGATTAATTTAAGCTAAACAAAGAAGCGTCGTTTGATATATTAATTGATATTTAACGCTAGCAACTCACCAAAATCTAGCTGCGGGAGGCCAAGCATACAAAAGCCGTTGTAATCCCTACGCAAGCTCGGGGGTAGCTGCGGCCTTATTATGCAACGTAAATTATAAACAATTTGCTTTACCACATTTTTGTTTATCAACTCCGTAATGCCCAAATATAGAGTCCAAGTCCAGAAATTTACACTGGACCAGAAAACTAAAATCTGAAGCGACCAAAACGAGCACAATAACTACAAATAACGGCGTATTAAACTACATCAACGCCATTTCAAAGACAGACGGACGTCATACGGTTGTCTGTCGCTGTCTGCTATTGAAAGAACAATAAAGTTGCAAACAGTCAACTTTGGAGTTGCGTTCAGGGAAAAAAACTATTTCATACAGTCTATATGGTAAAAACCTTGCGGAACGTTTGGAGGCGACAAAGTTACTGAAACATATAGAGATAGATACCATAGTTTACAGTGGCCTGAAAACATGTTTTACACACACACACGTGTGTGTATATATATATATATGTATAATAGTGCACCAATTAATAAACACAAAACGTCCTAATCTAGACATTTCTTAGCTAATTAACATTAACTTTTATCGTCAACTCATGATTTATTTTCTGTCAACTTTGACGTGTCAATCAAGACCCTGTGGATTGTCCTCCACTTATGATTGGCAAGATATGGGAGGGCCCAATATAATACTTTGTGCATGTGTAGTCTAATTATGCCCACACCCAATAAACCCTCAACTTTACTTATGTCAATATTTCACATCATCATCACCACATCGTTCATCCCGGCCGCTGTCAGACTCTACAACACCTGCACTACCTGATAATGTTGTAGTTTCTGTTCTTGTTTTTCAATTACCCCACACACTCTCTGTATATCTTTATTATCTGTATTTATATTTTTCCATTATAAGTACTTACTTTTTCAATATTATTTATAGTCACATTTCAATATCATTTATATTATGGTTACTTACTTTTGCTATATTATTTAATTACATATTCAATTGAAGTTTAAAGTCACTTACTTACACAATGCAATATTTTGTTTTGTAATATGGCAACCGCACTTTACAATACCTTTTATTTAATGCCACTTTACATTCATTCAATAACCTTTGCTCATTGTCTGTTGTTTGTCTGTTGTTTGTGTGTTTACTTTTCTTTTCTTTTTTGCTTTTGACTGAAGAAACTGCTGCTGCTGTAATAAGGGAATTTCCCCACTGTGGGATGAACAAAGTTTTATCTAATCTAATCTAATTCAAATGTTAAATTGGAACATATGGCTACACTTTTATTTGATTATTGAAGGTAGATTAGACTACACCTCTACATTCATTAGGAAAATAAATCCATCTGAGACAAAATAAATCAGTAATTTAACGTATCTAGGTGGCACACCTTTGAATGTACCTTTTCATTAATTTAATAGAATAATCAATTTTTTATTATTTTATGTATTAACAAATCAGTCAGGATTGGTCCACATATATTTTGCATTTGTAATTATTTAACTATGAATCACAATTTGCCTTAAATACATACCTACTACCATTGTTTTTAGATTTTGAAAGTAATACACTGGTCTTGTGATGAGTACCCATGTAAAAAAATCCACACAATGTTATACTTTGATGTTTAACATCATTTATTTTGATTAGTTACAAAACATAAATAAAATCAACAGTTGAATTAGTTACAATTTACAGAGGCTAAATCACCAGCAACATACTTTATTTTTCCAGGTTTCTCTGCTCAAATGTCCTTTTATAATTGGTTCTCAGTCATGCCATTTTGAGACTCCCCAGATTTTTGTTGCGTTATTTTGTAAATGACTTAAATCTGACATGCAGCCCAGCAGGACCTTTTATGTAAGTATGTTATGCATCTTCCAGGTTGCATGGTTCAAAACAGAAATAATGATAAAATAATAATGTCAAAAATGACCAATCATTTTCTGAATATAATCCTAAATGCCTCTGGCCTGTCAGGACTTAGAGAGGTATATCAAGGCAGGGGAGTCCCATGCAAACACAGATGAAAACCAGTATTTTCTATTTTCAAATAACCTCAGATTTATGATGAGAAAACAATTTTACAATTTGTACAATCCCATTTCAAATACAAAAATAATCTTTATCTTTTAGATAACATTTTGGTACCACTTCAAGGACAAAGTCAGCTCCACATCATGTATCATGATCATTAAGCTGTAGCTTGCAATCAACATGTTAGTATTATACATGACAGCACAGTATCTCACCTTCACTAATAATGAACTACATCTGTGTGAAAATGTGGGTTGTCTTGAAGAGCAACAAATACAAAAAAAAATCTTATATTCTAGATTATGCAGTTACTGAACAACCATACTCTTTAGCACACACTACTCCTCATTAACCATTCATGTTTTACTGTATGTCTTGACTCAGATGTAGCAGTCTCTAAGAACTGGTACAATCGTTTAGTTTTTAGTGGCACATAATCTCTCTTTCATTAGTAAAACAGAAATGCTGCTTTGACTACAGGCTACTTAAATGCCAAAAAAGTGTATTAACGCCAGACCATTGATAGTCAAATGTGTATGGCTGAATGCACTGATAACCCAATAACATGTACAGTAATATAGCCACTGCAGATGTATTACTTTGTGTATCTTTGCATCTACAAATGAATAGTTGATAAATAGAAGAAGGGGACATTTTCACACAAGTAAACCTTGTGCAGTGTATATAAAGCACAATAATGGCCCACAGTTCAGCTTCTGACTGATGCATTCATACTGACAGCCTATGGTCAAAAACTAACTAGTTTACAGTTGAAAAAAGGAATTAGTCTAAAGCCAAACAAAGTTGACAAATAGGCAAGTGAGGATCTGACAACTGTGTTGGACATCAAGTACCGTTATATGGTCTAAACTCTCACTTGTTTTTGTTCTTGAGGAAACAAGCCCAAAACATAGGCAGGGTAAACATTTTCAGTTGGGTACAGTGACATTTGAGAGGCCGCTTTGAATGAAAGAATATACCAATATGCAAAATACCATGGGACTATAACAAAGCTTTGTCACAGAAAAAAATTTACACTCACACACCCACAAAAAAATCTAGTCATTTTAAAAAGGCAATATGGGAATAACCCATCTCCCCTGTCCATAGTTACTTGGCAGTTTTTTGTTTCTTTTTCCATCGTCCTCCTCAGTATGACACCGTGAAATACTTTGATATGTGGAGCTCAAACTGAAAACAAAAATGTTAAATGCTAAACCATTTCATACCGAAAGCTAATTTACTCATGACTGATGAATTTTCTCAGTAGGCTGCAAATAGTAAATGTGAGGTTCATGAATATACAGCAAGGGCAAGTCAAGATAGTCATAAGGTCATGCAGTCTTGGGCTGACTGTACCCAGGTATCAACTGAACATAGATGGCATATTTCAATTTACCATCATATTATGAACTCATCTGAATTTATATCACATCACTCATGGTAATTCAGACTGTTTTTACGTAACAACTGCTAAACATAAAATAATACAAATGAATTACATGCTGTAATTACTAGCATTGTGGTAATGATGGAAGCCAGGTATCATGCTGTGCTGTAAAATAGGTGTTGTTTAATTTGTTTCATTGCCCATTGAAATGCCTTGTGCTGCAGGCCAACAGTTTTAAAAGATCATGTAACAATCATGAAAAGATCCTCTAAGCATCTGGTTTTCATCAATGTGCTTTGACAAAAATATGTTATGCCTTACTGACTAATCCATACAATACATGCTGATCAATTTAGATGACCATTACTAATTGCACTTTTAGAATTGATAGTCCTTTCACTGTATCAAGCATTAACAAATTAAACACATTGTCAAATATTTTGTGAGTTCAGGTCCAACTAAGCAGGTTTGAAAACAAAAACACGTTAATTTGTGTAAAAGAACACAAGGGATATGTACTTGGATAATCCATAAACACTCACCCACACTCATATATTTAGAAATTAATACATCTCAACACCCAAACATTCCATGATTCATGAACCCCAGCTGCTGTGTTCCATATTACCCCTCATCTGTACATACTAGAATCTCTCATCTTATTATCTCTCACATTTCCTCTGTCTCATCCAGCAGTACACTGGAATCCATATACTAATTGGAGCGACAACTATCTTATGCATACACAGAACTAACACTCAAAGTGGATCTGCTTTACGGCCTGATCCACTTAGTATTTCCTTCTCTTTCACCTTCATATAGACCTCACACTTCACCTTGGTTTCATTTCTGTCCCAGAGGAAGAGTAGAGGTAGGGGGTGTTGGGTGAATTTTGGCACTGGAAGGTAGAGCAACATTAGAGCAAGAGGAGGAAGAGGTTGAGGATGGTGACGAACAGGAGCAAAATGTCCCCCCAGTAGCAGCAGTGCTATCTGTGGGTGCAGTGGTGCAACTGCCAGGCAGCACTGACACAGCTGTGGACACTGAAGATGTGGACATTTGGGAAGGCAGTAGTGGTTGGCTTTGAGGTGGTAAGTGAGGCAGCTGGGGGATGGGTTGTGTCTGTGGTAGTGACTGGGACTGTATGGCAGTTTGCATCTGGGGCTGTGGTATCTGCTGGCAGAGTGGGGACTGCTGATAGGTCATCTGCTGGAGGGGGTGAGACTGATGGAGGTGTAAACTTTGCTGCATTGGTGGCGCTTGAGCCATGTGCGTTTGCAGTGGTGGTCCCGGAGAGTGCAGGGTGGACAGGCTTCCTCCACCTGGGTATTGGGAAGGGGCTGCCACAGGCAAGCTGGCAGGGGTTGGGGTTGACTGAGGGTTCAGTGATGCCACTGGAAACCAACCTGGTGGAGCCACCTGTATGGAATATAGTATTGAGAACTAAGGGAATATTATAGAAAAATAATGCTTTGGTAATGTTGGCTCCTGGAACAAATGTAAGTAAGTAAGAATATTTCTGCCTTTTCTGCCCCAAACTATTTTGCTACTCCTCACACTGAATACTGTCTGTCTTCTTTTAATAATATTTTATTTTACAACCGTATCCACAGCATTTATAATAAAACATAAACAACCCACCTGACCATATATTAAAGGTTAATATGGTAATAATCAAAATAGATTTTATAGTGAGTATTCCTACCTCCGTCGGCTGGCTCCAGCCTCCCAACTCCTGCACCTGCTGAATCTGCTTGATTTGATTCAGCGATGGCTTGGGCGGGGCGGGACCCACCGTCTCCTTCGTCCAATTATCAACGAGTTTGTGCAGTTCATCTGTGAATGTGCTTTTTCTTAGAGGACTGTGATCTGTGGAACAATGAGGGCACGTGTCATAACACTGATTGTATTAAATTCTGTGTGTCTTGATACACTGATGACAAACCATACCTCTTTTAGCAGGCAGTGAAGTGCTGTGTTCTGGGTTACAGTATAGAGGCAATCTACTCTGTTCACCACCTGATAAACTACTTGACTGCTGGATCCCTAGACGGGAGATACAAAAAACAGTCAAACAAAGAGCAAGCAACAGAAAAAAGTGAGTGAGAAAGATTTCTATAAAAGTGCGTACCAGAGTGTGTAACTCCATTGTTATCCATGTGAGAGTGAGGCCGGGGTCGGATCCTGATTTTGGCTGGCCTGGGCCTACGAGGGGAGAGTACAGGAGGTCCCATGGGAAGAGGAGGGGTTCGAGACAGGGAGGCAGGCAGACTCTGCCTTTGGTCTTTGAGGGAACGAAGCTGTCTGTACAGCTCCTGCAGCTCTCTGTTCTGCTGGGACTGAAGGGATACCACCTCTTTGATGTGCCTGTGGACGAAGAGATACAAAACAGAAAGCAGAAGGTGGTGAGAAAAAGAAAAAAAATGCAAAACTAAAAGGGCACAAAAACTAAAAACAGGTTATGTTGGCAAGAAACAACAATAAATGGAAGCATGAAATACAAAATGTAATAAATGGAGAGCCATACATCTGGTTAACTCTAAAACAATGGAGTTAAATATTTGCAATCACTGACTTACTTCTTTTTAAGCTTGTGTAGTTCTTTTCTCAGATCTTCATCCTCTAGCTCACACTCATCATTATCATCATCATCACTGCTGTCCAGAGGTGAGTGGCTGTGCCCATGACCCCGAGGCAGGTGAGCCATTGCTGGGGTCCTTTTACTTTCATCTTTCTCTCCCTCCTTTGCACGAGATCTCCTCCTTTCCCTCTCCAGATCAGGAGACACCGGGGAGCTGTCAGTCTGCCTGTCCTGTTTCTTAGTCTCAGCCTGGGTTACGGAGAAGCGTCCGACTTTCCTGTGAGTGCTACCATGGCCTGATGGCACAGCCTTTGGGGGAGAGGACTGGGGAACTGGAGTTACCTGATGGCAGAGGAAGTAGGAAACATTAGCTGCTTGTTCAGACTGCGATGAAAGTTCAGACTATTGAGTGGCAAAGATAAAATCTGTTCTTTTTCTCATACATGAAATCTTCCTTTGCGGGAATGAGGTGGATTTAGGGGTGGCGCCTCCTTCTCCTCTCTAAGTGCCTGACTGCTGGAACACCCATCTGATAAAGAGATAGGGATGAAAAACAAAAAGGGGAGACAATGACTCAGAGACAGGAACACAGGTGTAAAGCACATAAATGACAAGTGACAAATGACACAAAAAGCAACAGACACAGTTAAATGTGAGATACATAAATACAGATGCACACGGATAGACGTGGGGCACAAACACAAAGGCACAGTGTTAAAAAACACCCATTAATGTCACACATTGTCTGTGTGTAAACATATGTTGAGGTCTGTGGCAGTCCTTGTTTTCTAAACAACAAACATTAATAAAATTCATGCTCAAGAGAAATGTGGGTGTGTGGGAAGGGGTGGTAAATGTGTTTTTCAATAAAAACAAAATGATTGTAAGTCATTCAAATTAAACAAAAAACACATTGTGAAATGGCAGATGAATGTTTACAACAGTATACCCTCACCCACCCACACATCCACTCTTTCATTCTCACCATATTCCCACTAACATACCAGACAACAAAGCCCAATATCACATTTGAGATCTGTGCTCAGATCCACAGTGTTATTGTTCTGATTGTTTGATATTTGGGATTACTGCATTAGCAATGTGAGTACATAGATAAACACTGCATAATTTAGGACCAACATATAAATATGCAGCCTGATAAAGGTGTTACTTACAGATAACGATCCATTATTAGTCACTTGTGTAGAACATAACATACATGCTCATGCAGGTGCACTTGTAGCAAAGGATCTAAGGTACTGCTACACATGTAAACACAAACACATGCAAGATGGCTGAAATACTTTAACAGTGTAATAAATCTCTATCTAAGGTACTGCTACACATGTAAACACAAACACATGCAAGATGGCTGAAATACTTTAACAGTGTAATAAATCTCAGACGTGTATGTAAAGCCTACCCATGTACAACTGACCCTGATAGTAACTTGTAAACCCTGGTTAATATGCACAATATATACTAGAAGTTATGACTTTCATCATAATCTGAATATTTTATACAAATAATGCCAGTAATCTTCATAAATGCATCTACTACAACTACAGTATATAGTAGAGTCTCATGGAGCAATGCTATACTGTAGGAGCTGACACAGAAAGTGTACACATATTCTAAACTGATTATATAATATCAGCTTAGCAATTTAGCATCTATCTTATCTGTGTTATGACGTCATGATACAGTCTACACTGAGCCAGTAGGTGGAGGTGATGGTTGCTGCTGGCTTTTGGACTTGGGTTAAAGAAAAAGTGTGGGGGGGATGAAGTGATATGTCTTGTCCCCACAGCTGGCCTTTACACCAGAGCTCATCTTTCCTGGGATGGGCATCTGATGCCAACCTCTTCCTAATCTTCCACCCTCTACTCTCATCTGTTCTCGCCCCAGGGTGAGTAACCCATGCAAAAGAAAAGATTGCCAAGAAAATTAAATTAAGAAAAAAGAAATTCAGAAAAGAAACAAAGAAAACACAACAATAATGTATGTAGTGATATCAACACTAACAATACATGGAGACTATGTGACATTACAATTTACAAAAACAGGATTATTTAGCTGTAAACATTAACATCCTTTAACATTAACATTATTATTTCTTATTAATTCCTGATGGTTAAGAAAGTTATTTTACTATGTTAAAACTAGTATTAGATATTAGATTTAAGTCCATGCCCCAACATCCCATTCTCTCTCTCTCTCTCTCGCTCCCTTAAAGGACGCTACCTTGCTGGACTCTGGGCTTCTTGAACAAGCTGGCGGAGTGGCGCAGTTTGCACGCCCAGTTTTTGAATTTGCGAGTCCAGGATTTCTTGCTAACAGGATTTCTGATACTAGGACATGTCAGGTTTAGGCCAAAATATCCACCTCCTGCATTGTGCTTCTGCTGTCCATGCCGGAGGGGGATCGGGTGCTGATTGGGGGGCCACAATGCGTCTCCAGTGGTACTGGTATCAGAATGTGGGGGTACAGCCTAGGACAGTTAAGACAATTAAGAGTGGCTGCATGTAGTTGAGACGTTCAAAAAGGAGAGACATTCAAAGATTTAAACACAACAAATATTACAGACAGCTTTACACAGCAATACACGGACATATATCATAACAGTAAAACAATGTAAATTCAGTACAGTGAAAGAAGAATTTGGGGTTTTCACTCACAACAATGGTTGGTTCTCCTGGTACAGGTGGACGCTGGGGACCAGCAGATTCATCGTCATTGGGAAGCAGGAGAGAGGTAGGCGGGGTGGACGTGGCAGAGGTGGAGGGGAGAGATGGGCCAGGCTGTTGTTCCACCGGGCCCGTCTCCACAAAGCTGGGCCCTTCTGTGGAAGCTTTCTCTCCTCTGCCATCCCTCTCTGGGTCAGGAGAGGTAGAGGAGGAACGGGAAGAGGTGGAGGAGGAAGAGGAGGATGAGGAGTGAGGGGAAGTATCTGAGGAGGAGGCAGGTGGGATGAAAGACAAGTGGTGGAGTGACTGTGGCTCAGATGACTCATCTCCTCCTGCAGATGTGGAGGCAATTGATGTAGGACCAGATGTTCCACTCGTCAGCCCTGCCCCGCTGCTATACTCCTGATACAACAAGTTCCTCAGCTTTTCATCCAATGTCTTTATGCGGTTGTCTACAAATTCAATTTTGGGGGGGCCTTCACTGTCTGACTCGGCCACAGAGGAAGGCTGAGCAGGGGATGGTGTCATTGTGAGGGGGAGAGCGGGTACAGGGCCTTCAGCGATGCCTAGCTGGAGAGGCGGAAGAGAGGAGTCAGAGGAAGCTTGAAAAGGGGTAGAGTAGCTGCATGTGTCCTCTGTGAAACTTGTCTCTCCTATGGACACCTCTGACATCTGTAAAGAGGACTGCTTCTGCAGCAGAAACGGCTGCTGTTTTTTGGGTGTGTCCATGGCTTTAACCACGTCTTGCTGCTGCTCAGTGTGTTGCAGCTGTTTCTGTGACTGTATATGTTGTTCTGGCAGCTCAGCAGGGATTTGGGTTTGTTGTGGAATCTGCTGTTGCAGTACAGCGCTAACATTTAGCTGTGCCTGTTGTTGAAGAAACTGTTGACTATTTGACAGGGGCAACATTTGGCTTTGATCTGGATTTAAAGCCACAGCACCCAAACACAGCTGAGGTTGCTGATGCTGTAGCTGCTGTTGCTGTAAGTGTATTGTCTGTTTTAGGTTTAACTGTTGGTGATCAATGTGGGCCTGCTGTTGAGGCACTGCAGCAGCTTGGGGTGCCATAACATGCTGTGGTAACTGTTGTAACTGAGGCTGTTGCAGCAACTGCGGGGTATACTGTGGTGTTTGCTGTTGAAGAAGGGGTTGTTGGGTCTGTTGTATAGGCATTGATGGCAGAAATTGCTGCGGAGGCACAGACTGTTGTAACAACTCTGTATGACCCGAAAGAGGCACAAACTGCACGTCAGTCAGCTGTTGCTGAAGTGGTATTTGTTGCTGCATTAGTTGCTGATGTTGCAACTGCTGAAGAGACTGTTTCAGTGCTTGTTCCTGCTGCAGCTGAATTTGTTCTTGGTACATTTGATGTTGCTGTGGCGTTGTCTGCTGCATCTGCTGTACCTGTTGTTCAAGCTGTGTTGCCTGTAGCTGTGCCTGTTGTTGTGTCTGTTGTGGGGCTGGCTTGGCCACCTGAGTGAGTGTCGGCTGTTCTATGTCAAGTTGGCTTACTTCAGAAGAGGTCACTGCAGCAGCAGGAAGGGAATGAAAAGAGGTTGAAGACTGGTCAACTGCAGGCATATTTAACCTTGGAGCAGTCATTGTATCCCCTATACTTTGACCAACATTGTAGCAACCACTGCTTCCAGGAGAAGTGAGAACATTATGGAGAATGGTGGTGGGTGTGGAAGACACAACAATAGGAGCAGTAGACAAGGTGGGGAGGGTAGCAGCAGCAGGTATTGCTATGGATGAGGGAACACTGGACATTTGGTCAACAGAAGCTGAGGTGAGGACTGGCAGGTAAAGACCACTTGAAGCAGTGACAGGGGCAGATGCTTCAAGAGTGGAGGCTGGTGCAGAGATGCTTTCAGAGGCAGTTGTGTGAGGAGCCGGAGCCGTGGTGGTTGAGGAGGTGGAGATTGATGGGGAGGTAGCAGAAAGGGTGTGGCAGAGTGGAGAAGCCATTCCAGTTAAGGAC